>CM046859.1:4036049-4646750 GCA_025617745.1 Heliocidaris erythrogramma
ACATTATATAAATCAGTCAGTTCGAGCTGCGGATGTCGTCATCAAAGGAGATGTGCATCTATTGCTCAGAATATAGACTACGCACTAAGCAAATCATCTTATATGAGTTTTCACTCCAATTTTGCTCGGATAATGTCCATTTGACGGTGATTTCAAGTATATTCAAACTTGATTTGTATTTATGCCATACTCAAACAGTGGCGGCACCAGGGGGGCATTGGCGGCATTTGCCCCCCCCCCCCCCGAGTTGCCCCCAATAATTTTCGGAGTGATATAAGAATAAAAGGGTGGAAACAATTTTTGTCCGCCCTTGCCCCCCCCCCCCAAACATTTTCTTTTGCCCCCCATTTGCCCCACTTTAAAAATCCTGGTGCCGCCACCGTTCACAAAGCGTTAAATACTTAGACATGGGAGCGAACACTGTCAAAACTAATATTCCTTTACACATAAGTGTATATCCAGTATCATTCTCACTAGAAAAAATTACTTTGCTTAACATGTTAACCTTATATGATTCGACTGAATTACACAAATTATTGCTGTATACTAGCATCTTCCTTGATGATGTAATTTTTGTTCAGCAGTGTCAGTTTATAAAATTACCATCACATGATCCACATCAAGCTTTTGCGTGTTTACATAATATTTATTGTTTACGCTTGTTTTCTGATCAATAGTGTTTCGTGCTTCTGTCAACTTTTGGATACATGTCCGATGTTCATGCATGGATGATTGCATTGTCCAAGGTTTTGGGAAGTTTATTCATATACATACATGTAGTAAAATTTTTGTTTCTGCTAATTGCAGTTAAGATATTTATCACTGTCTTCTTGGAAAATTAAACAAGGAACAGATCACTGTCACACGTAATGTATGCATTGCCTTTTCATTAAATAACAATGTATTGTATTAAGCAAAATGTACTTTTCTAGTACATTACATTATATGCTTATAAAATAGTGACATTCACTTTCCTCATTTCATTTTTCCAAGTCAAGTATAATGATCAAATTAAGTATATCGAGACATTTTCATGAAAATGTCATTATAGACAGAATTAATTATTCTTTGTGGTTTCTGTTTTTCATTTGCAAGAGGTATCGGGATCGATACCCGGGTTCTCCACCATGTCGTGTTGGGATCTAGTTATAGATTAAGGTTTCTTGAGTACAGTCTCTATATAGAGTAGTAATGGTGCAGTTTTATACTTGACGAAATCAGTTTATAGTTGGAAGCAGGGGCCGCGGAACGTCTTGGAAAGTGGAGGTGTGATCATGAGTGGGGGCTGCGTGTATAACCACATTTTGTACTGCCATACGTTTGCACGCGTTTACTGAAAAAGTTGGGGGGGGGGGGGGGCTACAGTGGCAAGAGCATATCATTTATTAAGATCAAGTTATAACATGAGGATGCAGATGAATATTACAAATATGAAAACTATAAAGAGCAAGTCTGATGGTGACTACTCCTTGACTCGGCATGGATACCTTTATGGGGTGTGTCCTAATGCTATGTGGCAAGATTTGGGAGTATACAGGGAGGGGGCTGATTTATTGGTAAAGGTGCTGATCGATATATTGTTTACATTAATCAGTAAGTGAGAGGAAGGGATAAGAGGAGATTATTAACAATTAAGCTGGGGGATGGGGATTGAAGATAACATCAATACGGGAGCGTGGGAACAAGGGTTCAGATTGGAGGTGGAATCGGAACATGAAAGGGAGAAGGGCTAGTGACTAATACTACTTCAGTTCCAAGTTCTTTTTCCTCTTCAATATGGCTGGATTGTTTCCGTTTCGTTAACGCATAATGGTAATTTTTGGGTGAAACGATCGTTCGCCTTCTCTGTGTATATTGCTTCAAGTTTCAAGCTCCAAGTTTCAAGTTTATTAAAAACCTTCAAAAACAAAGGTACATGAACTCATCAGAAATAACAAAATATAATTATGTAAACAGCATATATTTTCAGCATCAAAATGCTCAGGTTAATAACAACAGCAACAAAAATTGATAAAATTTGAAGAAAGAGAGAAAAAACAACTAGAATAAAACAATATATACATGTACATGGTAAGTGAATTTACACAGTCTGTGTGAAAAAAGTATGAATTTACACAAACTAATCAATTCCTTGCCCCTTGCTTGGAGCAGCATTTTAAATTTGAGAGTGGACGGATGAGCGAACATGTGAGGGATCGGTGCTAAAACATTTCAAGTGAACGGGGCGGGGGGGGGGGGGGGGGTCATGCACAAAAAGATCGGGGCTCGTGGTATTTCACGTCTTTCTTTCCTCTGACATCGTACGTAAGCTCACAATTTTGCACATCACTCCTTATTCTTTTGTGTGCATCAAGATTATGTTTGTGGGAACTTTCTACATTCCACAATAATTGACCCTTTATGTAAACATTAACTCATCTCGCATTCTCTCTCTCTCCCTCTCTGTCTCCATCTCTCTAACTCTCTCTCCGACACTCACAATCTTAGTTGCTTTTTACATCACAATATACGCACCTATATTTATAATGATAGTGGTAGGTCCCAAACGGATGAGTCAAATGATATCATATAGGCCAGCAGCATGCACTCATTCAAAATGACATCTACAATTACCTAAATCAGTAATTTTATTTATTATGGACCTTAACACTGGTAAAAAAAAAAAAAGAAGTAATGTCGTCTCTGGCGATACTACGCACTTCCAATATTTGTTTTAATCTCACCATCTCCCGCAAGAAAAGCTCGTTTTGTAGTTGGGCGCGGAGGGCAAATGATGGTCACGTGACTCTTGACTATAGCAATTTTTGCAGCATTCTGCTTGATTGATTTAAAACTTTGACCAAAAAAAATTATCACATCATGTCTTATATCAGGATATAGGTAATTTATTCAACCTTCTGAAACCAATCACCCCTGACATCATTGACCCTTTTAATTTTTGATGCCAGTCGAAGAATAATGGTGGCAGTGTCTATAATTTATGTGTGGTTTTTTGATGGACTGCCCCCGCCCCAGTCAGTATTATTTAGGGTACGCGTATGCTTGTTCCCTCCCTTTGAAAGCACCCCCCCCCCCCTATCTCAGGGCTGCCAAAATTTGTGAACCCCCCCCCCCCCCCTATTGCGGGCTTTGCATGGGCTTTTCCTGCCTTGGAGACGCCCTAAATTCAGAACACTGCTCAATGTCCCCCCTATCTCAGCTGAGCTCTCATTCCAACCCCCCTCCCAAGTAAGCTGTCATTACAATACCTTGGAAGAGATGGGGGCCAGTGTTTCTACTTTTCAAAATGAAATAATCCTGGCTGAATGAGCTATCAAAACTAGCAGGAATTTCAGGAATTTGATCCTGGGATTTGATCAATTTTTCAAGATAACTCATAACCCCCCCCCCCCCCCTTTTTTTTAATTTCTCAGGTGTCGAAGAGAGAGAGAGAGAGAGAGAGAGAAAGAAAAACACTCCTTTTTTAATGAAATCTCCGGTGAAAGATAAAAAACACCCCCTCTTTTTACAACTCACGGGCCTGATTGTGTCGCCCAAAAAATACCCCTTTACCGGAGATTTTGGGAACACGCATGCGGTCCCTTCGACCTCCAAGTAGGGGGGGGGGGGGGGGGGGGTGGGGCGGGGGACTGCCATCATGGCCATAGACAAAATATTGAACATTACTAACTTTCCAGAAAAAAATGATCACTGGATACTGAAGCAAATTTGACAATATATACATCAAATGAAAGCTATTGAAATGAATTTTCATAAACTAATCACCCCAGAGTGATTCATTCACTAGTTATGAGTATACATCTAATTCTTTGCAAACTTTGGTACATTTTGTGGTGCTAGTCGTGTGTTGAACTTGAAGCGTGTGTGTCAACTTTCGGACAACCAAATGCGCGCTACTCACCGTTATGTAGATCAGAACATTCATTCAACAAGAAAATGCTTTAAAAAATGGATTGATGAAAAATGAAAGCACCCGACAAAATAAACACTGACTGTCGGGGACTTGCAGCCATCACCGTACAGCTACAAAAGGCCTGTAGATCGACACGGAGAACTCGAGCTGCACACGTGCATACGATGCACGTGTTAGCATAGCGAGTATAGCTAGTATATATACGGTACATGAAATTGGCAACATATCACGAAATGAATTACTGATATGTTGCCAATTTACAAAAAAATAAGTTGATTTTGCGACCATTTAATTGCTTTAAATATAAATCTAAGGAATGCAAGTGAAACCATTAATTCTTTTTACCTCATATTTTAATAAAAACAAATATAATATACATTAAACAATGAAAACTCGGAAATATATGCAATATCTTGGCGGGTTTCATTTAAATTGACAACATATCATTAATTGAATTCTTGATATGTTGCCAATCAATTTACATGTATCAATTCGTCTAAAATTATGTTAAAATCGTTTCCAGTGAAGGATATGGATGCGAAAACTCTGTTGCTATTTTTATTCAAATTATACTACATCCTGCACAAAACTAACGCTCGAATACACAGCTGAATTTCTGCACTAAACTAACGCTCGAATACAGAGCTGAATTTCTGCACTAAACTAACGCTCGAATACAGAGCTGAATTTCTGCACTAAACTAACGCTCGAATACACAGCTGAATTTCTGCACTAAACTAACGCTTGAATACACAGCTGAATTTCTGCACTAAACTAACGCTCGAATACACAGCTGAATTTCTGCACTAAACTAACGCTCGAATACACAGCTGAATTTCTGCACTAAACTAACGCTCGAAAACACAGCTGAATTCCTGCACTAAATTAATGCTCGAATACGCAGCTGAATTCGTGATATCACAAATTCGATTTCTTGATATCACAAAATCAAATTCGTGATATCACAAAATCGAATTTGTGATATCACAAAATGGAATTTGTGATATCAAGAATTCGAATTTGTGATATCACGAATTCGAATTTGTGATATCACGAATTCAAATTTGTGATATCACGAATTCGATTTTGTGATATCACGAATTCGATTTTGTGATATCACGAATTCGAATTTGTGATATCACAAATTCTCATTGGTTTATCACATGAACCCAATTTGTGATATCAAGAAATCGAATTTGTGATATCAAGAATTCGAATTTGTGATATCACGAATTCGAATTTGTGATATCACGAATTCGATTTTGTGATATCACGATTTGAATTTGTGATATCACGAATTGAATTTGTGATATCACAAATTCGATTTCTTGATATCAAATATTGGGTTTATGTGATAAACCAATGGGAATTTGTGATATCAAAAATTCGAATTCGTGATATCACAAAATCAAATTCGTGATATCACAAATTCGAATTTGTGATATCACAAAATCGCTTTAAATAGTAATAAGGCTTGCCATACGATCGACCGCGCCGGAAGGGCCCGGGAAGTTTGGAAGGCGGTGTGTGTGCTTCTCTTAGTCACGATTGTGGATTGCCGAAATGGAACAATTAAACCTCCGAAATTGCCACTTCTTGATCAAAAGTAATTCTCAGATGATTTAATCCACATGCCATGGTTTAAGTCCACATCATCTATGCATACAACCAGTTCATATCAATCTAAAAATAAAATCTAGACCTTAACACTAAAAATACTGAAGTGCTGATTTTAGCACTTGGATGGCTATATTAAGCACCTTTTCAGTGCTCGTATAGGGACAGCACAGCCTGTGCTATTTCAGCACAAGTGCAAGTGATAGTTCAGCAGATTCATAGCACGTGAAGTGTTATACCAAAGAGCTGGAGTCACATGTAGCTCATTCCCTTTGAACCATTTTCGACGCCACCAGGAAAAAATATGTCAGGCATGTGCTTATCTGGAACTTCCTTGCAGATAAGAAGACAAAAGATTCCTGCCTGGTTGCAAACTTACGGGCCATTTACAAAGGGAAATATGCTGTTGTAACGATAACTAATTTTCGCTATATAGTCACAATGCTTACCTTTACTGGGGGCAAGCGAAACAAAATTGTACAAAATTTCCTGATATATGAACCAGAATTGCGGGACTGGGCATGTGTGGGCACTAATCTGACATAAAACATCATAATCAACTGTACTTGAACAATTGCAAGTTTTATTTTCGTTTGCAGGGAGTGTCAAATTGTGGATTTTAGGATTGTAAAACTTTACTTTTTTCCTCAAATTGAAACTACGATGTACCATCATACAATATAGCCACATTTCTGGACACAATTGGGCTATTGTATTCATATTGTTTATTCAAATAAAAAGTGAAATATTCTCCATATTTCTTTTGTGACAAAAATCACTACTCAAGCTTTCCCATGAAGTTGGCGGCACCGAACATCGGATATCAAAGGCAACAACGCACCTGTAGATTCTTTTGTGCATCTTTAGAAAGGGGCAGCTGCTTGAGATAATTTGTTGCCAGTTGGGACTCCAGCTTTCGAAGCTCCTTGGTTATACTAGCACTTTCTTTCGTGCTGAACTAGCACTTGCACTTGTGCTGAAATAGCACAGGCCGTGCTGTCTCTGCACGAGCACTGAAAAAGTGCTGAATATAGCCCTCCAAGTGCTAAAAACAGCACTTCAGTTTTTTTAGTGTAGGGCTGTTTAACAGACTATAGAAGGGTGAGTTTTCAGCACTACAGGCGTGATTTTGTGCATACCGTTTGTGTGTGTTCTTTGTGTGTTAGCACTAGTAGTGCCGTTTTGGGGGCTCTAAAAGGGGTTATTTAATGCACTAGAAGTTTGTGTTTTGCGAGCTGCATGCGTATATTAGCACCAGATGTGTAAAAAAGCTTACACTTAAAGTGTTTAAAGTAGCACTTGGACTGGTGATGAATTATAGCACGTGTACAAGTGCTACTTTAGCACAATTTGTGCAGTCCCTATGTGTGCCCTTACAGGTGCTGCCTCCAAATCTTCAGGTGCTATAAATAGCATTTGTTTTTTTTTTAGTGTAATACCGAAAATTCAATAGATTCCTACATAACTCGGAATTACGAACCTTCGGAAATATGAACCCTATTTCATTTTCGGAATTACGAACCCTATTTCATGTTTAAATTATGAACTTTCGGAATTACGAACCGTCGAAGTAAGGAACTGTCGGAAACACGAACCTTCGGAATTATGAACCTTTGGAAAAACGACATGTAACCGCACCCTAACCGTTATGGCGACCGGGCTTTTTTCAGTTTGTGCCCCCCCCCCCCCCTTCTTTTAAACACTCTACTTGCCCATATTCAGGACTCACCCACCATTAACACTTATCAGAAGAAACTAAAGACATACCTCTTTCAACCACAGCTTCAATGACTAGATAATTAAAGTAGAACGTTAATGATTTTAAATATTGGCTTAATACGTATTATTGCATAGATGGCATAAATTAAACAAGGTTATCCAAATTCAACGCTTGGAAACATTTGAAGTAATGATTATTATCAATTATAAAACGGTAAAATACAGCCCCCGATATAGCAGCTGAAGAGCTCCTCGAACGCTGCTGAGATATGTGACGACACACCCTGGACCAGTCCTGTCTAAGCAGACGATGTCCCATAACATCTTACACATTTTTCAGAGCCTATTTTGTCATCTCCTCTTCACTTATTTCTCTTCCTTCACTAGCGTCAGTCTTAATGTTAGTCTGTTGCCTCACTCTTAACTTCGTGTATGGTATTATTTTGATGAAAAATGCAGCGTTAAAAAAATAAAGGAATCAGTCACTTGTAAACAAAATAAGACGCCATTGTATTTTCAGCTGCTTGCACCGGGCCATGTTCGGCGTTTCAAGAGGGAACGAATACCATCCTGCTATTATTCGGAGGGCTTTTCAATTTGAAAGTGGGGTTTATTTCATTGATCATTGACCCTTCTCCTATGTATTTACAATCAAACGGTTTTAGCTATCAGAATCAGTTTCACTTTCCCTTTATAATGGTGTGAAATAAGGTCATGTTTAAATACACCAAACTCTTTATAATTTCATAAATAATTGCATTGCAATTACGTTCATTCATTATAGGACGTCGTCTGCTTAAGCAGGATCGATCCCGTGTGTGACGACATCAAAACATCGCTATATTTTCTGGCGAATCCTCGGATATTCCAGATGCTGAGAAGAGCTTTTATTTGTGTTGTTTTTATAATCACCAGATACGCAGTTGACATAAAACTTATACGATTGCCATCTGTAAGCTTCCCAGTTTCTAGTGATACATTAATTGCCATATTTGTGATTTTCTTTGAATATCTACTTTAAAGAATTTAGACTAGTGCAATTCACTGTCAATATGTTTTATGTTAAATTGTTTTCTAATAATTATGTTAATTAGCATTGTAATTTCCGTGCAATTTTAATTTACTTAGTGATGTTAGTAATGCTCAATATATGTAATATTGTAATTAATGTTAATTTCGTTAGTATTGTTGATTTGTTAGTGTAAAGCGCTTTGAAACAAAATTTTTTATTGGCGCTATATTATAAATATATTTTCTTATGGAGTGTCATTTCTCATGTTGTTCTTAATACAATGTAACAAGCAGTTGAGAGTGTTTGTATAGAAATTGGAAATGGTATCATTATTATCGTTATTATTTCATTTTACAGTTGAATGTGAGGAGTGTTCTACATCAGGCATGAACGTGTTCGGTGGCTATTACTATATCTTCTACCATGGTTTTAAAGGTGTCTACAGGACATTCTCTGAAACTCGTGCACACTGTCAAAGCTTAGGAGGTGACATGCCAGTCATTATATCAGCAGAACAAAATGTACGTACATACTTCGACCATCTCTTCCATTTTGGCCTGTTACATTTCACTTCAGTGCTGTTTACCGTATATCCATACTTCACATTTACAATATTGTCTACATGAAGAAGATGAAATATTACAAAAAGCAGTTTAACCCATTGCGTACGGGAACCACATAGTCCTTGTATTAAGCCAATGGCAATGGGAGAATTCAGTAGTCAATGGGTTAAGTAAAACATAAATATCCAGTCAGTCGGTTTACTTGCTGTCACGTGAATATTAAGACTAAATTAAAGTGGGGACTAACATATGGAGGAGTCTGTTTGTGTGTAAAAAGCTCCGAAGTCTTTTACATTTGTTGAAACAAAGAAACCATGATGTAAAACAATTAAATAGTCTCTACTAAAAGCATTCACAAGCAGTTTCAAAAATATTACTTTATAATTGCATTATTTATAATGGCATTATTTAAATCGATAATTATTACTTTGATCTGCATATTGTTTGAGTTTGAGTTTTAGTTCATTAACAACACAGAACATAAATGACAGTATAATCATTAATATAAAGAGTAATAATGTTACATGAATACATATACATAAAAAGTCCTTATCTACATGAAATGAATATATTGGATTTACAATATTATGTAGTCATGTTTGTAGATCAATGAATAATCGAGTACGTGATTACACTTAACTGAATGCCATACAGCTGCACTATTTATACTAAGATAAAGTTGCTAATTGGAACTAGAAGTTAGCACAAGTGCTAGTCGAGCCTAGTTCCATTCTTTTTGCAAGATGTTTGCTTTGTTATTTTTTTAATATCAGCCTTTCAATATCATCTTGTATTTACAAAAGATTTTACAGTATTTTTTATAGTTTACATTTCTTGCGGAGAGAACAAAATATCAAAAGCAATGAATTTTCTTTTTTCAAATTATAACTACAAAAATAGTGTTTGATTAAAAAAATAATCTATATTTACGCAAATAAGATCCACTATTACTTGTATGAAGAATAAAGTAGAGTGAATGTTGAAAACATGTACCTAGCAAATAACAGATTACAAGTAGTAATAGTAAAGGACATGAATAGATAAATATAAAAATAAAAAGAGATGCAATTAAACAAACATAAAAGCTATAAAGATCACAAAATAAATGTATGCGATGAATGGAGTACATATAAAAGTTGAGTTTTAGGCTGACAACATCATTTACGTTGAAGGCTGCTTGATAGTTGTCTACGAAAGGTTGACCTTGAAGGTGTAAATCTGATTTCATGTGGAAGACTATTCCACAGCCTTGTTCCAAGAAATGAAATGCTAAACTGTCCTTGCCTTCTCTTACATTTTGGTATACAGAGTAACCCATTTTCCTTCCCTCTTGTTGCATATCTGTGCTTTATGATCTGACAATAATCTACTAATGGGTGTGATAATATAGCTTTCAACAGGTCATACATAAGTGTTGATACGAACATTTCTTGGAGTTGAAAAATATCTAGTATTCCTAGGCTTTGAAAAAACCTCTATAAAGAGGTTTTGAGTCTGTTCTAATCGGACTAAAAGTGATTGCCTTCATTGCCATTTTTTGACAAATATATTTACAATTTAGTTTTTGTAAGCACTACCCCCACACCTCTATTCCATAAGAGATGTGAGGCTGTATAAAATTCTTATATAATTACACAAGCATATTCTTTGGAAAAAAATGTCTTAACTTAAACAGATCAATTTGAATGCCTACAAATGGTGCAACCGATACCTCACTAATGTCTGACCCTGATATTCTCACAGATCCTTTCTGATGTATTATACGACTTTTTTAATTTTATGACCATGTAATTTGTTTTCTGTATGTTAATTGTGACTTTATTTGTATTACACCATTCCTGACCTTCTCTAAGTTTTCACTTATCAGTTCTAAGTCGATTTCTTTTTGTTTAGTGTCAATGGTATGAAAAAGGTTCGAGTAATCAGTAAATAATCTGACATTTAAAAAGTATGTGGAGTATAGGTAAATCATTTATATAAGTTAGAAATAATATTTGACCAAGAACAGAGCCTTGAGGGACATCACATGTTATATTCAAATGTAAAGACATCTCATCCTACTGTATTAAGTGGGATCGTTTGTATGATAGTCTTCAAAACATTTCAAAGTTATTCACGGATTCCACAATGTGACATTTTTAAAGAAAAATGAGTGTTAACTTGACACCACTTTGGTATCTAACGGTATCTATCAGCATCAGATAAGTGTTTAACAGAACAACATCAGTATCGAATTGACTTCATTCCACCATTTGTATTCCCATATGATAATAAGACAACAGGCTAGGATGCGCGGCTGAGGTGCGCACCAACATAACCGATTAACGACCTTAAGGTGAGCCCCAGGTGAAAACGGTCAATATTTTGACATTTAATTATACTCATTTTAATATCAACAGAATTTCATAGCCGGACTTGCACTGTATAAGGGTAACTATTATATCGGCCTCGAAGACATGGACCATGATGGTGTATACAGATGGATTGATGGAACAACACGTGGGTATGTGCATAATTATGAGCTCACACTGATTTCATCTTCTGAATGACATTTTGATTTGCTCTGAAAACTGAATTCCAAATCATTAGCCTAACAAAAAAGCCTTTCATAATCAGGAAACTATTCTTTTAAATTTGATTTAGAAATCATAATCTAACGTTACTCGAATTCAATAATTTTAGAGTATACTAACTGGGATTATAACTTTTACATAACCTGTGATGTAGTGAGGTCTAGACTTACACTCTCCGACCCAGTTCATTGTTTGTCCTTAAATAATTTTGTTTTAATGCAAAAAAAAAAGTTTAAAACCTTACCTTTTCATATTAATCATTAATTATAATCAATAATTCAGGTCTGTGAAGTTGTTTTGATATGCATTATTCTTTATTCGATATTCATTTGATATTCATTTGATATTCATTTGATATTCATTTGATATTCATTTGATATTCAAAAATGCCTAAAATCGGATTTTTGTTTCGACCCCTGCCTGGTACCCACGGTCCCCGATCTGATCCCATGATGACCTTGACCTTGACCCCTCAAAGTCACGGTCAAAAATGGCGCCAAAAATGTATACTAGCTTTTTGAAGAACTGAAAGTGGCCCAAACTCGAAAATTTTTCGACCCCTGCCTGGCGCCCACGGTCCCCGACCTGATGCCATGATGACCTTGACCCCTCAAGGTCACGGTCAAAAATGGCGCCAAAAGTGAATACTAGCTTTTTAACGAACTGAAAGTGGCCCCAAATCGAAATTTTGTTCGACCCTTGCCTGGTACCCACGGTCCCCGATCTGATGCTGGAACCCATATCATACAAATTAATATTCCTCCATACCCATCTTAACGCACGGTAAAACTGCATGGTTGCTGATCTCGATCTGAACTTCGCTTCTCTCTGCTTCTCTCTTCTCTCTCTCTCTCTCTCTCTCTCTCTGTCTCCCTCTCTATATATCTTTATCTTACTTTCCCTCTCTATAATGATTTAGTCTTTTCATGTTCTGATCTGTTGCCATGTGCTAATTTCCATGTTTTCTCTGTTTCTTCTCACCTTAATCTCTCCAATTACTTTCCAGTTCGTTTTCTTTGCTAAATGCGGACACTACTCGACAAGCCCCGCTTTTGATAGTTTCCCCTACATGCGTTTACTATAACTACTGGAAAATATTTACTATGCTGAGCTGCTATCATACAGGGTTGGAAAAAAGTTTGGAATATTTTTTTGGCGATGAGTATGTCTGATTTTAAATGCTAGTTTCTACTATATTGTGATGAATAATTCATCCAAATCGGATTAACTGTGTTGAATGAAGTCTACTGTTCCATCTTGTACCAAAGATTACGTAATATTGTTAAACATGTTACAATGGCTGACCAATGAACCACATGTTGTCAGATTTGCTCTATTTGTGTTTGAACATCTTGTTATACATTTCTGTACTTCACGTGGAATTTTGAAAAAGCTACGTGCAGTTTGCAGTCATTTTGAGGACTTCGGTATAGCAATTAAACTATACCTGATTATTTAACTTTTTCGTTAGACATTTGCAAAAACAGCAAATATACGCTTCCGAATTCCAAGTGGACCTCTGCACTGTGTGATAAGCCTGATTTTTAATGTTGTGCTTTTAAAGTTAAAAAGGGACACATAATCTTTTATTTGAACCTCAAAGAAGAACTTAAAATGACGAGGGATATGTTTAAGACAAGAAATAATTCTTGGAATAAAAATATTCCAAACTTTTTTCCAACCCTGTATATGTATTACTCTTTGTATTATGTCATTGATTAATATGCTTATATTTTGCTTCTCATTGTACATACATTATGTACGCTGTAAAAAAAAAGTACTGTAAAATTACAGAAATTTGATGTCAGCAGAGTCGCCAGAAATTTTCTGTAAAAATACATGCTGTATGTAATTTTAGCATACATTTCAGATCTGTAATTCAGATAACAGGTTCTTATGTAATTGCGTTGGAACCCGAGTCCTACAATACATTAAGGTAAAAAAAACTGTATAGAAAACCCTATTTTGCCTTAAAATCACAAGTTTCTGATGTAACTCAGTTTCGCAATTACAAATGAGGTACTTTTACGGGAAAAATGTAAAATTAACATCACAAATGCCGTATTTAAAATAAACAGAACAAATCTGTATTTTTACCCCTGTAAAGATACAAATATGTTTTACAGTGTAAACTGAACATGGAAACAATTCATATCAAATCAAATCAAAGGTATTATAACTGGGATCCTGAACTAAGTCTCGACCAGGACCCACCTTACTGTGCTGTCATCAGGGCTCACTATAATGTCGCAATTCGTGGGAAATGGAACCGAGTCGCCTGCACAACTCAGCTGCGACTTATTTGTCAAATACCCATCGGTAAGTTTTGATATGCCGTTAAAATTCCCTACTGAAGTTCACATTCTACAAGTCAATCCGCTCCCTCGAAATTCGTCCGCATTGATGAGCACCCCCCCCCCCCCCCCCCCCCTCCCCCGCCGTCATGATAATGTTACACAACTAGTTACAGGAAGATCAAAACGAGATACGATTGTTAGAAATAATGTAAATATCTTTTGAGGAAAGAAATTAAGGGATATTAGCTTCCTTAATTAAATAATACAGCAATAGGCAATTCCAAGGTGATGGCGTTACAAAAACGTGTGCGTCCACATTTCGTAAAAGGCGCTCCATAACCATTCATATTCCTTCCGTATATTTTAGGTAAAAGATAAAACTTTCCATAGCTTAATAGCTTATTTACACTATATAATTTTATATAATTTTAATCTTGTTATTAAAAAAGGTTTAATAAATGATTGGATATTGCAGTTTAAAACTTCATTTTCAAAAATGGACATACACAATGATATCGTCAGAAAGGACACGAAAATATATTTTAGTGCAGTACGTAAGAGAAATGGCTCTTTATTTCACAGTTGTTTTTTAAAGAACAGTAGGGACCAGGGGCGGATCCAGGAGGCCCAGGGGCCAGTCCCCTCCCCTGGAAAAAAGACACCTTAAAACGAGGATGAACGTTTTTTTTTATTGCTAGTCAGAACCTTTTCAGAATATTGGGCCCCGGCCCTTCCTCACAAAATCCTGGATCCGACACTGGTAGGGACGACAGTGAGAGAAAAACCCATGAAAATTGACCTAAAAGTAACTCATTCCAAATACAACGAAAGTTTTCAAGACTTTTATGTTTCTAGATGTTGGTTGCCGATGGCATGAGCTGGGTGAATCTCAATATCTCATCATGGAAGACACAATAGCAACGGTGGACACTGCCAGTGCAACATGTCAGAGTTACGGGGGTGACTTGGCGATAATCAAGACAGCTGAAATTAATGTAAGTCTGTATTGAGTTACCTTATTCTTGTGTCAACTCATTTACATTGATTATTATGTACAATGTATGTCATGGTTGATAAGTGTCACAAGGTTTGTGGATTTAAAATATACTAATGATCAAAACACAGGTAAAACAAGGTAATACAAACATAAGTCATGTAAATCAGTCAATTTAGTCAATCAGCGAACAATCAAATATTAACCAACATTGAAATATCATTGTGCGAATAAAAACGTTACAAATATAAACTTTCACAACTGAAGACTTTCGATAATTGCATTAATAAGAAACATTACAATATAAATTTCCACAACTGAAGATTTTTAGATAACACCATGTGGAAGCCTCTGTGAAAACTGAAAAGGCTGTTGATTCTTTCGTCAAAAGAACCCACTAATGGGGCGTCTAGAGGATTTCATGAAAAGTAAAAGGAAAGAAAATAAAAATAGAAGATGATAACTGAATGAAGTTTAAACACTTACACGGAACTCTTATTCTCAGATTTTTCGTTTTGGTGTTTATGCACCAAAAATTAGGAAACTGGAAAGAGGAAAAGCAAAAGAGAGAGAGAGAGAGAGAGAGATAGATCGAGATTAGGAAAGATGTGAGCAGGTAGGTCACAGACGTTCGGGGAGGGTAGTTTTGAAGAGAGTTTCGAAACTACGGTATGTTTTCCGGAAAAAGAAATTATCTGTCCAGACGCGTCTCTAAGAGAATCTGCACCCAGCTCGTCATGCATGAATCCCAATGACGTTTTGGCCTCTTTAAATTGAACGACGATAAACTTATTTGGTTGTTCGAAGCACATTTCCACACGCTGGAAAATGAGTTTGAATGACTGAAAACTAATATGAACCGAAGGAGTAAACGATACAAGCAAATCGCTCCAATATACGGACGTTTTGAAAATTAATTTGAAAGCTGATTTTGCAAATTTGACCGAGAAATGCTTGACCGGCTTGTTGTACCGATTCATGTATATTGTAGCGAGGTTTGGGTTTTCGAAAATATTAACCAGATAGAAACTTTTCATATTCAATATTGCAAACGGCTACTAACATTGAATAAGAATAATGCAAATTGTAAGGTGTTGGGAGATCTGGGTAGATGTCAACTAAGTGACATAATTAAACAAAGAATGGTAAGTTTTTGGTTTAGGAGTCTAGTTGGAGGAGAATACAAACTGTCAACAATTACGTGTAATGTACTAAGAATGCTTGCAAATAACAATATATATGTGTCCCCGTGGACACAAAAAGTAAGAGAAACGCTGAACAATATTGGTTTGTCAAATATATGGCACGATTATAGCAACATAAGTAAAAATTGGTTAAAGTCAAGTAAGATTGAAAGATATTCATTTTTCAAAAATGGCATTCCATTGTCAACGACAATTCTCATTATATAAATTATAAGATTTAAAAAAAATGCCTGAGTTAGAGATCTACCTGAAAAAAAACTATCGCTGTCTACGAGAATTACTCTAACAAAATTTAGATTTGGGAATCACCGACTGTCTATCACAACTGGTAGATATTCTAACATTGAAATACAAAACCGTATATGTCATTAGTGTAATGAAGGAAAAATTGGCGATGAATTTCATTATCTTTTGAATGTCAAGTGTTCAATAATGAGAGAAAGCTATATTTTACAGAGTAAAGCCTAATGCATTAAAGATGTATAATCTCTTTAATTCAACAAGCACAAACGAGTTGGTTAGGTTAGCAAAGTTTTGTAAGATAATTATGCTTCTTTTTTTAAGCAGTTTGTAATTAGCAGATGTAAATATCGAATGATTTGAAATTCGTTTTGATTTCTCTTTTTTGTATGTTTGTGTTGTTGTTGTGTTTTTTATAATTCATGCTTGAAGTTAGTTTTTATATTTCTTTAAAGTTAGCATGTGCCTTTTTTTAGAAAGTCATTTATTCTTTTTTCTAAATCAACGCAAGAAGTTAATCGCATTTTTTCCTCTCTTTTTTATTTTTTTTTTAATTATTATTATTATCATTCTTATTTAAATTTATAATTACAAAATCACATGTTAACTCTTTGAAATTTACAATATCATTCAATTTTTATTTGCCTATTTCTCTATTTTTTTAATAATAAAAATAAAAATCCCCGAGGAAAAAATAGTTACTAATGCCAGTCCCTCCGAAGATATATAATTTCCACTATAATTTCGAACTAAATGCTTGGTATATTTGTTTTATATCCCTTCTTTCCAACTAATTTAAAAAAAAAACATAGAACAATATTTTGACTAACCTTATCCACAGTACCGTACATGTAACTTGTATCTGACTCGAATCTAACTTACATTCAATTCAATTCAATTCTCATTTATTTCATTTTCAAGTAAAAAGTACATTCAAAACAAATACAAAATATGTCATAATCGAAATTAGAAAATGAAATGGGGAACTACATAAATAAAGCCCTTGGGCCTTGTACAAGCTTAGTTCCCTACAAATATTGCGAAATCTATATAGACAACAAATAGAAATAAAAAACAAAAAATAAAAATATAAATACTAAAAATATACTTACCCGTTTGATCGAAAACCCTCAAATGCTCGACAGACGAAAGCATGCAGGGTGAACGGTGAAAGTCTACAAATTAGTGTTATATCTACCACATGTAGTAAGATAATCTACATCATGGTCTATGCACGACGAATAGCTCATATTTCACTTTCTTTGTATTTGAACTGCCAGTGGAAGCAATACAATCGTCGATATTTTCCACTTAAAGAGGTCAATGCGAACCTCCTCACTGAGTACTTCCTCGGAGGCCGCCATGTTTGTTTACATATCCGATCCGAACCGATTAGCCAGTAACTGATTCGGATCCAGGCGCGGGGCTAAAGTACCGGTGAATTGCGACGATACTGCGGGCGGCAAGGTTATCAGCAGTCCGTACAAGGTCAAAGCCACGCTTAGCGGGTCGTCTGAGCGTTCGAATTTGACACAAATTTTGTCAATGAACAGTGACTGAGCGAGCATGCGCAGTAGCGCCTTGGAAGAAAATTAAATGGAGCATGCGCAGTTCTGCCCAATATCATCCCAATATCAAACTCCGGCATTAAAAGATGTTCATAACTCCTGATATCACAATCTTTCTTCTCTATTTCTCTTACAGGCATTTATCAAAGATTTACTACCTCCATCTACATCGAGTGATCCATATTTTTGTTATTGGTTCGGACTAGAGATAAATGGCAATGGAACATTTACTTGGCTTGACGGTTCTACTCCAGGGTATATGTTCATGATTACGTATCTTTACTGATCTGTAGAACATTGACAATAGTTTATGCACATTTACACCATTTCATTTTTTTAATGATTCGTATTTGACATTTATAATTGACGCGGCCATTCATATTGCACATGTCTGATAAAACAGATATGAGATAATTTATATTAGACGATGTCATTGTCTTAAAAGGATAATATTCAGTATGATTATACAGTGCGTATAAAAAAGGCAACAATATTTGATTTCAAATTTGTGAAGATTGTGTTAATTTTACACCAAATTGAGTAGCAACATCTTAAAACCACATATCTCCTCTTTCTAATGATATCTTATTTATTCATACACGGTCATGGATGGCTGAGTAATCATTCTTTTTGGACAATGGGTCAAATTAGACTTGGGGCTTGGTGGCGTAGAGCTTCAAACTCATCAGTGATTCTTTGTCTCAGAGTTGCAATGTCAGGTGGAGGTGTTCAAAGTGTTAATTTTTTTAAAGCATATGTTCATTTCTTTCTTCTTCTTCTTCTTCTTCTTCTTCTGGGGGGGGGGGGGGGGGTAGGGGATAGTCATACAGTGTATGTTTATTGGCCATTCTGTATAATAGGCATACTATTTCTTAAATGAGAGGAAAGAATTCAATGTTCATCATACTTATTTGTTAGTTGATTAGAAAGAGAGAGAGAGAGAATTCAAATTTCTATCATCTGTTGGTCATAGCGTTGAATGTAGATAATGACTGAGTTCGATTTCCTGACATGATAATAATGAGATTGCAGGACGTCCTATGAATCGGAAACTGGTAGGGCCTGTTATAGATGGTAATGTCACGATGATGTATAATTGTCACTACGACAAATAACGGTGTAATACATTCGGCTGAATAAACTAATTTCTTCCACTGAAATACATTTGATGGGTGAATTTAAAGTGGAAGTAACTTCGCTACGTAGATCTTGAATTTAAAAACACCTTAAATTTGTGACCCGACATGAACACCGTCGTCAAGAGTGTCTGTAATCAACAGAGAAACCGCATAATTATGATATAAATTATTTTTAAACAAAATTCATATGGAAACTATATGTGATGCTGTTATGCGATTTATCTGTATTTCATTCTTTTAACTGATCTTGAACTTGAAACCTTTTTGATTGATTGTCCCACCTGGTCTATTGAAAATTCTGTATAAATATTTGATCATGTTTTTGTGTGAATATTGTTTCTTCAAGGTATACTGATCGTTACAATGCTACGGAGCCAAATAATGCTACCTCGTGGGGTTGTCTTGGTCCAGGTTCTAGCCCTTCCTGGTTTGACCAGCATCGAGAGAATTCTTTCCCGTACATTTGTGAACGAACACGAGGTGGGATTTGTATTATTAATAATTGATAATAATAATGATAATAATAACAGCAACAAAGACAATAATTACATTTGGTCAAATCTACTTCAAATCAGATAATCTAAGATGAATGAATGTACATTACAGCACTTACACATATGCAAAAGCATACCTGTACAACATGAGTAACATAGATAAATCAAGAACACAATTTATTATAGGGTATATCAAACAGATATGTTTTTTTCAACACTTCATTCCAGGACAAAATGTATAATAATTTTCAAAACGTTTTTTAAAGTTTTATAATGTGAAAACTTTATTCAGCTCGGTCGCTTTGCTTTTACGTATACATTCATATCAATTTTTGGATAGTGTCATAATTCCTGGATAAAAAGCGGGAATTAGTCTTTTTTTTTTTTTTTAACTGATAGGTTATGGGGCGGGGCGCAAGTTGTTCGCCCCAGGAGCCATAATCCCTGGATACGCCACTGCTTCTAATGAACAGAGGCATGTCCATTACGTACTTCTGAGAAAGACAGAAAGAGAGTACATGATCAGTGTAGTAAAATCACGCGAAACCGTTATAACGCAAACGTGTAATAACTTGACGTCAAAATAGTAAATCGATCTCAGTGAGAGCACCGTCCGCTCTCCACTGAGTCCCCAACTATGCACGCAAACCGTATGCGAATGGAAAGAAATGGCACGATTACGCGACACGTTCTTCATCTTTACCCTCCCAGGGACGGCTTGGAAGGCGATGGGACGATCGCAAAATACGATACTTTTAGCATGCAATGTATACTTGATCGAGCTATCGGCGCCGAATTAGATTTCCCCGTGGCGTTTTTGTAAAATTCAGTCACAAATATTAAATAGCTTTTTCCAGAATCTGAATAGAACAAAATTAGATGTGTGTAACATCCGTCTTCGCTTAATTCGTTTAAAAACCAAAACCGTTTGGTTTGTCTGTGTGATACGCATGGGGTGTACAGGGTGTATGTATTCGAGGGCTGTATGTACTCCACTGTGTAGTATGTGTATCCCTGATAGCAGAAAGTGTTAAAAAATGACGTGATATTTACGTCGTGGTTTTCGTCTTTTTTACGTCCTGTAATTACGTCAATAAGACGACAACTTGCACCAACGCAAGACGTCAAGAGGACGTCTTATTTTGACGTCATCTCTACGTCTTCATTCCTCTTCCCTGATAGCAGAAAGTGTTAAAAATGACGTGATATTTACGTCGCGGTTTTCGTCTTTATTACGTCCTGTAATTACGTCCATAAGACGACAACTTGCACCAACGCAAGACGTCCAGAGGACGTCTTATTTTGACGTCATCTCTACGTCTTGTACACTGTAAAAACTAAAGTGCTACTTTTAGGCTCATGTATAGTGACTGCACCTGAAATGCTGTTTATAGCACTTGTAGTGTACTAATTTACCAGCAAAAAAAAAATGTGACCTTGGCGAGCCTCGAACCAGGTTCCGCTGATTGAGAGGCGCTGACGTTACCGATGGACTAACGAATGCTTCTTGCAATCCAGTTTAGTCATGGGAGTCAAGTAGATAACATGAACTATGTGGTGTCGTAAATTCACTATGTAACAATATGATCTGCTCTAAGTCGTACAATGTGAGTTAGTCTAGCGGTAATGCCAGCAATTCTCGATCAGCGGACCCTGGTTCGAAGCTCGCCCAAATCATTTTTTTAATGAATGTTTAGCAGTTTAAGGAGCCGGTCCAGCTCCCGTGAAAGTGCTGAAATAGCACGCTGTGTGCATACAGCACTCTGAGTGCAGTCCCTATGCATGCCCTCAAAAAGTGCTATATACAGCACTTTTTACAGTATACAGATGACGTCAAAATAAGACGTCCTCTTGACGTCTTGCGTTGGTGCAAGTTGTCGTCTTATTGACGTAATTACAGGACGTAAAAAAGACGAAAACCACGACGTTAATATCACGTAAATTTTACCACTTTCTGCTATCAGGGATACTGCTGCTCGGCTCGGCCGGCCGTGTGTGTGTATGTGTGAGCGTGTGCTTGTGGCGAGTAGCATGAGTAGTGTAGTTCGCAAATTTGGGCGAACGACTAATAAGAGACTGTGAAATTCACTGGAGCGTAGAACCGGAGTTCGAGCTTGCTGTGCGAGGGTTACGTAACTCGCAGCGAAAATAACGCTATACCGTTATAACGGTTTCGTGTGATTTTACTACGCTGATGATGCTGTACATCATCTTAGAACAATCTACCCCAACTCGACTGTATACTTCAGTCAAACGGAACACTGTCCCATAGCATTAACAACAGTCTGTTCCGATACAATCAAACCTTCCTAAGAAGTTGAATTTGGTAAAAGTAAAAATATCATGTTAAAAGATTCGAGGAAGTTTCAGCAAACTTTGACAAATAATGATAAACTTATGAATAGTAACACGTTGTAATCAAATTTACGCATGCTGGACATCTTAATTAAATTGGCTAAGATATGTTCTTTTTCTAAAGAGGTAATTTAGAACTCATCAGATCGGCGGATAGTGACAGTGTTGGTCATTCAAAGCAAATTATTTCAAAAGATTAACCCCTTTCCATTACAGTATTCGATCAAGCTAGTGAGGCCCAGTTTGGAGGTATAAATTACTTCATCTCTTCATCGTGGATGGATCGGTCCTTCTCAGATGCTCGGACCTACTGTCAATACCATGGAGCTGATTTAGCACTCATCAAGTCAGAAGATATAAATGTATGTTTATTAAACTAGTATAAATGGCTTTTATTCGTGAAACTGTCAATTTCCACAAAACGGCTGTATTATGAAATGGATTTATACATTCTTGATAATGCACTGAGCTGTTCTTTTGCTGCGGTATATTGGAAATAATATATTATGAAATAATAACACGATTGAAAGCTTATGTATTCAGTTTAATATGCAAAGGGCAAATTGATTCCTTGCTAATGCGACATTTAAATCTAAAGGAAATACTCATTTAAAGAATTCGAAACAGGGGATTTTATAGTTGATTACCGTCACTTTCCTCCAAAAGCAGATAAGTGTGTTTGCTAAACATACATTCACATAATAAGGAATGCTATATTAATTGTGAACATGTTCATCGCTAATCCTTATGCTTTAAGTATTCAAACATGCTTTCAAATCATTCTCTAATGATTGTATCTATATTCCAACCACTTTGGTTTCATGGTATCAAGAAGCTCAATCATTATTTGTGTAGTATCGTTCAATAGGACGGTGTATCAAATATTACTGATCATTATTGTTTGTATAAGCACGCTACAGCAACATATATCATAAACAGACTGTCAAAGTCAGGTTCGCTCGCCATTCATAAGGACCGTTATTCATAGAAAACAGCCATTCATTTAACACGTGTTATGATTAGCGGTCCTTATGAATAGTGGTCCTTATGAATGGAGGTCCTTATGAATAGAGAAGTAATTTGTCCATGGTTTGCTCGCTATTTAGAAGGACCACTATTCATGCAAAAACATTTTTTCATTTAGTCACGCGTTATTGACAGCGGTCCTTGTGAATAGATGTCATTATGACTAGCGAGGTTACCCTGTCAAAGTAGCTCTAAGTAGGTTCGAATTAGTGAATAATTTAAACTTCAGATATGTTGAAGGTAGTTTTCATTTATTTTTTTATTCAAATGTCATTTCACTATCAACTCGATATGAAAATGTAATGTAGCCGTACATAATCAAAGTAAATCATAATTATGCGATTACATTTGTTTCGTTCCAACAGACCTTTCTCCAAGATATGAATTCAAGATCAAATACCTGCTTATTCTTTGGTTTGACTGACCAAGCTGTAGAAGGCAGGTTTACATGGATTGACGGGACACCTTTACAGTAAGTTCAATAACTAGAGAATGCCAAATTCATCGTTTCTACTTTAAACTAACTACTAAATTTAAATGGGGAGGGTACTCGTTTTTCTTGATGTCGTTATTAATGAAATAGGTCTCAATATTCCGAAGGTTTTTAATTCTGAGTTATGAACCTCCGGAATTATAATTTCTGTTCAATTTTCGGAATCACGAACCTTCGGAGTAACAAACCGGGTGGCTCTTGTATTAAGCCTATGGACGTGATAGAATTCAGAAGTCTATGGGTTAAAATGCAGACGAATTTTCCTTTCCTTGCAAAGATTAAAAGGCGAGAAAATGTGCAAAATGAACTGTAAATTTATTAACAATAGACTACCTGCTAACAATAAAAACATATCTTTAATCAATCGATATAGATTTCCTAGCCCAATTTAATTATTTTTTCACTCAAATTCAACATTCGACATTAATTCACAACTAGTTGCCGTCTTAACGTAAGGAACAGATTCAAGTCATTATTCTGTGGTTTATTTTGCTTACTTTGGAATATGAGCACAATACATGTATTTGGACAATTACTGCCAGGGTAGTTGCCCATAGGACAAGTACTTCTAAGCTAGGCACCCCAACGGATAGAACTTTCAGAATAACTAACAGAATGTAAATATCCTAGATGCTAACTGCCTCAAGGGTAGGGTTTTTCGAAAAAATGTTCTGACTGAAGTGATCTGAGGTAATTTCCTCGTAAAGCCATGTCAACCCCTCTGGGCCAGTTTGTTCAGTTCTTGGTGGAAAATTGCTACATTTGCTGATAGCAGCCATGCCTTGTGGCATTCTGTCAATAAGGTGTTGCCTTTTTTCCCCTCACAGCGGCTCATTCATGCTGCAAGAATTTTTTTTTGTTGTTGTTTCATAAAATTAATTTTCTTTAATTTTTATGTCACAGCACTTGTCTCAGTAGAATAATGAGAAACCCATGGTGCTCAGACCAAAAACTCTTTCTCATGGGAAAAAGGGGTTGTGTAATTGTCCGGGGAAATTCGTCTCGGACAATTTGTCCTGGCTGTAGTCCTCCTAGTGGTAACTGTCCTGGGGTAAAAGTCATATGGGTAATTTTTATAGTTGGTAGTAGTACATTAATCATGCATTAGCTGTTGATAATCATTTTCCCACTTCCATAGACAATGGACTTAACACTACTCATATACCCCAAAATGGAGCTGGTCTAATAATTTTTTCCAGGGCTGTATATATAATAATTGTAAGGAAATAACATCTACAACAGCTTTGGTAACTCTCCTGGAAATAAATACAATGTGAAAGGAAATGAGAGAATAATGGTTGCGTAACTTAAATTAAAGTTCCCTAAAGCTGTCCTCCGTTTTTGAATTTTTTGCAATGGTTGAAAAAAAGTCTCCGCCGGGAATCGAACCCGGGTCGTTGGGCTTAGAACGCCACTGCCTTAACCACTAGACCAAGGAGGTGGGCCAGTGGTTTCGGCGACACCAGATTCAATTGACCGACAGATTAACAAATCTTCAACCGGTTCGAACTCGGTTGGATTCCCGGCGGAGACATTTTTCCAACCTTTGCAAAAATTTCAAAAAGGGAGGACAGCTCTGGGGAACTTGATTTTACAATGTGAAAGGAAATGAGAGAATAATTCTCTCATTTCCTTTCACATTGTATTTATTTCCACGAGAGTTGCCAAAGTTGTTGTATATATTATTTCCTTACAGTTGTTTATAATTATTCTAATTCTAATGTATACTGGCCCGCCTCCGTGGTCTAGTGGTTAAGGCAACCATAATGATATTGATTTCCATTTTCCTTATCTTAGTTTTTCAATATCCGAAAAATTACATATATGTTATAAACACAGCAAAAAAATTACGGCCCCCCCCCCCTTAATCAAAATGGCGTAACGTCGTACTGTTAATACAGTGCCTCTTACTCTTCATACGTCACTTGGGGTGACGTCAATTAGCCAATCAGCTCACGAGTTTTAAGGAACGGCCCCCAAACCTCTATAAAACGAGACATAATTTGGACAATCGATTGCCAGATTCGTGCTTAGAAGGCAAAATACATGGAAACAGCACCCATTTTCTCTCTAATTGAGTCAACTTTGATCAACTCTCTGTATAACATAAAGAGTTTAATACTGCATTTAGAATTTATGTTATTAGCTTTAAAATATTGAAAATGCAGTATATAATTCATTCTAATATCATTATTATTATTATTATACAAAGTAAGACCATTCGTCCGTGTGAAATTATATGCTTGACCCTGCATTTGTCTGACTTCCCTTCTTCTTTGTTTAATCATGTTAATACACACAGGTATTCTGACTGGCAATCTCCCGATCCTAACGGTGGGGGTAGTCAAAATTGTTTCTGTCTTTCTTCAGACATGGGATGGACAGATACTTCGTGTTCTACCAAACAACCTTTCATATGTGAACGATATCAGTGTAAGTCACTTGATCTTACAGGTATATCTAGATCCCCTCTCTCCCTCTCTCTCTCTCACTCTTCACCAGTTTCGTTCAAACACGCAAAGCTGGCCAAACCCTTTTTTAACAATTGACTGAAGATCTCTTAATGAGTATTCAAAAGTTTACTGCTATAAACTTGGTGTACGTCTTGAGTTTTTATATTTTGATATTTTCCCTTTTGCAATATAAGTGGGTTTTAAGTCTCCATGACGCAGTACGTGGTTCAAATCATATCGCTGGTATCTGTTTTTGCCAATTTCGGGCCAGGTAAAACTAATTGTTAGACATAAAATTATGGTCTCTAAAGAGCTCTTTGTGGTGACATTTCGTATCCCATATTTTGGGATAAAGTTCATGAGTCTCTTTCTTAAGGACTAAACTCATGCCCTGATTTCCTCATTGATGGATAACTATGAAGAGCAACCGATCCAGTTTACACACGAAACCTATTTAGTTAAAAAAAATACAAGAAAGTTCAACAGGCAAGTGGTATTCGGCACAGTATTTTTTCACAACTACGCTAGTGGTAATGCATGACCAAATAAGATTAAACACGGTATCTTTGAAAAAATTATAATTTGTTTCCTTCATCGCATGTAACAATGACAACCATTTTTTAGAGTTGGGTTTCCCTTTTTAACAAAGTTAATGTGTATAGCGCGTGGATTGGCTGCACATAAGTACAATGGAGGAACACAAGGGCAGAGAAGCTCCATATCTTAACCCCCCCCCCCCTCCAATTTTCCGTTTATATATCTTTTGGATAATGAATAATTGGGCGCATTTGACTGGGGTCTTCACGTCTACTTATACTGGTCGATAATGCTACCAGCCTGTCTAAACACGAGTATAATCTGCATCTGCCTCTTAACAAAAATACTACCAATATAATTATGGATTTATATAGCTCTCAATACACCCACAATTTACAGAAATGTCATTAGTTTATGCCGGTCATCGGATTAAGGCTTCCTCTCAAACAACATGAACAATGTGTGCACGTTCTCCACTCTCTGCATAGCATTCTAGCCAGGTACCATTTTACAAACTTGCACAATACGAATCCATGCAGCATCAAAAATACCCAGTCAAAACCAGGTTGGAGAGAAACAATGAAATGTCTTACAGACGGATATACAGAATGATATGTGTGCAATTGCGCAGATCGAAGCAACAATTTTCGTTTCCAACTCCATTCAAAGTGTTCAAATCACTTCACTATGGTAACTTGCCATGACGCATAATGATATAAGAAATTCCATTTTCCCCTTTTATATATTGATATGAAAAAATGCCAATCTTTATGTTTCAATCAATATCTAGATGTTCCAGAAAATGAGTGGAATGGCCTTGGTGGAGCCCTTTACTACATCTCTCAGACCTCGATGACGTCATACTCGTTTGCTCGAAGATTCTGTCAAGATCAAGGAGGTGATCTTGCTCAACCGAAAACACAGGAGATCAATGTAAGGATATATTTATGGTCATGATTATCAGTAAATGTAATATTAGTCTTTGCTGAGATTTAGAAAAAACAGAAAATAGAGGGTGGCCCAGAAAGAATATGAAACCTGAGATCAGCAATTTCTACGACATCATTGACACTATATCATTACTTATTGCTTTATTCATCAATTTGGGGTATCGCGTTTTCATTCGTTTTGATACAGCTATTTTTGTAAGGCAATGTCATTTTCAGAATTTGCTACTTTTGCAACCTTTAGCCATTTTTTTTATTCAGCAAGAAATTCATGTATGATTGCTTTCCATAGAGTCAGCTTTGTTGACAAACGTGAATGAGATCGTATGGGAAGCCCTCAGTCACAAATTCATCGCTGCTTCAAGCGTGATCACGGTTGTTAAAGTAGCCAATTTTGAAAATGACATTGCCTCACAAGAAATAGCCGTAGAATCGAAAAGCCTTTCCCGAATTAATTATCTTGGTGTTATTGTACTCATAAAACAATTTTCTACACAATGAAAAAGATATATTGTGTCAATTATGTCGTTGAAATTGCAGATGACAGAGTGCTGCATTCTTTCTGGGCCGTATTGTATAATGATAATACTCTCTGTTCTTGTTAAAGCGCATTTTCATTATTCATCAATGCTTCTAGGCGCTTCCAAAGAAATTTGGATTATTACCCCGGCTCTATAGCCTACCTATTCTAATGAAGGCGTTGAAACTTTCAGGTACTAATTCCTATCTTCAGAATACGTTTTTTATAACTTACGGTACTCAAGTGCATGCATGCATTCACATCCCTTTGGTTTCAAATTATTGAATAAACTTTCAATATGCAGGCTTAAGGGGTTGTCTGGCTATATTTTAAACTACCATGTTTACACTCAAAATTTACGTATTTATGAAAATTGTAAACATGTTTCTTTATGCTCCTATCCTACCCATTTACATCACCTGTGTTGAGTATGGCACAAGTAAATTAATGTCTTGCCAAAGGACGTTCGTGCTGTGGGAGCGATTTGAACCACAGTATTTTATATGCTGACGGTATGAGTGATGTCCAAATTATTACATCCACACACGGGCATAGACAGGAATAATTATCAATTGTTAGTGGGGGATGATCTATTTATTACCCCCCCCCCCCCCAAACAAACAAAACAAACAAACAAACAAACAAAACAAAACAAAACAAAAGCAAACAAACAAAACACAAAAACAACTAACAATAGAAAGTGTGTGCCTATATTTACGCCACTGCATCCATGTACCATTCTTCAAACATGCCTTATTAATAATAATCTTCCTAATATTCTCATTAGATACATCTCATCCAGCTAGCTAAAGGTAATTCGTATTGGTTTGGACTCGATGATCTAACTCAAGAAGGCACGTTCCAATGGATCGACGGCACCCCTCTGGACAATAATATGTATGTTTTAAACTTTCTATTAACATGATTAATATACATAAGGGCAATTCCAGGTAACTCATGTTACAGTTGAAGAGGTATTGGTTTACATCTTTAGCTCTTATTTTCCTATGACAGGTATTCGCTAAATAAGTTTTTGTTAACACAGTGCATACATATTGGAGTACATTTATGTAGAACCCAACCCTTAGTAGAGGAACAGTAATGAGTGCTAGCCCAACTAATATGTTTAATAGGTTTAATACTCACGTTACATAATGTGGACATACATAATTGCTAAGAAAGCTTGAACGAAAAGTGTGCTAATATGAGGCTTTCTTAAAAAATGATTTTACACTTTTCAAAGAACCATGCTAGGGAGACCTCCACTGGGTGACAACTGACAATTACTGAACCCCTTCATTTTTGCAGTTTTCACAGGAATAATGTTTACTCACGTTACTTATTGTCCATGAGATAGCTACAGCTTCGGTTTCATTTTAAGTTGCAGAACTTAAGACCTTTTGTGTTGTTTTTTTTTTTTACGAAAAATGATCAATGGACCTTTTAAACTTAATTTTTATATAAATCCTTGAAAAATGTGGATATTTTGCTTCCAGATAAGCGATCTAAAATGTACAATTCATAGGCAAAATATCATTAAGAAGTGTAAAATTAGATGATTTTTACAATTTTCTAACTTTTAATAATGTTTTTTAAAATGAATCACGGATGATAAGTTTACCAGTGTTTGTGCAAGTTTCTGCAATATTGTCCCACAATAATGATTTTTAGCTAAGTGAAATACCAAAATTAGATTTTCAGGTCCATGTCCAATAACCTGTGGAATTGCACATAAGGACATGTAAATAGAACAATCCTGCTCTATTATAAAACAAACAAACATGCTTTACTTTTACCTGGTAGGAACAGGTACCTTTAATGATAAGTTGTGATGTGTTAGAAGGAGGGTGGCAAGGGAATACACATTAAGGTCAAGACGGCAAGCTCCTGTGGAATGACGACACTCAACCCAAACACGTCGAAATATTTAACTTATTCTTGTTAATGCACACGTTATTATGGTTATGGAACATTATAAACTGCGTCTAAAATACAAGCTCTTATCATCATGATCATGAAAAGTAACATTACTTTCACTTTAGATTGATTACACTTTTCTTTTTCACTGTGGCTCGAATAACACTGCTAACATATCGTTTTCATACCAAAGAAATAAATTATGGTTTGGGAACACTGTAACGTTGTATTACTGTATTGCTGTTTCCGGCATGGTTTCGCCTTCAGATTTCCTGCTTGGTCGAATGTGGATGCAACCTTTAAGGAGAATGAAAGATGTGTTCATCAGCAAGTTAATAATGGGTGGAGAAAACTACTATGTACATCCTACCTCAGATTCGCATGCGAAAAGCCTCCCCGTGAGTACTGATATTATATCTGGGAGTCCTTGTATAAATCAGAGTTTAAATGTATCTGTCATAGGTTATCTATCTGAATGCAACACACGAGATCGTTCCGTGACTTTACTAACGTTTCGTAAACACTATACTTTTGAAACCATGTTTGACATACTCTTTAAGCAGAATTATCCATTGTAAATTTATGGTAAAACCGTTGTTGCAATTGCAAAAGGTGAAATCTTCTCATACATCACGTTATCATAAAACCATTCATAACTTGCTTGCAAACTATTCAACATTCTGATAATCTGTGTTTGGCTTTATCTACAATTGCTAGCTTATTGGGGAACGTGACTTTATAAAGGTGTTCTTAAAGTACTGAATCGTGTCATAGATTGTGTAAATAGTGTTTCATGTACACTTTTACACCGCTCGACTTTAGAAGCGGAAATAACACTGTAAAAAAAATACAAATAAGCAAAATTAAAAAAAAAAAAAAAAAAAAATCGTTTTGTTTTGTACTCGACAGTACCGTATCAAATGTTGGTTTATGCCAGTATTGTACGGTTATGGTGTGAGATATATATAGCTTTCGCATTATAATTTTGCATTCCCCCTTTTCTCACTGAAGAAACTGCAAGGCAGTTATTAAAGGCCAAGTCCACCCTAATATCAAGTTGATTTGAATAAAATAGAGTAAAATTAAACAAGCGTAACAGTGAAAATGTCACTGAAATCGGATGATGTCATGCACTCACTTTTCCTTATGTATTTTATTATATGAACTATCATATATTTATTTTTTTTGCTTCAGTAATGTAAAACATGGTTTGACGCCATGGAACATGTAAAATCATCATTATTGTAACTTATTTTCATACAAGGAAGGGATTCTTTATTATCACATCTATAAAAATTGAAATATTTGAAATTTCATATAATAAAATACTTAAGGAAAAGTGAGTGTGTGACATCATCGGTTCACTCATTTGCATACCACCCATGCTATGCATATCACTGTTTCATGAAATGATGCAAAACTTCAAAAACATCCGGTTTCAGTGAAATATTCACTGTTACGCTAAAATAAGAAAAATTAAATCATAATCATCAAATATATATGTGAGAAATCACCTGGATGAGAGAAATAATTTGCGTAGTTAAATTCATCCTTCTTAATGACTTCCTTTTTGTGGAAATAACTGCAGGGGTTGCAACGAGCTGGGAGACGAACCCGGGTCTTAGCCTCAGCACGCGAAATACCTTAACCACCAGACCATAGAGGCGGTTTGTGGGGTATTCGGCTACACCGAGTACAAACATCGATAAAAAACCCTACCAACCCCTTAGCAGTTAATTATTATTTTTTTTTTTAGGAACAGGGGAGTACTAAACAATGATAAACCACATGCCTGGCAAGACCCGGATCCATGTATTAGAATTATTTGCAATATGCATGACATGTGAATATTTTTTTTCTAATACAATAGCATCGGCAACTCTCGTGGGTAAATGTACATAATGTGAGAAATCAAATGGATGAAAGAAATAATATAACTCGAGAAGTATTTGATGACATTTTTTTCATTCAGAAAGCAAATTTGGGAGAATTTACTTAGTACAGACAACCAGTGCGCTTAGAAACGCCCGTATAAAGCGCCATATAAATGCAATTATTATTATTATTATTATTATTACTCACATCTTTGTAGGTTCCTTGTTTACGATTGATTATGTTTTCATTATGAAATTGTGGTTTTTATTGTAGTCGGTAAAAGAAAAAAGTTTTCGTTTCATATTGCAATGCAGGATTTACATGTGTATACTCGTTTTAATTCTTACCATCTTTTATTCATGTTTAATTTGCAAGTTGAATTCATGAAACCGCACCAAAAAACATGATTTTCAATACATTTTCATGAATTAGAATTTCAAGTTATGCGCCTGTACATTTATAAACATTGAATATAGTACAGAGTTACAGACTGCAATAAAAACTCCAATTTCATTATGAAAACAAAATCAACTGTTCGTAAAAAAAACGAATCAAAATGTGGGTATGGAAATTCTGCATACTCTCCTTTCTAAATGAACAAAATGTAATCTAATTTTCCTTGAGTTACATTAAAAAATGTGTGGAGGGGGGGGGGGGGGGGACTTACATTTATGTTACCTTTGTATATATTATTCTTCCATAATCATGGACAATCATGGACAATCGAATACTTTTAAACCTTGGTACTTTTAAATTAAAGTTAATAGTCAAACATTTATTTTGTAGATTTATGAAACATTTACTCGACGCGTATACTTTTCATATTCTAGTTTCACATGATTTTTAGTGAGGTTATCAACATAGAGATTTTGGGGTTACGTGGAGAATACTATCCCTTGATTTTGATACCGGTGATTGATGCTAATGCACTTGATATTCGGTAAAAATATTTAAGAAACAGCAAATATCATTACAGTTCTACATGATGACTTCACTGTGATTAATTTATGATAGTTCCCGCAGATGCTTGCACCGAACTAGACCCCTGCGTCAATGGTGTGTGCCGTAACGTTGGACGAGAACAATACGAGTGTGACTGTCAAAATCAGTATGAGGGAATAAATTGTGATGAACCAACTCGTGAGTCATATGTTTAGATTTACTTTCATCTTAGAAGTATTCTGTTTTGCGGATGCATTTTTTAATGTCATGAAATAAAACGGGGTGAATGGGAAGATAACATTTTGAAAATATTGTTACCTCACGAAATGATGAAAACCTTTTCCATTCCTTTTTTTAAGAATAAATGACTTTTTGTGCATCATTTATGGATATGAAATAAAATATGTGTAATAATTTTCCAACTAATTCATCCAGTGTTGAATACACCATTAACATAAATAAATGTAGGAGTTTGTGAAGTACAGCATTATGAACTTAACCCATAGACTACGGGAACCGGTAGCTCCTGTATTAAGCCTATGAAGAGTACATTTTCTCCTTGAGATATCAATTCCTGCTAAATATTTTTGATTTATTACTCGATATACAGTTCCTTTGGAGGTATCTATCCATCCTTCGAGCCATACAGTCAACATCAATTCCAATGTTGAGCTGACATGTAGTTTCAACAATGCCAAACAATACCACTGGTATAAAGATAATGTCCTTTTACCAAACAAGGAGAACCAGAATCCTTTGATTGTACCGTCTGTCACCCCTAACGACATCGGGTATTACTTCTGTCGAGGTTCTGGGAGAAATGGAGAAACTCTAGACACGATGTGGGCATCTGTATATATCAAAGGTAAAACTACAAATGAGGCCAATTAGAAAATATAACTGCTTTTAGGCACATTTCCTCTGTGACCACTACGTATCATAGGCCTTTCTTACTCTAATCTTCATTGCCCATGAACTATGACAATGCGAATAAATCGTGAATTCACAGCTTTATCTCGGCTGATTCAATTTCAGGCTAACTTACTCCATAACATTTGCTGTACTAGACATTAAATTGTTTTCATTAAACAGAAAACATAGATATACATGAAAAAAATCACCACAGGGACTTAGTGGTATATAACACAAATAAATCATGATTGTACTTGGTTTATTAATATGTAAAATACTATATACCGTTATACGAGAAATGCACCGATACGTATGAAGAAACATATGAACATGTGTTTTTTTGAGTGTAGTAAAATAAAAGAAATGTGGGAAAGTTGTGCTCAGAATCTTAAGCTGCCAATTTTAGCGGAATTGACTTGGAAGGAAATTCACACTGGAATCGATGAAAGTACTGAAGAAATAGGGCAACTGTTAAATCATATTTTGATATTAATTAAGTTTATGATTTTTCACTACAGAGGGTTTAGTAAACCCCCAACTGTAAAAGACATACAAGATAAGTTACTTGAAAGTAGAAAGGAAGAAAGGAAACTTGCAGTGGAGAGAGATACTCTTACAATACATTTAAAGAAATGGGAGACTTTGGAAAAATTTGAATGATCTATTTTTTTTTTATTTTTTTTTTTTGTGGAGATAGGCTTTTAAGGGCGCGAAGCATAAAAAGGTATATAAGTTTGGAAGTAAGCATACAGTAAGTTTATTTATTGTCAATATATCAAATACCCACAAGACAACAATATATACCCTCTACCTTCCTTTTTTTCTTCTTTTCTTTTCTTTTCTATTATAATTCTGTCTGTGTTATGTGGTGCTATAATGTAATGTATGTATTCATGTGATGTACCCTCTTCCCTAATTTTTTTGTTTTTGTAATCATTCTGTCTGTTTCATATGGTGCTGTAATGTAGAATGTATTCATGTGGTGTAGGGGTAAGTAGGCTACTGTGCATACTGTGTGGTAAGGGAGGTGTTTCTTTTTTGGGGGGGGGTCCCTCCTTTTTATCCTTTTCTTTTTATTTATATATGATGTGGTCTTCTAGATATTGATTTACATGTGCTTACCAGAGAATAGTGTGCATGTGTTTTATTTTGGTATAAGATTGGGGTTCAGTTTTGTCATGTACAAGGTTTATTTTAAATTATTTTAGCACATGTATGTATTTACTAGTTGATTGTATTATCGATATTAAAAATGAATTTTTATTTTGTTATGTTGATTTATTAAGACAAATAAAATATTATTCAAAACAAAAGATACATTGTGCAAAGTCCTACATGTATTTCTTATCGGCTGTTATCAACAAATTGTACGTTTCAGCTCCACTGCAAAATGAATTTAGAACAGAAAAGGCAACATGATAATGTTCATGGCTTACAATCTTGTTATATGTTTATGTCTTCAGAAGTGTCCAATATAGAAGTCTCGAACGCTAGATTTGCCATTCCATTCCGTGATGAGCTATACGATCAAACATCTGAACCGTATATAGAAACGACGTCCAACATCAGCACATATGTAAGTACATTAATCTTATCAATGCATCATTGTGTATTGCCTTTCCATTGTTATGTTCTGCGTGATGAATAAGGCCTGATAACTGCAAAACCTCATAACACGTGGTTACCTATTTCCAAACAAACCCAGGTAATATAAAGAAATTTGACCATCATCTGGATTCTTCCACATTTTCATTTCAAAATGAGGGTACTTATTCCTTTCATATATTTCCTCGAATTTTTAATTAATTTCCATCACCTTTAAGAAGCTTTGGAATATATAGTCATGATAGCAAGGACGACAAATGTCATACGAAAAACACATGATTATTATATTTACTTTATCAAGTTGTATTTCGAATTATACAATATATATATTTTTGTTATGTGTTGTTCAGATAGAGCAAGGCCTCCGAATCAGTGCTGGGTTGATGGGCATATCAGTAGTCTGTAGAGCCCTCAAACCAGGAAGCGTCAAAGCTGACATGAACATCTACATCGAGCAAACCAACATGACGGCTTTTGAAACGCAAGACCTTATCGGTCAATCTCTTGGACTCTAGCCAATGATTCCAACGGTTTTCTCGATTCGTCCACCATAGCGGTTCAAAATAATGGTACAGATGTCATTAATTTCTGAAAGCCTAAACAGAAGTTGATAAATGAGGTGGGGATCCTCCCCAGACGCAGCAGGATTATGAAAAAGTAACATACGATTCTCTCATCACTTAATCAAACGGTAATCTGTGTACAGCTCGAATGTATAAAATCAACCTCTGCTAAAAAAAAACAACAAGCAAACTTTATATCATTGTATTGATATGTGATAAAAATAAAATGCACACACGGAACCCGACTCGAACTTGGGTTCCGTGCCGTTCTTATTCTTTGCAAGCGCCTACGGGTAGGTCGAGCAGTCTACTCACAAGTCGTTTACTTAAATTTAGTTATTTAGAAATAGAATTAATATTTGAAGCCCATATTTTGACTATGGGGTAGTTACATGGACATTCCTACATGCGAGCAAAATCTTATTCTGTTGATTGGTATCCTTTAACATAATGTTGGTGACATTTAGGTTTTATTCATTTCCACTCTCTTTTTGTAAAGCTATTTGTCAGAATATATCCTGGTTGTCTCCGCGGATTGGATATGTTGGAAGGGTCGAATTTCCAGCGGGTGAAAATGGAACGTGGGCGATTTCGACAGGATTGTGTCCATTCAACACTACTCAAGGTAGATTTTCTTTGTTTGTTTTTTTTTAATCTTTTTTTCGGGGGGGGGGGAATTGTATTAGAAAGGAGTAATTACGAATTCATGAATATCAATTTCAATATTTATGTATGTACCGTATTTGGAAGATTCCTTGTGTGTGCTTAGTTGACAAATGGGAGTACAGTAAAAGCCAAGTAACAATGGTAAAGATCGATTTTGCCATTTCTTTTACCCCGTTTGATTGTGTGTTTTGTGTTTATTTGTTGAGAGGTGTGAATCAATCTTGTAGGCGTCTCGCATCCTAATAGTTTGCAGATTTGAAGATTTATTTAAATTCCATTTAGACTGTGATGACTGTTGCAAAAAATAAGAAGCGACTCTAATTGCAATACCCGTTTCGTAACAGGTTTGAGATCATACATGAGGTTCAACTGAATTCGTTTTTCTTCTTCATTCGTTTGATCAAGAATCTTATTGGAAACTATGTAACGTTAACAGTTCATCTGTTCTCTTTATACCTTTATTTTCTTCTTATATAGTGATACATTTTTTACACGGATCACATGATTTTTGTTACCTTACAGCCAATGAACCAATCGGACGGGCTCTGTGTGTCGGCGATGGTATTATGCAGAGCCAGTGGCTACCTATGGATAACTGCGGACCATTTAGAAATGTCACAGAGATTCTTACCAAAATCACAAAGGTTTTTAGAGTTGAAAGTTTTTCTTTTCAAATCTCGATTATTGAAAATAACTTTATTTTTATGATCATCAGTTAGTCTGTGACAGGCACCATAAACCACCAAAAAGTTTTGTATTTCCTGAAAGAGTATACGTTTTTCTAAGTAATTTGAAATATTTGGAGGCACCTAACAATCTAAAACTGGTATTTTTTACATAATATTTTAGTAGGCCCTTTTTTTGCCTTCTCTGGATTTTGTTGTATAAGTTTTCATTTTTACAACCCTGAATATTTGTATCACTTTGATCTCTCATAACATTAAAACAGAGTAATCTCTTGTATTGATAGTTGTGCACTGTAATGAGCAGGATGTGATTAATTAATATGCCAAGGTTTTTAGGACAATTTTGATAATCCTTTCATAGAAATTTCGTTTGAGTTTAGACTGCAAACTTTAAACCCTTATTTCTCATACGTAACAATCTGTGGGACTGGACATCCTAATCTTTCTTCAGTGGGTTAGGAACATCCTATGCTAATGAGTTACCATTTTAAAGCTGAGAATCTCCTCTTTCAGAATCAGACCTTAACTAATAATTCATATCTGTCGATATTTAAGTGGTAATGTGCAGTGTACTATTATAGCGCATGTAACAGCAATCTTTGTCCTTCTTTTTCATTTGATAGTAATGCTGCATAATTAATAGCCCATGAGATTTCAATAAATTCCACTCATAAATGACCAGATGACTATTTTACGTCTAACATTAGTACTTAAGGTGGCAATACGTTAACAAAATACGCACTTGCTTGTTTTTTAAAGTGCATTCGGTTCTTCGAACATACGTAAGCCCTTAAACCTACTAAAAACACTTACAACATTTATATTCACTTGTTCAATTTTCATACAGCCGTCTACACCTAGAAAGAAAGAAACAGAATACAAAATTATTGGCTTTTAAACCTTTGACAATCAATATTTCGGACTAACAATTCTATATGCGAAACACCTGGGTTTGTTTAAATTCAAAACAGGTATATAAATTGTGAGTTTATATATCTTGATGCATTATGTTTATGAAGATGGTTAAGGGAAAAATTAACCATGATTGCTTATGCAATTGAAGCACAGTGCCAAATTGGGTGGTATCTTAAGGGGGGGGGGGGGTCGATCACCCAGTGTGAATGTGGTGTAATCTTATAATCTATTAGGGTTTTTTCTTCAAAATTTCAGATGAACGTAACTGCAGAAAATGCAGGTGAAGTGATTCAGCAAGTATCAGTTGTTACCTCCAACACCGAACAGATCACAGCAGATGACATTACTTTTGTGGCAGAGATAACATCACTAATTGTGCAACAAAATCTCACAAGTGAAGAGGTATGCATGAATTACATGTTCATACGGATTGCAATTCATTATTTCCAAAATCAAAACCTAATTATATGAATAATCACTTCGATATGTCCTTTTCTCTCACGAGGTATTTCAAAATGTATGCCCCTCGCCTTAAAAACATTGTATTCTTTCTGATACTTAATAAATCTAGTCATTGGACTCAAAGACTACGAATGTGAAATATTATAAAGTATATCTCTATTTCATCTTTTTATTGTGATTTCTTTTTGTTTTCTCGTCTGTTTCTATGACAGCTTTAGGTCTCCCACTGTCCTTTCATAACATTTTTACCATTATTTCCTTTACTAAATAGTTATGAAAGTGCATTACAATAAGGACTGTGTTACGCACACTGTCATGCCATTTGCAATATCCTTCATTTATTTTTACTTTCATAGTTTGGCAATTATGTTATTCCTTGAAAATGCATATATTTATTAATGTCAGTAGGTTCTTTTGTCTGTGACAGGTAACAGAGTCTATAACTAGTATTGTAAACAACATCGCTCAGGTAGACACAGAGGAGCTTGAAGCCGCGGAGGAAGAAGATGGGGCCATAAGTCAATTTGTGCGGGCTTTTGAAGAACAAATCAATCGCGTTGCAGTTGCCGACGGTGGAATGGTGAACATTCAGCAACCACATGTAGCTGTGCAGGTGATGTTTTAATCTATGCTATAAATACGTTTGTAAACAAAAATGTTTTGACAGAAGCAAAGTTAACAGAAATACAAACTTACATGTAGAATTTCACGTACAGACTTTTGCCGGCTGTTATCAGTGTTATGATGGCTTTACAAAAACACACTACCCAGCCACTGTACCTGGCCATCTCATCTCCTTCATTCTGGCGTCCGTCAAGGCACTGCATTCGAAACATTTTCATTTATAATATATAATGTAGGCCTAATCAACAAATAATTATGCATTTTGTGAGGCTGATTAAACCACTATGGGAGATCTAAGGTTGTAATTGGAAGGGACACATCTTGATCGGCTTGTGCGCGATACCAACAGCCTCTGTATAAAACCTATATGAGACTGCCTTATCTCACATAATCAATTAAACACGTAGGTTTGTAATTCATATTGCAGGTCCAGAGTGTACCTACTGATGACGTAATTAGCGGTCTCGTGCTTTCGGTAGCTGGGTCAAGTCTTTCAGACCTGACAAAATCCAATATTACCATCAATACTCCAACCCAACATGACGTCACTGCTACGCGATCGGACATCATCGCTCAGGTGAAAATACCACCTTCCGTTTCATCAGCCATTTCGTCCACGTCCTCGCTATCGGAATCGAATGCCAGTGAATACGTCCGTGTCACCTTCAGTGTGTTTTCAACTCCAGTCCTGTTTATTTCTAAATCATTGCGCAACATCAGTGAAGTTAATGGAGGGTTCAATAGATCGGCCAACTCGCCTGTGATTTCTCTCAGTCTTGGACAAGGAAAGGTAGCAGCATTGACTGAATTCATCAATTTCACCTTCACTACACTTATGGTATGATCTAAAGGAATAAGTGCAGAATAAAGTTTTTACTTATTGTTAAATATTTTGAAAAATGCCTTCAGCAGCATTTTTAGATGATGCAATTGGCACGAATTGTTGAATTTTAGAGGAATATAAATACATTTTATATATTTTAAGCTATCGATTTTGTTTACGTTGTGATCGATCAGCCTCATAAATGAGCTTTTAAACTTTGTCCCAAACCAATGCACAATGTCATTTGGGGAATAAAAACATTAATGTGCTATCATTTAAGACAGTGGCGGATCTTTTTTTTTTTTTTTTTTTGCTTGTCAGGGAATTATGGAGGGGAACTGGAACCCCCATAACCACCCCACCCCCCCCCCCCCCCCTGATCGACTTTTCGAGAAGCTGGCGAGACCAACAAAATACGGGTTTACCTTTTCCAAAAATTGGGTCAAACCACCCCCTTGCAAAAAAGCTAGATCCGCCCCTGTAAGATATTGAATTCCAGGATTTTGCATATTTTCTTTTGTTTTTGTTTTGTGTAGTCCGGATACGTGAATCCAATGTGTTCATTCTGGGATGAGAAGGAGCAGGATTGGTCCCAAGATGGATGTGACCTTGTTTCATCATCTGGAATCACATCATCTACTGAGAGCTATAATGACTTCAGACAGGATTGTTCCCCTGATGAGACAGTGCTCTGTGCGTGTGATCATCTTACTAACTTTGCTGTTATAATGGTCAGAGAAAATCAGTCAGTTACGTTATACTATCCCCGGACTACAACTCCGGACATTTTCCCCCGACAAATATACCTCTGTATAACTGCACCCACTAATATAAATACACGTATATTTAGAAAATTATTTCCTCCGGCACGTCTTGATAATACGACCCTCTGCGGATTACATGCACAGAGGGGTAGTTGCCCTACCGTGAAAGAAAATAAACAAGAAATACTCCGACCGAATGCAAATGCATTGAAGAAACTGCAAGGCAGTTATTAAAGGCCAAGTCCACCCTAATATCAAGTTGATTTGAATAAAATAGAGTAAAATTAAACAAGCGTAACAGTGAAAATGTCACTGAAATCGGATGATGTCATGCACTCACTTTTCCTTATGTATTTTATTATATGAAATATCATATATTTCATTTTTTTGCTTCAATAATGTAAAACATGGTTTGACGCCATGGAACATGTAAAATCATCATTATTGTAACTTATTTTCATACAAGGAAGGGATTCTTTATTATCCCATCTATAAAAATTGAAATATTTGAAATTTCATATAATAAAATACTTAAGGAAAAGTGAGTGTGTGACATCATCGGTTCACTCATTTGCATACCACCCATGCTATGCATATCACTGTTTCATGAAATGATGCAAAACTTCAAAAACATCCGATTTCAGTGAAATATTCACTGTTACGCTAAAATAAGAAAAAATTAAATCATAATCATCAAATATATATGTGAGAAATCACCTGGATGAGAGAAATAATTTGCGTAGTTAAATTCATCCTTCTTAATGACTTCCTTTTTGTGGAAATAACTGCAGGGGTTGCAACGAGCTGGGAGACGAACCCGGGTCTTAGCCTCAGCACGCGAAATACCTTAACCACCAGACCATAGAGGCGGTTTGTGGGGTATTCGGCTACACCGAGTACAAACATCGATAAAAAACCCTACCAACCCCTTAGCAGTTAATTATTATTTTTTTTTTTAGGAACAGGGGAGTACTAAACAATGATAAACCACATGCCTGGCAAGACCCGGATCCATGTATTAGAATTATTTGCAATATGCATGACATGTGAATATTTTTTTTCTAATACAATAGCATCGGCAACTCTCGTGGGTAAATGTACATAATGTGAGAAATCAAATGGATGAAAGAAATAATATAACTCGAGAAGTATTTGATGACATTTTTTTCATTCAGAAAGCAAATTTGGGAGAATTTACTTAGTACAGACAACCAGTGCGCTTAGAAACGCCCGTATAAAGCGCCATATAAATGCAATTATTATTATTATTATTATTATTACTCACATCTTTGTAGGTTCCTTGTTTACGATTGATTATGTTTTCATTATGAAATTGTGGTTTTTATTGTAGTCGGTAAAAGAAAAAAGTTTTCGTTTCATATTGCAATGCAGGATTTACATGTGTATACTCGTTTTAATTCTTACCATCTTTTATTCATGTTTAATTTGCAAGTTGAATTCATGAAACCGCACCAAAAAACATGATTTTCAATACATTTTCATGAATTAGAATTTCAAGTTATGCGCCTGTACATTTATAAACATTGAATATAGTACAGAGTTACAGACTGCAATAAAAACTCCAATTTCATTATGAAAACAAAATCAACTGTTCGTAAAAAAAACGAATCAAAATGTGGGTATGGAAATTCTGCATACTCTCCTTTCTAAATGAACAAAATGTAATCTAATTTTCCTTGAGTTACATTAAAAATGTGTGGAGGAGGGGGGGGGGGGGGACTTACATTTATGTTACCTTTGTATATATTATTCTTCCATAATCATGGACAATCATGGACAATCGAATACTTTTAAACCTTGGTACTTTTAAATTAAAGTTAATAGTCAAACATTTATTTTGTAGATTTATGAAACATTTACTCGACGCGTATACTTTTCATATTCTAGTTTCACATGATTTTTAGTGAGGTTATCAACATAGAGATTTTGGGGTTACGTGGAGAATACTATCCCTTGATTTGATACCGGTGATTGATGCTAATGCACTTGATATTCGGTAAAAATATTTAAGAAACAGCAAATATCATTACAGTTCTACATGATGACTTCACTGTGATTAATTTATGATAGTTCCCGCAGATGCTTGCACCGAACTAGACCCCTGCGTCAATGGTGTGTGCCGTAACGTTGGACGAGAACAATACGAGTGTGACTGTCAAAATCAGTATGAGGGAATAAATTGTGATGAACCAACTCGTGAGTCATATGTTTAGATTTACTTTCATCTTAGAAGTATTCTGTTTTGCGGATGCATTTTTTAATGTCATGAAATAAAACGGGGTGAATGGGAAGATAACATTTTGAAAATATTGTTACCTCACGAAATGATGAAAACCTTTTCCATTCCTTTTTTTAAGAATAAATGACTTTTTGTGCATCATTTATGGATATGAAATAAAATATGTGTAATAATTTTCCAACTAATTCATCCAGTGTTGAATACACCATTAACATAAATAAATGTAGGAGTTTGTGAAGTACAGCATTATGAACTTAACCCATAGACTACGGGAACCGGGTAGCTCCTGTATTAAGCCTATGAAGAGTACATTTTCTCCTTGAGATATCAATTCCTGCTAAATATTTTTGATTTATTACTCGATATACAGTTCCTTTGGAGGTATCTATCCATCCTTCGAGCCATACAGTCAACATCAATTCCAATGTTGAGCTGACATGTAGTTTCAACAATGCCAAACAATACCACTGGTATAAAGATAATGTCCTTTTACCAAACAAGGAGAACCAGAATCCTTTGATTGTACCGTCTGTCACCCCTAACGACATCGGGTATTACTTCTGTCGAGGTTCTGGGAGAAATGGAGAAACTCTAGACACGATGTGGGCATCTGTATATATCAAAGGTAAAACTACAAATGAGGCCAATTAGAAAATATAACTGCTTTTAGGCACATTTCCTCTGTGACCACTACGTATCATAGGCCTTTCTTACTCTAATCTTCATTGCCCATGAACTATGACAATGCGAATAAATCGTGAATTCACAGCTTTATCTCGGCTGATTCAATTTCAGGCTAACTTACTCCATAACATTTGCTGTACTAGACATTAAATTGTTTTCATTAAACAGAAAAACATAGATATACATGAAAAAAATCACCACAGGGACTTAGTGGTATATAACACAAATAAATCATGATTGTACTTGGTTTATTAATATGTAAAATACTATATACCGTTATACGAGAAATGCACCGATACGTATGAAGAAACATATGAACATGTGTTTTTTGAGTGTAGTAAAATAAAAGAAATGTGGGAAAGTTGTGCTCAGAATCTTAAGCTGCCAATTTTAGCGGAATTGACTTGGAAGGAAATTCACACTGGAATCGATGAAAGTACTGAAGAAATAGGGCAACTGTTAAATCATATTTTGATATTAATTAAGTTTATGATTTTTCACTACAGAGGGTTTAGTAAACCCCCAACTGTAAAAGACATACAAGATAAGTTACTTGAAAGTAGAAAGGAAGAAAGGAAACTTGCAGTGGAGAGAGATACTCTTACAATACATTTAAAGAAATGGGAGACTTTGGAAAAATTTGAATGATCTATTTTTTTTTATTTTTTTTTTTGTGGAGATAGGCTTTTAAGGGCGCGAAGCATAAAAAGGTATATAAGTTTGGAAGTAAGCATACAGTAAGTTTATTTATTGTCAATATATCAAATACCCACAAGACAACAATATATACCCTCTACCTTCCTTTTTTTTCTTCTTTTCTTTTCTTTTCTATTATAATTCTGTCTGTGTTATGTGGTGCTATAATGTAATGTATGTATTCATGTGATGTACCCTCTTCCCTAATTTTTTTGTTTTTGTAATCATTCTGTCTGTTTCATATGGTGCTGTAATGTAGAATGTATTCATGTGGTGTAGGGGTAAGTAGGCTACTGTGCATACTGTGTGGTAAGGGAGGTGTTTCTTTTTTTTGGGGGGGGGTCCCTCCTTTTTATCCTTTTCTTTTTATTTATATATGATGTGGTCTTCTAGATATTGATTTACATGTGCTTACCAGAGAATAGTGTGCATGTGTTTTATTTTGGTATAAGATTGGGGTTCAGTTTTGTCATGTACAAGGTTTATTTTAAATTATTTTAGCACATGTATGTATTTACTAGTTGATTGTATTATCGATATTAAAAATGAATTTTTATTTTGTTATGTTGATTTATTAAGACAAATAAAATATTATTCAAAACAAAAGATACATTGTGCAAAGTCCTACATGTATTTCTTATCGGCTGTTATCAACAAATTGTACGTTTCAGCTCCACTGCAAAATGAATTTAGAACAGAAAAGGCAACATGATAATGTTCATGGCTTACAATCTTGTTATATGTTTATGTCTTCAGAAGTGTCCAATATAGAAGTCTCGAACGCTAGATTTGCCATTCCATTCCGTGATGAGCTATACGATCAAACATCTGAACCGTATTATAGAAACGACGTCCAACATCAGCACATATGTAAGTACATTAATCTTATCAATGCATCATTGTGTATTGCCTTTCCATTGTTATGTTCTGCGTGATGAATAAGGCCTGATAACTGCAAAACCTCATAACACGTGGTTACCTATTTCCAAACAAACCCAGGTAATATAAAGAAATTTGACCATCATCTGGATTCTTCCACATTTTCATTTCAAAATGAGGGTACTTATTCCTTTCATATATTTCCTCGAATTTTTAATTAATTTCCATCACCTTTAAGAAGCTTTGGAATATATAGTCATGATAGCAAGGACGACAAATGTCATACGAAAAACACATGATTATTATATTTACTTTATCAAGTTGTATTTCGAATTATACAATATATATATTTTTGTTATGTGTTGTTCAGATAGAGCAAGGCCTCCGAATCAGTGCTGGGTTGATGGGCATATCAGTAGTCTGTAGAGCCCTCAAACCAGGAAGCGTCAAAGCTGACATGAACATCTACATCGAGCAAACCAACATGACGGCTTTTGAAACGCAAGACCTTATCGGTCAATCTCTTGGGACTCTAGCCAATGATTCCAACGGTTTTCTCGATTCGTCCACCATAGCGGTTCAAAATAATGGTACAGATGTCATTAATTTCTGAAAGCCTAAACAGAAGTTGATAAATGAGGTGGGGATCCTCCCCAGACGCAGCAGGATTATGAAAAAGTAACATACGATTCTCTCATCACTTAATCAAACGGTAATCTGTGTACAGCTCGAATGTATAAAATCAACCTCTGCTAAAAAAAACAACAAGCAAACTTTATATCATTGTATTGATATGTGATAAAAATAAAATGCACACACGGAACCCGACTCGAACTTGGGTTCCGTGCCGTTCTTATTCTTTGCAAGCGCCTACGGGTAGGTCGAGCAGTCTACTCACAAGTCGTTTACTTAAATTTAGTTATTTAGAAATAGAATTAATATTTGAAGCCCATATTTTGACTATGGGGTAGTTACATGGACATTCCTACATGCCGAGCAAAATCTTATTCTGTTGATTGGTATCCTTTAACATAATGTTGGTGACATTTAGGTTTTATTCATTTCCACTCTCTTTTTGTAAAGCTATTTGTCAGAATATATCCTGGTTGTCTCCGCGGATTGGATATGTTGGAAGGGTCGAATTTCCAGCGGGTGAAAATGGAACGTGGGCGATTTCGACAGGATTGTGTCCATTCAACACTACTCAAGGTAGATTTTCTTTGTTTGTTTTTTTTTTAATCTTTTTTTCGGGGGGGGGGGAATTGTATTAGAAAGGAGTAATTACGAATTCATGAATATCAATTTCAATATTTATGTATGTACCGTATTTGGAAGATTCCTTGTGTGTGCTTAGTTGACAAATGGGAGTACAGTAAAAGCCAAGTAACAATGGTAAAGATCGATTTTGCCATTTCTTTTACCCCGTTTGATTGTGTGTTTTGTGTTTATTTTGTTGAGAGGTGTGAATCAATCTTGTAGGCGTCTCGCATCCTAATAGTTTGCAGATTTGAAGATTTATTTAAATTCCATTTAGACTGTGATGACTGTTGCAAAAAATAAGAAGCGACTCTAATTGCAATACCCGTTTCGTAACAGGTTTGAGATCATACATGAGGTTCAACTGAATTCGTTTTTCTTCTTCATTCGTTTGATCAAGAATCTTATTGGAAACTATGTAACGTTAACAGTTCATCTGTTCTCTTTATACCTTTATTTTCTTCTTATATAGTGATACATTTTTTACACGGATCACATGATTTTTGTTACCTTACAGCCAATGAACCAATCGGACGGGCTCTGTGTGTCGGCGATGGTATTATGCAGAGCCAGTGGCTACCTATGGATAACTGCGGACCATTTAGAAATGTCACAGAGATTCTTACCAAAATCACAAAGGTTTTTAGAGTTGAAAGTTTTTCTTTTCAAATCTCGATTATTGAAAATAACTTTATTTTTATGATCATCAGTTAGTCTGTGACAGGCACCATAAACCACCAAAAAGTTTTGTATTTCCTGAAAGAGTATACGTTTTTCTAAGTAATTTGAAATATTTGGAGGCACCTAACAATCTAAAACTGGTATTTTTTACATAATATTTTAGTAGGCCCTTTTTTTGCCTTCTCTGGATTTTGTTGTATAAGTTTTCATTTTTACAACCCTGAATATTTGTATCACTTTGATCTCTCATAACATTAAAACAGAGTAATCTCTTGTATTGATAGTTGTGCACTGTAATGAGCAGGATGTGATTAATTAATATGCCAAGGTTTTTAGGACAATTTTGATAATCCTTTCATAGAAATTTCGTTTGAGTTTAGACTGCAAACTTTAAACCCTTATTTCTCATACGTAACAATCTGTGGGACTGGACATCCTAATCTTTCTTCAGTGGGTTAGGAACATCCTATGCTAATGAGTTACCATTTTAAAGCTGAGAATCTCCTCTTTCAGAATCAGACCTTAACTAATAATTCATATCTGTCGATATTTAAGTGGTAATGTGCAGTGTACTATTATAGCGCATGTAACAGCAATCTTTGTCCTTCTTTTTCATTTGATAGTAATGCTGCATAATTAATAGCCCATGAGATTTCAATAAATTCCACTCATAAATGACCAGATGACTATTTTACGTCTAACATTAGTACTTAAGGTGGCAATACGTTAACAAAATACGCACTTGCTTGTTTTTTAAAGTGCATTCGGTTCTTCGAACATACGTAAGCCCTTAAACCTACTAAAAACACTTACAACATTTATATTCACTTGTTCAATTTTCATACAGCCGTCTACACCTAGAAAGAAAGAAACAGAATACAAAATTATTGGCTTTTAAACCTTTGACAATCAATATTTCGGACTAACAATTCTATATGCGAAACACCTGGGTTTGTTTAAATTCAAAACAGGTATATAAATTGTGAGTTTATATATCTTGATGCATTATGTTTATGAAGATGGTTAAGGGAAAAATTAACCATGATTGCTTATGCAATTGAAGCACAGTGCCAAATTGGGTGGTATGTTAAGGGGGGGGGGGGGGGGGGGGGCGATCACCCAGTGTGAATGTGGTGTAATCTTATAATCTATTAGGGTTTTTTCTTCAAAATTTCAGATGAACGTAACTGCAGAAAATGCAGGTGAAGTGATTCAGCAAGTATCAGTTGTTACCTCCAACACCGAACAGATCACAGCAGATGACATTACTTTTGTGGCAGAGATAACATCACTAATTGTGCAACAAAATCTCACAAGTGAAGAGGTATGCATGAATTACATGTTCATACGGATTGCAATTCATTATTTCCAAAATCAAAACCTAATTATATGAATAATCACTTCGATATGTCCTTTTCTCTCACGAGGTATTTCAAAATGTATGCCCCTCGCCTTAAAAACATTGTATTCTTTCTGATACTTAATAAATCTAGTCATTGGACTCAAAGACTACGAATGTGAAATATTATAAAGTATATCTCTATTTCATCTTTTTATTGTGATTTCTTTTTGTTTTCTCGTCTGTTTCTATGACAGCTTTAGGTCTCCCACTGTCCTTTCATAACATTTTTACCATTATTTCCTTTACTAAATAGTTATGAAAGTGCATTACAATAAGGACTGTGTTACGCACACTGTCATGCCATTTGCAATATCCTTCATTTATTTTTACTTTCATAGTTTGGCAATTATGTTATTCCTTGAAAATGCATATATTTATTAATGTCAGTAGGTTCTTTTGTCTGTGACAGGTAACAGAGTCTATAACTAGTATTGTAAACAACATCGCTCAGGTAGACACAGAGGAGCTTGAAGCCGCGGAGGAAGAAGATGGGGCCATAAGTCAATTTGTGCGGGCTTTTGAAGAACAAATCAATCGCGTTGCAGTTGCCGACGGTGGAATGGTGAACATTCAGCAACCACATGTAGCTGTGCAGGTGATGTTTTAATCTATGCTATAAATACGTTTGTAAACAAAAATGTTTTGACAGAAGCAAAGTTAACAGAAATACAAACTTACATGTAGAATTTCACGTACAGACTTTTGCCGGCTGTTATCAGTGTTATGATGGCTTTACAAAAACACACTACCCAGCCACTGTACCTGGCCATCTCATCTCCTTCATTCTGGCGTCCGTCAAGGCACTGCATTCGAAACATTTTCATTTATAATATATAATGTAGGCCTAATCAACAAATAATTATGCATTTTGTGAGGCTGATTAAACCACTATGGGAGATCTAAGGTTGTAATTGGAAGGGACACATCTTGATCGGCTTGTGCGCGATACCAACAGCCTCTGTATAAAACCTATATGAGACTGCCTTATCTCACATAATCAATTAAACACGTAGGTTTGTAATTCATATTGCAGGTCCAGAGTGTACCTACTGATGACGTAATTAGCGGTCTCGTGCTTTCGGTAGCTGGTTCAAGTCTTTCAGACCTGACAAAATCCAATATTACCATCAATACTCCAACCCAACATGACGTCACTGCTACGCGATCGGACATCATCGCTCAGGTGAAAATACCACCTTCCGTTTCATCAGCCATTTCGTCCACGTCCTCGCTATCGGAATCGAATGCCAGTGAATACGTCCGTGTCACCTTCAATGTGTTTTCAACTCCAGTCCTGTTTATTTCTAAATCATTGCGCAACATCAGTGAAGTTAATGGAGGGTTCAATAGATCGGCCAACTCGCCTGTGATTTCTCTCAGTCTTGGACAAGGAAAGGTAGCAGCATTGACTGAATTCATCAATTTCACCTTCACTACACTTATGGTATGATGTAAAGGAATAAGTGCAGAATAAAGTTTTTACTTATTGTTAAATATTTTGAAAAATGCCTTCAGCAGCATTTTTAGATGATGCAATTGGCACGAATTGTTGAATTTTAGAGGAATATAAATACATTTTATATATTTTAAGCTATCGATTTTGTTTACGTTGTGATCGATCAGCCTCATAAATGAGCTTTTAAACTTTGTCCCAAACCAATGCACAATGTCATTTGGGGAATAAAAACATTAATGTGCTATCATTTAAGACAGTGGCGGATCTTTTTTTTTTTTTTTTTTGCTTGTCAGGGAATTATGGAGGGGAACTGGAACCCCCATAACCACCCCACCCCCCCCCCCCCCCCCTGATCGACTTTTCGAGAAGCTGGCGAGACCAACAAAATACGGGTTTACCTTTTCCAAAAATTGGGTCAAACCACCCCCTTGCAAAAAAGCTAGATCCGCCCCTGTAAGATATTGAATTCCAGGATTTTGCATATTTTCTTTTGTTTTTGTTTTGTGTAGTCCGGATACGTGAATCCAATGTGTTCATTCTGGGATGAGAAGGAGCAGGATTGGTCCCAAGATGGATGTGACCTTGTTTCATCATCTGGAATCACATCATCTACTGAGAGCTATAATGACTTCAGACAGGATTATTCCCCTGATGAGACAGTGCTCTGTGCGTGTGATCATCTTACTAACTTTGCTGTTATAATGGTCAGAGAAAATCAGTCAGTTACGTTATACTATCCCCGGACTACAACTCCGGACATTTTCCCCCGACAAATATACCTCTGTATAACTGCACCCACTAATATAAATACACGTATATTTAGAAAATTATTTCCTCCGGCACGTCTTGATAATACGACCCTCTGCGGATTACATGCACAGAGGGGTAGTTGCCCTACCGTGAAAGAAAATAAACAAGAAATACTCCGACCGAATGCAAATGCAAGTTTACATTGTATTATGAAATAACATGCATCTCACTGTCAAAACTACTGACAATAAGAATTTCCAGTGAGGGTCGTATTTTCAAGACATGCCGGAGGAAATAATTTTGTAAGTATACGTTAACAACGATGAGAAATGAGACCTTCATACAGTGGATAAAATAATGGGTAATATTTCATAATTCGGAGATGGTATTTCACCCTGGTTTTATTTTCTTTCATTATACAGGACATTCATAGGAATGAGGATGCATTAATCAATGCATACAATATCCTCACCTACATAGGATGCTGTATTTCAATGTTCAGCCTTCTTATCACCTTGGCAACCTTCCTGTGGAATAAGTGAGCTCCTTGAGCGATGGTGCAATATAACGATAATGTGAAACACGATCGTAAACACCTTCAAAATCCAGTTTACGGCCTCTTAATAACCGTAATGCATTCTCACTGCAATTAACAAGCATATCTAAATAGCCCTCAAGTTGATTTTGAAAAAAGTGTTTGCGATCATGCTATAAAAGGCGAATATTATAGTCTTACTTATAACGCAAGTCCCAGAATGACTTGATTTCAATAGAAGCGAAAGAATCGGACAAACAGAATAGAAATTTTGACGAGAATAGGCCACTTAATAAGACATTTATGATTTTTTTAATGACATGAACACTCTGGGAAAACAATGAAATTTACTAGACTAATTGGCAACTTGTTGATGAGTTTGTGGAATAATTCCTTCACAATTATCCAATTATTGTGTTTACATTAATGATACTAAAATTATCAAAAATTCATTTTGTCATCATTTCTACAGAAAATTAAACACTCTGAAACATATTACTATACATGTATATAGATTCATATTGATTCAAGCTATGAAGAAATAATGTTCTTGGACAGAAATTGAAAATATATATCATTAATATAAACAAATTAATTGCTGAATTTTAAAGGAATAGCATCATTAACTCATGACTGGGTAGCTTTCCCCTATTTTTCATGTTATTCCCCAAAAAATGTATTAGTTGTCGGATTTTTCTCAAAACTTTTGATATCGTCTAATGTTTTGCTTCTATTAAAACCAAGAATTTTTCGGACCGGACTTTACCTTTAAGTACAGTCTATTCTTAAGACCATGAAATAGATGCATTTTAAAAGTCATTGGATAATCATGAAAACCGAAGTGTCCAACATCTTGTACTTGTGGTGATGACATGCTTTGTAAAATACGTGTAACCTGGCAGTGCAGTTTTGTTCAATCGCAAACTTGTATTTGAAACAGTGTGTATTGAGTATTATTATAAACTATTTAACATTCTAGATTCCTCCCCCCCCCCCCCCCCCCCAAAAAAAAAGAGATATCAACGCTCAAACCTGAATTGCAGAAATTTATTAGGGGCTTAGTTTGCAACGATTTAAACGCATACGTTTTAACTAATTATTTTCATTATGTGAATTTTATACACTATTTCCATTTAACTTCCAGAAGTCATTCCGTAACGGTCATTCACTTCATATTTTGTATCATATTTCAATTATTATCAAACAGATTTTCAGGAACAAAATGACATATCACAGCTAACATACTATAGAATGCCACGGCAATATTAAAAACCGGATACATATTTTCAGTTTACAGAGTTTGAGCAAAGTTAATTCTGGTTGAAAAGTCACGTCATTTTTGTGTCATAACGAAGCAATAAGGTAGCAATCAGGTATTTGACATTTCATAAATTTGATGAATGGTTGACATGAAATTCATCATTTAAGAAAATACCTCATATTTGGTTTTGTATTATAGTTTTAATGTGCAGATATTCATTACGACAATCATGATATTCTTCTTTCAAACTTGAAAATTATTTGTGAATGTTATTCCCTATCGCTTGGAATTGCCCATAACATAATGATAGAAGGATACAGATAAACATGAGGAAAGATGGAAGAAAAGATGATAAAAGGGCAGAAATAATAGGTGGATAAAACAATAACATAACGAAAGATAGTGAAATTATAGAAGACTGCATATAAAGAGTAACATAAAGAATTTTAAAATCCATTACAATATTAATTGATTAATCAACTGATTCATTGATAAATCCATTGATTCATTAATTCATTAATCAATCAATAAGTTCATTCATTTGATTATTAAAAAATTATTAATTCATGCTCCAATCAGGTCACCCTTTTTCCGTATATATTATATATATATTTTTTTTTAGGGACGAAAGTGTCATGTCCTTTACTCACAAGCTGTCATGTCCGTTACACTACTTTTTAGGTCTGACCTGGAAATGTGTAGTCTGATCGTTGCCACAACTTACACTTATCTATGTTTAGAGTATGATTATGAGCTTCTGTTAATACGTAAATTAGACTCACTAAACCCTTAAACTGTTCACAGGAGTCAATTTTGTGTTATGGTCGTTACGGAATACGAAGAACTTATTCTCTCTTCAACTATAGAGTGAAATACTATAAAATTTGGTTTGTATGTCCCTGATAGTCACACGTGTCTGTTCTACTTACTGAAATGTTTTAGGACTCTCAATTTTACTTCTAACCCCCCCCCCCCCCCCCCCACCAAAAAAAAAAAAAAAGCTGAATGTTATAAGTACGTTACGTTGTGATTGACCATATTTTTTAGTAACATACATCTTCATTCTTAGTTCATGTTCATAACAAATAAGAAAATAAGAAATACATAATATTACTGAATGCATAGTACATAGTGCACTCAAATTAATTATACTGAAATAATATTATAGATCATCCCCGTTAAACAAACATCAGCAAACAAACATACTCCCGTAAATTCCTTTAAGATACAAATGTTTTTTGTTCTTTGTTCTTATTTTGTTTAGTTTTTCTTTCCTTTTAAGCAAAATAACAGTGACCATGTGCCTGTACATAACTATATTGATATGTTTTGACATGATGTTCATTATGCCGTTTTAATGTTCCAAATCTGGTAGGGATTTGAGGACGAAACAGATCAACCAGGTCTTCATTTGTTTCTGCCTTACCTTGCTATGTCTCTACACAACGTTTGTCATCATGATCTCTCTGGATTCTATCAGAGATTATCCTGAGGTCCAAGCTGGACCTTGTGGGTTCCTCACAGCTCTTGTTCACTACTTCGTTCTGTCTTCCATTGCATGGATGGGTGTTGAAGGGTACAATACCTACCTCATCATCGTGAAGATCTTTAACACCTACATTCCGAACTTCATGATAAAGGCTATTTTAGCTGCATGGGGTACGATTTCTGTTCTTCTTAACTCTATATTCTCTAACATCTCCCATTAACATGTTAGATACAATCCGTTTCACATGCTTAGATATTTCAAGAAACATTGAACCGACTTGTTTGATGCTTGATACATAGGACAATATCCAGAAAAAAATCTTTTTGGCAGGGCAAGACAAAGCAACTTAGATCACAATCCGGGCAACGAAATGTGCCGACGAGAATGGGAAAATATATTTTCGTATCATTTTGATAATAAAACGTAGGACCAGCAGGTTTACATTAAGCAAAACAATTATGTTGCTCTGTAAGTACAACTCATCACTGTATCATTTAAAAATGATCAGAAATCTCACAATTGCGCAAACCGAGGTCCCACGGGTAGGAGTTCACACATTGACATGATTGCATAATGCTTGAACTGGCAATTGTCGTCCATGATTTAGCATTTCTTCAGTAATAATAATAATAATAATAATACATTGCATTTATAATGCGCTTAATACAAATGTTTCTAAGCGCCGAAGTATTATTACCCCGGCTGTAGCTAGGCTACCGAATTCGGTGCTCACAGCATTTCAAGGAATAAATTCCTACCGGGTACCCATTTACTACACCTGGGTAGAGAGTGGCAAATGTAGATTAATGTACTAGTTATGGTTCATAATGTACGGAGTCAAACTAAGTAGGCTATACTCTCATACCCGAAAGAGTCAATAAAATTCTACAAAATTCTACAAATGGACAATCGAAACATCGAACTCGTTGTAAAGTTATCAAGTTTTCAACCTTAAAGTGTACCAATTACGTAAAAAATAATTTGTGTACAGCCAGAATGTATAAAATCAACCTCAAGACACTTTACCTGGCTTTCTATGGGTTAACGGTTAAGGAGTATGGAAAAAAAAAGGAAAAACATAAAACTCCCTCCCGCGGAACCTGACTCCGAGTTCGATTCCGCGCTCCCCATTGTTCTATGCGAGCGCGAACGGGTGCGTCACTAGCCGGACCGGGATAAGATGTTCAAAAAGACACCACTCTTAGACGATTTTTCCTTGAAGGAGATTGGCCAAAGAAAAAGAATAGTATGATATTTTGATCATGTTATTTTTCAAACACAGAAAGAAACAGAGACTTGTCAACTGGATGCATTGTGACCGTACTGGTGTATTATGTATACTTAAATTGACTGAAAGAGATTAAAACAGGAGGAAGAAAAATGCCTAATGAATGTAACAAGTTCCTTGATATTATTATAATTTCAGGACTTCCTGCGCTCATCGTGATTCTTACCGGATCTATTGCTAGAGACTATTATGCTTATGAAGATCTGTAAGTAATAATGTTTAAATGTTTAGTTGAAATATTGAATTTATATAGCATATTCATGTATAAAGATTCATCTAATGATTTTGAAATCGTTCAGGATTCAGCAGATAACTTTACTTCATTATCTTTATACATATCATAAGTACAGTTGTGGGTTAGTCCGTGTTTGTATACACATGCACGTAGATGTATGTGGGTCTTTTTTTTTTTTAGTCCTCTCCGTCATGCCCGTAAACTGTTAAAACATATATTAAATAACTACGGATTCAAAATTGTTGATTAAAAATCGCTCAACATTGGTTATAAAATGAGTGTTGGTTAAAAACGACTTTTAATCTTGCGTGGGTTAAATATATTGTTGATTGAAATAATTGATGTTAATCTTAGTCAGCTTGGGCAAAGCTCGCTCTTCAATGACCACTCTACGGCCGCGTAGCCAGGATTTAATTTTAGGGGGTGCGGTTGAGGACGTGAAGCGTGCGAATTTGCTCCCCAGGGGAATGGGTGCAGGCGCGAAAGCTTTGAAATTTGAGCAAATTCCAGAGAAAGATAACGGCTCTTAGCACCTTTTTTTAGGCGGAAAGTTAGTTCGATGCTCTGACTGCTTTTCAATTATTAGGGTGCAATACTGCACTATATGTAACAACGGGGGGGGGGGGGGGGGGCACAGGGATCGAGGGGGAGTTTCTTCGTTCCCGCGCGATCAGCGCGAAAGCTTTGACGTTCTGGCAAATATGAAAGAAAGATGACGGCTCGTGTTGCACCTTTTCAGGGGAAAAGTTAGTTCGATGCCCTGACTGCTTGCGAAATTGTTGACATTCTGGCAATTTTTTTTGGCATTTTTGGCATGTGGGGGGGGGGGGATCGCCCCCATCGCCCCCATCCCCCATCGCCCCCCCCCCCCCCCCCCCGGCTACGCGCCTGTGATTCTATGACTTAATAACACGACTAGCGACCTCAAAGAGGGTCGCACATAATACACAACCCTATGAAAAAGTCCCGACTGTCTTCAAAACCTGTATCTACACCTTTGCATTCAACACCGTTGGTGCAATTTGGTTTTGAGTCGTGAAGAATGGAGAATAGTATATACGCGATGTATTGAACGTGGCTCTTAATAATTTACCTTGCCGGTTTTTGACAAATTGACAATATTTGATATGCTATGTTCGTTTATAAGTTCTAAAAACTGTCGGTAGATGTGGACAACAGGCTGAGTTAGCAATTGGAATCAGTCGATTTTGCTGTGTGCATGGTGTGTGGTCGATCTAGCAAACAATAAGGTGCTAAAGCGGACGATATCTCGTCTTCATTTGTAAAGTTTCATTATGTTTTCTTTGTTTTTCCTTCTATCTACTTATCTTTCCGTCTATACTTATGTTATTCTTTGTTTTTATCCTTCTTATGTTATTCTTTGTTCTCATCCTTCTATCTTCTTCTATTTCAATCTTTCCTCATGTTATTCTTTGTTTTTATCCTTCCCATGTTTTTCTTTCTGTTTTTCCTTCTCTCTTTCTCTCTTTGCTTATGTTATTCTTTGTTTATCCTTATCATTTCGTCTTTCTATCTTTCTTGTTATTCTTTGTTTTTATCCTTATAATAATAGTGTATATTTATAGAGCGCACACACCGTCCAAAGACGCTCATGGCGCTAGCCCAGCAACAGTTCTCTTATACCTGGCAAATAAACACATACATGTGCACATATATCTACCTACATACATATACATATAAGCCTACATACTGTACATATCCACAAATCAACCCACAACCCACAAAAAACAAAAAAAAATCGTCTTTCTGTCTATTTTTGTTTATTCTTTGTTTTTCCTTCTATCTTCTTCTATTTCTTTCCATATGTAATTCTTTGTTCTATTCTATTCTTTCTTCTTGCTTATGTTATTCTTTGTTTTAACCCTTTAATGTTATTTTTTGTTTGCATTCTTCTATCTTCTTTTCTTTTTATCTTTCTTATGTTTTTTTTTATCCCTGTCATTTTGTCTTTCTATCTTCATTACATTTATTTTTTTTTTCCTTCTATCTTCTCATCTTTCTATTTTCACTATGTTTTTCTTTATTTTTATCCTATCATTTTCATTTTCTGTCTTCCTTTATGTTATTCTTTGTTTTGTCCTATCATATTCTCTTTGTTTCTTATGTTATTCTTTGTTTTATCTTTTCTTTTCTTGTGATTTTTTTTTTCGGGAGTTATGACATAGCGACTGCGTTGAGCCTTGATTTACATCAACCTTGAGAGAAGTCATTGTGGTTTCGCCTCCTCGACCACTACTCAGAGTGATCATTGAAGAACGAGGCTTGCTCAAGCTGTTGGTGGTTACTCTGTAACCAACATTGACTAAAAACAGTGTTCTCGGCTTTCCCGTAAGCCCGGATATAGCCCACTTAGGTGCTGACAGGGCTTTAAACCACATATCACTCACTCACTCGGCTTTCCCGCCAAAATGATCGTGCTAACTGTCGAGACACTCGGATGTTTTTGTTGGTTAAAGTTTGATCAAAGGTAATTAAAATACCGATCGCGCATACGCATATGAATTTTGAACAAATTGCTGCGCACAAATCTATCGCAGATAAAAATGGAAGATGTTGTCAAGTCGCTCAATGATTGGGGACATGGGCGCAAATCCAGGGGAGGGGGCATGTTCCCCACCTTTTTGAAGATAGACCAATGTCCCCACCCCCCCCCCCCCCCCCCCCACACAAATTCAGGAATTTGACTTTTTTCTGTTTTTTTCTTTGCTTGTGCGAGAATCTTGGAGGAAAAGTAGACCCCAAAAATGTGTTAAACTTTTTTTTCTTTTTGGGGCTTGTCAGAAAATTTCAGACATTTCGGACAGGTGCAAAAGTTAAATCATGTGATGACCGCCCCCCCCCCCCGAATTTCAAAATGAATTTGCGCCACTGATTGGGGACTTTCAAAGCTGAGCTTATCTCTTTTCATATCTGTGATTGTTGTCTAGCTTAATTTTAGGAAGAAATAGATTTACAGTGTGATCTTTCTTTCTTATTAAAATGGTTTGACCTGCTCGATCTGGACTAGATCTGGCTAAGCCACGCCCACCGGTAGATCTACTGACTACACCTACGGGAGCCGATGAGACGTCGGTGGTATGGCGGTGTGTTCAACTTCACGGATGTCCATATTTTGGGGACAGGGCAATATGACAAAAACTGAAACTAGAACAGTTTTTGAGGAAAAAAAAATAGATAGCATCAATGTAAGCTTAGGCGTAGTCTACCGGTGGGCCTGGCTTAGTCAGGTGTAGTCCAGGTCTGAGCCGGTCGAACTTCCCAAACCGCTTAACTTAGAAAGCAAGATCACACTGTACATAGATCTATATCTTTATAAGATTAAGCTAGACAACAATCACAGATATGAATAGACTTTCTCACCAAATAAAACTAACCAGCAAATGCTTAACCAACAATTTGTTTACGTTAATCATCACCAATTTAACCAACGTTGGGCAAAATACCATTAACCAACAAGTGGTTAAACGTTTAACCAACAATTTGTTTAAGTTTAATCAACACCGATTTAACCAACGTTGAGCAAAATACGATTAACCAACAAAATAGTTTTAATCAACCACAGGTTAAACTTTAATCAACAGGCCGGTGATTAAAATTTTAACCTACAGATGTGTGGTTAACCTGGTAATCCTCGGTTGAGCAGAAAATTCCTCCGCTTGCATTGTTATTCTCAATTGAGGGGTTCCGTCCATTGGCGTAGATCCGGGCATTCCTTCTTTTCATTAAAAAAAAAATTGGATGATCTAAAATGCAAGTTTTATAGACAGATTTTTTTGAAAAAAGTCGCTGGTGTGAGAGGGGGGATATCCCCTCTCCCCCGCTCCGTCGCTTCGCACAGTGGCGTATCTAGGAATCTAGTTTTTGAAAGTTTCCTCGCATAATTTTTTTTTTCTTTCAGGATCTCGTAATTTCGCCCCCCCCCCCCGTAGGCCTATATAGTTCTTAATTAGCTTAAGGAGTTCAAAATTTGAAAAAATATATAATTGCTTCGCCCGCTATATCATGTAGGTGGTGTTGTGGAGGTGTTGTGGATCAGTGGATAAGTCCCTGGACTGTAAACCACGAGGTCCGGGGTTCGAATCCCACCGCAGCACTAGCGTCCTTTGGCAAGACGTTAATCTACATTTGCCACTCTCCACCCAGGTGTTAAATGGTTACCCGGTAGGATGCGAAAGTTAATGTCTTTTGCTTAGCATGTGTCGCTTTACAGCGACTGGCTGGAATACTCCCCAGGGAGCGGATAAAGTGCACACATTGTGTGCGGGCACGTCAGAATCCAAAGACCGGGGTAATAATATATCTGTAAAGCGCTTAGAAACACAACCATGTATTAGGCGCTACATAAAAGCGGAATATTATTATTATTATGTAAGTTTCACATGACTCTTGATAAATATTGCGCCCCTAATATAGGATAAAGTGTATAAAACAGCATTTGGAAAGGTTCAACTTTTGAAAGAAATCTCGACTCTTTCTCAAGCCTTTATAGGGTTTTCGTTAGTTTTGCTCCCGATTTTAGAAGTAAGTGAATAGAAAACCGTTAATCAATTCATAAAATTCGAGCTTCTCTACCGCTCCATTGCGGTGGTCAATTGTAAAATGCACAAGAAATTGCGTTTTTTAGGGTTAGAAAATTGAAAAATTTTCCGCTCGGTCACTTTGCTCCCTCGCTAACGTAGATAAATTGGGGCACTCGGGGGGGAAGGGGGGGAAGGGGGGGGGGGGGGGGGGTGGGTGGCTAACTTCATTTTTTGCCACGGGCGCCATAATCCCTAGATACGCCATTGGTTTCGTTCCTTCGCCCCCCCCCCCCCCCCCCCCCCCCCCCCCCCAATCGTGAACACGGATCGATACCCCTGTTAATCAACGTTCTAACACTGTACGTTGTCAATTTATCATGGAATCGCGAACATTAATTGACATAAAAGTAACATTTTACTTGACTGATGATTGATCGGTTTCAGGTTCTCAAAGACACTTTTTGCCATACAAATGTCGCTAAGAAATTCAATATTGTCTCATTTTATTGAGTCTTTTGATAAGTTGCATATTTGCTATCAACAGATGCTTTCTAAAAATCTGGGCTCAAATTGGAGGCCTCCTGATTCCCATGTCCATCATCCTCATCGTCAACATTGTCATCTTTGTCCTGGTAGTTCGACAGTTGGTCAAATCAGCAAACATCTCCGGTCGGGTGAAGAGAGACGCCAAAGTAGAACGTCGAGAAATCATCGAACGCGTCCAGAATGCTATCTGCATTTTGCTCCTGCTAGGTCTGACTTGGGTCTCTGGATATCTTCTGTTGATCCGGGATTCAGTCAGGTACGGCCAGCTCACTTCATGCATAGTACACATGATACATGTTTTCTAAAAAGTATTTTCAGAACTTGATGAATTTCACATACTGTACTTGATTATTACTCTTGAATATTTATGTTTAACAGGTCGCTCAGCCACTCTTCATCATCCTCAACTCCTTCCAAGGGATGTTCATCTTCCTACTCTACTGCGTCCGAAAACCTCACATCCGCAAGAGATGGGGGCTAACTTGTTTTGACAAGCATGAAACAAGCACTTCCAGTGGTATACAGAGCTCGTCGGCCGCTTCCTCGTCAGCTGGTATCATTAACACTTTGCGACCAGGAGCCTCTGATAGCCACTTCTTGCCTACCAAACAAGATCACCCCGATCCAGTGTGTATGTTCAATCCGGCCTTTGATCTAGGGCAGGTTAAGGAAGGGGTCACTCCACCAATCAGCGATCCCGAAGTTCCACCGAGGAAGGATGAATGACACGGATGGTGATTTCATAACGTTGATGTCGCGACAGTCGGCCTCCCTAAGGATACATCTAAAACAAAAGCCATTGAGAAGGATAGTGATGGCGAAAAAGGCCGATACACTTTTACAAATCCTTTAAAACTATCATTCTACGCATTTATCGATGTTTGTATTTGAAAATTATATTTAAATAAGTAATTTTTCTATTAAACACGCTTATTTCCACATTTTCATTAAAAACAATACATGGGCCTGAGTTTTGATTTTCTTCAATGATTGACATTGATCCAAATGGTTTGATTCGAAACGTTGCTTATTCCAGCGCGCATGTCGCAAATAAAAAGCCCCTATAGATGCGCTTAGAGAATAAAAAAATACATATTATCAGTAAAGTAAGCTTAAACAAAATCAAAATAATTCATAAGCATGTTTTAAATAAACCAGATTTACACAATCAAGAAATTATAAAAGATAGTAAAGTATAGGAGATGATTATGTCTCTACTTGGAATGTAGTACTGTAAATATTACTTTAACTATATTATTAGCTACTAGACAGCTTTAACAAAAGATATTCATCAATTACGAAAAAAGCAGCATAATGAAAATGCGTTAAAGTTACTAAACCCATTAAAACAATTATATGAAAACTTACTAGATTTAGTTGGAGTTTCTGTTCATTATTAGACAACTACACAGCGAAGCACGCATCATTTGCTTTTTGTATATTGTACACAATATCCTTGACAGTTCTGTGTATATTTCATACACCTCAGTTTATGTTTAATTCTATGTGCTAAAAAATTACGTATAATTATTAACCGTACCAGAAATCTGAGCTGTGTAATATCTCTTATATCACCTTCTTCCAACAAAACTAATTGACTTAATGTGTTTTATGTGGTACTTTAAGAATCTTTCCTAATCCTGTCATCTGATTAGTTGAAAGTGAATTCGTGTTTTTAACCATGCCTGCAAAAATGAACTTTGCTGCGATCCACATTGGTTTACGTGTAATTTGATTGCTAAATTTAGGTTACTTGGAGTTTTATGACAAAAGTTACTGTTTGTGTTAATTATTCTTTATTTTCTTCATCTGATTTAATGACAGTATAAGAACATTTAAACAAAAGACACATGAACTCCAGTGGAAACTAGTAATTATGATAAAATACTGACCGTCTTAAAGGAAAAAAAAAATTCTTTGACACTTTTGTTATTTTTGCATCTGTTGGATTTTGCGCTTTGCGCTTGCCAAGATGCAGGACCGTATATTGATTTGGGGCCCTGCATCCTCATCAATTATGTGAAGGATTTAAATGTTATTGATATTCTTAATGTTTTCCTTTATGTAAATCATTTACTTTTTAATTCACCATGATGTTAAGAATGTGTATATTTAATTGTTGTGGGTTACAAGACCCTGTAAACAGGAGAATTCAATCTAATATTTTTTTTTCAAAGAACACACTCAGTTGTATGTGATAGAAATGTGGCGGGAATCAGCCTAGTTCACAAGTGATGCATCTAATAGCAGAGGAGTGGCTATTTTGATTAGAAATTTAATCTCTGTTCAAGTACAATATGTTATGAATGACCCAAACTGTAGATACTTCATTATGAAAACCATTTTAAATGATATTCAAATAACTCTTGTTAATTTGTATGCCCCATATGATAATGATCCTGATTTTTTTTCCTCGAAGTGTTTGGTGAAATTGATAAACAAAGTGGTTCATTTAGAATTGTGGGAGCGGATTTCGATTCCGTCATAGGAAATATAGATTACCAGGGTAATAGGCTACATCAGTTTAACATTAAAGCTATTGAAATGTTGTCTGTCCCTATGGAAAGTTTTTTGATTGACGGATATTTGGAGAAAATTGAGATAATACCCCAGATAAGTCCAAAGGTTTTGTCCCGGTTGGATTTTATTTTGGTTTCAAATAATTTTGTTAATAATTGTGTAAAATCCATAATTCTACCTGGAATACAATCAGACCATTCAGTGGTTTCCTTAGATTTCAAAGATAATCAGCCATTAAAAGGTCAAGCATTTTGGAAATTAAATTTTAATTAGTTGCTTCATGATGCGGATTTTGTTGATGTCATTAAGGATAAAATAAAAGAATTTAAAGAACTGCATAAATGTAATCTTAATATTATTTTTGTGGGATTCTTTAAAATGTGTAATTACTGGTGTCTGTATGGAATACACTGCCAGAAAAACGGAGGAAAGTAATAAAGAGAAAAGTAGATTACTATTTGAAACAGATAAAGAACAAATGAGTAATAACAATGGTGAAGATACTGGTATCATTAGAAGATAATCTGAATAAGATATATGATTTAGCAACTAAGGGTTTAATAATTTGCTCCAGAGCCCGTTGGTTGGAGGAAGATGAAAGAAGCTCCAAATATTTATGTAATTTAGAAAATTGGTCTTGGCAGAAAAAGATAATTTATTCTATAATAGATGATGATGCTAATGTAACATTAGACCAAAATCTTATTTTGAAAAAAATTCATAAATTTTATAGTAAATTATATTCTATTCAAAATAATATAGGACAAGATAACAAACCCCGTGATTTTGACGCATTCTTTAATTCAATTGATTCTCCCAAACTTACTGATGATGAAAATTTGATTCTTGAACAACCACTTTCAAACCAACAGTTATTTGATGGACTTAAGACTATGAAAGCAAATAAAACCCCTGGATATAATTATGGTTTGCCAGTTGAATTTTATATACTTTTTGGCCTGATTTAAGTGATTTAATGAGTGATGCTTACAACTTCTCATTGCATCATGGAATGCTGTCCCTATCTGATAGGAATGGCATTATTAATTTACAAGGATAAAGACCCTATGTACATCAAAAATTACAGGCCTATATATAATACCCATCTAACTGTAGACTACAAAAGGGTTAGCCAACTGCATTGTTAATCGTCTAAACACCTTATGGGTCCTCTATTCATTCTGATCAGTCAGGCTTTCTCAAAGGTAGATTTACTGGTACCAATATTCGCCTTATGTTAGATGTTATTGAATATGCTGATGAAAATGACCTTCCAGGCTCTATTGTATTACTCGACATTGAGAAAGCCTTTGGTAGTGTCAGAAATATTTTTTTATATCGGGCCTTGAAATAATTTAATTTTGGAAAAACATTTATAGATGGGATTAGAGTTAGTTATTCAAGTAGAATTTGCTACGTTATGAATAATGGTTTTATGACTGATCGCATACACATGGAAAGGATTATTTTCCAAGGATGCCTTATCCCCCCTTACTTGTTATTATTTGTTATTGAAATGATGGCGTCTTCAATCCGACAGAATAATAATATTAAAGATTTTGATGTTGATAATCAGGAAATCAAAACGTCATTATTAGGTGATGATACAGTTTTGTTATTTGGATGGTTCAACAGAATTTGTTGATTACTTGTTTAAGACCTTAAGTAATTTTGTAAATTTTCTTGCTGCAAAATTAATATGAGTAAAACAGAACTGTTTGGAGTGGTTCCAAAAGAGGATGTATGGATTTCCCTGCTTCTGAACATGGAATATCTTGGGAAACCAGTCAATTTAGACCCTTGCCCATAATTTTTTTGTTTGATAGAAATTTATTATTTAATCTTAACTATAAGAAAAAATGAAAACAAATTGAACAACTTGTTAATTGTTGGCGTATGAGAAATCTTTCATTGATTGTTAAAATATGTGTGGTAAAAACTCTTGTATTGCCACAATTTGTGTATCTTTTCTCGGTATTAGGTAATAAAATCCCTCTTAATTTTTTAAAGGAACTTGATAACATATTCTACATTTTCATTTGGAATGGTGGTAAGGATAGGTGAAAAGGAGATCATTGTGTAATGATTATAGCCAGTGTGGCCTTTGTATGATTGATCATTATACATATGCTCTTGTTCAGAAGATGACATGGGTAAAGTGTTTATTAGACAAAAACTATGATAGTGTGTGGCAGAAAATTGAATGCACCTTTTTTTTTAGATACCATGAACACTTAGATATCTTGTGGACTTCTCATGCCCCAGAATCCATATTGAAAACTTTAAATAATACTCAGTTTGCAGATTCCCTTCGGACTTGGTATATCTTTGGGACTTCCAAGGATATTTTGGGGAAGACTTTCTCAGACATTGGGATTTGTCAATCATTAAGGTTCAATAAGGAGATACGGTCAAAATCAAAGCATTATCTGTATTATGATGAATGGTATGCAAAAAGTGTATTTATAGGTTTTCCCGGTCAATTTCGTAAGATCGTCAGTCAATTTCATTTTGCGTGCATTCAATTTCAAGGATTTAGGTCGCGCACAGCCGATTTGTAATTCAAATTCATTTTCATATCATTCGAATTTGTATTTATGTCATTTGAATCTAAGTTTTTGTCAATCAAATTCGCACTAAATGCACCTAGCAATGATGCTGTTAGTATGATTATTGATAAGCTTTTTTCAAACCAAAAATATCCCTAAATATGCATATCATGTAATACAAGACCCATATACCCCGGATGAAAATTATGAATATTGGAAGAAAAATGTAACTGAGCCACTAGATTTAAATTGGAATCTAGTCCATAATGTGAATTTTAAGTGTACAGCTGATACTCGTTTGCGCGATTTTTATTTCAATGTTTTTCATAAATCTATTGCCTTAAATGATTTTTTTGTTTAAGATAAAGAGAAAAGATTCACCAAATTGTAGCTTTTGTGGAACAATACCTAAATGAATTATTCATTTGTTTTGTGAGTGTGGTATTGTAACCCCCTATAGTATGATTTATTACAGGTAATTCACTTAAAACATGATAATGATTTTAGTTAGTTTCGATAATGTTAAGAAAATGTTTGGAGTTTCCTCTCACTGATTTATGTCCTGCTTATTTCTATCTTTAAAATATTTTATTTATATAGGCTAATTAAAAATATATTAGACCCGATTTTGGGTGCCAGGTAAAAATGCCGGAGGTAAAAATGCCAGAGGAAAAAATGCCAGAGGTAAAAATGCCAGAGGAAAAAATGCCAGAGGTAAAAATGCCAGAGGTAAAAATGCCAGAGGAAAAAATGCCAGAGATAAAGATGCCAGAGCAAAAAATGCCAGAGATGAAAATGCCAGAGGTAAAATGGAGCAAAATATGCCAGCTACATACTAGGAGAATATAGGTGGAAAATCGAGATGTGAAATATAAAGAAGGTCAAGAAGCAGACCTGACATCTGCTTGTATTTTACTTTTTACACTATTTGGTTTGATCACGTTTTTCTTGTCGAACCGTTGGACTGTGGACTCCAGATCGTAAACCCGGCTTTTTTTTAATGGACGTACGATTTCATTATCCCGAATAGAATTTGGAATGAGAAAGAAGCCTGCAACTGAATTTTAGGTTTAGAGAAGGGAAAGGAGGTATGCAAAAATGACATCACCCTAATGTGGGACAGTCTTTTTGTGGGTAAATATGAACCTTTTCGGAATAAACGAACCTTCGGAATAATGCAACAAATGTTCGGAATTTTGAACCCCCAGGCATGGGAAATTAGTGTTTCGGAAATACGAACCTTCGGAAAAACGAGATGCCCCCGCATCATGATACTAACTGTATAATTTAAGGACACAATACCTGTACCTGTAGTAAAATAACTTGTACCAAATGATCTTGACTAGTTTGCTTTTCGTTATTTGTACTTGTACCTGCACTTTTTTTTCTTTTTCAGTTCTCCCTTCTTCAGCAAATGTACAGGCCGTCACACAAACATCGAGCATTACAGCCTCGTCAACATTAATACGGGGGGGGGGGGGGGCTCATGCACATTAAGTTATTAACAAGATATGCAGATATATTAAAACTGAATTAAAAGTGAAAAAAGAATATAATATTGAAGTGTTTAACAAAAAAGGGTCCTCAACTGAAAGCGAGTGGCAAACAATACATGCATGCTATATCCGGGCCGGGGGTGCGTGTACTCATTTTAAATGGATTACTTTATACAATGCCATGTTTATAAAGTAAATTTGGCAGACGGTCTCGCTTTTTTCAAACCGAGATATCTGTTTCATGTCTACATGAACCTGAAATACAGTTAAGGAGTTGCGCGCACATAGTCGTTCGGCTTTACAGGCCATGCAGCATAGTACAAAGGGACCAGTTTTAATTTGGCTTTAGCATTTTAAAACAACAAACATAATTGTGTTGATATTTGTTATTTGTAGAATTCTCGTTTTGCTTTACTTTATTACTAGTAAATTTGTCAAGAAAGTGTTCATTAAAGTCTCATTATTATGAATGCCAATTTTTTTAATGCGACTTTTGTTCTTTGTCCATTTGTGCTAGTACATTTCTGTCTTTGATGTACAGAGTAGGGTGATACGAAAGATGGATCTGATCATGAGTGAAGTCATTTCTTCAGGTGAATTTATGTGGGAGATTTTATGTTTGTATTGGGTTTTATCATTAGGCTAAGACATTTCCTTTAATGCACTTTCGTATTCACATTAATTTAGAAATTGAACTATTTCTTTTCAGATGTAAACCCCTTTGTTCTCTTCACATGATGAAAACAAAATGAAAGGGATTGTTCATTTATTTGCACTTTACAATCAGAGAGACATGGATGGAACTCCATTTTGAAAATGCTGGGGATGGTATGTCAACAACTTTGGGGACGCTTCGGGTCTGTGAATAGTGTGAAAATTCACATTTTCTACGTTATGCCTTCCGTCCTCCACAATTAATAGTTTCGAGGAGGGGCAAAAATGTTTTAACATTTTGCTTCCCAAAGCTTAGAAAAGACACGCTCCCGCCATCAGGATTTCCACTCATTTAGAATAAAAAATCACACAATTTCATCTCAGATTTTCTTTTCTGACAACTTTTTCCTTTTACATTTACCACTAGCATTTTTTACCTCTGGTATTTTTACTTCTGCCATTTTTTCCTCTGGCATTTTTACCATTGGCATTTTTACCAATGGCATTTTTACCTCTGGCATTTTTACACCGAACCCGAATTTGAATCTATCAAGAAACAAACGAAAACTCAGAAAGAGACAGAGTATGATGTGGCTAAGAATAGGGTAAATCTTGAAATTCATTTTAAGATATGGAAATTTGATTTGTAAAATCTTAGTGGAAATTGTAATGAACATATACTGCATTTGTTAGGGTGAAGCCTTCGAGATGCTACTATAAAAATACAGAGGTATGTCGATGGTGTAACTCTTGTACTGTACATTCTCTATATGAGTGAACTTATTTCTTCAGATAATATTTTCATGCCCCGACGTGGTGTGGGGGTTATGGGTGATGCTCTATGGGGCCAGTTGTATTAGTGGTTCCCATTGCAACAAAAAATTTATAGTGGCTATCCCTCCTGGAGTGTTGCTGGTTACCCCTCACATCGCGCCGGTGCATCCTCTTATGTACAAAAAATGTACAGTGTATACATGTATAAAATTTTCCTCTTCCAGAAAATTTTGTGTGACGGGGATGCACTGTTTTTATGGTTTTTTTGTAAATACCAGTAATTTTTTTTTCATTGAATTAGATGATCCTGCTTTTTTCTAATTATTTTTTTTATTATTGCTATTCTTTCTTTTATGTTCCATATGTGCATTGTAATTGTTTCTTAATAAGCACTGTTTGTAATCACGAAATTCAATAAAAAATAAAGAAATAAGAATAAAGAAAAAAAAAATATTCATTACTTTTGTTTTTCCTGTTCTACTGGGGCACAGTTTGATGATGATTTTTAAAGAGGAACACATGATTGCTAAGTGGCAGATGTACTCTTTGACTCTTATCTTTGTTCGGTATATAAAAGATATATTGACTGCTTTTATATTCGAGGCACATTTGTTTCTATAGGCTCTCACGGACCGTACATCCTGCTATGACCCCTCGGGGAGCCTCGGGGCAAGATGTAAGGTCCCCTTGATCCTATATACACCAGTATGCCTCTCATAGCAGTAAATATATATTTGTTTTACCTCTTTACGGGTCATTTATTCGATGCTATCATCATTTTTCCCCCTGTAAGTAGTTCAACATGTACATTTTATATATTGCATATTGTGCGTTTGTAATGACTATATTTATATTTTGAGCATTTAAACATTAATTTAGAATCTATACCAACAAGTGTTTTTCATTCATCAGTGTTTGTTTGAAGTCATGACGAATAAATGCAACAATACGTGTCCAGAATGATATTACCTTAGGGCATTCTATCAAAACATGAACAAACGTTTCAGTTGTTTTGCAAAAAGCACACAAATTTTCATTTACAATTTTATATTTACATAAATTGTATCTCAAAGGTAAGTTACGATGAAATGCCTGCTTCACTTTATTGCTTTTCATTGTTTTAAATTTAAATTTTAAGATATTTTTCCAGTCAAAATCGACAGGAAGGTTGAAATATTCTTTATATAATAATAATAATAATAATATTGACAATATTAATATTAATAAGTCATGAATTCACTTCTAAAGAACGTTTTAAATCACATGCAATTTTTGTTGGCATCTTAATTTTCCACGTTATTGATTATCATTATACTTGTATTATTTATGGCTGCTTTGCCTGTTGTATGCATTAGGGGAGCCTAGTTCGCTTGTTGTATGCAGGGGTAGGGGTTGGGAGGTCTATCATGCCTGTTGAATGCAGAAGGGGCGTAGCTTGCCTGTTGGATGCATGGAGTTGAGTGTGAGACGCCTGTTGAGATGCAGAGACAGGGGTTAGGTGTGGATGATTTCCATCTAAATTATGCACCTTGATTATAAGAGTAGTGCTGATAAGTCGCATCTTAATTATGCACTTCGGTGCAGATGCTTATGGTATGCCAAACTAAAATTTAAAAATTAATATGCGGGCCCCTTTTGTAATAGAGGCTTCCTTTGAGAAGTGTTGGAATAGCTTTTCTATTCATAATTATTTTGTTTAGAAACAAGAGCTTGTAATGTACAAATATATAAGCAGTGCACTTGGTATATCCATTACATATTACTGATGTCATGATATGAATATTAATGTTTCTCCCTGTTAAATCCACAGTCAGCGGCAAAACAACCGTTTGATATCTTTTGTCGAGTGTGATGATGATAATAGTAATAATAGTGACAATAGTAATAATAATAATAATAATAACAATGATAATAATAATAATAATAATATAGTAATCATCGCACTTCTACCAGCAACAGGAGGAAAAACTGTAAAAATAATCATAAAATGTGAAGAGGACTTGAACTGCATATAATCATTCTGAAACTTTCTAAACTTTTTGACACAGATTTATTTCATTATTTTCAATTTCAAAATGTAAAAGAAGTAAAAACATTGATTACATTCCAAACTACTACCATGCTTTTATCTTTTAATCCTTAAGATTTTTTTTCTGCATATATACTTTGTTGTGTTGAATTTTAATAGCAGTTTTAGGTGAATGTGTGTATGCTTGTATTGCAAAACTTCCTCTCCTATTCAGTCATGGTTGTGTGTAAACTGTGTTTCAGATATTTTACCATTTAATCATATTATAGATGATGAATATTTCATTTGACCATCATCCCGTATTTTCACTTTGTCAAAACAAATTAACATAAGCAAATTACAGTCACTGAAAATCAATCCGTTTAATATTGATTCTTTAAATGCTAATACAATTGAAAATGAAACTCGGTGTGATTCAGAATATGATGTTAATTTTAAGAATTCATGTCAATATATATGAAGACTTTGCTTCCAAATATAGTACTATGCAATCTGATTTTTCCCTTTTTCATCTAAATGCAAGAAGTCTTCAACGGAATTTCGATAATTTTGTCATTCTTTTATCATCCCTTGAATTTAAATTCAGTGTTATGGCAGTATCTGAAACTTGGTTCAGCTCCATCACCAATACACATTTATATAATATTGAAAATTATTCTAAAACTATACACCGAACGATATGATGAGTGTTTACTTAAAATGAATTGGTTTCTACTGGGATACCTCTCTATTTGAGTAATAACATGCTCTGATGACTACGTTTAAAATGATCCTAATGATAACAAGAATAAGCATATTACCCAAAACACAACATTATAACTATGTAATTGTATGCTAATTATTCTGGAGGGGAATTTTAACTAAAATTCAAAAGAGAACATAATCGTGTATTTCACTGCATTGATTAATATAATTATGTGGACGTGAATAGAATCGTCTTTGTCGCATTCTGAGTGCTTATAGGCTTGTAAGTCTGGGGTATCAAAAAACATAACAACGTGGGAGGTACGTTAACTTCTCCATAGGTCGGTTGAAAGAATGGAAAATGGTGAATGAATAGTATCATTAAAATACAATAACTCTTGTAGACACGTTAAAGAGCCCAAAATATGATAGGCCTTACATTATTTCGGATAAACATGACTATCATTCCTGGACGCACAAAGTACATGTGAATGTAAGCTGAGTTATCATTGAAAATGTAGAGCTTTTATGTGGTGTACTACGTATGTCAAAAATCCTTATAGTAGTTTGGGATCGCTGCCACTGCTCCCAGTAATTTCCTCCTCAATTATAATAGGCATTATATACGACATTATTTAAGCGGAAAACATTTCAGCGGTGTCAGGCTTATTGATATATCATTTATGCCTACACAGACGATCCCTAATCCAAACCAAGTAAAATATCATGTAAGGGAATCGATTCATCAGCGTTTTTATACTACGCCCATGAAAACCAATTGATTGAAGCATGTCATCGGAGGGTGAAGCAAGTTCTTGATAGCAAAGCCCTTCATGAGAGCGCCATTTTGCTTTTTATCTTATACATTAAAGACTTTTATAAAGCTTCCTCCATTTTATCTTCCATATTGTTTGCTGATGATTCCAATCTCTTTTTCTCCAATCAAGACCCAGCAAATTTACTTTCAACAGTCAACTACGAGCTGGAACTTGTTACGGACTGGATAAACGCGAACAAGTTGTCTCTAAACCTAAATAAAACAAATTACATGCTCTTCAGCAATACTCTTTAGTTCCTGCATGATAATATTCTTTTTGATAACATACCTATTGAAAAAGTGAAAACAAAATTCTTAGGTATAATACTTTACGATAAGATCTCCTGGAAACCACATACTGATAACTTGTCAAAATTGATTTCGAGAAACATAGCAGTAATCAACAAGCTGAAATATAAATTTCCATCCTTTATTTTGTTGTCTCTTTACTTAACATTATGTTTTCCATATCTTAATTATGGAATTTTAGCATGGGGAAACTCTACCGCGCAACAATTAAACAGATTACTACTATAAAAAAAAAAGGCCATGTGGATCGTATCCCTTTCAGGTTATCTCTCACTTATTGCTCTAGGTTGTTTTATCCATCGACTTCACTTATTCCAGCTCATCTGCATTGAAAAGAAAACAAATGAAAAACAAAGACTAAACAAGATAAGCAGAAATAAAAACCTATAACTAAATTAAAAATTTTATGCCTATATATTCTTCTTTTAAAGTTGGGTTTCAAAATAGTCTTGGTAAGATGGAATAATATCAGTTATATTGGTCATTTTTCAAATACTATAAAAACAAGCAGAGTGGTCGCTACACTAATTTTTAGTTTGAATCTTTGTAAAAATCTGTATTTTGCCGTTAAGGCTGCTCTGGTACCTGCTACTGACACTGATAAAATTTCCCCTAAAATAGGCCTTGTACATGTAGATGTTCATTCCATAGATTTAGCTAGACAAGGACAAATAACTATAAAGATATTATCCTGAAATTTTCCTCCCAGCCATGTCTATAAAGTAGTTTTATAATGAAAAATACATTTTGAGAATCACCAATAATATACCCCAGCTTTAATCATTAGTAATGATTAAGATAATAATGGTCAGGTCACTCCTTTTTAAGCACCTAGGTCCATCACATATGATGCTGATGGCACTTCCAAAAATATATAATTAAAAATACATTAGAAAGTTTACCACTAAATTGCAATATGAATTGTAATAGAATCAATCCAATAACACCAGGAATAGATCACATTACTTGTTCCCTATGCTTATGGTACTAAACAGAAGTTATATGGCCTGTTATTATATTACAGTCCACTCTATGAGGTAATTGCCTTAATCCCAAGCTCCCTAATATAATGAGAGTATCTGTCTGTATGATGCCATTGTCAGACAAGAATACCTTGTCTGAGAACTTGTTTAACACATAATTTCTATACCTTAAATTGTGGTTCACAGTTTATTAGAACCTTTTAATCAATAGTTAGTGCCTATGTATTCTCACTAAATCCCTATAACCATTAAACTCTTCAAATTTGTTTTTAAAGAGCACAAAAGATGAACTATCGTTTGAAAATGAGTTATACTGTACACCATTCTTGTTTTGTTCACTTGTATTTGTGCATCTACATTTCTTGTGTCTTCTCAGAGCAAAAGTTGCCAAACAATAATGTTTGAATTTGTTGAAACACCTGAACAAAACATATAGCACATATTTAGCAGCATGGGAAGAAAGTACGTAATTTAACTTGCTCTACGGGTATCCCTGGTTACACATACCAATGAGACGAGGGACTGAACTGCTTCTGGAACAAGAACCTCACGTATGTATCTCGAACTGCATGGATTGATATACAGGTAAAAGTTGGGAGATGATGTTTTAGCATGATCATAGAGGAATGCTTAGAAATGTGCCTCTGCCTCTGGCTGTATATATTTTATTTTTTTAATAAGTGTGCTTGTTCACTACATTGAGATCTTATGAGTACTTGAATTCTGAAGACATATCAGTTACCTTCACTGCATGTTATGGTACATTTTATTTTTGAACAAGATTGCACAAGAGATAAATGCCGAAAAATTCTTTTAAGCCGGTGTAGCGGCAGATACGGGGATCGGCAGATACCGTTCTAAAAACGGCCAAGAACACTATCTGCCGGCGGATCATGTTCCAACCCCGGCAGATACCGTACCAAGACATAGCAACAAATAATGTATGCAAACTGGATTCCAAGTATTGTAGTTCATTCATTAATAACAGGTTAATGGAATACCTCGTTACTAGGTCCCCAGGAAAGAAACGTCCATAAATTTGAATCACTTAAACAGGTCTATTATTTAGGCACGAGAGTGTCTCGTACAAATCTGCCAATATACAATACACCTTATCCGGTGTAGCGGCACATACGGTTCTCCGGCAGATACCGTATCCGCCGGCAGATATCGTTCTACTTCGGAACCATATCTGCCGGATAAGTGGCAGATTTGTACGAGACACTCTCGTTCCTAAGTAATAGACCTGTCTAAGTGATTCAAATTTATGGATGTTTCTTTCCTGGGAACCTAGTAACGAGGTATTCCATTAATGATTGAACTACAATACTTGGAATCCAGTTTGCATACATTATTTGTTGCTATGTCTAGGTACGGTATCTGCCAGGGTTGGAACATGATCCGCCTGAAGATAGTGTTCTTGGTCGTTTTTAGAACGGTATCTGCCGATCCCCGTATCTGCCGCTACACCGGCAGATATTATCCGAGCTAGAACGATATCTGCCGGTGTAGCGGCAGATACGGGGATCGGCGGATACCGTTCTAAAATCGGCCAAGAACACTATCTGCCGGCGGATCATGTTCCAACCCCGGCAGATACCGTACCTAGACATAGCAACAAATAATGTATGCAAACTGGATTTCAAGTATTGTAGTTCATTCATTAATAACAGGTTAATGGAATACCTCGTTACTAGGTCCCCAGGAAAGAAACATCCATAAATTTGAATCACTTAAACAGGTCTGTTATTTAGGCACGAGAGTGTCTCGTACAAATCTGCCAATATACAATACACCTTATCCGGTGTAGCGGCACATACGGTTCTCCGGCAGATACCGTATCCGCCGGCAGATATCGTTCTACTTCGGAACCATATCTGCCGGATAAGTGGCAGATTTGTACGAGACACTCTCGTTCCTAAGTAATAGACCTGTCTAAGTGATTCGAATTTATGGATGTTTCTTTCCTGGGAACCTAGTAACGAGGTATTCCATTAATGATTGAACTACAATACTTGGAATCCAGTTTGCATACATTATTTGTTGCTATGTCTAGGTACGGTATCTGCCAGGGTTGGAACATGATCCGCCTGAAGATAGTGTTCTTGGTCGTTTTTAGAACGGTATCTGCCGATCCCCGTATCTGCCGCTACACCGGCAGATATGGTTCCGAGCTAGAACGATATCTGCCGGTGTAGCGGCAGATACAGGGATCGGCAGATACCGTTCTAAAATCGGCCAAGAACACTATCTGCCAGCGGATCATGTTCCAACCCCGGCAGATGCCGTACCTAGACATAGCAACAAATAATGTATGCAAACTGGATTCCAAGTATTGTAGTTCATTCATTAATAACAGGTTAATGGAATACCTCGTTACTAGCAGGGGCGTATCCAGGATTTCCCAATGGGGGGGGGGGGGGGGCGCCAGGCATTATTGATCGCCGTCTAAGGGGAGGGGCCTCCCCTTTGGAAATTTTGCTTCTGAAGAAGGTCTGAGATGCAAAATAATCCTATATGTGACCAATTTTGAATAAGTTTACATAATGACAAGTGTTAGATAATGAGTACGATAATAAGAGAATTAGAATATGCACATGTATGTACACTGAAATGGAATTCATTTGGTCTTTCAGCAAAGCTTTATAAGTCTAATTTAAAAAGGTACACTTGGTGTAGTTCAAAAGGGAAATATTTACCTCTGCCATACAATTATAGGGTTAGAAAGAAAGCGAGATATGGAAATTTTCTTTTTAGTTATGAGCCTCAAATTACATCAATTTAATACCAGTTTTTTAACCCAGGCCATGGAATACATATAACTTGCACAAAAATTTTGTACAATGCGATAAGAGAAAGGACAGAAAAAATGGTTTCATACAGGTGAACACGGTTAATTATTTATTAAAATTATTATAAAACACATTTGTAAAGGTTCCAATTTTATTGAATGTTTACAAAATCAGAAATTTGAATATTCATAGCTTTGTTGGTCTTTGATATATTTCTCCAACCTTCACTGATATTTTTATTTTATTGTTTTTTGCTTTTTCTAAAATCAATTAAATTCCAGGGTGATTTTCCCTTTAACTTCTATAGGACTTTATTTTAGAGTATCCTCTAAATCACATTTAACCCCTGACAAGTTGCAAAGTACAGCTTACCCCAACTTGTGTTCTTCATGAAGAAGATACTTCTGTTGTATTCTTTTCACTAGTTCATGCTCGACCTTTTGATATGAAAGTGAACAATAAGGTTGTTGATATCAAATTCTGAAGTGGTGAAACTCCTTGATTTAACCTTTTAACAAATTCACCAGCGTATTTTGTACAAATGTGCTGGAGACACAAGATAAATAGCATGAAAGATAAGATAAAAAAACAAGTGGAATACCTCTGGCAGTCTCGCCTGCATTACATGATTTAATTTAGCAGCAGTGCTGACTTTGAAAACAACTAAGATGAATAATTTTTCCAATAAAAAATTCATTTGATGATAAAATACAAGTTCATTGACCTCAAATGACCTTTGACCTTTGCCTAGTGACATGAAATTTCATTCACCTATTTGCCAATTCTTGATAACGATATAATGAAGTTTTATGCGATAGGGATTTATACTTTCAATATTACCTTGAAAACTCAAGATCATAACTTGGTTAAGTTTTTGATGTTGATACCACAATGTGGTCAAAGTTCGTTGACCCAAAATGACCTTTGAATTGATTACCCATATGTCCAAGTTTCATGAAGTAGATCCATACTAACTTTCAAATTTATGATCACATTTCAAAAAGTTAACCTTGGTTAAGATTTCAATGTTGATACCACAACATGGTCAAAGTTCTTTGAACGTCGATCATGTGAAAAAGAAATCAAAGGTCTTAAATACACAAATGGAAGTATTAGGGAGCAATTTAGAAAAACAATATTTTTTATTCCAATGTATGCAAAACGTCCATTTCTGTAAAAAATTTTGTGTGACAACATGCGACTAATGTTTCGTAAATTAGTAATGAACACGATTTGCAGCAGCAACAGATTTTCTTCAGAACAGTCAGAATAGGTTCAACTGATACATGTACATGTTTGTAGGAATATAAAAGTAAATATATGAACTGGAATGTACATGCAAATCTTGATTTTGTACAAGATCAGGTGTGTGACGTTTCGCGATGCGTCTTACCTCGTCCGGCACATTGCTATGCCCCATGATTGAACGCCATTTCACACCATGTAGCAGATCATGCAGCCAGACAGACCTGTAATATGAAATATGAAATAATATTTGTTAGAAAGGCTATCATATTAAATAATGCTATCCATATTTCCCAGTTATCAATAATGTTTTTGTTGTAGTCGCAATGTTCTAAATATAAAAATGGAAAGTTACACAGTCTAAGTTTGGTAATACCTTGTGCCACCACTGCATAAGAGGGGTATGACTATTCCAAACTAAATGAAGTCTCGACTACGTGCAGTCAAAAGTTATGCCTCTGCCATTATCACTTAAGAAATATATTACACACCTAACATGTAAACTTTTAAAATAATGACCTGTGACCGTTGACCTTTGACTCCCACATCATATCAGATCATTGTCACTCCCATATGCATATACACAGTCAAGTTTAAAGCTGGTCCCTTGAATGGTCTTTAGTTGACAAGAACATTATACTATCAGACCAGTTAAGAACCACTTAATGCACATCGCGTGCGATCACCTTTCGAAGGTGTGAGAAGATAGCAGGAAGCTGTATCAAATGGAAACCTTTCAAGAAATTTGATTAAGTTAGATGAAAAAAAAACATTCCAACTGATTTACGTTAAAAATAATATTAATATTTCCTCTCTAAGACTCTAACACAATTTCATACTGTATGGTACAACAATAATTCATGTTGTGTAAACAATAAAAGAAAAAAGATCCATAGATCAGGTAATGAAAATATCTACACCTATGGTGGGTAATTATGGTATTTCTTTATTCAGAATAATTGCAAAATGTACTATAATTTTTTTGAAGGCAAACAAATTTCCCATTTTCAATTTGTAATGCCCATTAACATGGAGATGAATGTACAGGTCAGGCCCCAGTTAAAAACTCTGGCTTATTTCATTTATATTTTTCCTTTTTTTGATCATACATTCTGATCTGACATTTTAGTTGTTTCTAGTAGGCTAACTTTTGATCTGATTTTGATTTGTGCTATTGACTTACACTTTTACTACATGAACCTGTCAGCTCTATTACTTTGTATCTGCCTTATTCTAAATTTGTGGAATTTAATGTCATAAAAAGTAGTCCGTGTTGGATTAGACATGGATTAAACTCCAATGCCGTAAGTACTAGACCAAAGAGGCGGGTTAGCAGCAAGGCGTAGTAGAGGGTCATTGAGTCAATTAAATCATTATTATTCTCTCATCCAATTTCTTTCACTGCATATTATTTTAAAAAGAGAGTTGCAAAGGTTGTTTGTATTTGTCCAAAATAAAAAACAGCAATAGATTAAGAGTGGCCAATGAATTTATTGTTGTTTACGACAATTTTTCCTAAAAGGAGACGACTAATATTATATTTAACTGCTCTTTCCAACTTTTGTCGAGCTTTGGAGATGTTACATGTTCTATGGGAAAGGAATCTCCTACAAATTGAAAAGGACAAAACCAATAGGGAATAGGTAAGGAAATTCAAGATAAACTCGAAGCAACTTGCATCCACAAGTTCACTCTGGAATTTAATTAGTTCTTAAAAATGCAGAAAAATATATGAAAAATATGAGTGAAGGTTTTAAGAAAATCTACCAAAGAATAACAAAGTTTGGAATTCTTAACATTTTGATTTTGTGACATTACTTGTGAGCTGCTCTCCATCAATTTATCCTTCTTCATGGTTCTTAATAGAGGAATAGATATACGTACATGTATTTCATAGAGGCATAAATATGATAGTTTTGATGATACATGTATATCAACAGCATCGGGAAAATAATTAATATTCTTCTGAAATATGAACAATTTAGGAATTTAATCTAAACAACATGTGAGAAAAGTTCGCATAAAGCATTCAAAGTATCAAAACTTTCATAACTTCATTTTTTTTCAGATGATTTTCATCAAACCTTCACTCATATCAAATTTAATTCCAGGGTGAACTTCCGCTCTAAATGTTGAATAAGATTACACACCCCATTTCAGTTAAGAAAATTATAACAAATAAAATGTACATGTTTCTTACCTTTGGTGTACCCAACCAAATATATGGCTGGGTCTGACAGGACTGGGTCTGTCACACGGACCTTGCCGTCATCGATGTGGTACCAACCTTCTTGGTTCATAACTAGGCAAGTATAATAGCCACTCCATATCTATGCAGCTGTTAAGCGTGAAATATGATTAAGGGCAAAAAAGTATCATTAAACAGATGTGTACATCATTTCTGACCCCAGAAACCAAGTTCTACACCATATCCATAACAGTACCAAAACCAGATGAAATACATGAAAAATGCAAAATTTGTCCAAATTCAAAGTTCATTGACCGGTAATGTTTCATCTTAACATGGACACCTTCAAATAACATCATACTACGTGTGGGTAACTTATCTTATCAAACACTGTTGTAATTACATCAGCCTCCTGATAGACTGTATCTTGGTTGGAGTTATGGTTTGACTTCAATAATTTGCGTTTTCCCAATAGAATTATGTACATGTAGTCTTCAAAGTTATGCATCAGTGAATGAAGAATTTGCTCAACATCTGTCAGTTGAGTTTGAGTCTTCACCGAAAAAAAGCTAATTAATCTAACATTAACAGCATTACAACCAAGGTAACATGAACAACTTTGTTTTCAATAATGTAAGAAAGATATATCTTGTCTAAAATAATGTGTAGCATGTCCCGTCTTCAAAGTAATCTTCAGAACTATAAACAGATGCCCCACCTGATCTCTTACATTGAGTTTAAGACAGCCAACAACCGAAGGACTGTGCATATTTTGTTGTTATGATCAATTGGTTTCAAATTTCTGTACAATTGGGTACATTGTAACTTACAACCAAACTGTTTAATCTATATTCAACCAGAACGCCATTCGATGCCAGGACATCAAGAATGTGGTGCACCTCAAGGTGGTTGGCATTCTTTGGTAGGTCTTCATCATGCCACATCTTCCCAACAACCTGCTCCTCCTGCCATCGATTAATTGCAATCCAGAACATATCTGGTGCATTTAGAATATGTGGTGATGCCAATTTCTGTGACTGGAAATGTCCACTGTATTTAAAAGAAAGAGATAAAAGTCTTATCTTTTTTCAATGCTTTATCTTTTCAATTCAAAATGTAATAGGAACAAAGGATCCTTTTATTTACAATAAATGTATAAGATTCTTCTAAATTAAAAAAAAACAACATATTTAGAAATCTTCAAAAAGTTACATAAACAGACTGGTGATGTACTCACACTCGCCTAACTCTAGACCAGATTAAAAGGCGCCAACAGGGGCAAAATATGAGTGAATCTGTTTTGAGCCAACAATGGTGAGAATGCAGTCTGCATACATTATGTTATTTTAGACAGGGCCAGAAATATGAATTTCTACTCAAATTAATTGCCGTATTCTAAAAGAAATTCAGACATTTTTGTTGATGTAGTGTGTCCTTATTAAGCGTGGTTCAGATGTAAGGGAGAAATAAGTAGACAGGTCTTGACTCTCTGACTGCCTGGTATAGACTGACTTGGTTTCTGACTTTGAAACTCAAGGGTTTATTCCAGAAGATAAGATTTACATGAAAATATACATATTCATAAGATAACAGAAAGGATCAAATGAATATTAAACATCTTACATCTTACAAGAACCAATAAGAATATAGAGACATCTAACAAGTCATGAATATTGAATAGAGAACAAAAGAATCTAACCATCCTGGTACCTGAAAGGAATGCTTCAGAATAAGAAAGGGGAAACACTTCACGAAGCCAACCCAAAGAGAACTAATGAATGGGTGTGCATCAGAACATGCAAAGAATAGAATAAATTCAAAAGAGAAATAGTTAAAGTTCAATGGCACAACTAAAAACTCTCAATTCAAGATAGGTTGCATGGTGATAAAGAGCTGAAATGAAGAGAAGGACCTTAAATATATCCTACAAATTACTCCCCTTCTTCAAATAAAAAATGTCCTCATTTTATACCATTACAAAATTATCAATTCTTTAATCGAGAATTTTGATGACTCTTTCTGGAGCATCTAATATATTCAAGAAACAAATTGGCACCCTGCTTGCGAAAGAAACTATTGCAACCTTTCAAATACAATTGTACATGTACATCAAAGTCCTTACAATTATTTTGCTCATGGAAAATATGATGCAGTGGCAATATAAAAGGTGAAATTCAAAAATCATGACAGAAAAAAAAAATCATATAATGCACATCAAAGTTTGGTCTGCTGTCATTGAAAAATTCCTGAATGAAAAATATTCATTTTTCAATACAAAATACATGTACATCAAACTCATCTCAATATTCAATTATTTTGCTAATGAGATGTTTTGTTTTGATGCTCAGTTTTGAAAGTTAAAATCCAAAAATTCAGAAAACGAAGCAATCACATTTTTTTTTTCAAAATTCATTTGGTCTGCTCCAATTCCAGAAATGATTTTGGGGAGCAAATGAATATTCAAAAACAATTGTGTAATCCGTCCTAAATGGAAATTAGTTCATCTCAACCCCAAAATACATATGAAAAATAGAAGACCATACATGACTGGAAATTAGTACATCTCAACCCCAAAATACATATGAAAAATAGAAGACCATACATGACTTGATTCCTTCAAATATACTATTTAAATTATACTTGAGACTGTAAGTCTATTATACGAGTTCGAAAGTCCATTCGACGTCAAAAATCTCTAAATGATGATTTCTATATAGTTTGTATCTTTAACGTCTAAGCAGGAAATGCGAAGTCTATGTCTTCTAGAGAGTTCTCCTTGCCCATATTGATGATAATTCTTGTCAGTTGAATAGTAGCGATTTCGAAACGAGTTTTCATGCTGAAAAGTTCTTCTTGCTACAAAAATTAAATTAAATTACCGGCGATGAATTAAAACGGTTCATTGTACTACTCTTTTAATTCAATACTTGTGGGCACTTAGACGGTCTATTCGCGAAAAAAAAACAAATGTCTAATTTAAGCGAAGTTATCATTCCGGTATGCATAAACATCGAGTGTTTAAGTTCATGTTGAGGAAATCACAATATTTAATTGGGAAAATGTCAAAGCTTGTAATCGCGATATCTTATCGGCTTCTTAATTTCGCGTCCGACTCGACTTCTTCGTTCAGGTGCTGGTTGAACGTTCTGAGCTAAATCGAGACGGTTACCACTTGGAGGTTGCACTTGACTTCCATTTTCGGGTGGTTGCGGAATGTCCTGATTTGGAACATCAAGCGGTTGTTGCCCTGGTCCTTCCGGTGGTCGAGGTGGTTGGTGTAACCCTTCTGGTGGTGGGAGTGGCTGGAGTAGTTGCCCCGGTCCCTCTGGTGGTCGGAGTAGTTGGCCCAGCCCCTCTGGTGGTCGGAATAGTTGGCCCGGCCCCTCTGGTGGTCGGAGTAGTTGGCCCGGCCCCTCTGGTGGTCGGAGTGGTTGGCCCGGCCCCTCTGGTGGTCGGAGTGGTTGGCCCGGCCCCTCTGGTGGTTGGTCTGGACCCTGCTGGAACGGTAGCTGAAGTGGTTGCTGGTCTGTGAGGGTCAGACCATCAGGCTGGTTCAGGGGGAATGGCTGGGACTTTGCCTGGGGGTTGGCAAAGTTGAGGTCCCATTCTATAGTGGTAGGACCATGGGGAGTTTCCAAGGAGGAAGTTGGTACAGTATTTGGCTGAAAACTGTGCCCATTGGCTGAGGGAGGAAGACTAGGCTGATAACTCTGCCTATCAACTGAAGTAGGAAGATCAACAGCTGGATGCACCGTTCTCGGATCTGGAGATCTGTACGTCTTGAGGCGATTGTGGTGTACCACCTTCTTCTTGTTCAAATCATGGACGTCAACAATTTCGTAGTTCAGTCCATCGTGTAGGGAAGTTAGGATGGAGTATGGGCCGATCCAGTTCGGCTCCAACTTGCGTCTGGTATTGCGGGGGTCATGTAGCCAAACTAAATCTCCTGGCTCATAATGGACACTCCGTTCTGACTTGTCGTAGTGTTGTTTCTGTTCTTGTTGGGCTATCCTAGACTTCTCTTGGACATAGTTGTAGGCATCTTTGAGTCTTTTGTGTAAGTTGACCACATATTCCTGAGGTGAAGGATTGCCATCCTGTGGAACAGGGCAGGTGATATTGACTGGAATTCTTGCTTCTCTGCCATGCATGACCATAAATGGAGTCAAACCAGTGGTTGCGTGAACACTTGAATTGTAGGCCAATTGCACTTGCGGAACATATGTATTCCAGTCTCCACCGTTGTCTGCAGTGTATCTAGCTAGCTGTTCCTTAATAACTCTGTTGGCCCGCTCAACGAGTCCGGCTCCTTGTGGATGGTATGGCGTTGATCTAGATTTCCTGATGTTGAGTCGTTTACAAAGGTCTTGCACCAAACTTGCTTCGAACTGTCTACCTTGATCCGTGTGGATCGCCTCGGGGATTCCATGTTCAGCAACATAGTCCTCGAAGATGAACTTTGCAACTGTTGGTGCAGATTGGTCTTTCATAGGGTAGATGTTAATGTATTTGCTGAAATGGTCGACGAGAACGAGCATGTAGCGGTATCCGCTTCTAGATGAAGGAAGTTAGGCTATGTCGGCAAACACAAGTTGTAGCGGATGATCCGTTACGATGCTTTTCAGTGGCGCTTGATACCGAGGGTTGGGAGACCTGAATGCTTCACAGGTACTGCATGTCGAACAGTGGTCCGTGATGTCTCTGTTCATAAAAGGCCAGTAGCACATGGACTTGGCACGTTGCAGAGTGCGTTGCGTACTGAAATGTCCCGAAGATGGGTGTCCATGGAGTTCATATAGTACTTTGAGTATAAGTGATTCTGGAATTACAGCTCGTAACCGGTCTTTGCCAAACTGGTCCTTGGTGCGATAGTATAGGATGCCATTGTTCAAGGTGAGATGGGGTAACTGCCATAGTAGTCGACGAAGTCTAGGTTTATGTGCTTTAATTTCTCGAACTGTGAGCCTCTCTCCTCTCTCAATCATCTTGATGACGGCGTTGATATCCTCATCGCGTTGTTGGTGGGAGAATAAGTCGAACTCTTGGCTACCCAGCGAAAAATTCTCTGAATGGCTTGTCCCAGAAGCCTCTGTGGTTGGATATTCAGCCGTTGGCTTGTCTGGAGACACCTCTTTTGTAGTAGATGAGGGTGTTGAAGTGTCCTTTACTAGATGAGGCTGTTCTCTCGACATCGACCTCGTGACCACGTTGACTCTGGATGTATCTGGTAGTCTATACCAGGCAGTCAGAGAGTCAAGACCTGTCTACTTATTTCTCCCTTACATCTGAACCACGCTTAATAAGGACACACTACAATTTGGGAGTTTTTAGTTGTGCCATTGAACTTTAACTATTTCTCTTTTGAATTTATTCTATTCTCTGCATGTTCTGATGCACACCCATTCATTAGTTCTCTTTGGGTTGGCTTCGTGAAGTGTTTCCCCTTTCTTATTCTGAAGCATTCCTTTCAGGTACCAGGATGGTTAGATTCTTTTGTTCTCTATTCAATATTCATGACTTGTTAGATGTCTCTATATTCTTATTGGTTCTTGTAAGATGCAAGATGTTTAATATTCATTTGATCCTTTCTGTTATCTTATGAATATGTATATTTTCATGTAAATCTTATCTTCTGGAATAAACCCTTGAGTTTCAAAGTCAGAAACCAAGTCAGTCTATACCAGGCAGTCAGAGAGTCAAGACCTGTCTACTTATTTCTCCCTTACATCTGAACCACGCTTAATAAGGACACACTACAATTTGGTGGCAGCGGTGGGATCATGCTTGGCAACGAGGTCCCAGCCAATGATCAGTGACTGGTTGATGTTTCTTGCAACGACGAAAGGATGTTTTATCGTTCGGCTTCCCAGATGCAACTTTGCTACGGTCATGCCAATGTTATCTATCGGTTGGTCTGTCACTGATAGAACTGGAGTAACATCCTTCTGTAGTGGACTCCTCTGAGCTCGTGGAATAGAGTTATAGAAGTCGGCACTGATGAGAGAAATCCGGGCTCCCGAGTCAAGGAGGGTAAGAACGTAAGTATTGTCTATTATAACCGGGATGTAGGGTGGCTTAGGATGTTGGGTCTTTGGAGTTAAAGTCTCTGGAGTCGACAATTGACCCTCATCGTCGACTGCTAGTAGTTTCCCGATGGTTGATTCTCGGCTCTTTCATCGAAGTGAACATGCCTCTGTCTCACTGGTGAAGGGGAACGTCTCCTGTCCTGGCCATGTGTCGACGAGCCCCAGCGCGAGCCAGAGCCCAATGGATGTCTGTAAGAGTCGAAACCAGTGTGACCGGAATTTCTTGGACGCTCCGAAGAAGGCGAGTAATGTCTGTAACCCGATCGCTCCGGTGAAGATGACTGGCGTCCGCTGTGGCCGTACCTGGATCGTTCCGGTGAAGGTGAGTAATGTCTGTGTTGGTTGTGTCTCAATCGTTCCGGCGAAGGTGAGTAATGTCTGTGTTGGTTGTATCTCAATCGTTCCGGCGAAGGAGAGTACTGTCGGTGACGGCTGTATCCGGACCGCTCTGGCGAAGGCGAATATCTTCTGTGATGGGAGTATCCGGACCGCTCTGGCGAATAGTGGTGTCGCCCGTCACAACGATCCGAACGTTGACCATGGCGATGTGCGTACTTGTGACTCGAACACTCGGGTGAAGGAGAACGTTGGCGTCTGCTATTTTCAGCAAGCTGACTCATCATTTTCTCCATAGATGCTATTCGGTCTACTAGTTCCTGGTATCCGGTGTTTGTGGCTGACACAGTGGCTATTCTGGCAGCTTGTGTGTTGCAAGGCTGTCCCAAGGTGGCTGCGTGTTGCATTCGAACAGCCGTCTCCACGGCGTCCTTGAAAGTTTTCGCATTGTGTTCAAATAGCTTCTTCTGGAGATCGGAGTCAAGGCCAGCGATGAATCTTCGAAACTTTTCTCCCTCTTTCGCTTCTGCATCGTAATTCGGAAAAGCTTCTTCAACGAGGGAACAGATGGCTGCCGAAAAAACTTCGATCGGCTCCGATGGAAGGCGTATCCTTGCTGTCACGCAGGAGCGAAATTTGCTTATGTACGCTGTCCGTCCGAAAACATCCGACAATATTGATTTTATTCTGGCAAAGTCCTTCTTCTCCGATGCGCTTCTGCTATCCCACACAGTAAAAGCGGACCCTGCGAGTCGTGATGGGAGTAGGCTAGGCATTTGTATACCCGTAGCGTCAACTGAGGAAACGGCTGCCTCAAACCTTTTGACCCAATGGTGGAAATCCCTACCATCCTCGCCGGTGTAAACTTCCGGAAGCTCTAGGCGAAATGTAGTCATACCTAAGCACTATAGATCAAAGTTGAGATTGATTTGTGATGTTCGAAAGAGTGGGGAGTCTCAGGCAGAGTACAACTGTAGAAAATTCTTGGAGAACGTCAGCAACAAACGAATGTTTCACACCCCAGTAAAGTAAAATTGTTCACTTGCAAAAACAAATGTAGGATGCCAGATAAAGGGTGTGATTAACAGGGATGTTTGCCTCATCAGCAGGAATTCAGTATCTACATGTAGCAAAATAAAAAAAATGGAGGATGGTTGTCGTACTCCGTGCCAAAATCAGACTACCATTCAGCTTGTCCTTAAGAATTGAGTAATGAAAATGAAGTAAGGGCGTGTCAGCAACTTGAGGCACAAAAAGTCATAAAATATGAGATATGTAAAATATGAGATATAAGCATCAAATATTGGCTTACCAAGATGAAGGAAGATAAAATATGCTGTAGGCTTGTCTTGGCAGGAATATTGACGAATTAAAGCAGGGAAAATAAAAAAAACTGAAATGACTGAATCCAAGATGGCTGAATTCAAAATGGCTGAATTCAAGATGGAGGATGAATCCAATGTAGAAGCCAATCTAAGACGAAGGGCGAATCAAACGACGAAGGGTGAATCTATACCAAGGCAAGAAAAAAAAAACAGGCTGGAATTAAACTGCACAGCTTCAGTATCCAAAACACTGTAATAAACCTGTCCACTGCTGTAGAAAAACCTTAAATTCAGTTGAAAAACTGCAACACCGCTGCCACCAAATTGTAGTGTGTCCTTATTAAGCGTGGTTCAGATGTAAGGGAGAAATAAGTAGACAGGTCTTGACTCTCTGACTGCCTGGTATAGACTGACTTGGTTTCTGACTTTGAAACTCAAGGGTTTATTCCAGAAGATAAGATTTACATGAAAATATACATATTCATAAGATAACAGAAAGGATCAAATGAATATTAAACATCTTGCATCTTACAAGAACCAATAAGAATATAGAGACATCTAACAAGTCATGAATATTGAATAGAGAACAAAAGAATCTAACCATCCTGGTACCTGAAAGGAATGCTTCAGAATAAGAAAGGGGAAACACTTCACGAAGCCAACCCAAAGAGAACTAATGAATGGGTGTGCATCAGAACATGCAAAGAATAGAATAAATTCAAAAGAGAAATAGTTAAAGTTCAATGGCACAACTAAAAACTCTCAATTCAAGATAGGTTGCATGGTGATAAAGAGCTGAAATGAAGAGAAGGACCTTAAATATATCCTACATTGACATATATTTATATTCATCCTAATACATAAGTTTCATCACAAATAATAATTATAATAATAATTCTTATTTACCCAGGGTAGCCACTTCAGCTCTTATGAACTGTTCTCACAGCGGGCCCTGCATAACATAAAGTTATTATTACCCTTCTTCATTCTAAAAAGTTTAGCACCTGACTAGAAGGCAGAAGGTCCCATTAAAAAAAAAACCTTTGGTATGACTCGGTCGGGGATCGAACCCACGAACTCCCGTTCATGAGGCGGGTGCTCTACCACTGAGCCACCATGGAAATTTGTGTTATTGAACAGGACCACTCAATGATTAAAATATCTTCCTTACATTTCCTATTGGAATATGTACAATTCCTTATGATATGTCAAAATGGCAGCCCCCCAGGTACTACTGGGAGATGATAAACTTTGCCAACATTATCTGCATACTTCTTTCTGGAATAGTTCTCTTACTTCTCATTGAAATATTGTACTCAAGGTTGGACTTCCATTTAATTCACTCACCACTTGTCACATGTATACACAACTGAAGTCGGTAGTGCCGACAAACATCTCCCAGGAATCCTGCATAGTTTTGCCCCTTGCCCTGCACAGGCACAACCGAATATTGCATTGCACCTCCTTCGTGCGTCTGGCCACATTCAGTACAAGTTAAGTTTTTGCCGACAACATGACACCATCTGAAAGATAAAATAAGCAATGTTATTTTATAGTCAACAGTCACCTATAATTCATATCTTGACATCAGTATGATGTCAGGTATCCTTTTTAATACAGCCTGTACTCATAATTATGGTTGTATCGCGCCCCGTCGCACGCAGCCGCCATTTTATATCTGCATGACAAGAGGAGGCATGGATACACAAACACTGGTTAGTTCTCGGAAATTTCTTATGCTCTTTTTAAAAAATTTTTTGTAAAAATATGTACGATCAAAAAGACATAGCCTACTAATTCCAAAAGTTTCCCTAGGAGGAAACGCTGTGTTGAAGGACCTGTCGGTCCGTGGGAGTCGTGGAAAGTGTCATTTCAGAGCATTTCCATGCCCTGCTAACCCTAGACCGAAAATTCTGTCTCTTGTTCGTTAGCCTCTTATTTGGATAGGGTCGGCTCTTCACTAAGCATGCTAAGTGAAGAGCTAACGAACGAGAGACAGAATTTTCGGTCTATGCTAACCCGTGCTCAACTGCCTGCTGGGGATGAACGCCTGGCTTCGTGATGTAAAAGGCGTGGCCTATAGCCAATTATTATTTTTTTTTTTACACTCACGAAGCCAATCCTGTCTAGCCAGTCCCCCGCAAAAATATTGTAAGGTCAAGTCCATCTTCAATTGCCAAAATAATCAACATTAATTTGATTGTGGGCATTAACAGAAAGACAAGACAAGAAGGCTCGAAAAGATTTTTATTCAGTAATACCGTGGTAGATGATATAAATTATAATTACCGTTCTCGTCGTGCCATCGTTTCAGCAGCCGCTGCTGCTCCGCAGGGTTGGCCACCACCTTCCGGGGAGCTAGGAGTAGTGGCCGAGCGCGAGCTGGCGTCTCCACCAGCTCCGCATGCCCCAACCATGCCAACATAGTGAAGACATATAGGGCCTCATCATCATCATATTTGAGTCTTGAGAATAAACTTCTTGGCCTTTCTACGAAGAGCCTTCGTCATGTTATTGTTCGTTGAGGTTGTCGTTGAATTTTTGAGGTAGCTCTCAATTAAAGCTACACCTCTTTTTCGAACTAACAGATCTAGTAGTAGCACCACACTCCATAATTCGCGGCAAGTGTGTACGTATAATAGTACAGAGAAACGATAGCAAGAACGATATCTGCCGACAAGAGAAATAGGTACGGTATCTGCTGGGGTTGGAACACGATCCGCCGGCGGGGAACCGACATTTGCTCCGGCGGCAATTGCTCCTGCGACAAATGCTCCTAAAAATACGACAATTGCTCCGCGACAATTGCTCCGCGATAATTGCTCCTGCGACAATTGCTCCGTCGACATTTGCTCCTGCGATAATTGCTCCGGCGACATTTGCTCCTGCGACAATTGCTCCGACGACATTTGCTCCTGCGATAATTGCTCCGGCGACATTTGCTCCGGCGACATTTGCTCCTGCGACAATTGCTCCGATCGAGCGACAATTGCTCCGCGACAACTGCTCCGTCGATAGAAATGCATATATGCGACAATTGCTCCGTCGACATTTGCTCCGATCGAGCGACAACGGCTCCGTCGACAGAAATGCTTATATGCGACAATTGCTCCTGCGACAATTGCTCCATCAACATTTGCTCCGATCGAGCGACAAATGCTCCGCGACAACTGACTGCTCCGTCGATAGAAATGCGACAATTGCTCCTGCGACAATTGCTCCGCCGACATTTGCTCCAAAATATGATTATTGTTCAGTCGTTAAAAATGAATATGCGACAATTGCTCCGCGACAATAAACTCGGTAGACATGGTAGATAAAAAGGAATATGCGACATTTGCTCATCGACAATTGCTCCGCCAACATTTGCTCCATTTGAGCGACAATTCCTCCGCGACATTAGCTCCGTCGAAGAAAATGAATATGCGACAATATCATTGCCTCGAGATATCTCGAATATCTCGAAATACATGTATGTCGAGACAATTACTACAATACCTCTAACTGCTTATTCCACGAGAGTACGATGACACTGGCGTAAATCCGTTTCGAGGAGTGGGATGGGGAATGAACAAAATATTTTGCCGAAATTTCTTGCTCACATTAATTTGACTATACACACCCCTCACCCACACACCCCAAGACACATACTTTTATTTATTTTGCGAGCGAGCCAAAAATTACCATATCTTGCCTTAAAAGAAGTCTCGTTTTTTTGTCAAAATACACTCTGGACTTATAAGATATTTAAATGGTATATTTGGTTACTTCACTGCCAAATATTACATACTTCGCTGTTGCAAATGTTTGCTGTCCAAAACCACACTGTTTCTAAACATTGCGAGCAAGGAAAACGCACTCTCTTGGGGATAAAGTATCATTTCGTCATCAAAATACACCACAGGCCTATAACCTTTCTAAAACATATTCGTCCGCCTCCCGTTGCATGCCCAATTTGTTTGCCTTCCCAATAAGTTTCACTCTAGCTTTTCAGTGAGCGCAGCGAAAAATATTATGATATGCGGGCATCCGCTGCTGGAATAAAAATGATTGCTAATCGAAAACGTCTTGTTTCTAGATTTTATAAGCGGGCAAATATTGATTTTTTTTTTAAATACTAAGAACAGGTTTAAGTGTATTGTTACAATCCCTTCTCGTGATTTTAGTAACGTACATTTATCGGCATCTTCCGTTCACACAGAGAGTATGATCAGGGTGTGATGATATGAATAGGCTAATGGTCACAGGCGGTCATGTCCTGAAAATTCATCTATTTTAGGTCAACTTGCCGCTCGAATCCTTGCAGACATAACTATCACTTTATGAGTTAAAGAATTAAGCATAAATATTGGATAAAAGACAAGATGCAAACCTATTCCCTTTCTTGATAATATAAATATAACCGGCATAGGTTAAGATAGTGAAATCAAGCGAGCGAAGCGAGCAACGCTTTAAATTAAATTAAATACAATTCTTTTCAATTCAGCTTTATTCAGATTCATATATAAAAGAGTATCATTAACATTAACATTCAAGAAATTATGATATAGTTTAGTGTGTTTAGACGGGCATAGTCATTAAAATTGCATGTAATTATTAAAACATAAAAAAGACTGACAATAAAAATAGGAACCTGGTTGCTGTATAAAAACCCTTGTGGGTTTGTCTTGACAGCCACGTTCAGGTTTTCCCTTCATTGTCATTCCTTTTTTTCCTTTCTCTTTTCCGTTATTATTTCTTCTTTAAAAATTGGGGGTATATTTTTTACACGCCAATCACCCTTCTTCCACCTCTACAAGCGATTATTTTAAAAATGTATTTATGGCTAGACAGGGACGAATGGGGGGCTCTGACAATCAGCGCTGGGCACCCCCCCCCCCCCCCCCCGCACAAAAAAGATGTCGAGTGTACAATATATTTTGATCTAGTCCTTTAACCTTTAGTGTGCACATTTTCTCTTTGCATTTAGATGTTTTTAAAGAATCCATGTTCGGGGGGGGGGGTGAGGTGTTTTGCCCGAAAATGACATTTTCTGGTCCAATTATCACACTTTTTACCCAAATATCACATTCTATGGCCATAAATATCATTAATTTTCAAGTCTCCCACAGCCTCCTGGGTCGTAGCATATGTTTCTTTGTACTCTGTAATTAATTTCGCTTTACAAATAACCGTAAGACAAGCATATTCAGACAGATGTCACAAAAAATTTACGTTTTATTTTAAGATAAAAATGAAAACAAACAAGGAGACACAACTAAACTTTCAAAACAAACTAAAAACAGGTGTTCATATTCTACAAAGTTGAATGCAAAAAGGATGAAATGAACTTTTAGATAACAGAGTGATACAGTCCAGTTTATAAAATTTGTATTTTTTTTTAGCAAACGGACTGGAAGATGAAAAATATATGTTTTTTACGTATCTCAGTCAGGGAGCTAGAGGCATTATTATGATGTTTTCTGTTTGATAGAGTACTGCCATATTAATAAGTATAATACATGTATATGTCAATTTGTTTTGTTTGCGAGGCATTATGCAAGCTCTGAATAATTAATAGGCAAAGGTATAGGCAAAATCACAAGGGAAAGTGGTAGAAAAAATCTTTAAAAAGGTTTATTTCCAAATCCCGAAACACCAACAACAGCTATTGTTCTGAATTCGTTGTGTTCGCTTTTGATGAGGATTTTATATAAGGTTGTCGTTGGAGCAATTGTCACATACATAAGCATTAACGACGGCCGACGGAACAGATGTCGGCGGACAAGTTGTCGCATGAGCAATTGTTGCGGAGCAATTGTCGCATATTCATTATTATCGACGGAGCAGTTGTCGCGGAGTAGGTAATTGTCGCTCGATCGGAGCAAATGTCGACAAAACAATTGTTGCAGAAACAATTGTCGCAATTGTCTCATATATTCATTTTATCGACGGAGCAATTGTCGCTCGATCGGAGCAAATGTCGACGGAGCAATTGTCGCAGGAGCAATTGTCGCATATATGCATTTTTATCGACGGAGCAGTTGTCGCGGAGCAATTGTCGCTCGATCGGAGCAAATGTCGACGGAGCAATTGTCGCAGGAGCAAATGTCGACGGAGCAATTGTCGCAGGAGCAAATGTCGACGGAGCAATTGTCGCAGGAGCAAATATCGTCGGAGCAATTATCGCAGGAGCAAATGTCGACGGAGCAATTGTCGCAGGAGCAATTATCGCGGAGCAATTGTCGCGGAGCAATTGTCGTATTTTTAGGAGCATTTGTCGCAGGAGCAATTGCCGCCGGAGCAAATGTCATACATTCCCGCCGGCAGATAGTGTTCTTGGCCGTTTTAGAACGGTATCTGCCGGAGAACCGTATGTGCCGCTACACCGGCACATCATCCACTTGCGAACGGATAAAAAAGGTACCTGTTCAGCAGTAAGCTATTACCCGGGCAACGCGTTTAGGGTGAAGGGGTGAAGGGCAGGAACATAATTATAATTGAAAGGGGAAAATGACCCTCATAGCAGTGGCGTATCTAGGTATACTGGCGCCCGAGGCAAACTATCAAATCTGTGCCCCCACCCCCTACCCACCCCTCAAATTGAAATTTCTTATGTATTCTACCTTTACCACCAAAAAAAAAACAATCCAAAGGAATACAGCGACCTAGCAATATATATATATATATATATTTGTTGTTGTTGTTGAAATTTTGAACATTCCTATTTTTGGGGCGCAACATAAATGAAATCCCTGAAGAAATACATATGAGGAATTTAGTAAGGCAATTGCCAGGCAAATTTATGATTTCTTTCGAATGTTCTACAGGCCTAACTTGAAAGTGATTTTTATGCACTTATATCCCACCTGGGGGCGTAAAAATTCATAGTAATAAATCTTGGTCAATTTATGTTCCAACTAATCAATAATGAACTTCCGAATGCTCTTGGAGACCTTTCCGCAACTATCAATACACTCCACAACTACCCAGAGAGACGATCACACTTTTCCATCTTCCCCGCACGAGAACGCTCTTAGCACACAAAACTTTCGTCTTTATACAGCTCCCAAATTTTGGAACAGTCTCGATCCAAACCTTAAGGAAAAAGAGAGACTGCACCGTTTAAAAAAATTAATATCCCTCCCCTGTCCATTTTAAGGCATTATAAAACGCCTTTGCTTTCTCACAGTAGACTGCTGCATGGTTGTTGATCTTGATCTACACTTCGCTTCTCTCTTCTCTCTCTCTCTCTCTCTCTCCCTCTCTCCCTTTCAATCTCTATAATACGTATTTTTTTATTTTCTGTTCTGTTTCAATGTGCTGATTTCCGTCCTTTCTTTGTTTCTTCTCATCCCAATCTCACCAATTCTACATTGTTCTAGCTCCTTTTCCTTTGCTAAATGGGGACCTAACTCGACAAGCCTCGCGCTTAATAGGTTCTCCCACAAGTATATATATATATATATATATATATATATATAGAGGCAACAAAATGAGTACATCTGTAGACGTAGCTGTTGGTACCACGCTTTTAATTAGCTTTCGGGCAATTAGCCCTTCTTCAGATCTACATGAGTAGTATATATATATATATATATATACCTATATATATATATATATATATATATACCTATATATATATATATATATATATATATTGTATGCGTTTATTACGTATGCTCTACTCGAAGATATTTACTATACTGAGCTGTTATTATGAATTTATTATCTATATATATATTACGCTAAGGATTTTGGGCCTTTTTTTTGGGGGGGGGGGGGGGTTTGAATAGGCGCCTCCCCTGGCCCTTTCGGTCCCCGCCTTTTGGTACCCACGGGCGGGGAATGGTTCTTGGAGTGGTGGGAGGCACTTCTTAAGGGCTGACGTGTCGTCTATATTTCATAAATTCATTTTTAAAAATTGAATTTCCGGAGGGAGAAACTATACTGACAACCCATGAAGCGGGTTTGTAGCTTCATGCCCAACACATACCCTTTACCTGTAAAGGGGAGAAACCTCATTTGGTGTATTGTCAAATTAGAACAGTGAGCTATACTCCAAGCATAGACTTCAAGGCCATATCCGTATGTATGGCTTCACCGTATACGACGTAACACACGTGTTATTCGTTCGCACAGCGCACAAGCACACAAGCACACACACACACACACACACACACACACACACACACGTTTACATGGCTTTACTTCCGAGGACAACTATTGTTCCTCTATTGTTACTCGTCCTCGGACAGTCGACGGAATAAAGCACAAATTCATTGTTCGACGTTCGAGGACTATTGTCCGGCTTCCGAGGACCATTGTTGTCATGACTTTTTTTTGTTCTCTGTCCGAAAATGTCCTCGGACATAATGCTAAACAAACGCACAGGTACGGTACGATGTTTCGCGCATAGAGTTATACATACACAAAGTTTAGTGTGTATGTAACTTTTCACGGTGGTCGCCGGGGGGGGGGGGGGGGGGCGGGGGTCGTCTCATTGAGGCCGGCACATCATCCACTTGCGAACGGATAAAAAAGGTACCTTTTCAGCAGTAAGCGTATTACCCGGGCAACGCGTTTAGGGTGAAGGGGTGAAGGGCAGGAACATAATTATAACTGTTAGATTTTAAAAAAAAATAAGAGGAGGAGGATTTCGGCCACTTCATATTTTAGGACTCTTTAAAGACCTCAGCCTGACCCATATATTGACGTAAAGCTTAGTAAACAAAGAATATAATTACCCTGGTTATTCATAAATTTTCGTCTCCGTTTATCCATAAAAAATAAAAAAGATAATTTTTTTGGTCCGCCCCCTCCCTATGACGTAACACTGCAGGGGGTCGCTAGACGTGTGACGACATGTCATGTATACAGCTCCGAATGCTTCTGCACGATATGTCGTCATCAAATTTTCACCCCCCCCCCCCCCCTCACCCCCCCCCCCCCCCGCAAAGTAGCGTTCCCTACCCACCCCTCAAATTGAAATTTCTTATGTATTCTACCTTCACCAAAAAAAAAAAAAAACAATCCAAAGGAATACAGCGACCTAGCAATATATATATATATATATATATATATATATTTTTGTTGTTGTTGTTGAAATTTTGAACATTCCTATTTTTGGGGCGCAACATAAATGAAATCCCTGAAGAAATACATATGAGGAACTTAGTAAGGCAATTGCCAGGCAAATTTATGATTTCTTTCGAATGTTCTACAGACCTAACTTGAAAGTGATTTTTATGCACTTATATCCCACCTGGGGGCGTAAAATTTAACAAGCTCCTGCCTAATGCGGGGAAGGGGGGGGGGGCAAAGAAACTAGAGTCAATTGGAATTTGAACGTAATTATGCGAGGGAGCGAAGCGACCTAGTTTTAGAAATTTTCTGCATTCCAACCCTATAAAACACAATTTCTTACGCATTTCGTCCTTGACTGGGGCGCAAATAACCCTAAAAGACCATAACATTGTATTTCTCGCCCTTTTCTTTCTTTCTTTTGCGCTTTTTTGCGCCCCCTTCAAATCCCGCCCGGGGCAAGTGCACCCTCTGCCCCCCCCCCCCATAAATACGCCACTGCCTCATATACCGTTGGAAACATGATATTGTATAAATCGCCTCAATATATTATTCATTCCCTTATGACAGACTAAACCGATCTGTAGACATCATTCGGGGAGGGGAGGTGTAGGAGATCACGTCACTTAGGAATATCGGTTGCCACGGCGGTGTAAAGAAGGGACCCCCCCCCCCCCCACACCAAAATTTCTACTAGGATATGAATACCTATAGGATAATACTCCCGTCTCCCCTCGCGCTGGGGGTGACGGGAGGCCGTGGGGGGGGGGGGGGGTAGTAGGGAAAAGTCAATCCGTCTGTCCTCCCAAGACCCATATAAGGGGCAGTAATCCCCCTGAAAAGAAAATGACAATCAATTCATTTATTCTCATTTTTGTATCCTTTAAAAGGGACGTACCGCTAATTATGCATGTTATGTTTTCATGGCCTTAATTTCTCTTGAGTATTAAACCACAGAAACATGGCAAGATCAAATCGCTCCATCTAGTTCTATGCATGGATATACTCACTGGCGTAGCCAGGGGGCACAGGGAAGCCATGGCCCCTCCTATTCAGCCAATAAACAAGAAGAAAAAATAAAGCGAGAGCGAAAAAGCGGGGGAAGAGGGAAACTCCCCCTTCCCTGCACCTATCCCTGTTACAGTGCAGTATTACGTCCAAATAACTAAAAAGCAGTCCGGACGTTGAAATAAATTTCCTCCTAAAAACGTGCTATACGAGCCGTTATCTTTCTCTAAAATTTGCTATAAAACGCCAGAGCTTTCAGAGCACTCTTTGCGTGCTCACAACCGCCCCCTAAAATTAAATCCTGGCTATGCGGTTGGATCCTTCACGTCTGCCCCCCCCCCCCCTATTGAAAAATAGGATTCACAGGGCCGACGTAACATATATAAAATCATTATTAAGTCATTCATAAAGTAAAACAATCGTCATTTAGTCTTCATCAAAATGAAAATGTATTTTCTTCAGACTTCATTTAATATTTGGATAAGTAACACATATTAATACATGTATGTTGTAAATACTTCTTGGTAAAAAATAACACTTTACCCGACTTTTTCTTTTTATTCACTTTATTGTTGTGACAAATATACGGTACGGTGATTAATCATAAACACAGCTAGCGGCCATGGATGTCCACGGGCTGCTTCTGCTAGTACTTTGTATTACGCCATTCGATTTATATGCTTATATTTTGCTTTCTCATGTACATACATTATGTAAACCGATCGTGGAAACAAATAAAATAAAAAATCAAATCAAATCAAAATCTATGTTAATCATTTGAACTCGTCTTGTTGAGAGGTCAATGATCGTGGTGAAGATACTGTATTCTGTGAAAGAAGGAATCAAACCTTCCTCGAAATTCGAACCATTCTGATATCAAGACAAATGCTACATGAAACCTTTTATGTGTCTTATAAAGATATCGGCAATAAGGAAGAAGCGAGAATGTTGCTTGTTGGATGAGGCAATGTTTATTTATTGAATGCAAGCCCACGAGCATCGGATGGTGGAGATCGAGTGATATAAACAAGCATGATAACAATATAAGGATGGATAATAGTCTAATCTAGACCGCAGATCAACGGGTCGTCAAGAAACTTGTCACGAGTCTCAACCATTGCATAAAAATTTTTTTTTTTCTTTATTAAACACTTTTTCTTTTATATTCTTAATTTTAAATTAATATTTAAATAATAACGAAAAAAAAAAATCAATTTTAATACCGAAGTAAGGTCCTATGAGATACCTTTGACTTGTTATAATCTTTGTGTAAAGAGATGCGAAAGACCTGAAACTAAAGTCAGGAAGTGACGTTTAGTGAAGTGCATTCATTCCAATTAACCAGTACCGATAGAGGACAGTGCAGTATGTTCAATAGAATGCGCTGATTACCGTACCCATGGGTGTTGATCATAGGAAGCGTTGGGGTACCCCCCCCCCCCCCCCCCCCCCCCCCCCCCCCTCCTTTCATTCCTCCCATGATGGATAAGCAGGGATCTAGGCATTTAGCGAAGAAAATATATTCATCCTGTGAAAAACTGTATAATTATCTTGGGGGAAAAAATGGAAAATAGCGTTGAACACGGACATGATATACTAAAATAGCGTTGAACACGAACATAATATACTAAAATAGCTTTTAGACATGCACTCATCAGAGTAAATTCGCGTGAATGATCAGAACGCCAGAAACGAAACAATATAAAACAAAAATTTATTCTTCATATATCATATCTGCTAATCATGCAAATCGATAGATTGTGGCAAAAAGTTTTGAAGGTTTGAACTTTTTTTTGTTGAAGTTTTTGAACTTTTAGTAAATTTTATTTTTTTGGCTGTAAGGAACAGCTCCGGTGCGCTCCTTAATCGACGCCACCTATTTTAGATCTTCCGTGTTTTTGCCAATTTCAGTCAAGATCAGTCATACTTGTAGGCTGGTTGATGCCACTCATACAGAGTGATCAAGTTCTTTTTAATAGGCCTTCAAAATAATGGAATCATGGGGATGTTGCAGGTAGAAAGTCTGTGGTAGATGGTCTGGGTTTTGTTGTATTCACATGAGTCATATGACTCAGTTCATATTATGTAAAGGTAGTCCTTGGTAAGGCAAACATTAGTATATTTAGAATATTATAACCAATAGACTCGAGGGGGGAGTCAAAGCCAGATGGATTGTTGAAATGCTGTCGATGTGCTGTCGTAGCGCCCATGATAATTTATGCATTAGGTTATTTATACATCAGGATCTAGTTCCTCCTTCTAAAGTACAATGGTCTCATTTGTACACGGTTGCCATTAGTGCGAATAGACCTTCGACTTCCATTCATTCATTATTTGATATTCAAAACCTCACTTGAAAAGAAAAACATGAAAAGAAAACTGGGTGCTCATGCGTATTATGTGTAAATAAAACTATATTAAGCTCCGTACTTGAACAGTTTAACTTCACGGACAGTTGAATTGAACCTCTATGAGGAAGTTCAAAATACTTGAACATAGGTTTTGTATGAAATAGACAAATTCATTTCTATATTTTGCTTCATATCAGTGTGAAATCAATTGTTTCTCAACGTGACGTCAGTCATCGCATTTTCCAAACTCTCTCTGATCATCTGACCAGGATTTAGTGGAAAACAACTTCAAGAAGATTCATCTTTCAACCTAAACGCAAAAATAATAGGACTTGTTTAACAGTTATATGCATTGGATAGTACTGTTGGACGGCGTCAGTACGTGTTACAATGTTTCGTGTTTCGTTACGTGGATCATCCCAGATGGCACTGACTATCCTTCTGATGTGGATGATGTCATCTGCAATAGGTATGTATTTCGTTCTTAGAATTAGATCCACTATGTTATGCTATGCATTAGATACCACTAACAAAAGATGACATGGTCACTGATGGTAAAGTACCTGTAACAACATAATTAAACGTGAATTCTATGTGCAGGTGCATAATTAGACAGTGTTTATTTGGAAATTATGTTATTATTCGTGAAAGGTAACACAGTAGAACACTTTAAAGATATAACATACCGTTTTCTCCAAATATAAATTTTGCTCGAATGCAAAACAAATGATTAACATCCGCAAAGATATGAATATTCCGGTAGAGTACATTTTACTGCATGAAATGCATTTTAAAGTCACAGAGGTAATAACTTTTTAATACGAAACTAACATTTTTATAGATAGTTTTGTAATACCCAAGGTATATGCGATAATTTTTTTTGCATCAATACTATTCATTTTTTAATTCGTATTTGCATCACACATCAGAGCTACAGTCCAATGACAACGGGCATCTTATTTTGAATAACATAATAATGCGTCATTGTATGTGAGCTAATTATTTCAGGTCTTGAATCTCATTACGGTTTCGCCCGATTTGTGTACTAAAGTTAAAGTCCGTTATCAAATGGTCAAAGGTCAATGGTCAATCAAAGGATTTTTGGAAACATACATTTTTAGAAAGATAATGTAATGACTAAAACTATAAACGTTGTTTTGAAAAAATTAAAATGGGTCTAAAGTTACTTTTCATGTATTTTTATAATTCTGATTTTGGTCAAATTTATGATTTTCGAATTATATTTTTAAATACCCTTAAATGCAATAGGGATACGAATTTCCACTGTATAGAAATGATATTAGAGATGACTTTCGTGAAAATATGTAAATATATAAGATATAAACTTTTATTCATATCTTATTTTATACGCCCTCTACGATAATCATGATACATTGTCTTCTGCTGTAAGACTGTTTCCGACAGTGTACGTGGTAGAGGTTGATGCAGGGTACCTACATTAAATCGTATATTAGTAAAAATAATAAATTAGTGGCATATATTCATTATAATATTAGGCAATACGATAAAATATAATAGGCCTACAACATTATATAATATAATATTCATTTTTTTTATTTATTTGAAAATATGTTGGCACATTGAGTGACAGTCAAAGTCAAAAGTTATATGTAAAAATAATCACTAGAAGAATGCTTTGCAACCCGATCCACTTACACCAACAACTCTAGTATCATGTTCTTATTGTTATTATCATTATTATTATTTATGATTTCGCGTCACATGTGCCTGGGAGGGGCAAAGCACCCTGAATCACTGTAATCCTCAGGTCTCCCCTCCCGATATAACTGGTTGGGATGTGTACCACCACACCAGGGTTTCCCTCTACTCTTCTACGAATAGTGCAGTGAGTTCTAAGCATACGAAGGTTAAACAGCGTACTCTTCCCTCTTTTTGGCTTCTACCAATCTCTTGCGCACCAGTGTACGGTATGCCCATTTTTCCATTGTTTTTTTTTTCATGAATATTCATCTTATTATTCTCTGTCATTGCATTGCATCCTGGCGTTATGTTTCTAAATGAGAGCCGGACTTATATATCGGCTCCATATCTCACTAGACCAACAGCCCCAGAGACCGACATTTATGAAAAAAGGGTTCCCAAAACCGATAGCCAAAGAAATATGCCTAAATAAAATGAAAGTGTTATTGGCCATCCGTCTAGTGAACCCTGACAAAAAAAAACCGTTCAAATCTCATGAAGGTGTGAAATAAATCTTAATTACGAGAGTGTTAAAGTGTACTCTTTGAAAATATTGTAAATCAATGTATTATTTCGATATTTTTTTGTCTTAATGCGCTATCAGAATTCTCCTTCCACCTCGCTTAACTTTCTCTCTCTCTCCTTCACTTTCGCCAAAATCCAAATGCATGTAATTCTTATGTTTTTGAACTCCACGCTGTTCACTATGAATTAAATATTTGCCTTCTTTCATTTATATGGAATTGTTATATATTAAAACAAAAAAGTTATTTGTTTTGTATTACCTACCTTAGTTGTTTTTAAGCCTGTTTCGTTTAGGGCATAAATCATTTCTACATAATCTAAAATTAACATCAATTTCTCTGTAAAGACTTTTGAATGGAAATATAATCAATATGATAAAAAGAATTAACTCTCGAAAAGAATAAATGGTAGTAGATCATGCATATGGGCATTGAGAGAGGGCATTGCAGAAGAAGAGAAATATAACTAGAAATGTGCATTGCTGGGGCCGCGCAATGCTAAATGTATCCCCGGCACTGGCAGCAATTTGAAGGAGGGACAAAGACCCTCCCCATCCCCTCCCTCAAACAAAAGGATGGTGTAGAAATTAGATGTGTAGGTTTCACTAAGACACATCTTCATATAAAATTTGAAAGAAATGTGTTGAGAGATATACCAAGATACATCTCCATACAAAATTTGAAAGAAATCCATCAAGAAATGTGGCCTGCAGAGTGCACTCACGCCATGCCCAGAAGTATGACCTTTGACCCTATAAAAGACGGAACACTGGTGGCAGCATCACCAAAAACTATAGACACCTTCATGCAAAATTTGAACGAAATCCGTCAAGAAATGCAGAAGTAAGAGTGCAAGAAATGGAAAAATGACCTTTGACCCTATAAAGGACGGAACAATGAGGGCAGCATCACCAAAAATTAAATATGTGTAGATTATACCAAGATACATCTCCATACAAAATTTGAATGAAATCCGTCAATAAATGCAGAAGTAAGAGTGCACAAAAGGGACAAATGAGCTTTGACCCTATAAAGGACGGAACAATGAGGGCAGCATCACCAAACAGTAAAGATGTGTAGATTGTACCAAGATACATCTCCATACAAAATTTGAAAGAAATCCATCAAGAAATGTGGCCTGCAGAGTGCACTCACGCCATGCCCTGAAGTATGACCTTTGACCCTATAAAAGACGGAACACTGGTGGCAGCATCACCAAAAACTATAGGTTTTTAGATTACACCAAGAGACACCCTCATGCAAAATCCGTCAAGAAATGCAGAAGTAAGAGTGCAAGAAATGGAAAAATGACCTTTGACCCTATATAAAGGACGGAACAAGGAGGGCAGCATCACCAAAAATTAAATATGTGTAGATTATACCAAGATACATCTCCATACAAACTTTGAATGAAATCCGTCAAGAAATGCAGAAGTAAGAGTGCACAAAAGGGACAAATGAGCTTTGACCCTATAAAAGACGGAACAATGAGGGCAGCATCACCAAACAGTAAAGATGTGTAGATTATACCAAGATACATGTCCATACAAAATTTGAAAGAAATCCATCAAGAAATGTGGCCTGCAGAGTGAACTCACGCCATCCCTTGAAATATGACCTTTGACCCTATAAAAGACGGGACACTGGTGGCAGCATCACCAAAAAGTACAGATTTTAAGATTACACCAAGGGACACCTTCATGCAAAATTTGAACGAAATCCGTCGAGAAATGCAGAAGTAAGAGTGCAAGAAATGGAAAAATGACCTTTGACCCTATAAAGGACGGAACAATGAGGGCAGCATCACCAAAAAGTACAGATTTTAAGATTACACCAAGATACATCTCCATACAAAATTTGAACAAAATCCGTTGAGAAATGTGGCCTGCAGAGTGCACTCACGCCATGCCCTGAAGTATGACCTTTGACCCTATAAAAGACGGAACACTGGTGGCAGCATCACCAAACACTATAGGTTTTTAAATTACACCAAGAGACACCTTCATGCAAAATTTGAACGAAATCCGTTGAGAAATGTGACCGCCAGAGCGCACACAAGAGTACACACAAGACATCTATCAAAATATGACCTTTGACCCTATAAAAGACGGAACACTGGGGGCAGCATCACCAAAATCTATAGGGTTCCAGATTTTACCAAGAGACACCTTCATACAAAATTTGAACAAAATCCGTTGAGAAATGTGACCGCTAGAGCGCACACAAACTATCCCCAAAAATATGGCCTTTTACCCTATAAAAGACGGAACACTGGGGGCAGCATCACCAGAAACTATAGGGGTCCAGATTTTACCAAGATACACGTCCACAGGAAGTCTGAAAGAAATTCGTCGAGAAATGTGACCTCTAGAGCGCACACAAGAATGTGACGCGGCGGCGGCGGCGGCGGCGGCGAAACGCTGCTGAATCCAAAGTATCCTCCGGCATACTGCCGGGGGATACAATAAGAAGAAGAAGGGGAAAAAAGGAAGAAAAGAGAGAGAGAGAAAGAGGGGGCGGTCGTTTAGCATGATGGGGAGAGGGAATTCTGATAATAGCTCAACAGCACGATATCTGAATTAGCTTAACAAGAAAGTAATCAAACTTGAGTACAATCGCTTGTGTAGAAATTATAAATTTCACAGCCTTATTTGAGATTCGAAAGAAATTATCACTCAAAATTTAAATAATTATGAGATCCAAGAATGGAGGAGCTGATGTTACATATCACGATTTACCTTAATCAAAGTATGACAAACCTATATATCTCCTCTGGATCTTCTTAAATGAATGGAAGTTTATGTTTTTGTTGTAGCATGCCGAAGGGCGGAATTTTGGTTCATGATAAGGGCAAGTTATTTTCATAAGCATAACGCCAAGATGGAATGACAGATAACATTGTGATGAATCGTAATTTTGGGAACATTTCATGCAGAGAAAGAATACCAAGAAAAGGGGGAAACAATACTAAAAGACAGGCAGCTATCAAGACGAAAATCATTTGTTGTACAATCAATATTGATTCTGTTGCATAATCACTATTCTAATTCTGTTGATACCTTCTTTTATACCACTGTTGATTTTGACTGTCACTCCATGTGCCAATACATTTTCAAAGTATATAAGTTAATGCATTGTACCATTGATCTATTAGCGGTCCCTTATATACAATTAGGAAACAGTCATTAGAGCATAAGACGTTGTTTCATAATTATCTTAGATCTTAGATCTTATAAGACGTTGTTTCATAATTATCTTAGAGGGCGTATAAAATAAGATATGAATAAAAGCATATATTTGATATATAAAACTTATAGGAATAATGTCAATAATGAAATACGAAATGCAAAGCGTAAATACTATGATGAAAAATTTAAGCATATAAAAAATACTAGAGCAACTTGGAAACTTATAAATGAAACGCTAAATAGAAAACCAAAATGCTGTAATATAAATACTATCAACTGCAATGGAAATTATACTAATGATATTCCCACAATTGTGGAATCATTTAATGACTTTTTTATTTCTATTGGTAGTAATATACATAAACAAATAAAAGGAAATAATAACCTACTATCTGATCATTTACAATATTTGAAAGCAAACTACATTAACTCTATGTTTTTTACCGATATAAATGAAAGCGTAATCCTGAAGATAGTATCAAAATTAAATCTGAAAAGTCAAGGTTATGATGGTTTTAGCGCAAAATTAATTAAATCAACTATTCATTTCATTATTTATCCACTTTGTATTATTATTAAAAATTCCCTAGAATCAGGCATCTTTCCTGATAAACTTAAAACTGCTAAGGTCATCCCTGTTTATAAAAACGGTAATAAGGAGAATGTAAACAATTATCGCCCCATTTTTGTACTGAGTGTATTTAGTAAAATATTTGAAAAGGTTGTTTGTGAAAAACTAATGTCATTCTTAAAGAAAGCAGATATATTATCGTCTAAACAATACGGCTTTAGACAAGGCTATGATACTAACCTAGCTTTCATTGAACTGGTAGATAAATTAGTGAAATCATTTGAACAGAAGAAAGTAACTATTGGAATATTTCTTGATTTGTCGAAAGCCTTCGACTGCATGGACCATCATATTCTATTTGACAAACTGTATTTTTATGGTATAAGGGGATTAGTCTTACAATGGTTCAAAAGTTACTTATCAAATCGAAAACAATATGTTGCGATTGGAAATAACATATCATCCCTTCAAACTATCACTACCGGTATCCCCCAAGGTTCCATACTTGGCCCCATGTTATTCATAATTTATATCAATGACCTTCAAAATATCAGTTCCAAGACATCAGTCATTCAATTTGCAGATGATACTACTTTTTTTCTATCTGACAATAGCATTGAATCAATGAAAGATAAAATACAGGATGAATTGGAAAAATATGAGGAATGGTTCAGACGTAACAAATTACAAATTAATGCTAAAAAAACATCTTATGTCATCTTCCAAACAAAAGGTAAAACAATTGAATGTAATCTGCAGTTAAAGCTAAATAATATTGAAATTAAGAGGGAAAAGAGTGTTAAATTTCTGGGTGTGATTATAGACTCACAACTTAATTGGAAAGACCACATTAATTATATATCAGGGAAAATATCTAAATTTATAGGAGCATTATACAAAATAAAAGACCTCCTTCCATTAAGAATTCTTGTTAATCTATATTACTCAATGATCTTCTCTCATCTTACCTATGGTATAACTGTATGGGGGCACTGCCACAGATATCTATTTGAAAGATTATTCCTACTCCAAAAACGAGCTGTTCGTATCATAACAAACTCAAATTTTTATGACCATACCGAACCATTATTTAAAAAATTAAATATTCTTCCATTAAATGACCTATATAAATTCCAGATTGCAGTCTTTATATATTCAATGATTAATAAACTACTTCCCCTTTCAATGAATGAATATTTTCGATACAATTACAATATAAATAAATATAATTGCAGAAATTCAAAAGACTTATATATTCCACTCCTTAAATACGAAACTTCGAGAGCTAGCATATGTTATCAAGGGCCCCATATCTGGAACGGGATATCACAGAACCTAAAAGACTCCGTGTCACTCAAAATATTTAAAAGGAAATTTAGAAAAGTTCTTTTAGATACATGAACTCTATTCATCATATGTTTTCACGCACACTTTCTTTATTTTATGCTTATACCAAACAACACAATTAAAGCCAATATCTCTCCTCCTGCCTAAGTCCACCACCTTTTTTTTTTTTTTTTTTTTTTCTATCTTTGTGTTTACCGTGTGTTGTTTTCTCATTGTCTTGTATTTTACTAAGTTTTGTATTTGTCGTGTGGTAATAGGGGGACAGACCTCGATAGGCCAAGGGCTTTCTGTCTGTTCCTCACATCCGCCACATGACAGTCACATGTACATTTAAGTATTTTCATTGATTTTTACATAAATCATGTATTTATGTTATTGTTTGTATGAAGTTTTTAATGAGATGTGAAATAAATTGAATTGAATTGAATTGAATATAATTATATATTTTTCTGCATCATTTTTTCGTGAAAGTCATATCTAATATTATTTATATCCAAACAGTGGAAATTCCTATCCCTATTGCACTTAAGAGCATTTTCTATTAAAAAAAATAGAAAACCATAAATTTGACCAAAATCAGCATTACAAAAATACCTGAAAAGTAACTTTAGACCCATTTTAAAATTGGGAAACAACGTTTATAGTTTTATTCATGAAATTATCTTTAAAATGTATGTTTCCGAAAATTCTCACAAAATTTCCCAAAAGTCTATTTTTTGACCACTTTACAACGGACTATTAGCTCCTGACATCAAAATGATTCTTTAAAAAGGCGTCGTACTCAGACGTAAGGGTCGCTTTAAAGTTATATATATTATATATATATATATATATATATATAGTATATAGAGATTTTAAATGGGAGAACGTATGAAATAGAATTAAAATAAAGTTCATCAGAGAATAATGACACAGCAGATATATCCACAGGTTGATTTACCACAGGCGCTTTCAATTTATTTCTTCAGGTGGAGTGATCACTTCACCTGAAGAAAATAAATTGAAAGGTGGATATATCTGCTGTGTCATTATTCCCGGAGTGAACTTTATTTTAATTATATATATATATGTATATATATATGTGAGAAATCAATTGAATTAATTGAGAGAAATAATTTGCGTAGCTAAATTCATTGTTCCTCCTTACTGACTTCCTTTCTGTGGAAATAACTGCAGGGTTTGCAAAAACTGTTTCCGCCGGGAGTCGAACCCGGGTCTTTGGCAGTGTACGCCAAACGCCTTAACCACTAGACCACGGAGGCGGGTTGAGTGGTTTTTCGGCTACACCAGGCACAAACTCCGACAGGCAGCCCCTGCAACCCCTTCGCAGTTAATATATATATATATATATATATATATATATATATATATATATATATGGGGGTTTTTATTATTATTGTTTTGCGAGCGAGCGAGCATAGCCAGAATGGTAAAAAAAATGTGGAGGATATACTACATGTTTTTAATTATTGTGATAATATTATCAAATGGATCAACCTTTTATATGCAAATTCTGCTTCAAATGTGTTATTTAACGGTTGTTTTTTAAACCTTGCGTTTTAACATTAAAAGGGGTTGTCGACAAGGAGATCCTGTCTCTCCATATTTGTTTTTACGTTGTGTCGAGATTTTAGGTATGTTACAGATGTTTAATAGTTAGAAGATCTCACAAGATCCATGGTATAGTTATAGAAAACAAAGAATATAGAAAATTGCAATATGCAAATGATACGGTGTTCTTTCTCGATGGTACAGAAAGTTTACATAATGCTCTATTGCTATTTGATTTTCTTTCTAAAGCCCCGGTCACACAGCACTCCACGTCTAAATCACGTACAAAAAGTTATGAAAATCTGGTGGACGTGGTCGTAAGTGGTAATTTGGTCAATTTTGGTTTGGCCGTGCTTTGTACGGGGGTATGGCCGTCGGCGGCTGTTCTACTGCTGAAGCACTGCCTAAGCACGGCTAACCACGTCCAGCCACGTGTAAGGCTAAAAAAAAGTACGCGGATAAACCATCTGTCAGTGATAAGCCGCTAAACACACGCTATTTCCCGTGATACCAACGCGTAACACCCGTCCGATGACCGTGCTCTGCCCGTGACAGACCGCTAAACTTTCGCGTCTTACCGCGTCTCCCCAAGTTTTAATCACTGCCAGAACACGGATTATCACGTGTGTTTCACGTGTGTTGCACGTCTTTACCACGTGTGTCGCACGTCTTTACCACGTGTGTCGCCCGTGGTTGTCCGCGGGCTAAAATTTTGAGCAGTTCAAAACTTTTTGCCGCGTCCGACGCCGTTCCGATTTTTCCCCGCGTCCTGCCACGTCTATAAATCGACCGTAGCTCGTCTTAAACTCGACATCAGCGCGAACAACATCGTCTGCTTCACGGGAGACCACTTTTTGACGGGTTTTGGCCGTGATTAAGCCGTAAAGCGCTGTGTGACCGGGGCTTAAGTATTCAGGTTTAAATTGTAACACCAAAAAGTGGCACAGACAAGAAGAACACCATATGCACACATGATGGTTGTGTTACAGGATCTTTTATTGCAGGCTAGCATTTTGCATCTTGCAAAATCATACCGGAACCCTACAAGATAAATATAAATGCACATGATAATACAATGAACAATCTTAAACAGGAAATAAATACTAGCCACAATACATTTTGGGCTCTTTAAGAGTTGTGTTATTATGCTTTGAATTAGATTAGGGATTTGAAGCGAATTATACAAAACAATAAAAATGAAATATATCACAACGCTACTTCAAGTAGTGCTGAATAAACACTCATTCGACCTACTCTAGTGAGAGGATAAACGATGGGATAGAAAAGAGAATATAAGATATGTAGGGGAGAAAGAGAGAGAGAGAGACTACAGTCTAACAAACCCGCGACAATAGTTTGTAGCAATCCTGATCTACTAACATGTGTGTTAGATTACTTCATGGTTACATTCAAGGTAGGTTTGCACCAATAAACTTGAATGTTGTCAAGTTCAACATTATCAGAAAGATTATTTAACCAGTAAACAATAAACATAGTTCATTGAAACAAGAATCAGCATTAAGTGCAGATAGCAGCTATATTGTATTCCTACATAAAGATGCATTGATATACAAATCTAAAATCTAACTTACCCCAGCTGGAGTCTGAGAGTTGAGAAACTCTGCTTTCTGAAATATATGTGTTGCTTCCTTGAGAGATGCTGATATAATGAAGCAGAGGAGGAGGGTATTCTTTGTCCCACTCACCCATACTGGACATGAATGAGTCACGGGCAGTGTGTCCTTAGTTACCCCTATTCATTACCAAAACAAACAATTGTTACAAAGCCAAGTGCAATCTGGGTTTAGCTTGGCACCAGTAACAAAGGCCCTTAAAAGCCACATGCATCAATGTGGAATGCATTTTAAAGATGTTATTACAAATTTGGATATATTTTTCTGTCATTTCTTAATTATGTTCAAAACCCAATGTCACAAAATGTTACAAAGACACATGGACTGTGTATTGGATCCTTGACAAAAAGAACGGTAAAGATGTACATGGAACTGACATATCATTGGTTAACAGGAAATTCATAAGATCGTTGGGAATAGATTTTGTATTAATCTAGAAAATCTCCCGGATTTCAACTATGATAGAATATTAGATAAACTAAATACACAAATGACATCGTGGTCAAAACGTAACATCACATTGCTTGTTCGCCATTCAACAATTTGTTTATGTCTATTCCAAATTCTTCCGTACATCTTTTAAAAGCAGTGAACGTATCTTATAATATAATACACTAAGGATTTCGGGCTCTTTTTTTGGTTCAAATAGGCTCCTCCCCTGGCCTTTTCGGTCCCCGCCTTTTGGTACCCACGTGTGGGGAAGGGTTCTTAGGGTGGTGGGAGGCACTTCTTGAGGGCTGACGTCCCGTCCATATTTCATAAATTCATTTTTAAACATTGAATTTCCGCAGGGAGTAGGCCTAATAATTCCACCAACCCATGAAGCGGGTTTGTAGCTTCAGGCCCAGCCAACCCATATACCTTTCCCTGTGAAGGGGAGCTATGCCAAAGAACAGCATGGCCATATATCCGCATGGCTTCAGTGTACAGTACAGTATTATACACACGTGTTAGATCGTTCGCACGTACGTGTACAGGTCATCATACAGGTATAGAGTTACATCATTTGAAGCTTCATGGTCACACACACAGTTTAGTGTGTATGTATCACGACGTTCGCTACCGGTACGGTATAGTCTGCAAGCACAGACCCTAATTTGACACTTTATCAGAAAAACTGATAAGAACAAAATTCCTTCAAAAATATATTAATGATAATCCCTTCTCCCCTCGCGCTGGGGGTGATGGGATGACAATGGAATGGGGGGGGGGGCGGGAGGGGGGGGGGGGTAGTAGGGGGAAGTCAATCCGTCGGTCCTCCCAAGAGCCATCATAGGGGGCCATAATCCCCCTGAAAATAAAATGACAAATTCATTTTTTTCTCATTTTTGCATCCTTTACAGGGGACGTACCGCTAATTATGGATGTTATGTTTTCATGGCCTTAATTTCTCTGAGTATTAAACCACAGAAACATGGCAAGATCAAATTGCTCCCTCTAGGTCTATGCATGGATATTCTACTCGAACATTATTATATCCATATCATCAATTTTCATCAAGATGAAAATGCATTTTCTTCAGAACTCATGCAAGCTTTAGACAAAAAAGCTTTAGACATACTCACATGATCAGGGGCGGATCCAGAATTTAGTATAAGGCGGGGAAAACAAGTGCAGGTTTGTCAACTTTTGGAAAAGGCAGACCTGGGGGGGGGGGGGGTTGTGGCGAGAATTTTTTTTCGTCAGACCTAGAAAATTCGCTCAGGAGGGGGTGGTTATGGGGTCCCTCCATAATTCTCTGACAAGCAAAAAAAAAGGTTTCATTCTAAAAGGGGCGGGGGCACAATCGACAAAAGGGCGGATCGTCTATGGTCAAAATGCATACTTTCCTGCCAAAGGGGGGGGGGGAGGCACGGGCCGGAAGTACCCCCCCCCCCCCGAACCCGACTTTTTTATTTATTCACTTGATTATTGTAACAAATATACGGTACGGTGATTAATCATAAACACAGCTAGCGCCCGTGGATGTCCACGGGCTGCTTCTGCTAGTCTTTCTTTAAATTCATATGGAAAGGTAAACCCGATAAAATAAGCAGGTAACAAGTTGTTTGTACTTACGAAAATGGTTGACTAAAAATGGTTCATGTTGTACATTTTTCTAGAGCTTTAAACTGACTTGGATAAGAAGTTACCAATTTAATGTGTCATGTATGTTTTTTAAGGCAATAATATCATTGGGATGGGAGTAAAGATGATATATATATATTTCACTACATTAACATTTATGGTAAGAAATTCGTTTTTGAAGGAACTTTTCCAAATACTTGGTTATTTTGTTAGTCATGATCTCTATATTTCTCTTTGTTGGCAAGCTACACTTATACGGTGTAATTCTTATGTGAAAGTTGGAGGAAAATGCATATTTTTAAAAGAACGGTGGTATATAACTATTTGTTTTATAAACGATTTGTTAGATGATCGAGAAAATATTTTAGTAAGAAAAGAGTGTGAAAAAATTTTCATCAAAATTAATTTCTTCATTATTACGCTCTTTGTTAAATCATAACATTCAAATATAAATTTCAGTTAGAAAGTTATAATATGAAAGTAAATGAACCATTATGCCCTGCATATGTTTCAAACCTAATGAAAAAAAAGATGTAGACAGATATATAATATCATGTTAAAAGAAAGGGAGATCATTTGAATATAACAGCGGTATGTTGATGGTATATTGTTTGATGAAAAGTATATGCAATATAAATTCAGGGTGATTTTCGGTGTCCAATGCATACAACAGTAAGACTTTCAAATAGCATATAATAAGGGTCTTGTAAAGTTGAACATAATTTTAGATAAGAACTTTTGTTTTTGTGGAAGAGAAGAAGAAGATAAGAGACATTTTTTAGACTCTTGTAACGTGACCAAATTGGTTTGGAGTAGTATGACTGACTGGTTACACATTGTAACACGTTGTAGAATATAGTTATCATTAATACATGTTTTGTTAGTTTTCTTAGAATAAATGATGCTTTGAACTGTGTAATAATTTGGACCAAACAACAATTATATTTTGCTCGTATACAAAAAAGACATAGAAGCTTTCCAGACAATTAAGCAATATATCAGGAATTTCTACGCAAATGAGAGGCAAGTTAGTATACTTGCGAACAAAAGTGACAAATTTTATTTTAAAAAAGGATACATTTTGAGAGAGTTTTGATTGTTTAGTATAATTTCTATTGTAATTCCCAAACCATTCTCATTCATTATGCTGTTATTTGTATTATTTATTATGTATGCTGCACAGTCATGGCGTGGTAAGTAAACATTTAAGACATTAAATTTAGAACTTCTGTAATTTTATGCGAATAAAGGTATCAAATAATATGATACTTACATTAATTTTTGTGGTGATGGATATGAAACATGATGAAAATCAATGAAGTGGAAATGCCATGTTTCAGCATGTGTGGTGTGGCCAACCGTCTACGGTACGCGTTGTCGTTGACAAAATTGTTGATCATGCGGGGTCAGCTAGGCATGGGGCGCGATCGACCGCGCCGGAAGGGCCCGGGAAGTTTGGAAGGCGGTGTGTGTGCTTCTCTTAGTCACGATTGTGGATTGCCGAAATGGAACAATTAAACCTCCGAAATTGCCACTTCTTGATCAAAAGTAATTCTCAGATGATTTAATCCACATGCCATGGTTTAAGTCCACATCATCTATGTATACAACCAGTTCATATCAATCTAAAAATAAAATCTAGACCTTAACACTAAAAAAACTGAAGTGCTGATTTTAGCACTTGGATGGCTATATTAAGCACTTTTTCAGTGCTCGTATAGGGACAGCACAGCCTGTGCTATTTCAGCACAAGTGCAAGTGATAGTTCAGCAGATTCATAGCACGTGAAGTGTTATACCAAAGAGCTGGAGTCACATGTAGCTCATTCCCTTTGAACCATTTTCGACGCCACCAGGAAAAAATATGTCAGGCATGTGCTTATCTGGAACTTCCTTGCAGATAAGAAGACAAAAGATTCCTGCCTGGTTGCAAACTTACGGGCCATTTACAAAGGGAAATATGCTGTTGTAACGATAACTACTTTTCGCTATATAGTCACAATGCTTACCTTTACTGGGGCAAGCGAAACAAAATTGTACAAAATTTCCTGATATATGAACCAGAATTGCGGGACTGGGCATGTGTGGGCACTAATCTGACATAAAACATCATAATCAACTGTACTTGAACAATTGCAAGTTTTATTTTCGTTTGCAGGGAGTGTCAAATTGTGGGTTTTAGGATTGTAAAACTTTACTTTTTTCCTCAAATTGAAACTACGATGTACTATCATACAATATAGCCACATTTCTGGACACAATTGGGCTATTGTATTCATATTGTTTATTCAAATAAAAAGTGAAATATTCTCCATATTTCTTTTGTGACAAAAATCACTACTCAAGCTTTCCCATGAAGTTGGCGGCACCGAACATCGGATATCAAAGGCAACAACGCACCTGTAGATTCTTTTGTGCATCTTTAGAAAGGGGCAGCTGCTTGAGATAATTTGTTGCCAGTTGGGACTCCAGCTTTCGAAGCTCCTTGGTTATACTAGCACTTTCTTTCGTGCTGAACTAGCACTTGCACTTGTGCTGAAATAGCACAGGCCGTGCTGTCTCTGCACGAGCACTGAAAAAGTGCTGAATATAGCCCTCCAAGTGCTAAAAACAGCACTTCAGTTTTTTTAGTGTAGGGCTGTTTAACAGACTATAGAATGGTGAGTTTTCAGCACTACAGGTGTGATTTTGTACATACCGTTTGTGTGTGTTCTTTGTGTGTTAGCACTAGTAGTGACGTTTTGGGGGCTCTAAAAGGGGTTATTTAATGCACTAGAAGTGTGTGTTTTGCGAGCTGCATGCGTATAATATCAGCAGATGTGTAAAAAGGCTTACACTTAAAGTGTTTAAAGGCCAAGTCCACCCTAACAAAAAGTTGATTTGAATAAATAGAGAAAAATCCAACAAGCATAACGCTGAAAATTTCATCAAAATAGGATGTAAAATAAGAAAGTTATGGTATTTTAAAGTTTCGCTTAATTTCGCAAAACAGTTATATGCACATCCTGCTCAGTATGCAAATGAGGGAACCAGTGACGTCACCCACTCACTATTTCTTTTGTATTTTATTACATGAAATACGAAATATTTTAATTTGCCCTTGTTATAATGTGAAACAAGGTTTGATTCCTCGCTGAACATGTGTAATTGCCATTGTTGCAACCTATACACAATTCACTGAGAGCTTCCTAATTGTGAAATCTGCAGAAATTAAAATATTCTATATTTCACATAATAAAATACAAAAGAAATAGTGAGTGGGTGACGTCACTGGTTCCCTCAATTGCATACTGAGCAGGATGTGCATATAACTGTTTTGCGAAATTAAGCGAAACTTTAAAATACCATAACTTTCTTATTTTACATCCTATTTTGATGAAATTTTCAGCGTTATGCTTGTTGGATTTTTCTCTATTTATTCAAATCAACTTTTTGTTAGGGTGGATGATGAATTATAGCACGTGTACAAGTGCTACTTTAGCACAATTTGTGCAGTCCCTATGTGTGCCCTTACAGGTGCTGCCTCCAAATCTTGAGGTGCTATAAATAGCACTTGTTTTTTTTAGAGTGTAATACCGAAAATTCAATAGATTCCTACATAACTTTTTCGGAATTACGAACCTTCGGAAATATGAACCCTATTTCATTTTCGGAATTACGAACCCTATTTCATTTTTAAATTATGAACTTTCGGAATTACGAACCGTCGAAGTAAGGAACTGTCGGGAACACGAACCTTCGGAATTATGAACCTTTGGAAAAACGACATGTAACCGCACCCTAACCGTTATGACGACCGGGCTTTTTTTCAGTTTGTGCCCCCCCCCCTTCTTTAAAACACTCTACTTGCCCATATTCAGGACTCACCCACCATTGACACTTATAAGAAGAAACTAAAGACATACCTCTTTCAATTAAAGAATTTAGAGTAGTGCAATTCACTGTCAATAAGTTTTATGTTAAATTGTTTTCTAATAATTATGTTAATTAGCCTTGTAATTGATGTTAGTAATGCTCAATATATGTAATAATGTAGTTAATGTTAATTTCGTTAGTATTGTTGATTTGTGTAAAGCGCTTTGAAACACAATTTTTTTATTGGCGCTATATTATAAATATATTTTCCTATGGAGTGTAATTTCTCATTTAGTTCTTAATACAATGTAACAAGCAGTTGAGAGTGCTTGTATAGAAATTGGAAATTGTATCATTATTATCGTTATTATTATTTCATTTTACAGTTGAATGTCAGGAGTGTTCTACATTAGGCTTGAACGCGTTCGGTGGCTATTACTATGTCTTCTATCACGGCCCACCCTATAGTGTATCCAGGACATTCTCTGAAACACGTGCACACTGTCAAAGCTTAGGAGGTGACATGCCAGTTATTACATCAGCAGAACAAAATGTACGTACATACTTCGGCCTTCTCTTTGAATTTGGCCTGTTACATTTCACTTCAGGGCTGTTTACCGTATATCCATATTTCACATTTCCAATATTGTGTACATGAAGTAGATGTGCATTTTAACCCATTGCGTACGGGAACCACATAGTCCTTGTATTAAGCCAATGGCAATGGGAGAATTCAGTAGTCAATGGGTTAAGTAAAACATAAATATCCAGTCAATCGGTTTAATTGCTATTACGTGAATATTAAGACTAAATTAAAGTGGCGACTAACATAATTATGGAGGAGTCTGTTTGTGTAAAAGGCTCCGAAGTCTTTTACATTTGTTGAAACAAATAAACCACGATGTAAAGGAATTAAATGGTCTCTACTAAAAGCATCCACAAAGAGTTTCAGACATTTATTTATAATGGCATTGTCTAAATCATTATTTATTACTTTGCTCTGCTTGTTGCACAACTTTAATAATCATAATAATCAAACTGTTATTGTTTTTCTTTAATTATTCTCATTCACCTGCGACAAGGAATAAAACAATTAACACAATTCTCTGCGATTGGCCATGGTATTTATTCATATTGAAACGTTCAAATTATCGTTTCAAATATATCGCAATGATAATGGTGGTTCCAAAACAGTTAACGATAATAATAATAGTACTAACAAAAATCAGAATGATATTCAGAATAATATCTCTTTCAAGCGGTGTATCGTTTTCCAACAACACTAATCCAGATATAATAATGATGATGATCATACAATTTTCCTCATGTATTATTTGCTAAGCACACATTGATTAATATTATCTCATCCAACATAATTTATAACACATACTGTTCCATAACATAAGAGCAAGCAGTCTGAATGAACCTAGGAAGTAACCCGGCCGGGATTTAATGCCGTCACCGCTCAGCTCGCCTTTGATGACGATCGAACATCGAACCGAAATATTCACCGCCCTACGAGCTGTGCGACATATTCTCACTTTTCGCCTGGCGCATAATTTCGGTTTCCACAAGCAAGGAGAGCTAGTCTCTTCTTCCAGCCTGACTCGAAATTTCGGCTAACGAACAAGGAGCACACCCAATTGAATAATGAAAGTATCAACGCTGATCTCTGGCCTGAGACACAGTAGCGCGATAATCAACACCCTTTTGCCTAACTCTGAGCGACAACTAAAGGCCGTATTGGTTATCCCCAGTATACAAACAAAGTGTAACAAATATTTAAACGGGTGCAATAAGTATCAAATGCATTCAGAATACCCATCATTGGCTCGCAGACTGTTTCACTTGCATAAGATAATAATTTATGTACAACAACATGTTAATTCCGCGATGAGGCGGCCTAAAATTTGGTAAAATTCCGCCACACGAGCTGTGGCTGCTAAGCAACTGCTCGCCGCCAAATCGCACTAAAATGAGACACAAACAAGGGCCCTATATTTGCCGACAGCATAACTAGGAAGAGCATAATTATGAAGAGCTTAACTCCAAAAGGCGCCAAATCCTCTCTTGTTACTTGAGAGAAAACCGCATTTGTTGGCCAACATTTTTTTTTTTTTTTTTGTAAATTCTCTCAAAAACTTAGATTTACCTTGTTGTTCAAAAGACAAATAACATTGTGAAGATTATACTTACATCAATTACAATATTCATGAAAAGCGGATGTAGCGCCCCTCGGAAACGAGCTCTTCATTATGCTCTCCGACCTAAATACAGTACCCAGCATAGACATGTAAAAGCTAATTTGAGCTGAGATAACCCACTGTGCACACCAATACATTACCACATTTTTTCAACATCAGTAAAATGCATGCGATGTTCTATTAGGGACTATTATGTGTACTAAGGGGCCCTAGCATGTGTTATAAGTTAAGATCAGTAATGTAAAAGAGGGGATGCGCACTCGATAAGTTGTTATAACTATAACATGTGAGCCACGCCTAGATATTGGTTATGAAAGCAGACGACAACAGAATTCAAGGCTCAAATTACAGACGGGAGTGCGTTACTAAATTCGGACAGTAATAGGGAGGTACCCTTGTCGGAAAGATGCACCCCGTCTTCATAATAAAGGTCAACCCGTTGGAAAGTAATATGTGGGTGTGAGATAATAACTCCTCCCAATTGGTGAGTGATCGCCCTCGCGTTTTTGTTTGCTGCCCAGCGAACTCTTTCGGCCATGTTCTGTCCATCTGGAGGGAATGTTTTATATTTGATGGGGGTGATAATATCGGACCAGATTACTTTCACGTTGCCCGATATTGTTGATAGATAGTGGAGACAACTTGCGATTTCACCGAGCAATTGTCTCTTTCGGGTCACTCCTACGTCATTGATACCAACATGAAGGAGTACATGAGTTGGACGGCTTACCATATGTTTGAAACTCTCAATGTAATGTCTTACGTCGGCTAATCGGAGCCCCCGTTTACCTCTCCAGATGAGGCGCGCTGGAAGGCCAAGATTGAGATTGTTCCTTTCTTTGGCCAAAAGGGCCGCCCAGTGCACGATTGAGTCCCCGATGACCCACACCGTGGGCTGAAAGGATGAATAGCCGGAACCTGCAAGTTGTGACAAACAGAAAAAGGGGGAGGGCAACCCGCAGTAACTTGCTCTATTTTATATCCAACAATGGGTAACATAACAACATGTCCAGTTATTCACCATTTGACAAAACAGTACAAATATATTTACACAATATTCTAAAACTATACCCACAGGTAGATGTATTGTAACGTAAGCCCTCATGGGGTATGACGGTGATTATTTAACGATATGTCATAGCTATATACCTTAAAGAGCCTACAATCTAATGTAACCTTGGAATGCCCCTGAAACCCAACGACCCATTCTCTGTATTTGTGCATCAGAAAAACCTGCCATAGCAGCGGACGTTGCGGCTCCTATGCGAAATGAATGGGAAGTGTAATTCCGAACCGGCAATCCCAAAAATGAGACACTCCTAGTTAACACCTGATTAAATTCGTGACGGGCTAAAGGAGTGCCATCGAATTTCCTAAAAAATGCATCTCCTTGGCTGTGGCGAACGTCCAAATACCTAACAATTGCTTTAACTGGGCACATCGAACCGCTTTCGGGTATTACTATGACACACCCCCTCCCATGTTGATCCGTTTTGGAAGCGCGGATTCGCACGCTGAGATTGCGCCGAGGGGTATTCCCCCGCACTATGACGTCACTGGCCAAAAGAGGGATTAAGCTGCCCTGGGACGCAAATTCGCCAATGCGCAAAAAGGCAAAAAATGCCAATAGAAAAGCGGCTGCATATAATTTTGCATTATATGACGTTTTGCATACCAAGGGTAATACTTTTAATAGCTTTTGCAGAATGGGCATGGTGATGGGGCAGCGTGCGTCCTGATGAGCATGGCGCCTGCGGCAACCCTCTACCAGGCGCCTAATGGGAAATGATTGTGTAATGTCGTCTCTATTGTTGCTGCGTTCGTAAAAGGACAGGGCCGAAATATATGTGGAAACCGTGCTAGCCGAGTATTTGTGCCAAAACATATAAGAAATAAAAAGAGCAATCTGATCGATACTCGGAGGGGTCGTAATAGACAAATTGTAATCAATACGAAAACGCTGAAACGTATCCCAGGCAACTTTATAAGTATGCATAGTGTTCTGAGCGCGAGAAGAGCTCAACAAACTGGCTCGCTCCCGACTAAGTTCCTCCAGAGATGGCTGGGAATCGGCGTTCCTTGCTCCTCGGCATTGGGGGCCAGACGTCGAAATCGAGACATCTGAAAACGGGATAAAGAGTCGGCGATGCCGTTAGTATTACCTGGTACATATTTGGCTATAAGCCATATATTTGATGTCAAGCATGTCACTACGAAATGGCGCATAAGTCGCATAATGCTGGTGCAACTAGATTGCTTGTTAATGGCGGAAACCACGGATTGATTATGAGACCAAAATGTGACTCTCTTCCCCGACAGTCGATTGCCCCACAAATGAACACCTACGACAATGGGAAACAACTCTAAGAAGGCAATCGAGTACTTTGCCTCCTTGACTTCATCTGGCCACCTGGCTTGTGCCCACAGCCCATCAAAATAGATACCGAGCCCAATGCTAGCCGCTGCATCTGTATAGAAGTGAAAACAGTCATTATTGCGCCAAATGCTATCAGCGAACATAACGGTCCCATTAACATGCTGCAGGAATGTACTCCAGGCTGCCAAGTCTGCCTTAGCCCCATTGGTAAGCCTTATATGGTGATGGGGCCGGCTTACCCCCCTAGTCAAATCTATTAAACGCCTAAGAAACGCCCTACCTGAACCTACTGTGCGGCTTACGAAATTGAGGGAACCGATTAAAGATTGAATTTGGCGCGAAGTAAACTTTGATCGTGACGAATGGCAGCTGATCATATTACGTAGCGATTCTAGTTTCTCACCTGGGACCCTCACCTGCCCGCGCACAGTATCGATTTCCAAACCTAGGTATGTAATGACCCTCGTAGGGCCCTCGGTTTTCTCCAACGCCAGTGGAATGCCGAAACGTTTGCACATATATTGAAAGCAACGTATTATGTAGCGACATTCTCCCTGAGATGAACCGGCAAAGAAAAAATCATCCAGGTAGTGAATAATTTGTTCAGAAGCCGCGATACGCCGACAGCTGCTTTCTAGAAACACGGAAAAACGTTCGAACATGGCGCACGATATACTGCAACCCATAGGCATACATCGGTCATAATAGTATTTACCCTCTACACACATACCAAGCAAATCAAAGTCGTCGGGATGCACAGGTAATAATCGAAAGGCTGATTTAATGTCAGCTTTTCCCATGAATCTAATTTGGTAATCATCTCCACTGCCTTGTCAAAATTAGAGTATGAAACACTACATTCCTCCTGATTGATGTTATCATTAACAGAGGCTCCGTGAGGAGAGGATATTTAATGTTGTATCAACCGAAACTCGCCCGGAGTTCACTTGGGGACAACGCCTATTGGGGAACAACGAAAGTTTGGAAATGGCATTGATGGAAATGGGCCCACTATTCTACCCAACGAAACTTCCTTTTCTATCTTCTGCCTATTTGTGGATGTTGATAAGCCGATTTAAGATTCCTGGAGCTCATCTGCACTCGTTCACCCCCAAAACTCAAAGAAAAGCCGTTTGAAAATCCCGATATTAGCCGCGACGCATCTGCCCGATTTTCGTAAGAGCGAAGAAATGGCAGCATAGCATTTAATCTAACTGGAGTTGCGGCTAGGACCCGATTTGTTTGATGGGGGTTGCGGGCGGGAGCAGGAAAAGGACCCATGGGATGCGTTCCCGCATCGATCGCATTTATGGGAGTACTTGCAGCCCTGGCCGCGAGCACAGCGGCCGCTGGCATTGAACGCAAAGCAGAGCCCGGGTTGTGATCGTGGACGGCCGGGTGCTGCGGACCCGTCCCGCCTATACGCGGGTTGCCAGTCGCGACGGGGGCCCGTTGCCTGCTGTCTGCCCCTTTGAGTCCCCCAGCTTTGATTTTGCCCCTTCCCAAAGGCTCGAAAATTGCCGCGATCCGGCCGAGCATGAGCAGTAGCCACAAGCAGCCATAACTCTGCATCCACGATCGCCCAAGAGCGCTCTGGTTGGCGAGCCTGGCGAAGGCGGAACTGAACGTCATAGTCGGCCCAATTGTAGCCGCAATTGGCGGCAGTTCGCACAGTACTCATATACTTTAATAATTCCCGAGCTCGGAGAGCGAGAGGGTGTAGTTCTGTAAAGACGGACATATATATCAGCATGGCGCTGGAATTCACCCCGCCAGATTTTGTCTTACAGGGAGATGTCAAGAGTGGCGCCTAGCTCGTCGCATACACCTACGAGTTGTTGGGGATAATTGAATTGCGACGAGCTCCCCAGCGGCCCCGCAGGAACGGGGGCTTGCAGGGATGCCGCAGGCATGGCACGGGTGCTAGTGCCGATCGCTGGCTGAAGAGGCGCATTTTGTTCGTTCAGCCCAAAAACCGTACTATCATTATGTAATGCCAGAACCGGCCATGACTCACCTGCCTCGTTGTCATTTTGGAGCACATTCGCTTCCTCCTCATCGATGTTGTCACCCATCGCACGGATTCGAACTGGTATTGGTTCCGGGTCCCGGGGGTGGCTGGGCACAGGAGCAGGCGTCTGCGAAGTCGTAGCTGCCGGCACTGCCGGCGAGGGGCGATGCAAAGCACGGGTGGAACCTTTCTGTTTAGAGGCCGTTTTTTCCCCGTTGTCGCCCTTGTTGTCCGCTGCTTCGTCGTGCCTGGTTTTGACTTAGGCATTGTGACCGCCAAGTCCCCGATAGGCTTTAAAAGGTATATCCTCTCAGCTAGTATATATCTCAGTGAACCCGAACGAATTGCCAGTTGGTAAGAAAAAAGTCAATGAAGTCTAGTTGCAGTGTAGCACATATAAAACTATAAATTGTAGGTGTTAAAGTAAAGGTTTGCCTTGGTGACAAAATTCAAGTATCCAAGCCTCCAATCCGCCAAAATTTCAACATGAATGAAATCAATAAAACCTTTGAGAGGTCAGCCAACTATTTGCGGCTTGAGAATTGTTTAAGTTTCGGCGACATAACTCCTCCTTGCGACCACCAACTGATCCGGTCGAGGATGTTACTCCGTCCCTCAGACTATAAACAGCCGTCTCGGTGACTGTAAATAAACTATTTTAACTCTTTCTTCGATAGTTAAAATTAATTATGATAGTTTTATATTTGATTTGAGTGTAAAAGCGAGTGTTGATTTGACACCACTTCGGTATCTATATCAACAGCGTTTTAAACACCTATCTGGTGTTGTTCTATTAAAATAGAACAACATCAATATCGAAAAGAATTAATTCCACCATGTTGTATTCCCATATGATGACGTCACACAACCAAGCAGGATGCGCGGCTGAGGCAGGCACAAACATAACCGAGGAACGTCCTTAAGGTGAGCCTCAGCAGAAAAAAGATAATATTTTGACATTCAATTATATTCATTTTCATATCAACAGAATTTCATAGCCGGATTAACACCGGATAGTTATGGTAACTATTATATCGGCCTAGAAGACATGGACGATGATGATACATACAGATGGATTGATGGAACTACACCTGGGTATGTGAATACTTATGAACATACACTTACTCCATCTTATAAATGACACTTTGATCTGCCTTGAAAATTGAATTCCATATCATTAGCCTGATAAAAAGGCCTTTCATGATCAGGAAACTTTTTTCATGAATTTGATTTAAAAATCATATAGTCTGACGCTACTCGAATTCAATAATTTTGAAAGTATACCAACTGGGATCATAACTTTTACTAGAACTAAATCCAACCACCAAGGAACTGTGATGTCATGAGGTCTAGACTTACACTCTCCGATTCAGTGCATTATCTGTCCTTAATTACTTATATTTTAAAGTTTAAAAAACACTAAAATCTAACCTTTTCATATTAATAATCTTCAAAGTTAAAGGCTAACAACATGTTGTCTCTAAACCTAAATAAAACAAATTACATGCTCTTCAGCAATACTCTTCAATCCCTGCATGCCTGATAATATTCTCTTTGATAACACATAATAACTAGAAATGTGCATTGCTGGGGCCGCGCAATGCTAAATGTATCCCCCGGCACTGGCAGCAATTTGAAGGAGGGACAAAGACCCTCCCCCATCCCCTCCCTCAAACAAAAGGATAGTGTAGAAATTAGAGGTGTAGGTTTCAATAAGACCAGACATGCCAACTAGTACGATTTCCTCACCCAGTTTCGCTCCTATTACACTTGATTAGGGGGTACCAACATCTATGGATGTCTGGAATTAATTTGAAATACAACATTACCATAATGCATCGCACCTGTCTCCTCAACAACCTTTTGTTGTCCAGTGGCATTAACTATTTATGGCTCTGGGTTACAAGAACTGTTCTAAATTTTTGTCTGTGATACACAATGCCATACCCCCTTATCAACCGTAAAAGATAAGGAATACGATTTTAGGTTGGCAGCACTGTAAGACACATCTTCATATAAAATTTGAAAGAAATGTGTTGAGAGATATACCAAGATACATCTCCATGAAAGAAATCCATCAAGAAATGTGGTCTGCAGAGTGCACTCACGCCATGCCGTGAAGTATGACCTTTGATCCTACAAAAGACGGAACACTGGTGGCAGCATCACCAAAAACTATAGGTTTTTAGATTACACCAAGAGACACCTTCATGCAAAATTTGAACGAAATCCGTCAAGAAATGCAGATCTGAGTAAGAGTGCAAGAAATGGAAAAATGACCTTTGACCCTATAAAGGACGGAACAATGAGGGCAGCATCACCAAAAATTAAATATGTGTAGATTATACCAAGATACATCTCCATACAAAATTTGAATGAAATCCGTCAAGAAATGCAGAAGTAAGAGTGCACAAAAGGGACAAATGAGCTTTGACCCTATAAAGGACGGAACAATGAGGGCAGCATCACCAAACAGTAAAGATGTGTAGATTATACCAAGATACATCTCCATACAAAATTTGAAAGAAATCCATCAAGAAATGTGGCCTGCAGAGTGCACTCACGCCATGCCCTGAAGTATGACCTTTGACCCTATAAAAGACGGAACACTGGTGGCAGCATCACCAAAAACTATAGGTTTTTAGATTACACCAAGGAGACACCTCCATGCAAAATTTGAACGAAATCCGTCAAGAAATGCAGAAGTAAGAGTGCAAGAAATGGAAAAATGACCTTTGACCCTATATAAAGGACGGAACAATGAGGGCAGCATCACCAAAAATTAAATATGTGTAGATTATACCAAGATACATCTCCATACAAAATTTGAATGAAATCCGTCAAGAAATGCAGAAGTAAGAGTGCACAAAATGGACAAATGAGCTTTGACCCTATAAAGGACGGAACAATGAGGGCAGCATCACAAAACAGTAAAGATGTGTAGATTATACCAAGATACATCTCCATACAAAATTTGAAAGAAATCCATCAAGAAATGTGGCCTGCAGAGTGCACTCACGCCATGCCCTGAAGTATGACCTTTGACCATATAAAAGACGGAACACTGGTGGCAGCATCACCAAAAACTATAGGTTTTTAGATTACACCAAGAGACACCTTCATGCAAAATTTGAACGAAATCCGTCAAGAAATGCAGAAGTAAGAGTGCAAGAAATGGAAAAATGACCTTTGACCCTATATAAAGGACGGAACAATGAGGGCAGCATCACCAAAAATTAAATATGTGTAGATTATACCAAGATACATCTCCATACAAAATTTGAATGAAATCCGTCAAAAAAGGGAGAAGTAAGAGTGCACAAAAGGGACAAATGAGCTTTGACCCTATAAAGGACGGAACAATGAGGGCAGCATCACAAAACAGTAAAGATGTGTAGATTATACCAAGATACATCTCCATACAAAATTTGAAAGAAATCCATCAAGAAATGTGGCCTGCAGAGTGAACTCACGCCATCCCTTGAAGTATGACCTTTGACCCTATAAAAGACGGGACACTGGTGGCAGCATCACCAAAAAGTACAGATTTTTAGATTAACCAAGGGACACCTTCATGCAAAATTTGAACGAAATCCGTCGAGAAATGCAGAAGTAGGAGTGCAAGAAATGGAAAAATGACCTTTGACCCTATAAAGGACGGAACAATGAGGGCAGCATCACAAAAAATTAAACATGTGTAGATTATACCAAGATACATCTCCATACAAAATTTGAACAAAATCCGTTGAGAAATGTGGCCTGCAGAGTGCACTCACGCCATGCCCTGAAGTATGACCTTTGACCCTATAAAAGACGGAACACTGGTGGCAGCATCACCAAACACTATAGGTTTTTAAATTACACCAAGAGACACCTTCATGCAAAATTTGAACAAAATCCGTTGAGAAATGTGACCGCCAGAGCGCACACAAGAGTACACACAAGACATCTATCAAAATATGACCTTTGACCCTATAAAAGACGGAACACTGGGGGCAGCATCACCAAAATCTATAGGGTTCCAGATTTTACCAAGAGACACCTTCATACAAAATTTGAACAAAATCCGTTGAGAAATGTGACCGCTAGAGCGCACACAAACTATCCCCAAAAATATGGCTTTTACGCTATAAAAGACGGAACACTGGGGGCAGCATCACCAGAAACTATAGGGGTCCAGATTTTACCAAGATACACGTCCACAGGAAGTCTGAAAGAAACGCTGCTGAATCCAAAGTATCCTCCGGCATACTGCCGGGGGATACATTAATTGGGCCCAAATAATAATAATTGACAAGCTCTCCTGGAAACCACGTACTGATAACTCGTCAAAAACTGATTTTGAGAAACATAGGAGTAATTAACAAGCTGAAATATCAATTCCCATATTTTAGTTAGTTGTATCGTTACTTAACCTTATGTATTCCATATTATGGAATTTTAGCACGGGGAAACTCTACCGCGCAACAATTAAACAGATTATTACAACTTTAAAAAGGCCATGAGGATTGTATCCCTTACAGGTTATCTCACACATACTGACCAGCTTTTTCATAGTAATAAAGTTATCAAAAATCTCTAACTTATACCTTTATAATTTGGGCCTATTTATGTTTCACCTAATTAATAATGAACTTCCGAATGCTCTCGCAGACTTGTTCATAATTAACAATACACTTCATAACTACACAGCAAGACAATCAAACTTTTTCCATCTTTCCCGCACGAGAACGCTCTGAGCTCACAACACGTACGTCTTTACAGGTCCCAAATTTTGGAAAATTCTAGATCCAAACCTTAAGGAAATATAGAGACTGCACCGTTTTAAATAAAGAACCGAAATCTCTTTTGCTGGAACCCATATCATACAAATTAATATTCCTCTCCTACCCATATTAACGCACTATAAAACGCCCTTGTTTTCTCATAACAGAATGCTGCATGGTTGCTGATCTCGATCTCAACTTCGCTTCTCTCTGCTTCTCTCTGCTCTCTCTTTCTCCCTCTCTATATATCTTTATCTTCCTTCCCCTCTCTACAATGATTTAGCATTTTCATGTTCTGATTTGTTGTCATGTGCTAATTTCCATGGTTTCTTTGTTTCTTCTCACCTTAATCTCTCCAATTCTACTTTCCAGTTCGTTTTCTTTGGTAAATGGGGACACTTGACTACTCGACAAGCCCCGCTTTTGATAGTTTCCCCCACATGCGTTTACTATAACTACTGGAAAATATTTACGAAACTGAGCTGCTATCATTATGTATTACTCTTTGTATTATGTCACTTGATTAATATGCTTATATTTTGCTTCTCATTGTACATAAATTGTGTAAACTAAACGTTAAAAAAAATCATATCGAATCATGTCAAAGGTATAACAACTGGGATCTTAATCTAAACACCGACCAGGGCCCACCTTACTGTGCTGTCATGAGGGGTAACTATGATGTCGGAATTCATGGGAAATGGAACCGAGTCACATGCACAAGTTCGCGGCGAAATATCTGTCAAATACCCATTGGTAAGTTTTGATATGCCGTTAAAGTTCCCTACTGAAGTTCACATTCTATAAATCAATCCGCAGACAATCCTCTCCCTCCAAATTCGTCCACATTGATCTTCATATGAAATAGAGCTGCATATCTTGTTTCTCACCAGCTCCTTGTTTTATAATGTTTATGATTTAGAGTTAGTATAATATAGTCCATTGGGATAGTCCTTGAGTTGAAATATCACCAAAATATAATATAAAGGCAGCATCCATGCATGCTCCTAAAGTTCAAATATTGTCCATCTGAAGTGTTTTCATGAAGTTCAACGTTTAACATTAGCGTTCAAGAATCAAATCTTGAAAGTGCGAGATCTAATGTCAAGGAATTAACATAAAGAGCTGTTTTTTAGGTTATTTGACCTAAACTAACATTATTAAAAATAAGGCCAAAATAAGAAAAAAAAACTTTTCTTCCTTTTGTCCAATAACTAACGCGAAACAAAATCCTTAAGCTTCTCTGGAGCTCGTCGCTGGCGTGTTGACCTTCTCACTGGAATAGTAGGTAACTCCCTCAGTGGGTTGACGTCATCAGTAGACCTGTCTGCACCAGAGCTGAATGCGGACTGTAGGCCCTTAGTGTGAAGATCTGTCTCTGGTCTAGTGGTGACCAGAACGGGGCTGGTAGAAGACTGGATACCAGATGTAGGACGGTCTGTCTCTGGTCTAATGGTGACCAGAACAGGGTTGCTAGACGACTGGATACCAGATGTAGGAAGATCTGTCTCTGGATCATGTGGTTCTCTGCTAGCCCTCAGGTGTTCCCTGTTACGTCTGTAGCTAGCACCGTTGTGGTCTACCTCGTAAGATCGTTCATCCAGTCGGCGGATTACTACTGCTTTTCTCCAACGGTCTTCTCCAGGGCGAAATGGTTTCATCCTCACCACATCACCTTCAGTAAGTTCAGGCAAATCCTTGGTATGTCTGTCAAAATACTTTGCCTGCCTCTTCTTGTTCAGCTCAAGTTGCTGTATCTCATGCTTACTCTTATGTCTCTTAGGCTGAAGCAGAGACTGAGTTGTTGGAATCTTCGTCTTGGTTCGCCGTCCTAGGAATCGTTGAACTGGGCTGGAATCAACACCTTGACTTGGGGTATTCCTCACGTTCAGCAGAGCAAGGTTTTTAGACCTTCACTTCCCGACCAAATGTGAACTGATTCCACTTCTCTAGACAGAAGACTATGGCGAGCATTTCCTTCTCGATCACGGAGTACCGTAGTTCAGCATCCCTCAGAGCTCTGCTAGCATAGGCTATTGGCTTGCCTCCTTGCATCATCACTGCACCTAAGCCGCGTGCACTTGCATCAGTATGTACAATTAATTCCTTTGACTGGTCGTAGTATGTTAGCACTGGAGCTTTTGTCAGCAGCTCCTTCAACTTCCTGAAAGCTTCATCGTGGATTGCGTCCCATGTCCATGCAACATTCTTACGGGACAAGTCATTAAGGGTTGCATCACATCTGCAAGCTTGGGAGATAACGGGATAGGTAGTTCACCATCCCTCTGAGGCGATCTATGTCGTCCTTGTTAGCTGGAGCATTCATCTTTAAGATGGCCTCTATCTTGGACGGATCAGGTTTCAGCCCAGCACTTGAAACAATGTGTCCAAGAAACACTATCTCCTTGACCCCAAACTGACACTTCTCCTTGTTAAGCACTATGCCTACATCATGGCATCTCTGCAACAGCTTGTGTAGACGAGTGTTGTGTTCATCTTCATTATCACCCCAGACAATGATATCATCAGCAACACAGCTCACTCCATCAAGTCCCTCAAGTGTCTGATGTAGCCTCTTCTGGAATATCTCACTGCTCACCTTGAGCCCAAACGGTAAGCGCTTCCATCTATATCTCCCCCAAGGAGTAGCAAACGTTGTTAGATGACTAGATGTTTCATCCAAGACACAATGGAGATAACCATCTTTTAGGTCACAGACCGAGAACAGACTTGCCTTAGACAACTCTGGTAGTATGTTGTCCAGTACTGGTAGGGGGTAATGTTCTCTCTTCAATACCTCGTTCAACGGTCTCGGGTCCAAGCATATCCTCACTTTCCCAGACTTTTTCTGAGCGACGGACATCTGGTTGACCCAGTCCGTGGGCTTCTGCACCACTTCAATCACCCCTCGATGCTGAAGACTGTCCAGTTCTCTTCCACCAGTAGATGGATGTCACCCCCTGGTAGCAAGCCAACACGTGATGATGAGAAGACATCAGAATACTCCTTCACCATATCCTCCTGCCTAGTAAAGTGAACAGTCTCCATGGAATCATAGTTAACTGTTATGATGCCCATTTTCTCTGCTGCTGTCTTGCTCAAAAGAGGTGTCAAGTCTTCATCAACTATCACATAGTCAACATTATACTTCTTCTGTGTGGCTGGATTACGCGTCTTGACTTTACATCTGCCCTTAGCACGTGTAGTTGCATGGTTCCACATCTGCAGACACACTCTTTCATCCCTCAGGACATCAGATGTTGTCAGAAACTTCTGCGGCAGCAAGCATACAGTAGCTCCATAATCCACTTGAAATGCCATTCTTCTGTCATTCACAATCATATTGCATATGATTGGCTGTTTATCACCACTCACAGCATTCACATTCTGCAGTATGACATAACTGACACTTTCAGCAGAAGATAAATCCTCTTCTTCTCCAACAGCATGAACATCACTGGCTCTACAAAGTGCTGATCCCTTAAAATGGTTTGGCTTGTGACATGCCTTACACTTCTGACCCCATGCAGGACAGTTCTCTTTCTTCATCACATGAACTCTGCAACAGAACTTGCACTTTCTTGCACCAACAGCAGAAGAATTTCCAGTCATCTTCTTACCTTTAGACTGCTTGGTGTATTTCTGGGTAGACTGATAACCCTTAGACATTGATTTTCCTGTTACTCTGTGAACTGCATTCTTTCTCAAGGCATTCATCTGGCAGTTAGCAGCCTCCATTGCCTTACATATGTCAATGGCTTTGTTCAAGGTCAAGTCATGAGTCGCCATCATCTTCTCTCTCATCTTGTCATCAGTGACACCTAAGAGCAGGCGATCCATCAGCAAATTTTCTGCCATGCACTTGCAGAAACCACAGGTCTTTGCCATCGTACGCAACACAGAGACATACTGGTCAATACTCTCATCTGACGCTTGGTCACGTCGATTGAACTTGAACCGTTCAAAGTAGTCCCTCCTGGCACCTAGGAAGTGACTGTCCAGTTTAGAGATGATAACTGAAACCTCATTACTGTCTTCATCGACAGAAAAACTCATCCCATTGTAGATCCTGACTCCCTCAGGTCCAAGACTATGATAGCCTTCTGATAACCTTCATCCTGTGATCCCAGATTGGTCAACACACAGTAATTCTCCCATAGTTGCTTCCACATCTTCCAGTCCTCAGAAGAATCACTAGAAACATGGAAATTCGATGGAGGTTGAATATTTGGCCTCTTGAAAGAAAGTGGTGCGGAATTAGCAGCATTCCCTACAGCACCTAAATTATCTCCTGAAGCACCATCACCCCCACTACCTAGGCTATCATTGCCCGTAGCACCTTCAACTCTCTCACGAGGCATCACTCTACAAGTAGATCCAATCACTTACACGAGATGAATGCTATGGGGCTACATTAACTTTTCCAAGTACTACATGCAACATCAGTCACCAATCAGGTTAAAATAGCATGATTAAGGCAGTACTCACTGAAAGTAGGCTCTCAAATCCTCTTCAAAAGTTCACCGCTGCTACCATGTGTCATTTGACTGTTATATGAGGTAAAGGAGTCACAAATGATAACGTTCTCAAACGTTCATGTCCTGGACCAAAATCATGCATGACTGCAGGTTTATTCAGCCATAATGGAAGGTGCGCTATAGCGCCCTCTCTCGCTATAAACATTATAGTCTCAACATGTAGATCACATAAACATATTGTCACAGTTGCTTGTCAGAAAATTTTTAGAATATAGGACCCCTTCCTCACACAATCCTGGATCCGGTACTGGTGGGGACTGCAGTGAGAGAATAACCCATGAAAACTGACCCTAAATAACTCATTCGAAATACAACGAAAGTTTTCAAGACTTTTATGTTTCTAGATGCTGGTTGCCGATGGCATGAGCTGGATGAATCTCAGTATCTCATCATGGAAGACCGGATAGCAACGGTGTACACTGCCAGGGCAACATGTCAGAATTTTGGGGTGACTTGGCGATAATCAAGACAGCTGAAATTAATGTAAGTCTGTATTGAGTAGGTCTGTGAAGTTGTTTTGATATTCGTTATTCGTTATTCGATATTAATTTGATATTCATTTGATATTCATTTCAAATTCATTTCATATTCATTTGATATTCATTTGATATATCCATTTGATATTCAAAAAGGCCTAAAATCGGATTTTTTTTTTGGACGTAGGCCTGGCGCCCACGGTCCCCGATCTAATGCCATGATGACCTTGAACTTGACCCCTCAAGGTCATGGTCAAAAATCGCGCCAAAAATGAATACTAGCTTTTTGACGAACTGAAAGTGGCCCAAAAACCAAAATTTTTCCACCCCTGCCTGGTGCCCACGGTCCCCGATCTAATGCCATGATGAACTTGACCTTGGCCCATCAAGGTCACGGTCAAAAATGGCGCCAAAAATGAATACTAGCTTTTTGACGGACTGAAAGTGGCCCAAAATCCAAAATTTTCCACTCATGCCTGGCGCTCACGATCCCCGATCTAATGCTGTTATGACCTTGACCTTGACCCCTCAAGGTCACGGTCAAAAATGAATACTAGCTTTTTGACGGACTGAAAGTGGCCCAAAATCCAAAATTTTCCACTCATGCCTGGCGCTCACGGTCCCCGATCTAATGCTGTTATGACCTTGACCTTGACCCCTCAAGGTCACGGTCAAAAATGGCGCCAAAAATGAATACTAGCTTTTTGACGGACTGAAAGTGGCCCAAAATCCAAAATTTTCCACTCATGCCTGGCGCTCACGGTCCCCAATCTAATGCTGTTATGACCTTGACCTTGACCCCTCAAGGTCACGGTCAAAAATGGCGCCAAAAATGAATACTAGCTTTTTGAAGAACAGAAGGTGGTCCAAAATCCTAAATTTTTCGACCCCTGCCTGGCGCCCACGGTCCCCGATCTAATGCCATGATGACCTTGACCTTGACCCCTCAAGGTCACGGTCAAAAATGGCGCCAAAAATGAATACTAGCTTTTTGACGAACTGAAAGTGGCCCAAAATCCAAAATTTTGCGACCCCTGCCTGGTGCCCACGGTCCCGGATCTAATGCCATGATGACCTTGACCTTGACTCGTCAAGGTCACCGTCAAAAATAGCGCCAAAAATGAATACTAGCTTTTTGACGAACTGAAAGTGGCCCAAAATCCAAAATTGTTCGACCCCTGCCTGGCGCCCACGGTCTCCGATCTAATGCCATGATGACCTTGACCTTGACCCCTCAAGGTCACGGTCAAAAATGGCGCCAAAAATGAATACTAGCTTTTTGACGAACTGAAAGTGGCCCAAAATCCAAAAATTTTTCCACCCCTGCCTGGTGCCCACGGTTCCCGATCTAATGCCATGATGACCTTGACCTTGACCCCTCAAGGTCACGGTCAAAAATGGCGCCAAAAATGAATACTAGCTTTTTGAAGAACAGAAGGTGGCCCAAAATCCAAAATTTTTCGACCCCTGCCTGACGCCCACGGTCCCCGATCTAATGCCATGATGACTTTAACCTTGACCACTCAAGGTCATGGTGAAAAATGGCGCCAAATGTGAATATGAATATTTATGTTATGTTACACATTAATCGTACGCTTCATTATTCAACACACACTTTCAATCTCAAAGGCAAAGTATAGCAACAATCAGTGGCTATGGGATTCATTTCTGGCACACTTAGGTAGGAAATGAGTGATTCAGATTTCTTTATTAGTTGGCATTTCTTTATTTTCATAATTTCTTATGTTTTTGTAAAAATTGTGATCTATTGCTATTATTAACCCCTAGCGGGCCGTCGGCGGTTTATATCCGCCCGGGAGTTATCCTTACAGCTGGCTGTGGGCGGCATTTGTCGCCCGCCAAGTATCATCAGATTTAACATCAAATATCAGATTATTGCAAAAATATTGTATTTTTCTAAATACATGAAAAGCTTTTATATGGGGTTACATTTAAATTTAGTGTGAAAACATGATTTCTTGGTAGAAAGTCAGATCACGGAGGCATAATGTACTACGATAACTTTCTTGAGCTCGCGCGCGCGGAAAACATATCCCAGAATGCATTACACTTCGCTGGGCCCAGCAAATGTCCTTTACGCGCGCTGTATATGTGACCCGACGCCCCAAAACCTACAATAAGTCGCCAAAAAGTAGAGAATCTCAGCTTTCCAATGGTATATCACTTGTCTGTTTTACTCAATGCTAACACCTTTAAATATCACATTTAGGATCAGTATGTAACCAGCAATCAATAACTCCTATTCAGAGAAAATGGCCATTAAAAGTTCGGAACAAAAGAGTGCTAAACCTTCGCTCTCTGTGTGCGCCCAAGAAAAACTGGGTATTCAAATGGCCATAGCAACCGGTATGAAGGGATTATCAGATTAGGCTGAATTTTGGCAAGCTGCTTTAGGAGGACCTATCCATTACTCACTCCAAAAGGCAATGTAATACATTTAGAGGTTAAGTAGTAATTTGGCATTGAATGAAAGTATTACAAATTTCGCCGATTTCGATTTTTTAGCTCGACAGGTGAAAAAAAGGAGTCATTTTAAGATGCCCCAAAAACATATTTCTAAGTCGAATTACGACTCACAAACTTGAGACATGATAGAATGATAAAGAAACTACCCATTTCTATCAAAAAAAGAAAATCGACTGATCTAAGCAAATTTACTATTTTGGGCTGTTTGCTACGTTGTGGTCCGTGCGACTTATTGTAGGTTTTGAGGCGGCGGGTCACATATTTACATCTTCCATTCGCTAGCGCTATCGAACGTAGCATCGTGCACCAGCGAAAACCTAAGCAGACGTAAGATCAGATTATACAGCCAGCCTCCGTACTTTGCGCTAATTGATATCGAATTCGAATGCTCCAACCATTACCAGAAAACAACCGTGAAAGGTATATGACGGATATGAAGCACGGCAACTATCATGACTATACCATGATCTCTATTTTGCCGACAATGTCAGCGAAAATGGAGACTTTGACGGGGAACATATGGACATAAGTTCCGAGTCGGAGATCAAATCAGACGACAGTGATTGGGAAGAGAGTGACATCCCTCAGCCTGCTCCATTGCAAGCGATGATGACGTCTCATTTGACGATAATCTCCATATGCGAATTTCCTTTTCTAGTTTCTCTTTCTATTCTATTCTTTCTTTTTAAATATTTTTTTCCTGCCTTCCACACTTGCTTCTACCCTTCCATTTTGTCTCTTTATGCCCTTCGTTCTCTCTACATTCTCTACATTCTCTACATTTTCTATCACATTTCTTCCTCTCTCAATGCTTCAATTGTGACCCTCTACAACAAAACGACCAATAAGTCGCAATGGGAGTTTTAGAGTAAACAGCTGAAATAAGTGGTTTGGGGTGGAAATGTTTATTTTAAGTTTTTTGTATTTTCTGAAAGTGCATTTATTTATCTACCATCTGACAAAATTTCAGGGGAAATACCATGTTGAAATATGTTTTTACTCTCATTCAAAATGACCATGTTTTCGTGGACATTCAAACTTTGTGTGTCAACTTGCTGGGATTGTACTTCACATCGCTTTTCTGGTATAGCTTAAAAACTATGCACTGTCTTATATTCAAAATCGAAAGAAACAAAGAAATATATCTATTCTGAATGTAGGGAAAGTTTCAATCCAATCCAACCAGTACTTCACTAGGGAGTCTTGACTCAACCTTTTGTGCGACAAACAATAGGACACAGATTAGGCGCTCTTAAATGGTCACTCTTCATTAGATCCCGTTTTCTCTATTGTTTTGGTCATTAGCCTGTCTGACACGTTGACATTCTCATTGTAATTTACAAGGGTTTGTTTAGTCTATATAGGACAAGTTATATATCTAAGAATCTAAGAATCTAAGCTTTCCAACTGTGTTGAAATTTAAAAATCCCAAATTTCCGACTTATTGGTCGTTTTGTGGTGGAGGGTCACAATTTTTCTGTCTCTGTAACCCTTTCTTCCTTATTCCATTTTGTTTTCTTTTTTTGTCTCTGTCAACCTTTCTTTCCAATTCGATTTTTTTTGTCTCACCCTCTAGCCTCTACCATTTTCCCTGACTTTTGTTCTTTGTTTTTCTTTCACATTTCTTTCCTCTCTCTCTCTCTCTCTTTTGAATTCCATCTTCTTCTTTTGTCTTCTTTCCCTGTTACCTCTATCATCACTTCTTACCCCTTTACCATGCCCCCTCTCCCTCTAAATTCGGGTTTTGTTTGTTTTTGGGGTTTGTTTTTGTTTTGTTGAAAGAGATCATGATTTGCTAACCAGCCTGAAATTACATTTTCGTATCTTATATCCACCCCCACCCCTTCAAAAAAAAAAAAATTCTTCACAAACCCAAAATTATATCTAATATATGACTGATATTAGAATGAAAGGGGGGAAACCCTAGGTAATAAGTGATATATATATAAATATATATATAAGTCATGTACAGTGATGTACAATACACTGCAGTTTCTAAAAGTGCTCAACTGGAGGAGCTTATGGATGAACCCCCCCCCCCCTCCCCATCACTATATTTACCCTTATTTCACCCTTATCCCCGTAGTTGAACGGGCGGTCACTGTATCCGGTTCATGTGCAAATATGTTCCCTTTTCAACGATACACTATTTTTCAATTATAAGTTATCGGGGGCTGCAATCTACAAGCTTAGCTTTTTAGCAGTCCCCTCCGCTACCAACCTAGTTTGGTTTTGGTTTTTCTATGTCTATATTGTACGCTGTAAACAATAATTGTAAGTTTCATTGATTTGCTATGTACGATGTAAACCTATGTATTTTATATTGTTGGAAGTGGAAATAAATGAAATGAAATGAAATGAAATCCTAATGCCCTGTAATCACATTCAGTAGTACTTGTAATACCTGTTTTGTTTGTACTTTTCTTACTTCACTGAACATGTTTTCTATCATCTTGTCTTGCTCTCTTGTAAAGATTGTAATACTGGTCAGTCGCTGATGAACCTTCGGGTGAAACAGGCTGTACGACTCATAAGCTAAACTATCTAGCCAATAAAATTATATATATATATATATATATATATATATATATATATATATATCACATATTACCTAGGGTTTTCCCCCCTTTGATTGAGCTACGCAACGTTTTTCTCGCAATTTTCTTTCACATTTGTATTTATTTCCATTGTGCCCCCCCCCCCTTTTTAGAATGAAAACCTTTTTTGCTTGTCAAAGAATTATGCAGGGACGCCCATAACCACCACTCCTGAGCGAATTTTGGAGGTCTGACGAAATGAAAAATTGTCGCCACCTTCCCCCCCCCCCCCCTCCCCCACCACTGAGCGACTTTCCAAGAACCTGGCAAGACCCCAAAAATACAGGTCTGCCTTTTCCAAAAGTTGACAAACCTGCACTTGTGTGCCCCGCCTTATACTAAATTCTGGATCCGCCCCTGAACATGAGTATGTCTTATTTATCCAAAGCTTGCATGAGTTTTAAAAAAATTACATTTTCATCTTGATGAAGATTAATGATATGGATATGATAATGTTCCAGTACAATATCCATGCAGGTCTGACTTTTCCAAAAGTTGACAAACCTGCACTTGTGTGCCCCGCCTTATACTAAATTCTGGATCCGCCCCTGAACATGTGAGTATGTCTTATTTATCCAAAGCTTGCATGAGTTTTAAAAAAATTACATTTTCATCTTGATGAAGATTAATGATATGGATATAATAATGTTCCAGTACAATATCCATGCATAGACCTAGAGGGAGCGATTTGATCTTGCCATGTTTCTGTGGTTTAATATACTCAGAGAAATCAAGGCCATGAAAACATAACATCGATATATTTAGCGGTACGTCCCCTGTAAAGGATGCAAAAATGAGAAAAAAAAATGAATTTGTCATTTTATTTTCAGGGGTATTATGGCCCCCTTATATGGGTCTTGGGAGGACCGACGGATTGAATTTTCCCTCCTACTCCCCCTCCCTATTCCAATGTCATCCCAGCACCCCCAGCGCGAGGGGAGAAGGGATTAATATTATACGTATTCATATCATAGTGGAAATAATTTCGAAGGAATTTTTTGTTTTTTTTTTGTTAGTTTTTGTTTGTTTTTGTTTGTTGTTGTTGTTGTTGTTGTTTTTTTTTTTTTGTTTTTTTACACCGTTGCAACCGATATTCCTAAGTGACGTGATCTCCTACACATCCCCTCCCCCGAATGATGTCTACATATCAGTTTAGTCTGTCATCATCTAAGGGAATGAATTGAGGCGATATACCATAACATCTTTCCAAAGGTATGAAGGCCATTCCCCATTCATGTCATTTCAGCTGTTGGTGGTTGTCGCATAACTTATGCGACAACCACCCAAATGTGCGGTTAGGTAAACCCTAAACACTACCCTAACCCTAATCCTACACTCCAAAGCCTACCCCCACCCCCCCCCCCCTCCCCCTTCCGCGGATCTCTTTATAATCTCTGAATTTGATATCCGTTTTCTAGATTTTTGCTTTTTTGGATACCATAAACGCGCCACCCGGGTTATGTGCTTCAGCGAGACATGCCCCCCCCCCCCCCCCCCCAGCGACTACAGTGAACTCATAGTTACATACACACAAAACTGTGTATGTGAAGCCACAAAATAATGATGTAACTCTATATGCGTGAAACGTAGTACACGCAGTAGGCTACATGTAGAACACAGTGCGCTGTGCGAACGAATTACACGCACGTGTATTGTAGCGCCGTGTACATTGAAGCCCTACATGCGACTATGGACTTGGAGTCTATGCTTGGAGTATACACGCTGTTCTAATTTGGCATACCTCCCCTTCACAGGTAAAGGGTATGGGTTGGCTGGGCATGAAGCTACAAACCCGCTTCATGGGTTGGCAGAATGATTAGGCCTACTCCCTGCGGAAATTCAATGTTTAAAAATGAATTTATGAAATATGGACGGGACATCAGCCCCTAAGAAGTGCCTCCCACCACTCTAAAAACCATTCCCCACCCATGGGTACCAAAAGGCGGGACCGAAAGGGCCATGGGAGGAGCTTATTTGAACCAAAAAAGGAGTCCCAAATCCTTAGTGTATTATAATAATAGATTTTATTTATACTCTCCAAAAACATTTATAAGTTGGAACGTATATTAAAATCCCCCTCTCCTACTTGTATACAAGTTGTGATCACAATGTAGTAAATACATAAAAGAAATTATCCTGGGCTTATAATAGAAGAAACTCCATCCTATAGGCATTTCTACAGCAGGAAATGGAACAAAGGAGCGTTATGTAATAGGACAAAGAGGCAGTGTTCTGCAAAGACAAGTTCAAGTCCAGACAATAATAGAAAGCTTTCAACTGAGATTATCTCCCTGTAATACCTCCCTGAATGGTTATCAATTTGAATGCATTTCCAAAATGGACTGTAAAACTGTACTATAGGCATATTGTGTAGGGATACATGATATCATCCTAATTATTTATTCTTATTTTTTGTAATGCTAGCCCCTCAGTACATTTCTGACAGAACCCTATTTTCACTTGGATTGGTCCAATGAACTTGCTAATGCAATACCCCTATTTTTCCTGAATGGAACATTCCTATTATGTGTGCTCTCAAAAGGGGTCAATAGGGTTTACATGTATGAACAGAGAAGAAAATGAGTTTTAACCCAAGAAAAGTAAGGTTTTTTAATTATTTAGTGTGAATTTAGGGTTGGAAAAAAGAATTACTTTTAATGGTTTCATTGAAAGGATATATAAGAGAATATATTTTGTGTAGAAATTAATTGTGTAGGATGAAGAGAAGGTATGATAAAATGGTGATAAACATGCATGAAGGCTAAAGTCTGAGTTTGCCTTTTTTGGGTGGCCAGACAAGGGAGGAATGTACAGAATGGGTGGCACGGTAGGGGTTTAAACAACAAAACCTGGAAGACTGAATCACTAATTTGATATTCCACCATTCAAGCAGTCAAAATGCAAAATTACAGCACAGACATTCCATTAATTCGGAATTCTGATTTGAATTATATCATTTCGTAGAAAAAGTGTTGCTGAGAAAAATGAAGGAAAACACAAACATATCGCACGTACAATATTCATTCAATGGAGTCAGTAATTAGGATTTTTCAGGGGCATTTTTTACCTTCAAATTTGGAATTTGGTAGAGATAAATATGTAGTTCCAAGATGATGTAACAATGATACAGAATATTTTTGGTCCATATTTGCCTATACCCCCTTAAAATCTGTATATTGTTTATATTAGTGAATTTGTAGTTCAATTAATTTATATTTGTCATTATTACTTTAAATGTACAAATGAAGAAGGAACAAACAAAAATTATCATGAACTTGTCAAATACCAACCTCAAATAACCTTCTTTTGCTGACGTGATTGCTATAGTTGTACCAGATGCTGACACAGAAACATACAAAAGCGTTTGACCAAACATGTCTTTGTTACCCATACCTGGGAAGGATTCCACCGGAATTTCTAAATTTGTATGAAATATAAAAAAATGGGTCTGCGGCTCCGTCAACCATTTCAAACCAAACGGGTTGAGAGCCATGTTTTGTGGCAATCAGTGAGGAAACGAAAAATAAGAAAAAATAATAACCACCAACTATTTAGTCTTAGGGGACATCGGCCTAATTGTGACACTTTTAAAACTTTTATAATGACTATGTGATTTTGGATTTTGGGCCACTTTCAGTCCTTCTAAAACCTAGTATTCATTTTTGGCGTCATTTTTGACCATGACCTTGAGGGGTCAAGGTCATCCTGGCATTAGATCGGGTACCGTGGGCGCCAGGCAGGGGTGGAGAAATTTTGGATTTTGGGCCACTTTCAGTTCGTCAAAAAGCTAGTATTCATTTTTGGCGCCATTTTTGACCGTGACCTTGAGGAGTCAAGGTCAAGGTCATCATGGCATTAGATCGGGGACCGTGGGCGCCAGGCAGGGGTGGAAAAATTTTGGATTTTGGGCCACTTTCAGTTCGTCAAAAAAGCTAGTATTCATTTCTGGCGCCATTTTTGACCGTGACCTCGAGGGGTCAAGGTCATCATGGCATTAGATCGGGGACCTTGGGCGCCAGGCATGAGTGGGAAAAATTTGGATTTTGGGCCACTTTCAGTTCATCAAAAAGCTAGTATTCATTTTTGGCGCTATTTTTGACGGTGACCGTGAGGGGTCAAGGTCAAGGTCATCACGGCATGAGATCGGGGACCGTGGGCGCCAGGCAGGGGTGGAAAAATTTTGGATTTTGGGCCACTTTCAGTTCGTCAAAAAGCTTGTATTCATTTTTGGCGCCATTTTTGACCGTGACCTTGAGGGTCAAGTTCAAGGTCATCATGGCATGAGATCGGGGACAGTCGGCGCCAGACAGGGGTCAAAAAATGTTGGATTTTGGGCTACTTTCAGTTCTTCAAAAAGTCAGCATTCATTTTTGGCGCTATTTTTGACCGTGACCTTGAGGGTCAAGGTCAAGGTCATCATGGCATTAGATCGGGGACCGTGGGCGCCAGACATACGTCCAAAAAAATCTTATTTTAGGCCTTTTTGAATATCAAATGAATATCAAGTGAATATCAAATGAATATCGAATAACGAATAACGAATATCAAAAAACTTCACAGACCTGTATTGAGTTACGTTATTCTTGTATCAACTTCTTCACATTGATTATTATGTATGTCATAGTCAGGGGTGTCGATCCGTGTTCATGATTGGGGAGGCGGGGGGGGGGGGGATGGCCGGCGAGGGAGCGAAGCTAGTGGCGCGTCTAGGGATTATGGCGCCCGGGGCAAACAATGGAGTTAAGTTCCCCCCCCCCCCCCCCCCCCCTCAACATTATTGTACAAGCGAGGGAGCAAAGCAACCGACCGGCAGTTTTTCCATTATTAACCCTAAAAAACGCAATTTCTTGTGCATTTTACCCAGGAAATTTTGCAATTGACCACCGCAATTGAGGGGTACAGTTGAGGGGTACAGTTTTCTATTCACTCACTTCTACAATCGGGAGCAAAACTAACGAAAACCCTATAGGCTTGAGAAAGAGTCGAGAAATTCAGCAAGGCTACCTGAAGTTGAGATTTCTTTCAAAAGTTGAACCTTTGCAAATGCTGCTTAATACACGTTATCCTAAATCGGGAGCCAGGGGCGGCGGAGCGTCCTTCAAATTGGGTAATACCAATGGAGCATCAGCCCAAAATGGGGCACATACAAGGGATGAACATAAAACGAAAAAGGGACCATTATTGTGACTTCCTGAATTCCTTTGGTTGAGAATTATTTATATCGATATAATGAAAATGACAACAGCAAATTAACTGGGGAATCTGTTAATTCATACATTACCCCTGTCGTTCTTCTTTATGGATTACATCGATATCAACATACTTTATGCGATCTGTTTGATTTCATTATATACTATAAGAGCTAGCGAGCGTAGCGAGTGAGTTTTGGGGAGATTTTCAGAAAATATTGCCCTTAATTGGTGTAAATTATTGGCACATTCAAGCGAACGGAATAAGAAATCCTTTGCGAGCGTGGGGGGGGGGGGGGGATAGGCATTATGCCCCTATTGCCTCCAGCTCCACTGCCTTACATTGTAGTAATTATTTGTACATGTTACTACATAAAGCCGCATCGTTCTTTGAAGTTAGATTTGGCTCTTTTTGTAAGAAACATTTTTAAATATAGGTAAAAGGGGCATTTATCCAAAGAGGAAAGGGTGCTTATCAGAGATGGAATGGGCCACTTATAAGAAGTGAAAAGGGGCACTCATGAGAAGAGGAAAAGAGGCACATATCAGAAGTAAAAATGTACTTATCAGAAGAAGAAAAGGCCAATTTTTAGAGAGAAAAGGAGGAGATTATGAGATTTGAAATGGGGCACTTTTAGTAGTAAAAAGGCCACTTATCAGAGAGAAAGGTAGCCTTTTAACAAGGCCCTCGTGACTTGGCTATTTTTCTCGGCACGTCTGACAAAGTATGCCCCCGGACCCCCAGATGGCCGCCCCCCCCCCCCCCCTTTCCACATTGAAAAATCATTGCGCGAATAAAAATGTTATAAAATATAAACTTTCACAACTAAGGACTTTCGATAATTGTATGAATAAGAAACGTTACAAATATAAATTTCCACAACTGAAGTTTTTCGATAACACCATGTGGAAGCCTCTGTGAAAAGGCTGTTGATTCTTTCGTCAAAAGAACCCGCTAATGGGGCGTCTAGAGGATTTTAGGAAAAGTAAAAGAAATAAAAGAAAAAGAAAAAGATGATAACGGAATGAATTTTAAACACTTACACGAGACTATTATTTTCAGGAGTTCGTTTTGGTGTTTATACACCAAAAATTAAGTAAACTGGAAAGTGGAAAAAGGAAAAGAACGAGAGATCAAGATTAGGAAAGTTGAGAGCAGGTCACAGACGTTCGGGGAGTGTAGTTTTGAAAAGAGTTTCCGAACTCCGGTATTCTAAAAAGAAATTATCTGTTTCGAAGAGAATCTGTAGCCAGGTCGTCATGCATGAATCCGAATGACGTTTTGGCCTCTTTATAGGGCAATCCAACCTTGGTAATAAGATGATTTGTGTGAAAGCAGAAAAATAAGAAAAACAGGATGGTGCAAGAAATCGGACAAGGAATAAGAAAGTTATCGATGTTTGAAAAATGAGATCATTACATCTATGCGAATCTCAAATTGGCAATTTGGTGAGTCGATTGTGACATACTTGTGGACAACTCTCCCGTTTGTCGTACACAAAAATATTATTAATTTGCAGTTCTCCGAAGCACCTTTACCCTCAGGGCAGTACTCAAAATATATTGGAGATAGCATATTGTTATAGGTCCTGATGAAATAAAAATATCCTACTTAGTAAAACATTTCCAAAAAAAATAGCATTTAAGCCATTTGGTGTGTTGGAGCGAACGGGGGAGTTATCCGCAACTACATCACACCTATTCCGCCAATTTGAAGTTCCCATATGTATAGTGATTACAACTTTCAAAAATTAATAACTTTCTTATTGCTTGTCCGATTTCATTCAAACTATCACCAATCGGTTTTTCTATTTTTTCCTCTTTCTTTCAGAGCAACTTTCCATTAAGGTTGGATTTCCCTTTAAAGGGTCACTAAAATAGAAAATTAATTGCCCATTTTTCGTAAGAAGGAGTCATCAGGAGCCAAAAAATTATCTATCACACACTTTTGTATGCATTCAGTCGAATTTCATAATCATTTGAAAAGTACATTTTTGCTGATTTACACAGTCATAAGCCCCGCCCCTAAAAAAACCCATTACAGCGACATCGTGACCACTTGATCTGTGACGTACGAGAAGTAAAGAAAAATATTCCACCCACCTGTCTACCGTGCACGCCCGCAGGCCTGGCAGGCCCAGCCCGGTACGGTGCCCAGCGCGAGCAGATATTCACCGCATCGACCATTTGCATTGCATATTTTCGTGTTTAATTCGTCACAAATAACGTTGATTTGGGGGCACAGTTTCATCAATAATGTCGAATCGGTGTATAGTTGCGGGCTGTAGCGAGACCCCTAAAGATTATGTAAGCCTACATCTTTTTCCTAAAGATGAAAATCTACGGAAATTGTGGGTCGCAAAGGTAAAGCTCACGCGGGGAGAGTGGCAAGCTAGGCCGGCCAAGTGAGTGGAGTACAAGTTGCAGTGATCACTTTGCCGAAGATGATTTTGAGGATCCTGGCCTGTATTCCGAATTTGGCATGACGAACAGGAGAAGCAATCTAAAAGATTCAGCTATTCAAACGATCAGACTTGGAGTCAAGTCTTCCAATTTTTTTTTCAACGACATCATCTCCAGCAGCTGCAGCAGCTTCACCCGTAGACCGAAATTCTGTCTCTCGTTCGTTAGCTAAGTGAAGAGCACGAACGAGAGACAGAATTTTCGGTCTACTTCACCCGTAACTCCAGGGAGCTCCAACGCGTTGGAGCTCCCTTGAGTTACTTCACCCACGGCCCCTTCACCAGGCCCCGATGCGTCTTCTGCGAGGGTTCAAATTAATATGGTCGTATTACGCTTGCCACTTGAGCTTCTTTGCCTTCGGGATCTGATAAATCATCTAATAAATCATCTGATAAATCAGTATCTGGCTCAAAAAAGTCCTCCAACTCGGAAACGCGGTCACTTTGCATCTCTCTATTTCAGTTACTCGAATTCAGCCAAAATCTAAGTCATTACTACCGTAGTATGTAAAGCAAAGGGGGGGGGGGTAAGCCGAAAGTGAAATAAACAAAACAAAAACGTTCACCAGTCGCTAAGTACGAGGGGAACATAGTAATAACATAGTAATTTAGTGAACCTTTAAATTGAACGACGATAAACTTATTTAGTTGTTCGAAGCACATTTCCGCACACTGGGAATGAATTTGAATGACTGAAAACTAATATGAACCGAAGTTAACGATACAAGCAAATCGCTCGAAAACGGACGTTTTGAAAATTAATTTGAAAGCTGATTTTTCAAATTTGACCGGAAAACATATTATACATGAGGACAACATAGGATGGCGCTTAACATATAGAAACAGCAAGATGATTCCTTCATTTAAAAAAAAAATAATTGTCGAATATACGTATGAATGCGACGAACAGAAATACACTTACAAATACAGTGGGAAAATCAATGTGAAGTTATACAAAGAAGGTCATATGGTCAAATTATTCATTATATTCATTGTATCCCCTACAGTATGATTTAGAACTTCACAAAAATCAGTTCTCCAACCACATTTAGAGGCCTTTCACACTCCCTGCTGGACCGCTCCAAGTTAGACCGCTCCAGAGAAACGGTTCTTGAAGAACGGTTCGTTTGCTTTCACACTCACACGCATTTTTTTATGTCTCGAATCGCTCAGCTAGTCAAAGTAGTCTTGTTGCTATGGCAGCTCAGATCAGCGGGTCAAATTTTTCGCGCGGAATTCAAACCGTATAATGCGTAGGGCCCTAAGGTATCAAATCGCTCAATGTATCAAATCACCAATTGATTTCCCGCGAAACACATACACTCACTTCCGGTTGAAGTACGCTTTAGGATCGCTTTGCTTTCACACTGCCACGTTGGAGCGGTCTAACTAAGAACCGTTCCTCAAGACCACCTCGCGAGGTGGTCTTCTGGAGCGCTCCAGAAGAACGCTTCCTGGACCACTTGAGCATTCACACTCACCTGGGAACCGCTCCTGAGGAACCGTTCTTAGAGCGCTCTAACGAAGTGAGTGTGAAAGGCCTCTTAGTTAACAGAGCCCCTCATCATACTTCATTGTGATCGCACAAGTTTGACTCTATATGGCGTCATGTGCGTATGTTATGTGTTGCATTATTTGCGCGCACGCAAACATACCAGACAAATATGGCATATTATTACCTATATAAGGCATTAATAAGGCAATAAAAACGCATATTTTTGTCCGCTTGATTTGCGCGTGCAATATGAGCATAGACAAATTAAAACTTATAGACGGAAACAGTCAGAGCGCCACGCGATATTTATTCAGAATCCCGTTTGTGCTGGAAGCTCAAAAATTGGCTCTCGTATATCACGTGATTTCACGAGAGGTTGTGACTTGCGCGTATTCGACGTCGTATTCCATACCGACGGAAAGCCAAGATGGCAGAATGTTACCGTAAGTAAAGTTCAAGATTATACCATTGTTTTGGTATGAAATATGACACGTTTCTGTAAAAATTCGGGCCTGAAATAGTGCCCAGGAATTACTCCTTATTTTGTTACGATTTAGAATTGATTTTGCATCACAAAGTTCGCTTTTGGTTCCTGACCGTCCTCAGAAACCGTGGCATTTTTCAACAACTTGTTTAGCTCGATAAGAGTTCAGTGTTCAATATGTATGAAAATCTTCGTGACGCAAGATCTTTTTCATTATCAATTTCACGATGGAAGTTGCGTGTTGGGCAGTGAACCGCTGTGGGTGCCGACGTTGCTTTTTTTGGCTTTGTAGGCCCACCCGTGTATATTTGTGTACTGTATACACATGGCAAGCTGCACTTAACTCGGCACAACAACTTGCAAGTTAAACATGTTCAATATGTTCATTTAATAAGTCTGATGACTCTACATGTAAGTTAAGTCTATTTATTACTAGGCCTACTTCTGCCCTTATATGGAAGATACCTTATCACTCAGATTTTCTTTTTGCTTTATGATGTAGGATGGGGGTTGCATTATCACATGCATATCCGGACACTTGTTATTTTATGTTACCGGTAAACAAAATTAGTCTGTCAATTTTGCCATCTGATTTTACAAAAAACGTGCATCAAGTAACACTAAAAACTTAAAAGGATATCCACTGAATATTTGCAATGCACATGATTTTCAACCTATCCTGTGAAAGATTTGTGACAATTTGCATGAAAAGTTGTTCGATTTAATTGTTTAAAAATAACCTGTCCAGATAAACAACCTGTCCGGACATGCCGGATTCGGAATTACGATGTCTGGGAATATTACAGGTATATGAATGATGCATTCCTGATACTCTGAATATTTCTTTTGCACTCAAGTTGTTTCTAATTCTAGTGGGCATCGTGTTGAGTGAATGACAAAACCTGAGAGAAATGTTTGAAATGAATAAAAACTATATATGATTTTGCTGTTGACTGGTCAAAATGTCCCGCCAATAATTTATTCCCAGTTATAATGAAGGCAGTGGCTATTCTTACGACGAGTCATAACACGCTCCATTTTCGTACTTTGCGGCGTCGTTAGAATAATTTTTCGGCTATTCTTACAGCATGCACATACGCTCCATTTTCCTAACCCTAACCCTATGCGACGTAAGAATAGCCGGAAAATTATTCTTACGACTCGTCATAAGAATAGCCACTGCGTATTTTATGAAATTAATAAAATAAGCAAATAATCATGGACTGTCAAACCACATACACCTGGTTGTGTTAGCCCATAGTAGGCCTAGTACAAAGACACTTTTGCATTATCTTTTGAATCAGAATGCCAGAAATTACACATTATACATGAGCAGAAAGAAAAATTTTCTGAAAAATTTGAGGCCATTTTTAATGCAATATGTTTAAATTTTGGTTTGCATAAATATCTTGTCTTTGCTTTATTTGTAGGTCCACCTACCATCTTGTCATGTGCAGCAAGTGTCATGTATTTCTGGATTCCCGGAGACATCTGCACAGCTCTCAATCTGACATGCTGAATGCATCGTTGGACACCTCTCGAGCACTTGTCAATGAATATCTACCCACCCGTCCGTCCACCCATCGATCCATGTAGGTATTCATCCATCTGCTTCAGCTCCTGCCAGCATGCCACTACCCTCCAGCCATTGGGATGGCATCTACCAACCGACTCGTCCACCAGACTATGCACCTCATCAACCAAGTGCAAGTAAATTTGGAACCCATAACAGTTCTTGTTCTTTTGTTGAACATGTAAGCACTATTCCCAAGCACAGTTGAAACAAATCAAACAGGATCATTGTTGGGGTAGAACCAACAAGGACCTCACACAGTAAAACGTGCATATGACACTACTTGTGAGGTAAAGGAACGTCAGAGTACCCCATGCAACAAACGTGTATCTGGTCCTTGTCAACTTTGTAGTCGAACGTCTAATAGATATCACCATATTTCAACCTCTTCAACTACCAGATTAAATTCTTATATTTTGGAAAACTGCTCTGCCATAAATGAAAATGATAGTATGTATAATGCCTGTCGGCAGAAATATATGAAAAAAATAAAGTCAGTTGATCAAAAAGCACCTGAAAAAAGCAGAATGAAAGTCATCTTATGTGTGATAGGTTATCTGAGTTTGATATTTATTTCACAATCGGGGATTTTAATTTGACGTTTTTCCTTAACTGTACATCCATTCCAGAGTCAATTCCTCTTTGTAAAAAGCACAGAGCACAGCATAAGGATTGAGGACAGTGCTCATTCTGTGACACGCATCTGAAAGCTAGGAAATATTTCTGTATGCTCTCTTCCACAAGAAAGCATTTCTAAATTGAAAGATATTTAATGATCAGTTTGTTTTACAAAGTGATACTGTTTAATGTCCTTCGTGTCAGAGGTTTGCTTTACAAGAAAATTATGATAGTTTGTCATTAGAAGAACTAGAACAAAGCTTTTCTTTGAAATCCCAAGAAAATGATTCTTCAGGAGATGAAGAAGATGTATTATCAATTTTCTTTAATGCAACTATTTTACACCTGTGTAACATTTGTAAGTATACTAAATGTTTTTTGTTAAGTACTGCCTATGAACACTTTTTTGAAGTCTTAAGGCGAAAGTGCCAGATCAACGATCATACTATAGATTGATAAGAACTAAGACTTTTCTTCATACTAAAAATTACTCTGCATAAGTCCTCACGAAAGAAAGGAATCTTTTTCTTCTTGTCAGAGATCACCTTCAGATATTGTTGAAGTGTGGCATTCAAGCTGGTTTGAGTAGAGGCTTTTAAAGAATAAATGTGATGGTGTTGATGATGGTATTGGAAATTCAAAAGACTAGAAAGGTTCCCATTCTTCCAATAACAGTGTTGAATCACAATTTAGAAATATACTTGGTCAATGTAACAGCAAGTTGCACACTCAAAAGTAAATGCATGAGAGACAATTTCATCAGAAATCCATCTTGTGTAATTGATTTTAATTTTCGTGATTTAACCTCGTATTTCGATCCATTAGTTTGGAATACCATTTGCCTTCTTACCGCCACAAGAGAGGAATATAATCACTTTACAAATTTGATAATATTTGTAGAGAGAAAATGCAGTCAGTTTCCAACAGTTGCAGCAAGAAAAAGATTAAGATTTATCCCAGTTGAGTGCGAAAAGAATTGCTATAAAGAAATGCATCCAAGCACTTTATGTACATGTATGTAGTGGGTGCAATTTTGTCTCCTTTTTTGCACATTTTGGAAACGTGTATTCTTTAACATTTTTTTACAGTATGCATCCTTTATTTCTGGAGAACTATCCTCAGATACACCACAAACGTTATATCATACAAATTTAAATGTAGATAGTGATACAAGGTTACTTTCATTTTATAGACTTTTATACCGGTAGACGGTATTATGTGTATACTTCAATACAAATCGTCCATGCTTGCATAACTATTCTTCTCCAGTTGATTTGTTTCATAGTATCAATGAAGGTCCTTGACGTTGTAAGAAAGGCATCCTGGAAAGGCATCCTGGAAATGTGTATGGTCTTTTGCCTTCTAGTTCAGCTTTGAGGCTGCATTGGCTTCAAACCTGTTGGGTTCAGACTGTTGGGAGTAGAGTGCAAACTCCTATATTCAGTCATCCAGATATTAAACTGTATAGGTTTCTTGTATGTGAAGATGATGAAGGAGTACATGTTACATGCCAGTGGGACTCTAATGAAAATATTGATAAGATTGGATTAAGATTAAATCCAATGTTTTATATCTTACAACGGGTTGTTCTTGTGCTAAGAGCAAATGTCAAAATCGTTTATGCAAATTCAGAAAAGAGAATCGTTTCTGTGGCCCCGGTTGTCGATGTATATGGTTTGAGAACCTAGTAATATCTTGTTCAAAACAGATACCATAAAGTGACACTGATAGTGTATCGAGTGGAGAGGATTTAGATAAAGAATTAGATAAAGAAATTTATGTAGATTATTTTCATATTGAGTAAATTTTTGTTGAGCCACCGAGGTGGAGTGAGACTAAGGGATCCTTAGCAGCGTCCGTCAGTCCGTCATCCATCCGTGATGCTTATAAAACTTGAATAACTTTGCAACCATTTGCCTGTTTGTAGCCATACTTGGATGGTGCATGTAGATGCTATGGGGACCTCATTGTTATTTGGGGTCAAAGGTCAAATGAGGTCAAATGTTACAATTTACCTGCAAAAATGATTGCATACGAACATGGCGAGACACATTATTTCCTTGTTCTTTGAAGGCTCTGCCATGCAAATCATTACTTCCTGTATATTTGTGTTACGCATCATATAACATAATAGAAAAGTAATAGATTTTTTGTGTGTGCAAGAATTACCATCTAAATGGACATGTATAAAGAGCCAGTAAGTTGCAATACTGACGTGTCCACATAGCTCGGTCAGTATGTATGTACTACCTTGTTATCTGTTGATATCAACTGACATACCAAAGATATGTAAATGTAACATTTCTTAAACTGTTGTGCCACTTGCAGCTGATTTATATTTCTTCCATACATGCAATGTGATTTTTATGTGGAGATAGTTGTCGCACTATGCTTCATTGTTGTAATGTCATATACTTTGCTGTAAACTACAAGTTTTGTAGTAATATCTTTCCCTGTTGTTGGTAAGATTTTTATTAAGCTCAGTCATAGTTCATTGTGTACCTATCAAAAGGCAATTTTAATAGAGACGATCCAGATTTATGCTTCAATGGTTCTTATGCTGGGTAATTTTATTTTTTGTTTAATGCTATATTGATGGCTTTCTCGTTGGTGCATGGATGTCTTTGGGGGTTTATTTATCAGTGCCAGTCTTTCCAGCATCCATTATGATATTATGGATGGTTATCTGCCTTCTATAGTGCAATCATTGTAAAGTTATAACTTATAGGTGCTTTATTTATATTACCAGATATATTGCATGCCCTTTATTTATGACATGTTAAAAAAGAAATATTTTGCAAGATCATCAGTTCTGCTTTTTGTACTATATTGACTCTATTTATTTATGTCTAATATTTAAAAATAGGATCGGGGATCGACCAGGATGCCTGCCTTGTACTGTAGACTTACTTAGTCACAAATAATCAATGTATTTGTTACTCCAAAATAATATATTGCTTCAAAACATCTTAATATTTACCTAATGTATTTGTGTTTTCTGCTGTGTAAATGAGTTACAATGTTAGTGGTTATTTGTTCTATCATGCTCAGGCAGAACAGAAATATCAGAGATATTAAATAAAAATGTTTTGCATTTCAAATTTAAATTGTTTATTCCAGCATGCAATATATATGGTTTGGGTAATATTCTGAGAAGAGAATGAAAGGATAAGAAAACAAGTTGAAAGTGGTACTGTGAAAGTGATATTTTTGAAGAATGGATGCCAAACACAACTCGGTCCTGAGGGGTGCCTTTTATTTTTACTCCCAAAGCTTGGGGAGTCGGATTGGGGCAGCGCATGTACTCGACCCAATATCAATCCCCCTCCCCCAGCTAAACAAGCCCCCCCCCCCCCCCCTGTCAGGGCCCCAAGAGGTTGCAACAGTATTCTGTTTTGTTGCTGTCTATATACCTATAAAAGGAAGAGAGTTGAATTGAATGAATGAAAGATAACTACAGAAGAAAAAGCAAATATAAATGAGAGAAAGTGTGGGCAGTGAATTAAAGACAAAAAGGAAACAGGTAGGCAGTCAGAGCCAAGATCAGATTCAGTTAAGGCAATGCCACACGAACTTTGCATGTCAAATCTGCCGTACACAGCAGGGGGGGGGGGGGCAGTTGCCCCCCCCCCCCCCCCCGGCCCCCTCCGAAATTTTCAAATCCCCCTTCTTTTTTTTTTTTAAGACTCGGATTTTAGATTTTCAAATAATTCCACCAAAGTGTGAACCAGATCGTTCACTTTCAATTCTAAATATGCAAAAGCTCCCTCGTGTGTGAGCGGGATGTAACCCCCTCCCACACCTTCCCTCACTTGCGTGTTCCCTCGAATATTGAACACATTCTACCCCCCCCCCCCCCCAAGAAAAATTGCATGAAAATGTGCAGAGTATTTTTGACGTAGGAAATTTGGGACACATGAATCCCATCTTTAACTAATGGTTACAATATAAAATTTATTTGAATAACATTTTCACCTCTAAATCTGGGGCTAACAACCAATGCCAAACTTTAGTTAACAGTGGCAGTAAAGCCGACGCAGAAAAACACATATGGGACACGAGAATATACACGTATCCATACTTACCTGGAAGACTAGATTAATGGCGTTAATGAGGTAAAGAGGGTGATTTATTAATTTTTTTAGGAATATTATGACGAACTGCAGCTACTGCTTTAATTATTAGCTATTTCATGTGACTCCATTCATTATAAATATAAGAATACTTGGTTACTGCGACTAAAGTAGACGACGCTAAACCCTGACCTGTAGGTGGTCGTTTCCACACCGTTGAAGTTCGTTGACCCTGATCACAATGCGCAGCAGGGCTAGGACGCGTTGACCAATCAGACCGCAGCATTGTTGCCAATGCAAGAAACTCGCTCTTCGTCGGACGAAGGGGATGACAAGGTGATAGACTTTTTTGGTTCCTGACCGTCCTCAAAAAGAATACATACTGATTTATGGCTCATTTTGAAGAGAAATAGTGTAGCAACACGCCTATTATAAAAGTGTAATGACGCAAGAAATGTAAGGTGTGTTTACGCGTCTTCTAAGACGCACGAATGAAAATCATTTTGAAGGCAATATGTAAGCCTGATTTTCAATGTTATGATACAGGAATATGGTTCTGAATTTCAGATATATAGAATCTTTGAATATTCCTCTTTACATACATCCTAAATTTATGGATGAAACCTGAGAAAAAATGTTAAGAACGTCGAATAATCAAACCCTTGCGCTACTCATGAATATTCATAAACGCGGAAGATTCATGATTACGAGCTGAATAAATACGGCTGAATTATCACGCGTGGCGCTCTGACTGGAAAGGTACAAAGAGATTCGATCATACACAGTATGCCCTCCGAAGGAGGGCTAGAGGGCCAGCTAAAATCTGACCTTTGACATTCCATAGGCTTTGCATTGGATGCATTGTGGGAGCTTTGGCCAATTTGAACCGTGAGCTAGGAGGGTCAATTTCAATAAATGTTTATTCATGAGGAATGACGTCAAAAACTCGTCAAATACTGTTCGATGATTGGTTAGTTGCTCATATTAACATAATGTTTTATGTATAAGATCATACATAATTCATTTTTTTCATTCCCACAATTCCCTACGATTTGGACACGAAATAGAGAAAATGGCGGCCGTGCGGGTAGTGCTACTTTTGTGCCATTTCAACACAAATCTAAAAAAAACTTTGTTTTTGAGAATTTTCTGTTTTAGAAGGAGTTTGTCTTGTAAGTCTCACGAAAGCAGAAAATTCTCCGGTGGACATTCTCATCAAAGTAATGCCGTATGATGCCATGAAATGTAAGTAAATATGTATTTTTGTTTAACATTCCTCTTAATAATTGGGATGTGTTCGTCGTGGCTGCTAAGTTCACTGTACAAAACGTATTATCCCACATCCCACCCAGCCCCCCTTCTCATGCATGACAAAACAAAATTATTATCTTTGATTGAACTCTAAAACGGTCATTTTGAATAGTCTACTTGTAATATTTTTTGAGAAGATCAGATATTTTCCGAAGATCTGTATATTATGATAGTGCTCAAGCTTAAAAAGTAAAGTGCATGGCTTCATTACCGACAATCTGCGGTAGATGTGGACCTGTTCAAGATTGATCATGACACTGAATGTGCAAGATCCTCACTCTGGGGAGCTGGGCCGCGCCGGGTAAGATCTTGCCCAGCGGTCTGTTAGTTTTGGGTGCGCCGATCCTGGCCGGCTAACTGCGCTTTGCCTACGGCTACGATAGCCTGGGTCTATTCTAGGCCTGCCTTAGAGTTAGGCCCTCGGCCTCGCCTTGAACTTTGTTTAAGGAGGGTCTAGAAAGATCAACTTAGAATTTGAATGATAATGTCCTGAATCATGCTGGACCAGATTAAAATGTTCTTTATTATATACAGTCAGTATAACCTTATGCTGCTACTCAGAGAGGTGTCCCAATTTATTTTGTGTACTACTGTACTCTGTAGTGACAACCATGACGAGTCACCATTGTCACTGAGACGAGAGAGTACATAGGGCTTTCATGTGCGCGTAATATTATTAATTTAAACAGATTTGTGGCATGCTTTTAATTACTACTATGATTCTAACCTCTTGTTCTCTTTTGATTGCAGAGCTATTGCCTTGGACCGAAGTAGAGAAACACAGGGGGACCAGGACCAGATCATTCAATATCGTGATACTAAAAACTGATAGACCCTACCTGGGCTGGGCTGTAGATTATTGTCATCCACTCATTGCAGGAAACCCAAGTTGAACTGGAAAGGTAAATTGTTTTTTGAAAATGTAGACCTCTAAGCCCACATAATTGGTGTAAATTTCAATATTCCATTGCTTAGTCTTAGTAGTAGTTCTGTAAGATTAGATCTTATTATTAATAGACTTAGATTTCTACCGACATAGTCAGTGCAGTCAAAATCAAAATTCTAAAGTCCAGTAAATTATTTTGATTTAGCCGTTTTAAAGTTTGCTGAATGCCTTGGTCTAGGATCAAATTTGGAATGGAAGATGAAAATATGTACGTCTGTTAAATGATTTAAACTTAGATTTACATTTCTATAATTAAGAAGGAAGAACAAATGCAGTGGTGGGTTTTTTTTCGTTTGTTTGTTGTTGTTGTTTTTTTTTTTTTTTGGGGGGGGGGGACAATCCCGGCCCGTGCCCCCTTTCAAACAACAGTATGCATTGTGCCCCCCTTTTGGAACGGAAAACCTTTTTTGTTTTTGTTTTTGTTCTTGTTTAGTTTTCGTGTAAGATATTTATGGAGGGAAACAGGACCCCATAACCCCCCTCCCCCCTCCCCCACTGAGCGATATTTGGAGGGCTGGCAAGACCAAACAATATACAGATCTCCCTCCTAGCAGTTTCCCAAAGTTGACAATCCAGCATTTGTATGCCCCTCCTCCCCCCCCCCCCCCCCCTTATTATACAAAATCCTGGATCCGCCCCTGGATAGATGTACCCATTTTTGTTTCCTTCTTTAAAATCCAGTCCACAGTCTACAAGAAGTTTAATTTTTGTTTGTCCTTTCTTTTTGTTTTTATAATGCAGGTTGTCCAAGGAAGCTCATCAGTTACATTGCTTGTTACGTGTCAAGTAACGGAGTCATTAAGGATCGAAGTATTTTTATATTTATTATCATTTAAACATAAAGTTTAATTAATTAATTTCTCTCGAGATTTATTGCTAATTTACATAATGACAATTACATTTATTCTAAATGTCAGGAATGCTATTTCTGAGCTGGAAATTGAATGTCAAAGTTTGGGTCAAAAGAAAGAGCTAACATATTATTCAAAGGGGAAACAAACAGATTTGTAACTTTTATTTATTTTTCCATTTTTTTTTTCATTATTTTTTTTAATTTTTTCATTTATTTATTATTATTTTTTTTTTGGGGGGGGGGGTGGTTCAGGGTTGAATGGCCCTTATTGCAATCACTTTACATTTCACTTCAAGATGATTTATAGATACACCCCCTAATTCGTAATTTTGAAATAAAAGCAAAGACTAAATTTTACATCGGATTTACCTTTTGTAGGTGTACATCTCCATGTACACGTAATTAAAAATATATTGCATTTGGTACGATTGGCCCATTTGAAACATGATTATGAGAAAGTGATTAATCTTGAGCCTAATTCTAAATTCTTTTCACACTTCAAAAAAAATTTGATAAAAACCATTTAAGTACAGTCAGTTATCATGTCATCTCAGAATAATGCAGTAATTTAAATTCAAACTATAACCAATAAATTTTCAAAATCAAATAATTTTCCTTTTAATTCCATTGTAATTTAGAAATAGAGTTAGAAAAATGTGGCATGACTACATTATGAAATATGATTTTAGTTCATCATCTTTAATGCAACGTGTGTTTATAATTGTATGCATAAGTAGTGCATTAAGATGTAATCATATTTATTTGATATTCAACCTTAAGTGATAATCCCTTTCATTAAATTCTTGAAGCTATCCTGCGATAGCTATGATAATTTTTCTTTCAAATGGTTCTATAATCTGTAATTTCTTCCTTTTTTATCATCTGTGCAATGGTTGTGCCATCAATCTGGGGCATGTTTCTAAGCAGACGAATCTTGCGCTTGGGAGTTTCAGCCCACCCCGAAATTTTCAAAACTACCAATATTTGGACAAACATCGCCTCATCATTTTGGGCAGTAAGGTGGTCTCTTTGGACTTTTATGTCTTGTATATTCTGATGATAGATTGAAGGGATGTACATGGATATACATTATAATCCACCTATATATCGGATGTCACTAGATTTAAACTTGTTTGCTTACAAACTGAAATAAAATAGCAATTGGTATGCCGCCCCCTCACCTGCTCCGTGATTTGTTGTCCATAAACAATATGTTGTAATCTGTATATTGCATTTCAAGAGAGCATTAACTTTTATGTTGATAAGTGAGTTAGTTTAATAAACATCATTTCACACTGAGAAACTTCTTTTTTGTTTTTTTTCCCCATAAATTTGTGAAAGATGTGGTGGTGATGCTGATGATGATGCAGGCACAATATGGCATGTGTTCTGAAGTGTGAAGGTGGATTGGTGTAAATACAGCCTTATGCAACCTTGAATAACTGGATGATAGACTGAATTGTGTGGGTTTTCTGTTAATGGACTCATTTTACAAGATGAAGAAAAAAGGAGAGGAAGAAGAAGAAGGCAAAAATCAAATCAGATTTTTTAGATTTGTTTGTTGCTGTTTGTTGGGTTTTGTTTTGTGCCTTTTTTGTTGTTTTTGTTTGTTGTGTTTTTGTTTTTTTTTTTGTTTTTTTTTTTGTGTGTGTGGGGGGGGGGGGGGGGGTACATGCACCAGAAGCCAGTGCATGGTGGTACATATATGAGGTCATGGGGAGCAAATTTTCCCTTTGTACTTTTACTTGAGATATGATATGCAAGATCTGCAAAGCACAAAAAAGCGTTCAATGAAGGGAAACTCAATATCGAAGGAGGGCTTCTTCTTCCTCCTCCTCCTCTTCTTCTTCTTCTTCTTCTTCTTCTTCTTTTTTCTTCCTCCTCTTGCACTTCCTTTTCATCTTCATCTTCTTTTTCGTCTTCTTTTCTTCATCTTCCTTTTCTTCTTGTTCTTCTTCTTCCTCCTCTTCCTCTTCTTCCTCCTCTTCCTCTTCATTTTTTCTTCTTCATCTTCTATTTCATCTTCTTCCTCTTCTTTTTTTCTTCTTCTTCTTTATCTTTGTCTTCTAGTTCTTCATCATCTTCTGCACATTTTTGCTGCAAAAGTACAGTATACGCCTAAGTACAGGTTAGTTTTATGTTAATTAATTATAAAAGCTCATGAATATTCAAATCTATAATTTCAATAACTTTACGCGCCGCGCGCCGGCTAAAATCTGGTTTTCGCTGGTACACTGAAAAAAAGTTGGCTTCATAGGCTAATACATGAACAGAGGGAGCAGTGTGCACTTTTGACCCGCCGGAAATGCCCCCATGGAAAGCCGGATGCAGAAGCGGAGTTGAGACCCCCTGGAAAGGTAGCACCCGCGGATTGCCTCATTTGCGTTTAAGCTGTAGCGTCACCATTCAGGCTAAGCGCATTTGACCCCGCCCATTTGGTAACACTTCCTTTTCCCGAAGCCCCCGATACCCCAAAAATATCGAAAAATATCGAGAAACACCTTATGCATTATTCATTTTTGTTTTGCATACTCCGATTTATCAAATTTTGATTGGACCGGACCTTATGAATATGAATGCTCTTCAAAAGGAATGATTTGACCTCTTTTCGTCACTTCCGCTGTGAATTTGACGTCACCCGCACAGAGTAAAAAAAGTTGTGGAAAGTTTAGAGGTGAGTACACCTGTATTTATGCTTAATTTTCGAAAATTAGAATATATTTATAATAATTTCTGGCATTGTGAATAATCTGTTTCAATTTCTCTACATTTTGAAAGGATTCCGCAGAGCTGTATGTCATGAAAAAATGTGTAATCTACTCTCGAACTTTCAAAACAATTTTCATCGTCATGAGCTGATGTTGCAGCTAAATTTCTCTAACCACCCTGTCACTCGTGACGGCTTACCCGGACTTTCGGGCGGGACTATCTCGATACGTTTCGATAGATGATGTACTGAATTAGAGAGATGTCAATTGCTGAAAGATTTAGTAAACCTATAAATAGATTATTAGGCCTAGATCGAACTTATGGGATGTTGCAAGAAAGTTGCGATTGATTGCAAGTTGCAACTGATCGGTACTGACCAATCAAAATCATTGTTGCAAGCGCATCTTCTTGAATGGGCAGACCCTGAACCATTCAGAATGGTTGTTCTAATTTGCTTTACAATTTGCAATTGATTGCAACTTTCTTGCAACACCCCAATAGTCTGTGTGTCGATGATTTGGTTATCTAATTTAGATGTAGACGCATAGACGCTGTTATATTCTGAAAGACAAAGGGCCCAGATGAGGCCCTTTCTAAATGATTCAGTAGGGTATTCTTGTCCAGATTTTTAAAATTTAGAATGAGGAGGGGATTCCATGTTGAATGATATAATTTCCAGAGTCCATTCCCGGTCCCCGCCCAGGTCCAGGTCTACTTTGAATAAATGTTACTCAGTTTGCTATAAATGCCGCGGGTTAACGCAGGGGTTACTGGTTCTTAGTAAAAGTTCATTTGCCTGAGTGTACTAACGTTAGATAGGCTTTGGCCCCTTTTTGTTATAAACTTGAGTCGAGACAAGACCAAAGGCAAGCATGATGAAGTTTTTTTTTTTTTCAAGAGAGAGAGAGAGAGAGAGAGAGAGGGGGGGGGGGGGGGGGGGTCATATTTAGTCTTGATTCTACTATTTGTAGACCAGAATCAAAACGCTTTGTTGAGAGGTAATAATACTAGATCTCAACATAGACTTTAGTGATATATGGATGGCCTTTGGTGTTTCAGTATCGCGTTCATGTTCATGTTCATGTTGACTTTGATTTCCCTCAGATAAACATGGCAAGGAACTAACTTGTGGCTGATCTACTTGAAGATCTAGACTCACTAGAGCCTATTAGACGTCTACGTACTTGCACAACTCAACAACTGTTGGAGGTGCCGGATGAAGCGGAAATTTGATGAGACGTGAGAAATAAACAGGTAGGTCTAACTATACACAGCGCTGTCGCGCTTAGCACGGCGTCTGGTCGGGCTAGTAGGTCTAGATCTTCGTTTACATTGTCCAACCAAAACAGCAACAACAGAAAGGTTGTTTTCTAACCCTAACCCTATTTTATTTGTCCTTTTCCGTTATCCACCACTGAGATCTGTTTTCGTTAGTGTAATATTAAATTAGTTTTGTGTCTTTAAAAATCAATTGAGATTTTTAGGGGATGTTCAGTGTGATGTCAGTATAAATAAAAAATTTAGTCCCCTTAATTATTATTATATTAAACATTTCATTAATTCCTGCAAACAGAAACCAAACAAAATAAGATGGGTGAACTTATGTAATTGATAATATTATTTATTATTATTATTTTATTATTATTATTGTTATTATTATTATTATTATTATCAGGGCCAAAACATCACACTTTCAATTAAAATCCATGAATCTTTTTGGGATGGATTGTACATGTAGTTAGGATTTTTCCTGTTTCAAAAGATCAAGAGGTGAGGATGAGCGTATCTGATTTTTTTTTTCTTAATACAGGAAAATGCTTCTCTACGCGACTCTACTTCATATTTTCTACAAAAGATGATGATGAAGATGAAGGCTTACCACTGAGAATGAAGACAAATTCTGAGAGGACAAATAAATACTTAGCTGCTCCAGTTTTGCATGGTAGGCCTATGCTGTAAGAGTAAGCTTGCTATCGGGCGTTGATCCGATTTTGGATTGGGGGGAACAGCCTAATAGTACTCTATATGACTTTTTCAACTTATGGATTTTCAGCTTATGGATAGCGGTCCTTATGAATACGTGGTCTTTATGAATAGCAGTCCTTATGAGTAGCAAGGTTACCCCATTTTTTCATATTAAAATCATATCTGGATTTAAGTATAATATGCATGTGGAGGTGTCGTGGTCTAGTGGATACGTCACCAGACTGTGGATCACATGGTTTGCGTTTCGAATCCCGCCGCAGCGCTATTAAAGGTCCCCTGTTATGAAATTATAATTCTTGGTATTTTTTACATGCATCTCATCTAAATTGAAAAATCACATCCGTTTGCAATAAATACGTATCAAGATATTTTTAAAATAATATTTCCCCCAGGTATTCATATCCAAAACAGTCTGCTAAGCTCCGCCCCCTTTTAAACCCCGAATTCTCCTTCCGCGAGCATGATTGACGTGTGACGTCACAAACCGACATTGCCGATGCTTGTTTACAATATTGCCTATGTATTACATGTGTAAACTAGCTTGCTGTTGAGTATATCACCTCGAAAACCACCTCTAAAGCGAAGTATGCCGCAACGCTGCGTTGTTGCAGGTTGCAGTAACACCACAAAGGAGGGTGTCAGTCTACATTTATTCCCTAAAGACCCAAATATAAGAAGGAAATGGACCGCAAAAGTAAAATTAACTCGCGCCATTGGAAGGGGCCGAGTGAGCACAGTGTTGTGTGCTCCGAGCACTTTTGTGCGGAGGACTTCGTCGATAGCACGGGGCTGCGTATGGCATCAAGAAGAGGCCGTCCCTGAAACAAGTTTGATCATACATGTATCAATAATATGAAATTTGGCGACTCTGAGCTTTACCTCACAAGCACCTCTCTCAATTGGTCTTTACTATTAAAAATGATTTTTTTTTTTTTGTTCTTGATGAAGAAAAAGATCTTTCTCCATAAAGAGTGTTATAAAAATGTTTATCATGGTAGAGTGGAAACTCAGTATAAAGAGGTCTGATACAACAATATTCCTGATATAACAAGGCAATATTTTGGTCTCAACTCTTTATATTCTTTTTTTTTTTAACTGATGTAACGAGATTCTGGATTTAACCAGGTAATTTTAATAGTCCCAAGGACCTCGTTATACAAGTTTCCACCGTATAATATATTGATTTTTGTTACCACCCTGAATGTAGTGAAAGTGTAACGGGCAATTTTCAACCTACAACCCCCCCCCCCCCCCCCTCCTTCGGAAGGAAAAAGGGGTATACATCACAGTTACAGGTTGATTCCTACTTCTCTACCTTATACATGTAGTTCATTTGACAGAAAATCTGTTTTCCAATGATTCCCTCTCTCTCTTTCACCATTTCTTCTCTTGTGCTTTCCCTCCCTTTCTCCCTCTTTATGCCCAAAATTCTCCACTTACACACATCTTCCCTCAACTTTTTATCTCTTTTTCCCCAATGATTCCCTCTCTCTCTATTTCTCCCTTGAGCTTTCCCTCCATTTCTCCCTCTTTATGCCCAAAATTCTCAACCTTTATGCCCAAAATTCTCCACTTTCACACATCTTCCCTCAACCTTTTTATCTCTCCCTTTTCCCCCCAATGATTCTCTCTCTCTCTATTTCTTCCATTGTGTTTTCCCTCCATTTCTCCCTCTTTATGCCAAAATTCTCCACTTTCACACATCTTCCCTCAACGTTTTTATCTCTCCCTTTTTCCCCCAGTGATTCCCTCTCTTTTTCACTATTTCTTCTCTTGTGCTTTCTGTCTCCCTTTCTCCTTCTTTTTGCCCAATATTCTCCAATTACACACATCTCCTCTCAACTTTATCTCTTTTTTTTTTCTTTTTCCATTCTGCCAATTGTTGGTTTTGATCTCATTCACGCACTCACACCTTTCTTTTCAATTGTTAGTTTCATTCACGACAAGCCTTGCATAGTAAATGTGTTTGAGCTCTTCCAGAGATGACAAAAATATTCAATTGATTTGAAATATATTATTACTTCTGGAGAAATGTAGATATAGATGTATCCAGGAAATGGTTGTCTTACAATTGAACATCAAAAATTCAATAGGAGAATGCCCACCCCCTCCCCCACCCCCCAAAAAAAAAAACATAACAAAACAAAACAAACAAAACTGATTAGCTTCCAAAGTGTGTTTCATTAACAAATTAAACAACAAATGCCATAAAAAATAACAGACCTCATATGCCATTAACAATAGAGTTATCATTCTTGACTGAGATACATGCATCTTTACAACATTCATTACAAAAAATGCTCTGGGCAAATACTTAGATGTGAACTCAGTTACCCAATTCCAATTTTATTTCTGACAGTGAAAATGAATATTCAATTCAAAATAAGCCTCCTAGACTCCTCTTTTCCTCTGATACTTGAAGCAAAAACAGCAATAACATTTTTACCACATTGTCACAGTGTAGCACACCCTCATGTAATAAACCCAACTTTCAGGAAAACTGATATCCATGTATAGGAATTAAATATCATGAAAAGATAGACTGAACAATGACATACTAGCATTTTTAACATTTCTTATAAACAGTTATATACATGATAAATGTATATGCTATCTAAGCGTTATCAAGTTAACAACTAGACCAACATATATCAGTACATAATAATAAATACAATAAATCAAATGAAAGAAGAAAAAAAAAAATCTGTAGAAAAAATAATGTCAATTTGAAAAGAAATATGATGTGAAGCAACAATAATGATGATCACATGAATGACCCGATTAAATAAAAGATGTTTGCCAGTCATTAGTACTGAATATTTTTTTCAAATAATGACTTTGTGTAAATGTTTACACTGATGGAACAACAGTTCTGATACATAAATATTTTTAAAATGTTCAATTCTACTATCACCTTTGCTTAATGTTGAGATTTGTGCATGTCATATCCAAGCCCCAGTAAAAAAAAGTATGAGAATAATGGTTGCATAGCTTAAATTAAAGTTCCACAGAGCTGCCCTCCCTTTTGATTTTTTTGCAAAGGTTAAAAAAATATATATACATACAGTAAACTTTGAAAAGAAAATACCCTAAAGAGGTAAAATGCAGGGAATATTTCCAATTAAAAAAAATATCTTAGAAAATCTATCTTAGAACAGTAATAAAAATCTCAGTAATAAGGTGGAAGTAAAACATATATTTTTCTGTAAACATAGATCTTGACAAGGTGGGGGAAAAACAGCAAAATTGTATGTAGGTCTACGCCTCTTCAAAGCCCCTGTTCTGTTCTGATCAAGGATTGAGTAAAAGAGGGGGCATAAAAATGAAAGTTTGTCAAAAGGTAGACCCGTATTTTTCTGGTCTCGTCAGCTTCTCGAAAAGTCGCTCAGTGAGGGGGGGGGGGGGGGGGGCAAAAAAAGAAATTCGCCAAACCTTCAAAAATCGCTCAATAAGGGGTTATTGGGGTCTAGTTTCCCCTCCATAATTCCCTGACAAGCAACAAAAAAAAATCATACTTCTCTTCCAAAGGGAGGGGGGCCGGGTCAGCTGTGCCCCCTGGATCCGCCAATGGTTCTGATGGAAATGCTGCACGGATTCTTGTCACGGCACAAGATGGGAGAGGAACACGTCCTGCCCTGCCTGGCTTTCCTATAAAAGATTTTTTTTTTAAGAGTACAAAGGAAACTATGATTAGACAACTTCAAAACAATGCACAGTGTAGTCTATGATGTAGGTGATAGTTAGGTAACTTTTACTTTGAACTTCACAAATAAACAATAGAAGATTAGCTAATAATTTAGTTGTCAACATCGTAGTGTAAAATATTGTGATGGGGAAAGAGGAAACAAACGTTAATCTGCACATAGGACAAGAAAATACATGTACACTGCAAATAGAATAATCTTCCTCTATTTACATTAAGGCTAAAACATCATTTAATAGAATATCGTAATATTAAATAAGGAGCCAAATTGGCATATTGCATCCAAACTGCTTTATAATACAGGAATACTGCAGTAAGGATTAAAACAAAAAATATGGTGTACTCACTGATTTTCAGTTGCATCCTGCCTTGCCTGTCCGCCATACTGCTGCCGATACAGATAGCTAGTAACCAGTTTCCATCACATACCGCTCCAGACACACTGGATGAAACCCTGGGTGGAGAAGAAGAAGAAGAAGAAGAAGAAGATCATATCTATTGTCAACTATAACGGTACCTACACTTACTTAGTGTAGCAGCACAAAGAAAACAAGCAAGATAACAGGAGAGCTAAGAGTTTTCTGGATATCAATGTTAGAATTTACTAGAATCAAACGCTACCACCCCATGCACCAGTAAAACTGCCCAAGCGCAAGCCCAGGCAGGGTCAGCAGGCGAACAACCAAACGGCGCGGGGTGTACCCCGGCCCTGCGCACATCGAGCTCACTGCCTCGATCAGCGAAGTATCAGCTCAGCCTCTCGGGCAATTTGCAAGCGTAAACAAGATTCATAATACGTGGATATGCGTGAATTAAACTTTAATCGGTAATTTATTATCAAAAAATAATTACCAATTGTGTCTCCCGTCGATATCCTCTCCGTTATTAAAATCAGGGACGTCTCTGTCATCATCAGAATCTTGCCCAGACTCCGACATGTCTGGCTCAAACATAGTATACGGCCGGGCCCCTAATTCCTCTTCAATTTCTTCTGGGACTTGATGCTCCAAATCAGATATATCTGATCCTGAATAAGTGTCCTGGCTGAAGAAGATGATGCCATCGTTGATGTAGGATTTTGTCTTTAAAAAGCTAAAATGAAGGGCTGAAATGGCACGAAGTCGAAGGGATCTACACGAAGCTCAATAGCCATAACACACACACATCGATACTGATTCAGCTTGTGTGAGTCGAGCTTGTGGGTGACGTCACATGACGTCATCGATTGCTGGACCGATTTTCCAAAATTTTTAGGGGCGTTCCCAGTTATTATTTTATTTTCAAGGTTACAGATTAATGGATGGAATTCAGGTAATATGATTGACAGATCTGGATTCACAGTAGAAAAGTCTATTAAATGAAGTTCCTTTGTAATTCCATAAAAGGGGACCTTTAATGTCCTTTGGCAAGACAATCATCTACATTTGTCACTCTCCACCCAGGTGAAGGAAATGGGTACCGGTAGGAAGACATTCCTTGAATGCCTTAGCCGGGGTAATAATTTGATACTTTGTATTAAGGGCAGTAGAATATATTTGTATAGTAGTTGTGCTATATAAATGGACATACATGTATATTATATTAATTAGAATGACTGAACAGGAGTTTAAAGTTCTTGAATTATATCTTAACCATCTTACCCACCCCCTCCCCATGTCAAATGTTTAGTCACATGGAGCCATTTTTTTATAGTAACTCGTTATTGTGAGGAGGTCTTCCCCGAATGATGTTAAGATAAGCACTGGCAGGGCCACTTGGCCTCTCCTTTATTGAATCTGCTTGCAGTTTATAACAGACTAATAATAATCTTATTATCTGATTCTATGAATGTGTGCTAATTAAATTATTATTTTATTATTGATGATCTACTGAGAAAATTCATACTATTCAACGCTTCGTTTGACTTAAAACTATAGAATTAGATCTCCATGTGTGTTTCTCCTCTCCCTTTTTTACAGTTAGATTTATAATACTAGTAACATGCAATATACATGTACCAATTTAAAAGGAGATGATGGATCTTTTAATATAGATTTCTTAGATCTGTCAACATTATCTTTGTTTTAGGAGTCAATTTATTGTTGTCATTGGTGTGTGTTGAACATTGAACTTAGATGGTCATTTATTTCTTTTAATTATCATTTCTTCTTTTGTGGGATGTTGTGGGTAAATAATATAACTTGTAATGCAAATTATTTACCGCTTGGAAAGGGATTGAAATTAATAACGTATGATTAATTTAAGATTGAAATTCATTTTTTTTAATGCATGTACATATTTGTACTACTCTCAAGAAGATAATATTATTTGACCTTGACAAGTCGGCTGTGATGGAACTCTATTGTATTGTTGTAAATGAAAAAGTGTATGACTGCAGATAAATTATATAAATTATGTGGGTTTTTTTAAAGGAGAAGAGGTAAACGTATATTTAAGAAGTAAGACAATGTCTAAACTTCTCTAAAAACTGTCCTCATTTCTGTATGCAAGAAAATATTCATTAAAAAGTGAGAAAATATAAACGTATTTCTGAATCGACGTGTGTAAACTATTGCACCTTAAATCTAAGAAAGATGTACATGTAATTGAAAATTATTCTGTGAAGATAATAAAGGTCCTTTCACGTTATATCAATGAAATGAACCATACGGGGAGGGGGTGAAATGAACTAGGACGTGTGATCGAGGTGTATGTATGAGAGAGAGAGGGGGAAGAAAAAAAGAGGATAAAAGGCGAAAGTGAGAAGATTTGGTGAAAAGGAAAGAGAGGAGGGGTTGGCGGGGGGGGGGGGGGGTGAGAGGGAGAGAGAAAAAGTGAAGAATAAAGGTAAAGTATATTAAATCTGTTCAGGTCAATTAAAATGGCCGAATTGTCAAGGTTCATAATTCTCTTTGAAAGGTATTCACAAGACGATGAGAAAGTTGCCCCTTAAGAAAACCTAAGGAAACCTCTTCCCCTACACCTAATATTTTATTCTTACTTTTGCCTTCCATCATACACCCCCACCCCCCCCCCCCCCCCGATTTTATAACTTCTTTATCCTAATGGTCAAAGAGAGTAAATTTATTAATTTCTTTGAAAAATTACTTATTTTGAATGAATAAGTTTTTCTTATTCATGAGACGTGATAAATATGAACAACATGTATTTATCTTCTTAATAACTACGGTAGACAACTCGACCCTTTTGTGCTGAAAATCCTTTCAATTAATAGCTACATGTATTATTAATCACATGTTGGGTCCTAATTATCATAAAGATTAAATGACACCGTATGAATGACGCCCATTCGTCAATTATCGATGCGTCGTCATTAGCCAAGTGATGAATACATTACCATACATGAATAAATTAAGCGGATTTGACCTTTCTTAGTGCGCATGTGTGACACTGATCCATGTTTTTGTTACAGTTGCGTATAAAGCATATACACGGTAGGGGAGCATCTTACAAAATGAATAATGCATAGGGGCTTCGGGCGCGTTCAAATCGTGCCCAAATGTTACAGCGTAATGGCGGCCGCTTTAGGGGCTTGAATAAGAGGCCATATTGCACTGAACGCTGAATTCCCCATAGACTACTGTACTAAATTTGCCGTGTAATGTATTTTGTCTGGTCTGTTTGCGTGCGCGCAAATAATGCAACGCATACACACATACGCACATGACGTCATAAAGAGGTTAAGTTAAACTTGTGTGATCACAATGAAGTATGATGAGGGGCTCTATTAACTGAATGTTGTTGGTTTTTATCAAGTTCTAAATCATTTTCATATATAGGGTATAGATAATAATAATTATATTGGATGGCTTTATTTCATGGAATACCAGAAATATTCCACTTGTTAGGGCCAAAATTGCACGAATCGAAGATGAGTGCAATATTGGCCCTAACTCTGGTATCCCATTCAGAACCATCCAATATAATATAAATATTGCACGGCAAGTTTAGTAATGTAGCTATAATGGGGAATTCAGCGTTCCGTGCACTATCCTCTCATATTGCACGCGCAAATCAAGCGGACAAAAATATGCGCTTTTAATGCGCCGCTAAAATGCCTTATAGGTAATAATTGTTATTATTGTAGAATAGAATTATTATTGGTTAGTCGATACGTAAGAGGTTAATGATTCAGAAAGTAAGAGAGGGATGTGGAGTAGGAGAGAAAGAAAGAGGGGCGGAGAGGGGGAGAAAGGGGGACGAGAGTGAGAGATAAATAGAACACTCTAAAAACTTAATGTTAAATCTACATTTAAAAGGTTGGAGGAGTGCCAAATTTTCAAAATGGTAAATGAACCCTTTTAACATGCTGCATCCAACCTTTAAACTATTAGATCCAGCATGTTAAAAGTGTTAATTTACCATTTTTAAAATGTTGTCACTCCTCCAACCTTTTAAATGTAGATTTAACATTTGAGTTTTTAGAGTGAAATGAAAAAGTGGGGAAAAAAAGAAAAGTGAGAGAATGAGTGAAAGAGAATGATGAAGGAGGGAAATTTGGCAGTTGTGAGAGTATATACAACATAATTCATAGCAGTTCCCCACTGCAACACCATCACAAGAATAACTTACATGTATGACTATCAAGACAATTTTTGGAAAGGAACAGAATTTCAACCACGGTCTGAAGACATTGAAATTTGTGAGACATCCTGAGCAAGCGCCATGAGCGCCCAATTGAGGCGGATACCGGCGCTATAGAAGAAGAAGCCATCATCATCATCATCATCATAGCACAACGAAAAAATGAAAATTCATTGGATAAATAAAGCAAAATGATGGATTTAGGTATCGCGCTATTACAAAAGATGATCATAATAGTAACATTACATCGATTGATTGTCCTTCGATCTTTCGAACAACGGAGTAGCAAATATGTATTAGTTTCACTTATTATTGCTACAGCATTGGTTCAGAAGATTCACATCATATATTGCACAAGGAATTGGACTTTGCTTAATTTTGTCCGAGTTCGAAAAGAAATTAATATTCATGATTAGTTCTTGTTGAGTAGCTAAAGGAGGGTTGAGGGGTAGGTAATGGAATAATTTGGATGAATGGTCTTATGCTTTCAAGTTCATGTGTAATATAAAGGCCTATAAATATTCCATTTCTGTTCGAAATAAATCAGTAGCCCATTATGCAGCATGTTTGGTATTAAAATACAAAGAATCCCAATATTGAAAGAGGTTCATAATTTGTGATATCACAATCTTTCTGCTCCATTTCTCTTACAGGCGTTTCTCAAAGGTTTACTACCTCCATCTACATCAAGTTATCCATATTTTTGTTATTGGTTCGGACTATGGCGAATTGGCTATGGAGCATTTACTTGGCTTGACGGTTCTACGCCAGGGTATGTTCATGATCATGTATTTTTACCGATCTGTAGAACATTGACAATAGTTTATGTACTTTTACCCCATTTTATTTCTTAATGATTCGTGTTTTATATTTATAATTACGAGGCTACTCACATTGAACATGTCTAATAAATCAGATATTACATAATATATATCAGACGATGGCATTGTTTTAAAAGGATATTATGATTATACATTCATGTATATATTTTCATATAATGTTAAAGCAGCTTAGCAAAAATTATAAAGTGGTCCTAAAATAATGTTTCAAGAAATTTTGGCAGGGTTATCGATATTTTTTTTTTTTTTGGGGGGGGGGGGGAATAGTCACATGTATATTGGTGATTATTAGCATAGGCATACTATTTCAAAAATGAGAGGAACATAATCCATGTTCATGATGATTATTTGATAGTTGATTAGAAAGAAAGAAGTCATGGCGTGGAATGTAGATAATGACTGAGTACCGATATTTTTACATGAAAATAATGAGTTTGCAGGCCAGGACGCCCTGTGAGTCATAAACTGGTAGGGACTGTTACAACTGGTAATGACACAATAGCGCATATTATATGACACCTAATTAGATCCTTGCCATTTGATTGGTTGTTTGATGTTGGTCATTTGTCCCATTTAACAATTACGTCATCAATCGTGCAAATTTGATCCATTCACCGTGCAATTTTGGATCCATACGAAATTGTCCATTGCACTCGCGACCACCAACGCGCGCGTCTACATACGCAAAAACGACTTGGCTTTGCAGCGCGCATGCGACTATCAAGTACATTAACGGACCGCCGCGGCCGCGCGCTCAGATCAGCAACAAAATGTAAGTCCCTTCACTCTTGATCTTGTTTCTTGATTCATAAAATGTCAAAAGAAGTATAGGTATTTTTAGGTGTCATATAAAACAAATAATGAATGTTTTTTCATTCGTGCAATGGACAGAATATTTCATTCGGTGAAAGATGAAAATGATCCATTCAACTCGGCTCCGCCTCGTTGAATGGATCATTTCATCTTTCACCTCATGAAATATTCTGTCCATTGCACTCTTAAACATTCATTATTTGTATAATGTCACAACGACACAAAACGGAGCCTATTTTCGGCTGAATAAACTAATTTCTTGCACTGAAATTAATGAGGCGGGTGAGTTTAAAGCGAAAATAAGTTAGCTACGTAGACCTTGAGTTTTAAAAAAACCTTATATTAAAGGTATTGCTTAACTTTGTTGGAAATCAGAAGAAAAAAAAATATCTGAATTAGCTCATGCTGCAATCATAATTAGAAACCTTTAGGTCCGTCAGGAATCGTATGACTTTTGCAAGTCAATTGCTGATTTCATTATCAAGATATTTATGATTGAAAATCGAAATTTTATAAGTGTCTGTCATGGCGCTTATAGCTTGTAACGGTCGGCATACCTCCCTCTTTCTGCACAGCGTATACGTCTATTTACATTGCCATTGGCCTAGTGCCTGCCGTTGTGGCTTGAAACCTGCCCCGAATTCACACCAGAAACGAACCCTGCGCAGTGGGGTGTAATGTTGACAGAGCTTGCAATACCCTCCTTGGCAATACTAACGCGCGCGCTAGAGAGAGCTTGTGCGCTAGAGCTCATCCCGTGGGCATTGGCCTATGGGGCGCCAAGTGTAAAGTGCCTATTCCGTTACAAAATTGCCTCATTTCGTGACAAAATTCACTCAAAACTGTCTTCTGTTACAAAATTATTGAACAACGGTTCATTTTGTTACAAAATGAATTTGGAAAGGTTATTCTGTAACAAAATGATTCTGACCATTTTCATTCTGTAACAAAAATTTATTTTGTGACAAAATATTTTACACTCCCATTTTATTCTGTAACGAAATCATTCTGTTACAAAATTGACATTACAAAATAATTTTGTCCATTTTCATTTTGTAACGAAATCATTCTGTTACAAAATAGTAAGGACGAAATGATTTTGTCTATGTCGTTTTGTAACAAAACTATTCTGTTACAAAACTGACAGGACAAAATAATTATGTCCATTCTATTTTGTAACAAAATCATTCTGTTACAAAATTGACAGGACAAAATAATTTTGTCCATTTCATTCTGTAACCAAATTATAGCTGTTACAAAATGGACAGGACAAAATGATTTTGTTCATTTTCATTTTCATTTTCATCTCTCTCCACACACACATCCTTTCTCTAACACGTTCACAACTTCCATCTAATCACGATGTTGGATCAGGCAAGAAGTTATCACAAGCGTTTTTTTTAGTTATAACCCCGGTTAAGTCGGAAATAAATACATGTAGATGCAGAATACATGAAATGAAGAATCGGTGCAATAAGATATGCCTACCCATGCACATGCCGAGGGGGTGTTCATACACCCCCTTGACAAAAGGGGTGTTTGTAGGTGGTTAAACACCCCCTTTTGGTGTTATCGAAAGTTAGAACACACCTTTTGGATGTTAAAAAGCCCCCCCCCCCCCCCCCCCCCGTTAGAATTCCTGATTTTTTTTTTCACACTTGTTGGATAATTTGTTACACTTTGTTTTATTTTTGTTTGGCTTGTCAGACATTTTTTGGAGTAAAAAGACCCCCAAAATACTGAAGTAGATAAGGGTTAGACCTCATGCCAGACTGACCTTTGACCCCGTGACCTTGGGGTAATTGGATAATGAGTGACCTTAACCCGTTGAAGACAAGCTCAACGAAGCGTGGTTGTCAAGGAGGGGGTGTGGTCTACTGCGTTCATAGCCAATCAGCGCCTTGATCGCTTTTGCCGCTGGCTTACTGAATATTCATAGTGTTCGGTGCACGAAACTGCGCGATACCTCATGCATTATTCATTTTCTTGTTTCCTTATTGGCTAGTGCCGACGGAAGTAATGAATAATTTATGAGGTTCCGGTGTCAACACGAATGTTTTTTGCGCCGGTTGTATTTTACCCCCCCCCCCCCTCCTCTCTCTCTCTCTCTTTAGACAGAGGGATACGTGGTTGGTGAATTTATACGACATATCATTTCCACCCCATTTTGTTTCCTCCATCTCCATGAAATTCATCTGTTTCATCCTAATTTTCTGCCTGTATTCTTTTTCCGAGAGTAAATACTTTTACTTCCATTCGTCTTTTTTTATTTATTGATTGTATTTCTTGTCTTCCCCATCCCCCATCCCTTTGACCCGCTATTTTGTTTTTGTTTTTTTATCAATTCTCGTTGTAGCTTCCTATATCTCACTTATTCACATGATTCATGTCTGCTTTTTTTTCGTAAATTTTATTTTGTTCTTCTTTTTTCGTCGTTTATCCTTGGGCTATTCTTTTATTTTCCCACATTTTTCTTCATTTATCATAATTATAGTTATTCCTTTATCTTATCCTTCCGTTTTGTCTCCCTTGATTTGTTTCCTTCTTTCTTCGTCTACCACATTCTATCAAGGCCAGCCGAACGTTTTTGAGATTGGTGGGGCCCAAATATGGGAACCATGCAGGGAATGTTACTATTGTGCTACAAAAATGGGAGCAGTCACCGCCGTCGTCGACATTCCCGACAAAAATTTTGTTGACAACTCAAAAAAAGTCCAATATCGTCGCCGTTCCCGGCAAGTCCAAAAAACAAGAAACAAAACAAAACAAAACAAAAAAAATGGTTCAAAGGACATCGCCGATAGTCGATGTCGTCATCACACACATGGGGGGGGGGTCAAAATTTTTGTAACACATTTTATATGTCCGATGCAAAAATATTTGGGGCCCCCCGGTTCCGCCGGCCATACATATTATCCTCACAATTCTGTTTTTTTAATGTATTATTCATTTATTTTCATAAGACATTATTGCGACAATAACTCATAAACGTGTTTGCATATCATATTTTCTATTTATTGCTTTATATGTATTTAAATAATTCGTCTTATGCTGATTCAAGTCATTTACTTTCATTCTTATTTTCCAGTCTTATCCTTCATATTTCCTTTCAAACAATATTTCATTAGTAGTCATTATTATACCATCATGATGGGTTGCTGTTATAGGAATTTATTATTTTAGCGAGACTATACGCTTCTCCGAATCATTCTGTATTTTCCAATTTTGTCGCCTTTTCAAGTTATTCAATTTTGTTGATGTATATGTAAAATGATGATTATATTATGAGAAATTAATATTGATAACTTTAGCAGCTTCGTAGTAAAAGGACTACCACTTTCACAGTGCTAATGTGTTTTTTTTTTGCAAAAAACAAAATAAAAACAAAACAAAACGATTTTTCTCTTATTATAATCATCTTTACAGAATCGTTTCGTGTGGATTCTGTGTTATCTATTCTCGCGTTTTGGGGTTTTTTTTGCCGCAGATTATAAGCTCTCATGAAGTGGTCGGAAGACTAATGAATTCACAGAGTTTAAACCTTATAAATCGGTTCGACTTTCGCTAACTTCTAAAGTCTAAATAGGGGAAATGTTCAATAATAATTCCTCTGTTATAAGTGGTACACTGGTACAAGTTTAAATGCATATATATATATTCGCTATTATTCTTTTCTACAGCCAGCAACTTTGATCCGCCTTTGGAAAAGAAAGTAATCGATGAGTGTTTTATTATGTTAGATCCTCTCGCTGAGTTATAGACATTTATGACCTTCACAAAACGGGGAAGTGCCCCCCCCCCCCCCGCCCCCTGGATTGGAGCTCCATTGACAAAATGGGGGATTATTTGGCGTGGCCTTGGCAACCTTCGTTCGTATTTCCTTTGTTCTGATCTGCAATGAAAAGACAGGAAATCCATGCTTTTGAAACCGTTAGAACCCAAGCAGGACTCGGTTTATTGTTTGTAAAGTACGGCGACTAACTGAATATACTGTATGTAGTTCAATAAAATGTGAATAACGCTACTCCTTTATACAGAAAACAATTCAGCAGAGGAAGCAATAATGAAAGTATGATGCTGCATGATGATGAGAAATCGTGAACTCCATAATAAACCTATGAATGTAAAACAAAAAGTAGAAGAAATGTCCCCAAAAGATTTTCATCTATTTATTTCTAACCTTTTGCTTTTATTTCATTATGCATTTGACATTTATTTATTTTTTTTTTGCCTCATGAGTTTTGATCGTACTCTTTGTTTCCACCTTTCCTCTTGGTGTTTTTTTTCTGTTCTGTTCTAAACGAATAGACGAGCACAGAAGACGAAATTGCTGTTGAAGAGGGTGAGAGAAATATAAAATAGAGTGTTTATAATGGAGAACAAGAGACGGTAATAAAGAAGGTCAGAAATGAAGACAGAACAATTGATGAGAAAAGTGTAACAAAAATCCGATCAATGATAAAATAAACTTCCGTGGAAAATATATTCAAAAATGAAAAAAAGGTTTCTTTATGAAAATCAATCCGGTGGCATGCAAAGCTGGAGAAAAAGAACTCGGCACGCGAGGCGAAGTGGTCGATCGATTTAATTTGCATAAACTATGCAAATAAGGCAGAGATCGAGGGTAAACGTAATTCATATGGAAATGAATAGAGCGTGTGCGCACAAGCCTATTTTGATTGGTCGGTTCTGAGCCAGAGCGTTGCTATGCGAGTTCGAGTTCGAGTTCAAGAGTTAAAGAGGAAATAAGGTTTTGAAACTGTGTTTTCTACCCCAAATCGTTATCATTTCAAAGTAAAACAAAGCAAACCACTATGTCAAATGTATAATCATTCGAATCAGTAAGGATTTATGTTTATTCATGTAGTAATGAGTGAAATAAATGTTGTAAAACTGAGCTCGTCTCTTCGATTTTCTCAGACCGCATATATGCGGGCTCAGTCCACGAGCGGGGAAAAATGAGCCCGCATATATTCGGGCTCAGTCTTCAACGGGTTAATTGGATAATGAGTGGCCTTAATTGGATAATGAGTTTGCGGGTAAACGGGTAATTGGATAATGAGCGACCTTGATGGGATAATAGCGTGGGACCGCGGTAAACGGGAAATTGGATAACGAGCGACCTTGATTGGATAACGAGTCTCCGCGCGGGTACGCGGTAAACTGGAATTGGATAACGAGCGACCTTGATTGGATAATAGCGTGGCTACGCGGTAAACAGGAAATTCAATTAAACTCCGCGCGGGGCAATCTCCCGCCCCCGCTATAAATGGTGGGAGTAAACCGAGAACAAATCACATTTCTAATGGGGGTGAATCTTCGTAAAAGCGGCGTGCTATAAAAACCGTCAATTTGGAAATCCCACGCATTCTCGACATCCTACCAACCAGAACAGCTTTGTCACAGGAACAGCAATCTATCTACATGCCCTGTTGATAACGGCGTGGATGGTGTTTTGGAAAGTACCTTCGCGTGGTTTTGAATATTGGAATCATATCGAAAAAAGTGTTTAAAGAGCGGGAGGAGGAAAGAAAAAGACGGGACACGCAAAATATCGACAATCATGAGTCAAACAGGGTGGACCGCCGAGGACGAAGCGACGTTGCGACTCCTTCAGGAGCGCAGGAGGAGAGCGAGAGAGCGGCAAAGGCAAGCTAGAGCCGAGGTGGTGGAGAGGATGCGGGACGAGAACCTGCGGGTGGAAGATGAAGAGCGGGACGTGGGGTCTGGCGTGAACATGTTGGACCCCAATTTGGAGGGACATGATGGGCATGAGATTCGAGGTATGTTGCAGGCGATTGATACGTGTGTGGGTGTATTCGCTTTTAGTGAAGGGGAGTCTTCACACGATCTTCACGCGTTAAGCGCCCCCATCAGGATCCGAAGTAAATTATCACAAATAATCATAATAATCAACTACTATATAATAACTCACAAAATGTTTTTTGAACAGTTATACAGTGTATCGGTGGATCACAAAGTGAAGCCCCTTTTATTCGCTCCTGTTCGTTACAATTTTATCTATAACCACCACTAAACTTTCAACGATGTTGGTAACGATGTGGATATTCTTTGCACGGTGGAGGGAGCCACGTATAGGAAGTCCCTATTGGACACGGTGGGAGGAAACGTGGGTGTCAGTGAGCGAAGAAGAGAGAAAGAAAGATGATACCGCCGATTTGGCCTTCGACGGGAAAGGAGTCGAGGGATCCGAAAACAAATGTCTTGGAAATAACGAGAAAATTGAATCTGACCCAAACCTGCAATCGGGAAATTAGGGGTGAGAATCTCTAACAAAATATATACTATTTTTGCAAATTTACACGTTGCTAGCGATGAACAATTTGATGGAAGGGCTCGGATCTAAATGATGGCACGAAGCAAATATTTTATTTATTTTATCTTTTATTATCCCTAGATCATCGGGGAGCTGTGACCTGTTCGACCCCAATTTAGACGTTCTGGAAAGAAATGATAATCAGGGAGTCGGCGGTGTTATAGACCATGGCGAGGACATGTTTGACCCCAATTTAGTTGCATTGGAAGATGATACCCAAGCTTTGGTGCAGGATGAGGAGACCGTGCGTCAATTTTATCACGTCGACACCTACAAGATGCGCAAGGTAGGGAGGTTTACAGCCAAAGCCATAGATTATCGGATCGTCGTTCACCCCTTGGACCGGCTATTACATCATCACGGGCCCTATGACGTGGTTCACGCCTTGTTGAACAGCGCGTTTACGGCGATGCGCGATGGCGTTCAGCCGCAAGACAGCATCGGAATGATCATCGATGGCGGTGGATTTGGATCCCCATCATGCGGAAGGATCAATTTTCCATCGAACGGGTCATGTTGGCCGTAGAGGGCGTGCTCCAATGCAATTCGGGTTTTCTTACCGAGGACGAGGGTTTTGAATTGTCCTTTGTCCACATCACCATGCCCGCGGGGCGGGGAAATCGAAACGTGCCGAGAATCGACTTTCAAAAATGGCTGAAGGGGAAACGCTGTTTTGTCCACATCAAGAATCGGGAGAGCACATGCTGCGCACGGGCACTCGCCCTGGCCATCGCTTACGATCGCAGGACGGAAGGTGTGGAGACAGCTCGCTATTACAAGAGCATACGTCGGACAGAAGACACTCAGAAAGCAGCGGCGTACCATCTGCACGATATTTCGGGGGTGCCCGTCGGTGCAGCTTGCGGTATCGACGAATTGAAGGCGTTTCAGCTGGCCATTCCCGACTATCAGATCGTCGTCTACTCACGTTCAACGTTCAAGGACACGTTCAACGAAATTCTCTACGCCGGACCCCATAAACCCAATCAGCTGTACCTCTACCACTACGACGACCACTATGACGTCATCACCTCGATGCCGGCCTTCCTGGAACAGAACGGATTTTGCCCCCACTGTCTGGCAGGGTACTCAGTGAAGAAACGCCACGTGTGTGCCGCGGGGTGTGTCTGCTGTCGCAAGGGGCCTTGCGAAATTACAACGTGGCAGCATTGACTGCCACCGCTATTTCAAAAACCCGACCTGTTATCAAAAATCACAAACGAATCGGAAAAGGCAAAGGATCCGAAGAAGGTGTGACGGTATGCAGCCGCGTATACAGGTGCGAAAAGTGCGGGGTGCGATCGACCAGACCAAGAACGGAACGGCGAAAAAGCACGTGTGCGGATCGCGATACTGCTACCGATGCCGCGTTCAAATCCATCCCGGGGAAAACCACCTGTGTTACATGAAAGCCCCCGCGAAAGATGATCTTCAATCTGCGTTGGAGGTGGTCGATGAATTCGTCAAATTCGGATGGACGCGCCATCGCCCACAATGCCCGAGGATACGAGGCGCTGTTGGTCAAAGAATATCTGTTCGAACAGGGGATAGCCCCCGACGCGATCGAAAATGGGGTCAAGATCATTAAAATGGCCTACAACCACGTGACCTTGATCGACTCTCTGAGTTTCCTAGCCATGCCTCTGGCCAAATTCCCCAAATCGTTCGGTTTGAGGGAAATGAAGAAGGGGTATTTCCCTCATCTCTTTAACACGAAAGCGAACGAAGGGTATCGTGGGCCGATTCCTTTGAAAGAGTACTTTGACCCCGAAGGCATGAAAGAGAGCGACGCCAGAAAAAAAATTGACACGTGGTACGCCGAGCAGGAGGGCGCGCTCTACGTCCTCGAAGCAGAGATGCTGACCTACTGCCACAGCGACGTGGATATTCTGATGAGGGGGTGCATGACCTTTCGGAGATCGTTCATCGAAGCGTCCGGGATCGACCCTTACAAAGATGACGTCACCATCGCCGCGGCGTGCAGTCGAGTATACCGCACCCGCTTCATGCCTCAAGGGACCATCACGTTGATACCACCGCAGGGTTACACTCCAAAACACAACCAGTCCGTGAAGGCCATGGGCTGGCTCAAATGGATCGCCCATTGTAAAGGCATCGACATCCGACACGCGCTGAACGGCGGAGAAGCGTGAATAGGCAAGTATCTCGCGGATGCGCTGCACGGGAAGACTGTGTACGAATTTTACGGTTGCCTGTGGCAAGGATGTCCAGATTGCTTCAAGTTGAGAGACATTCTGGTGCCGGGTACGGGGGAATCCGTGGAGAGCGTGTACCAAAAGACGATTTTAATCGCCAACTGAAGGAGAATTCCGACATATGTCAATTTTACAAGGACTTCAAGGCAAATGTCAGAACCCCGCTCAATCCGCGAGATGCATTCTACGGGGGCAGGACGGGGGCTTCCCGCCTCTACCACAAAATCGAGGAAGGGGAAAAAATCGCGTACGTGGACGTATGTAGTCTCTACCCCTGGGTGAACAAAGTCGGCAAGTATCCAACAGGGCATCCCGAAATCGTCACCGAGAACTTCAAAGATATCGCGGAATACGAAGGACTGATCAAATGCCAGCTATCCCTGCCGAGGAAGCTCTATCACCCCGTGATCCCCTATCGTCCGCCGAGGATAGGATGCTGGTAGGGACCTGGGTGACGGACGAAATCAAGTACTCATTGACCAAAGGGTACGTCCTGGGAAAGGTGTTCGAAGTGTGGCATTTTCCCGAAACCACGCGGTACGATCCCCAGACCAAGACGGGTGGACTGTTTTCGGGTTACATCAACACGTTCTTGAAGGTCAAGCAAGAGGCAAGCGGTTGGCCGGCAGACTGCCGATTCTCCGGAGAGGAAGATGGACTACCCGTGCCCAAGGACGTTCGAATCAACCGGGAACAATATCTTAAGGAGTACTTTGAGAAGGAAGGCATCAAACTCGATCCCACCAACATCAAACATAATCCGGGTGTGTTTTAGCTTTATACGCCAGTTTTTATATTTTAATTTGGTTTAAACAATAACAGTAATAATGATCGTGATCGCGAATAACGATTAATAATTATCAGATAATGAACGGTGTAAAATTTAAAATGAATTTAAAAAAATGAAGTAAAAATAATAGTAACAAATTACAATAAACATTTCATGGACTAACTGTGTTTTATTATTATTATTATTATTTCTTTATCCTAAGGACTGCGCGCGGGGAAAGATGGGTCAAAGAGGAAATCTAGCTAGAGCCGAATACTTCACCGAACCGGGGGCCTTCTACCGGTGTCTCGTGGACAAAACCCGGCAAATTTCACGCGTGGAATTCCCCACGGATCACATCGCCAAGGTAGTCCACGCCCCGGAAGAGGACTTTGAAACCAGCCTCGGGAACACGAACGTGGTGGTTGCTGCTTACACCACGGCGCAGGCCAGGCTTAAACTGTACAGCTACCTGGACCTTTTGCAAGACCGCGTGCTGTACTACGACACCGATTCAGTCATCTTCGTCGACAGAGAGGGCGCCCCCAAAGTTCAGACGGGTAACTTCTTGGGGGATATGACGGACGAACTGACGACCTACGGAGAAGGGAGTTACATCGAAGAATTCTGCTCGGGTGGGAGCAAGAACTACGCCGGGGCATCACGCTAAACTTACGTAACAGACGCGTCGTCAACTTTGAAAGTCTCAAATCCATGGTGTGCGATGGGAAAGGAGCACATGTCATCACCGATCCCAGGCGCATCGCTCGTACCGGGAAGGGGCAGTTGGTCACAAGAACGGAGCAGAAGGTTCACCGGGTGGTGTTCGATAAACGCGTGAAATTGCCGGACTATAACACGCTTCCGTACGGTTACTAAATGAATGCCGGGAGTGCCCGCGTTAACAGCATTATGAACGAATAAAAAGGTGACCCGCAAGGTATATATGAGTCTGTCTCTACAGCGAGGTTTATTTTCAGCCATGGACGTGCGAATTAAGACACCGTTTAGGATGATTGTAGCAGGACCGTCCATGTCCGGCAAAACGACGTTGATAAGGAAATTGTTGACGAACGGAGAGACCATGTTTGACCGACATTTCGTCAAAATACTCTGGTGTTACGGGCAATATCAACGAGAGACGTTTGCAGAAATTCACAACGAAATCCCAAACGTCGAATTCTACGAAGGATTGCCCGATGACATTTCGTCACATTTCAAATCTCCTGGTGCTCGATGATCTTATGTCCGACGCCTCCAAAGATGAGCGCGTTACCAAACTCTTCACCGTGTAATATTAACCCGTTGAAGACTGAGCCCGCATATATGCGGGCTCAGTTTTCCCCGCTCGTGGACTGAGCCCGCATATATGCGGTCTGAGAAAATCGAAGAGACGAGCTCACTTTTACACCATTTATTTCACTCATTACTACATGAATAAACATAAATCCTTACTGATTCGAATGATTATACATTTGACATAGTGGTTTGCTTTGTTTTACTTTGAAATGATAACGATTTGGGGTAGAAAACACAGTTTCAAAACATTATTTCCTCTTGAACTCTTGAACTCGAACTCGCATAGCAACGCTCTGGCTCACTGCCGAGAACCGACCAATCAAAATAGGCTTGTGCGCACACGCTCTATTCATTTCCATATGAATTACGTTTACCCTCGATCTCTGCCTTATTTGCATAGTTTATGCAAATTAAATCGATCCGCCACCTCGCCTCGCGTGCCGAGTTCTTTTTCTCCAGCTTTGCATGCCTCGGATTGATTTTCATATAGAAACTTTTTTTTCATTTTTGAATATTTTCCACGGAAGTTTATTTTATCATTGATCGGATTTTTGTTACACTTTTCTCATCAATTGTTCTGTCTTCATTTCTGACCTTCTTTATTACCGTCTCTTGTTCTCCATTATGAGCACTCTATTTTATATTTCTCTCACCCTCTTCAACAACAATATCGTCTTCTGTGCTCGTCTATTCGTTTAGAACAGAACAGAAAGAAAAAAAAAACATCAAGAGGAAAGGTGGAAACAATGAGTACGATCAAAACTCATGAGGCAAAAAAAAATAAAAATAAATGTCAAATGCATAATGAAATAAAAGCAAAAGGTTAGAAATAAATAGATGAAAATCTTTTGGGGACATTTCTTCTACTTTTTGTTTTACATTCATAGGTTTATTATGGAGTTCACGATTTCTCATCATCATGCAGCATCATAATTTCATTATTGCTTCCTCTGCTGAATTGTTTTCTGTATAAAGTAGCGTTATTCACATTTTATTGAACTACATAGTTTTACAGTATATTCAGTTAGTCGCCGTACTTTACAAACAATAAACCGAGTCCAGCTTGGGTTCTAACGGTTTAAAAAGCATGAATGGATTTCCTGTCTTTTCATCGCAGATGAGAACAAAGGAAATACGAATGAAGGTTGCCAAGGCCACGCCAGATAATCCCCCATTTTGTCAATGGAGCTCCAATCCAGGGGGGGGGGGGGGGGCAAAAAAAACCCCGTTTTGTGAAGGTCATCAATGTCTATAACTCAGCGAGAGGATCTAACATAATAAAACACTTATCGATTACTTTCTTTTCCAAAGGCGGATCAAAGTTGGTGGCTGTAGAAAAGAATAATACCGAATATATATATGTATTTAAACTTGTACCAGTGTACCACTTATAACAGAGGAATTATTATTGAACATTTCCCCTATTTAGACTTTAGAAGTTAGCGAAAGTCGAACCGATTTATAAGGTTTAAACTCTGTGAATTCATTAGTCTTCCGACCACTTCATGAGAGCTTATAATCTGCGGCAAAAAACCCCCCAAAACGCGAGAATAGATAACACAGAATCCACACGAAACGATTCTGTAAAGATGATTATAATAAGAGAAAAATCGTTTTGTTTTGTTTTTATTTTTTGTTTTTTGCCAAAAAAAAACACACATTAGCACTGTGAAAATGGTCATCCTTTTTTTACTACGAAGCTGCTGAAGTTATCAATATTAATTTCTTATAATATAATCATCATTTTACATATACATCAACAAAATTGAATAACTTGAAAAGGCGACAAAATGGGAAAATACAGAATGATTCGGAGAAGCATATAGTCTCGCTAAAATAATAAATTCCTATAACAGCAACCCATCATGATGGTATAATAATAACTAGTAATGAAATAATGTTTGAAAGGAAATATGAAGTATAAGACTGGAAAATAAGAATGAAAGTAAATGACTTTATTCATTCATTGTAAAATCAGCTTGAATCAGCATAAGACGAATTAATACATATAAAGCAATAAATAGAAAATATGATATGCAAACACGTTTATGAGTTATTGTCGCAATAATGTCTAATGAAAATAAATGAATAATACATTAAAAAAACAGAATTGTGAGGATAATATATATGGCCGGCGGAATCGGGGGGCCCCCAATATTTTTGCCTCAAAAAAAATGTGGACCCCCCCCCCCCCCCATGTGTGTGATGACGACATCGACTATCGGCGATGTCCTTTGAACCGTTTTTTGTTTTGTTTTGTTTTGTTTTTTTTTGGGGGGGGGGGGCTTGCCGGGAATGTCGACAACGGCGACGATATTGGACTTTTTGGGGGTTGTCAACAAATTTTTTGTAGGGAATGTCCATATTTGGGCCCCACCAATCTCAAAAACGTTCGGCTGGCCCTGATAGAATGTGGTAGACGAAGAAAGAAAGAAACAAATCAAGGGAGACAAAACGGAAGGATAAGATAAAGGAATAACTATAATTATGATAAATGAAGAAAATGGGGGGAAATAAAAGAATAGCCCAAGGATAAACGACGAAAAAAGAAGAACAAAATAAAATTTACGAAAAAAAGCAGACATGAATCATGTGAATAAGTGAGAAATAGGAATCTACAACGAGAATTCAGAATTGATAAAAAAACAAAACAACTCAAAACAAAAACAAAAACAAAATAGGGGGTCAAAGGGAAGGGGGATGGGGAAGACAAGAAATACAATCAATAAATAAAAAAAGACGAATGGAAGTAAAAGTATTTACTCTCGGAAAAAGAATACAGGCAGAAAATTAGGATGAAAGAGATGAATTTCATGGAGATGGAAGAAACAAAATGGGGTGGAATTGATATGTCGTATAAATTCACCAACCCCGTATCTCTCTGTCTAAAGAGAGAGAGAGAGAGAGAGAGGGGGGGGGGGGGTAAAATACAACCGGCGCAAAAAAACATTCGTGTTGACACCGGAACTCATAAATGATTCATTACTTCCGTCGGCACTAGCCAATAAGGAAACAAGAAAATGAATAATGCATGAGGTTTCGCGCAGTTTCGTGCACCGAACACTATGAATATTCAGTAAGCCAGCGGCAAAAGCGATCAAGGCGCTGATTGGTTATGAACGCAGTAGACCACACCTCCCCCTTGACAACCACGCTTCGTTGAGCTTGTCAGGATTTTTACCGTTCCCAGCGGGGGAATCGCACTGCGCTTTACCGTCTTCAACGGGTTAATATGAGTCGCAATGGATACTCATTTTTTTTTCTTTCTTTCCCAACGTTCTGAATTTGGGCATCACAGGTAAATTTATTCCATTCACCTACGTGTTATAGTGGGCGACATATTGCCCAGATAATCGGACACAGGTAGGTCAAAATGCCATTATGTAAAAAGCATCACCTTCATATCGAATATAACTTGACTCATATAAAAGTACTGGATATTTCTGAGCTATTTCCCACTCTCTTGAGTCCAATGTGAATAGATATTCATGAATATGATCATCATACATTCGCAAAAACAGCTAATTCATCGCAGCGCAACGCCCCCTAACCGTACGCCGAGAGTGCGGGCGCCGCGTCAAGGTCAACCTCTCGTTGACTTGGTTCCCCGGTTTTGCAAAGAAACACGGAGGAATTTAGCTTTTAAAAAATAATTGTGTAACTCAACAACTTTTTAAACGAATGATAAAATGGCAAATATATTTCTGATTATACTGCTAAAGTTTTCATAATCATAGGATCAGCAAAATTACAAATGTAAATATTTAAGCTGAACTATTCCCCTTCTCATCTGAAAAAGCACGCGAAAGTACTGAGCCGCCCACGGAGTGGGGCTGGCTTTTGATGCCGACACGCTTGGAGTACGGTCTCGTGGCGCTTCGATGGAAAGCCGTTTCTGCAGCTCGCTGTCTCAGATCAAAGTTTGTATTGTCTGAAATATCTGCAGACAACGAACTTGAAAGTGGAAATAACTCTTTAAGAATATACTTCGAGAGAACATTTCATAGCTTAAATTCGATATGAAGATGATTCCTTGAACATAATTCCGTTTAAACCAACCTGTTGCCACATGTGGGAGCAAAAAAGAAGAAAAATTTGTATTTTTCCATTAGATTTCGTGCTCACTAGCTCTGCGAGAAAAAATTAGTACTGGAATTGGTTTGTGTTTACGTAATTTACATATTTTGAATAATAATGATTCATTCAATATAATTTCTAAAAAACTGCAGTTTTAAAAATTTAGGCCAAATTCCAATACCTACCATTTTCCCTGTAAATTGCGAAATTATTTCAACATTTTAAGAGTATATTTGTATGAATTTGTATGCAGCTACGTAAGATTTTATCACATCATTTTGAAAGAGGCTGAAGATACATATTCAGTAGATGAATAAACATGAGATTCAGATTACCTATCGGGGGATATCAATTTTGATTGGTTGATTTTCCATACCATTTCTTTTCATTTTCAATATTTTTGATCAGCTGTTTGATGAGCCAACGCGCGCATATGCAAATAAAAAAATGGCCGCGCGCACAGATGAGACGCAGTGTAAGTACGTGCGCGGTGGGGGAAAATAGTCCCTGTCCTGCACGCACGTACGCATATTATGATCGTATGTGTTCAACGTGTAGGCGCCTAGCCTACGTTTTTGCACTGAATCTATTATCGATCTAAGTTAGATCTTAATATAAGAGTTAGAATTGCCTCCACGTATCCCTCAAAATGCTGGCCTAATAAAAACGTGTGGTAGACCCAACTTCAAATTGGAATCGGAATGTGATGGTGTGATATCATCAAATTTGCAGGTATGTCTAGCCAAGACTCTAACTACTCTAGATCTAGGCCTACTCTAACTAGGCTAGGGCCCAGACCAATTTTGTTACAATTTTCAATTTCAGTTAGGCCTAAGTTTAGATTAAGTGAATGTTATTTTAAGGTCAATGAGCATGATGAGTTAGACCTAGATCTAATCAGTACTAGTAAATGATTGATGATGGGGTAGATCTACATCTAGATGATTTTAGATCTAGGGGCCTACCTACAATATTAAACTAGTTAGGGGCCTACGCACTTTGTTTTCATCAGCTAAAAGGTCACCAAAATAATTCGTTTTCTTGGTACTAACGTTAGTACTACTATTGGAACGTTAGAATAGTAGTAGTCTGCTTCTTTCAGTCCTGAAGACTCTTGCAGTTCTTCTAACTCAGGGCAATGTGCGAATACAGGAGCAGAGTGCAAGTGCTAATTACAGTGTGCATGCAAGGAAATTTAATTTCTAACGTGAACAGTAAGACTCTAACGTTGTTAGACCTAGCCTAGAGTCTGTGTCTTGATTCTGCATATTGTTGTAAAGTTCATTTGTGGAGAACATTACGATGGGCAATTGTCAATATACGCATAGCCTAGGGCTAGGCCTAGGCCAGTGGCAGTGTCAATTTTGGTCGGAAAAGGAGGCACTATGAACATGACGAACAAAGAAGCGGACAATTTATGCTGCTCCTCATTGTACCCTTCACAATTGCACTGGTTAACAAAAGAACATCCATTCATTGCTATCCTGTAAAAATATGTAGAACAGGTGTCACATAATAGCAGTGAAGGGATGTCCTTTTGTCTACTAGAGCCAGTGGCGGATCCAGGGGGGGGGGGGGGCACAGCCGGCCCATGCCCCCCCCCCCCTTTGGAAGAGAAGTATGAATTTTTATCATAGACGATCCGCCATTTTCTCGATTGTGCCCCCCCCCCCCCCCTTTTTAGAATGAAAACTTTTTTTTTATTTTTTATTTTTGCTTGTCAGGGAATTATGGAGGCAAACTGGACCCCACAACCCCTTACTGAGCGATTTAAGAAGGTTTGGCGAAAATTTTTTTTTGTCCCTACCCCTGCCTAGGCTTGGTTACAAAAAAAAAGACGCGTCCGGGTCAGGACAGGCATTTTCCCCGAGGATACTCACGTGGCTTACCTCAGGAAATAGATATAAAGGACATGTTGCGGATCGGCCCTTTCAGTTTTACATTTGACGTTGGAAAGTACGAGTCTTGAGATGACGCAGCGACTGGAGAGAAACGCGCCATTTTTGGAAGTCATAGCCCGCGGGACCCGGAAGCAGAAGCAGGCTATACTGGGAGGCGCTTCGGACGACCTGTGTCGATGTTTGGCCGAAATTTGTCACAACGTGTTGAAAGGGTGCCTCAACCTGACCAGCCGAGAAGCTGCAAAGTTGAAAAAACACAAGACCAAAATCAGAGTCATGGGCGCTCGGAACGTCTCTTTGGCTAAGAAAAAGAAGCTCGTGCACCAAAAAGGAGGGTATCTGTCGTTGTTGGCCGCTCCGCTGCTGAGTATCCTCGGGGATCTCGTCATCGGTGGAATCAAAAAGGCCGTGGCCCTGGGAAAACAGCGGAGGGCTGCTGCAAAGCATAAGAAGGGCATGACGAATACCAAGCAGTTCAGAAGCAGTTTGACCCGTCATCGATAAAGCCATGAATAACGCAAAGAAGATGGTGCTCGTGCCTCAGGAAATTGCGCAGCAATTTTCACATTCTCATCATTCTACCCAGCAACCCACTTATCAAGGTTTGGATAATCTCGACAGGCAGATGCAAACCATTTTGAGACGGGGCGATATTCCTCTCGATCAAAAAGCGAAGCTCTATCAGCAGGCTCTTTTGGGGTACATCACCTTGCACCAGAAATTGAACCAACCCGTGGCGGTAACCGTTCAAGATGCGGAAATGGCGCCCTCACCGGTTCAGGACCAGCAGCCTCAGATGAGATGGGAAGACAAAGTCCTCGGAGGAATCACCAAATCTCTCCAAGGGAAGGGCAAGCGCTTGGTTTGACTCATTCAGATGGAAGGAGGATCAATGCTAAGCTTTAACCATAAAGGAGAATTGGTCAAAAACGGAGAGGTTCTGCCTGGGACCAACGCCTTGGATCTCATTAAGGACATTTTGTCTAGATCGAGACCCGGGAAGACACGCCCAAGAGGGTGGCCCGAATTTGCTCTTGCACTTTCACACCTTAACCTTCCCCGTGATTTGATCACCGACGGCGCCAGCTGGGAAATGATGCAACCGGAGAATCTCCAAGACGCAAAGGAATTTTCAACCCCCACACCTAAAAGGGGGTCGGCCAAAAGAAAACATAAAAGAGAGAAGACAACGTCAGTATTCTGACTAGTAGAAGGAAAAGCCGCCCATCGCTAAGAGGGTATAACGCATTAAGTAAGGATGCCGCGGTTAAAATTACCCACTTTTGGTCTTCAGCTTCGAAGATTAAGGTGCGTCTTGGCCTGCTGCAGAGGGACCATTACAATCAGGGCTGCAGACGATGTCGACGGAAGAGGGGCTGAACAAAATTTATTGCGACGCAAGTCACCCTGGAAGTTTCGGTGGAGCCGAAAATCTGTACCAAGCGGCCAAGAAGGAGGGCCTGAAAGTCACGAGGCGTCGAGTCAAGGAATTTCTCCAGGGTCTTCCGACATACAGCAAACACAACCCTCTTCGGAGGTATCCGAAGGTATAGGGTATACTCGCACGGTATCGATTTCATCTGGCAGATTGATCTCGTTGACCTCTCCCGTTTGGCTAGATTCAACAAAGGACACAAATTCATCTTGACCGTCATCGACGTTTTCAGCAAATATGGTTGGCTGGTCCCGTTGAAGAATAAAACGGGTGTTAGCCTGGTGAAGGCGTTCAAAAGTATTCTGAAAGAAGGTCGTTACCCTTACAAGGTGCACGCGGACCAAGGAACGGAATTCACAAACAGAAACTTCCAAGCTTTCTTGAAAAAGAACGACATCGCTTTTTTACAGCACAAATAACGAGACCCATATTTGCCAGGCTGGACAGACAAAGTCTTCGAGGTTATAAAAATCGTGCCTCGTTTGCCTTCCGTGTATCGACTTTCTGACCTCGCAGGTTTACACGGAGGAGCTGCAAAAAGTACTGATCAAGGAGGACGAATATTTCCCCGTCGAAAAGATCTCAAAGAGTCGGAAACGTAACGGGGTCAAAGAATACTTCCACAAGTACTTGAACTGGCCCGAAAAGTTCTCCGGCTCGACGACGGACGTGAAGCGCACACGCGGTGGGTTGTAATACCCATAAAGCATAGTCGGATATTATCGTTCGTCATTTTATCGAGATGGCTGGGACGGCAACCACGAAGGACTCCTTTTTTCTCACCCTCCCCTCCAACAGCAGCATGGAAGCGTTTCCAGACAACACGCCCCGTGCATCTCGCTGGAGAATACGAGTGCGCCCTCGTCGACACCTCTTTTCCGACTTCCTGGTATAACCTTATCACTTCGGAGAGTCATCCGACCCAGTCGAGCGTGCAATACCTTCGGATAAGTCAGTATTTCCAAAAGCAACTCAAAGAAGGTTACTATTCAAACATCGAAAAACTCCTTGAAGTAATCAGACCGGAGGTGCCAGAAGGAGACCTCGCCGACGATTGTCGGATTACCGTCATGGAACATGCAGAAAAAATCCTTTTCGATTTTAGCGACGGATGTCAGCTGATTCTGAGGGGGAAAATCGCGCGCATCGAGTTTATCGTGTCGGGAAGCGGAACGGAATACATCGACCTCGCCAAGACATATCTACAGGTGAAAGCGAGAGTCGTAAAATCCAACAGAGCGGACCTGGCAGCAACGGACAAAGGACAGCTTGAACGAAAAGATCGTGACACCCTCCATGCCCACTTACCCCTACCGGGCTTATGCCGACGTCATGCTCAACTACGGACCCGCAGCCCTGAAGTCTCTCTACATCATGAATCTCTTTCATCGGGACACGCCGGGTAATATGGATGTCATGGAGCCATCCCCGGAAGATGACGATGCTGATGAAAACGAAAGATTGAGTTCCCGTTACGGTTACGCGAAAAATTCGGCCTTGATCGACATGATCTCACCCATTCACGCCGACCTCTTTTTTCAACCCTGCTACCTCATCAACGGGGTGGACCTTCGCGTGAAACTCATCCGCCACAAGGACGCGTTTAGCCTCATGGCCAACACCCCGGCTTCCGGATACCGCGTCAAGATCGAAAACTGCACCCTCATTGTCAGAAAGATCAAAGTATCCCCCTCGACGGTCCTGGCTCACGAGAGGGCGTTGGAACAGACAACGGCCAAGTACCCCATCGATCGCGTGGTCACGAAAGTGATCTCGGTCTCGGCGGGTCAGATGTCTCTCCAGCAAGATCACGTGTTCCTCGGCCAACTGCCAAAGAAGGTGATCGTGGCCATGGTGGATCATCGGGCATTCAACGGGAATTACGAGAAGAACCCCTTCAACTTTCAACATTTCAAGACCAATTACCTGGCACTGGATGTAGACGGCAAGCTGGTACCCAGCAAGCCTTTCCAGCCAAACTTCGAAGGGGATACGGGAAAAGAATACATGCGAGAATACTACACGCTCTTCTCGGAGCTTAATAAGCTGGAAGCGCAGCCCGAACTCTACATTTCCAGGGACGACTATGGCAAAGGGGTTTTTTTTTTCTCGCGCTCCACCATGGAAGCCGGTTGTTTTGATTTTTGTGCTCGATCTTGTCTACAATTTTGTTGCTTTTAGCGCGTTTCTCCGTTCTTTTTTCAACGTGAACATGATTTGTCAAGGTGTTTTGTAGACTTGGAATAGTTTTATCATCTCAGCTTCTCAACAAAGAACGTAAGAACATAATATTATATTCACTTTTCGATTGTTTTGAACTTGTGAAATCTACCATTGAAGGCGTACTTGCCTATTACACATGCCATTGGGAAGCACCTTCTTGCTGGCTCTCTAAATTTGCATATGAACAGCAACAATGGAGAAATCAACGATGCAGAGAATGGGAATCCACATTCTTCTTTTGTGTGGAATTTTAACTACTGTATGTACGAACACGAAGCTATTTACTACCTGGAATCCGACTACTAATGAGGGGTTGCCTAGTAATCATAGGAGGTACCTGAAATCCAGTATTCCGTATTATAGTAACTCTACCGCTTGCTTTCAAATTGAAATTACGCGCTGTGAGGATGTGCAGTCGAACCCGGGACCGAATGAAAATAAACAATCTCAAAGTCGACCTACTACTACTGATATAACTTTAAAACGCGCATATTCTGAATCGTCTCTTCTTAACATCCGTGCTTCGGGACAAGTCCCGAGCAGGCTTCCCGCCCCTTTGTGGAAGCACATTAACAATCTGGGAATATGTCGAAAAACCCCAACACACAGAGGCACAAGTTCTGGTAGTCATGGTAACAAAATACGGAAAAGAATCCCAGTATCGTGGACCGCTGAAAGAAAGCCGAATACTTGCCAGCAGGGAGGAGTGAATGTCTCAAATTTGGTATCGATAAAAACTGATAAATGGAATATGCCTACACTAATGAACACAAACGCAAGATCTTTAGTACCCAAACTAGATGAATTATCAGTAGTTCTTCTTGATAGGAAAATCGATGTATGCTGCATTACCGAAACTTGGTGCCAATCTTCTCATCCGTGCCCTTCGGTGTTCTTTCTGATTTGGCTGAAAGAGATATAGAATCGATTTGGATAAAGATGCAACCAAAACGCTTACCAAGAAAATTCAACCCAGTCATTCTTGGTGCCTTGTACCTCCCCCATAACTCTAAAACTGAACACGACCAAATGTTGCAACATATCTATTCCTCTCTGGACAAGGTGTTATGCAAATACCCTAGCGCGGGGATTGTCCTGATGGGGGATTTCAACCATATGCCTGATATGTATTTGAAACGAAATCACAAATTAAGACAGATAGTAAAGAAACCTACTCGTCAGGGTGCGAAACTTGATCTAATCTACACGAATATGGCTGAATATTATAATGACCAAGAACTCGAGGCTGCTCTTGGACTATCAGACCACAAGGTGGTGATTTTTCCCCCGAAACAGTCATATTCGGCACCTCTAGCAAGGAAACGAACACGCAGAATCAGATGTATAAGTAAAACTGCTAAACAACAGTTTGAGTTTGACCTTCATAAAATTAATTGGACTCCATTGTTCCAAACCTTAACATGTGTTGCCAAGTACGAGATTTTTGAGAAGTTAGTTATGTCATTAGTTGAACAACATTTCCCTTTCAAGACAGTTACAAGAGTAGAGAGTGAACGCCCATGGGTAACCGACCACTTCCGTGAAACTGTCAGCAAAAGACAACGAGCATTACACGCCAACAATATTAGTTTGTATAATATGTTAAGGAACAAAGTAAACCGTATGCGGAAAACCCTCCGAAAACTATACTATCAAGGCAAGATTGATCAATTGAATACAAATAAGCGCCATAATTGGTGGGAAGAAGTAAAGAACCTCACTGGTCAGAAATCCACCTATGATCCATTGAGTAACCTCACTAATGGCATCGCAGAGGGAGACAAATCCCGTTGATATGATCAACCACTTTTTTGTCTCGGTTTCGGAGGATCTCCCGCCCTTACAACCCCATGTTACACCGACCAATAATGAGGAGTATATCTTACCTGATGCATACATTATTCCCCCATATGACATAGAAAGGAAGCTAAGATCCATTAATGTAAGGAAGGCACCTGGACCTGACGGGATACCTTCATGGGTCCTTAAAGAGTTTTCCCCCATCCTGGCGGAACCAGTATGTTCAGTATTCAACGCATCTCTTGCAGAAGGATGTGTACCGCAAATATGGAAATCGGCGGATGTAATTCCCATACCTAAAACTAATCCACCGGTGATCATCGAAAATGAGATCAGACCAATCTCCTGGCAAAAATACTAGAAACTTATGTATCTAAATGGATTTGGAAAGACTATGCTTCTCATGTTGATCCAGTTCAATATGGAAATGTGCCCGAGTCATCAACGGTACTGGCTCTTATTGATCTGATCAACAAGTGGTCGTTCGAAACGGATGCTAAGAAGAATGCTGTAAGGGTTTTGTTGGTGGACTATAAGAAGGCGTTTGATAGGATAAACCATGGCCTGCTTCTAACAAAACTAGGAATCCTTCAGATTAATCGTACACTTATCAATTGGGTAAGAGCATTCCTCTTTCAAAGAAAACAGAGAGTGAAAATTGACCAAGTCACATCTGATTGGCTCTATGTAAATGGAGGTGTTCCACAAGGAACTAAAACAGGACCGCTGTTATTTATCATCATGGTATCCGATCTATTATGTAACCTCCCAGCTGTCAAATATGTTGATGACACGACGATATATGATATCTGCCCATATGGACACCATGGCACAGTCCAAGATGCACTCAATGAATTGATCAATTGGTCTGACTCAAATGACATGAAAATTAACCCAACGAAGACAAAGGAAATGCTAATTTGTTTCAAGAAAGATGATCTAGAATTACCTTACCTTGCAATTTCTGGGGATAGGATAGAGCGAGTTGAAGAAACAAAACTGCTTGGGCTGTACATCAATAATAAACTGAACTGGGAAACTCATGTCAAGGAAACTTACACAAAGGCTGCAAAACGCCTGTACCTTCTTATTCAGTTACGGAGAGCGGGATTGAGTGAGGTTGATATGTGCAGATATTATGTTGCTTGTATAAGATCAGTATTAGAGTACGCATGTCAGGTTTTCCATGGTGGCCTAACCAAGGAGCAATCAAATAGGTTAGAATCAATACAGAAAAGGGCGCTCAGAATCATTGCACCAGAAATGTCATATAACGAGTCCCTTATGTGCCTTCAACTTGAATCTTTGTCTGATCGCAGAAGAAAACTATGTCTTAATCTGTTCACAAAACCCCAATCATAAACTGAACAGTCTTCTCCCAGCCCCTAGAGAAACAAGGCATGCCCTGAGGAACAGGAAAAAGCTCCTTCCGCCAAAATGCAAAACGAACAGATATAAGAATAGTTTTATTCCCTGGTGTTTGTATAACCTCCAGTAATTTTTAATGATGTATCTGTTTGTGTCGTCTGCTTGGAGCCGGAGGGGCGTTGGCTCTCTGTTAAAGTAATGGAGTTAACGCCCTTCTGGCTCCAAGCAGACGATATAAGATATATATGTTTTACATAAAGCATGGAGTGATATATTTTTATACAAACCTACTGTAATGCAGTGCACGATTTTTAATATTCACACAGGATTGCTGTTCCACATCATCATAAATGCAATTGTAATGTATTTTATATAATAATCATTTTAGGATATCATTGCAATTCAAATGTTATATCTATATTATGTCATATTTCATTTATAAAATTCATTCAAAATTTTCCTTACCCCATAAGAGGGTTTACGGTGACGTCATTCTAACGCCACATTGGAGGACAAGGCTAGGGAAACCCATTGTAGTCTTGGCCTGGTGCATGGCTTTTCCCCGTTGTCTTGTCCTTCCGTTTGGCCGATCGTCACGTCACCGAGACTGACTTCTGCTGTTTTCGACACATTTCCCGTCATGTTCAATTTCATTTAAATCATATTAATTTTCAAATCAAATCAAAACTTTATTTTGCAGTAGTAATTTTCAATTTGATTAATCTATCGTTTCCATGTTTTACTTTATACCTTGCCATATCATGCCGATTTGTCTTGTACATGTATTTTATTCTAGATAAGTATTGTATTTCATGAATTATTTACATGTAAATGTATGTCGTATTCTTTGTAATCTAAATGTCAATTTGAATGTTTTTTTATCATGTGTGAATTCGGAAGGAAGCTTCGCCCTCCGTAAAAACGGCAATCTCCGACTGGATATCCATTACAAGGAGCCATTGGCTAGCACCATCCACATTGTCGTCATCGGAACGTTCGGGAACGTGGTAGAAATTGGCAGAGCCAGAAACGTCCTGTACGATTTCAGTGTGTAAAGATGAACAGCAAAGATATCGACAGTGCCCTTCGCAATGACAAGCTGGCCTCCCCCGTTTTTGCAGGCGTTTACCCTTCCGACATGCTGCCGATGGATAAAATTAACTACCCGTCCGCGTTCGTCGTCAACTTGGATAACAGCCATCAGGAGGGGTCCCACTGGATTTCTATTTTCTTCGATGACCGACGGGGTATTGGTCATCACGTTCCCAAATGGGAGCGTGATGACCATGTCAGGCGAGGCCATGCTATCAATCGAGGTTTAGCCTGTTGATAGCGGAATACAACGACTCTTTTCAGAGCCATCATATATTCGAGAAGGAAACCAACGATTTAACTCTTTTTATTTGCGTATCTCTTTCATCGCTCTAAATGAGGTGCCTTATTCTAATGACCGTCACTCTCTCTCTCTCTCTCATCCTACCCCACACCCTTTGACTCTTTCTTCGCATCATACATATCTTTCTCTCCCTCTCATTCTATCCCCCTATCAAACTCTCTCTCTCTCTCTTTCTCTATCGTCTCTCTGACTCTTTCTTCACATCATCCATATCTCTATCTCCCTCTCATTCTATCGTCTCTTACATTGCCACACGCATCTCACCTCGCAAACAGAACAGCATCTTTTGTTCAACAAATTCGCTTCACAATCATTTAAGCACGAGCAGGAATTAAAAAAAAATACCGAATCAAAGATACTGATTTTGCATCACAATTTATCTACAGCGATCACATTCAAATGGACCGTAAATGACATTTATATACAGCGAACACATTCAAATGGATTGTAAATGACATTTATGTACAGCGAACGCATTCATCTGGATTGTGGATGACATTTCAAAAAGACGGACATTGAACTTTAATTATTTTTTTTTTTAATCATTTAAAAATCTGCTATTTGGCATTTGTCATTATCTTGCTTAAACAGAATAGTATTACAGAATATAATTTAATGGTTCATATAGTCCATGCTTCTTGCCATAAACGGATACTGATTAGCGGTCAATGACGTTGCCATGAGTTCACAGTTTCATGCGGTCAAAAATGGTTCCCGCTATAACTTGTCGAACGCGGTCCCGAAGTTCCGGTAAGAATGTAAGGTTGCCGCTTTCATAGAGTTCGACGCAGAGATGCAGATCTTGCTCAAAGATGTCCAAAATGTTTTGAAGAAGAATGTCAATGAGGTCGGCGTCAAAGTAGGCAGGCGTTGTGGTAGGACATATGTCTCTTACAGCTGCCGCATCTTTCCACCTCTTTACAAGATTGTCCCGTGTAAAGCAAGATTCTAGTTCACAAATGGTTTGGCGAATATTCTCCTCTTGTTCGTGCTTCTCATTTTCAAACCCGTCTCCATAGTTGAGACAAAAATGATTGATTCGCGATGGCAGATCCTCCAGACATCCGGTGCAAGATGGTGTCGCGTTAACAAGTTCGGATGCGATGAAATAGACAAAAAGTCTGATGGCTCTGACATCTTTTGCATGGAGAAGTTCAGCCTCCTCGGCATCTCTTTCGTAATTAAGATTGACTTGACAGATTATAAGGCTAAACGCATAAAATCGCTCTGCAACATTGAAGATCATGCGACATCATTGTTCCTTCTTTTTCACGTTAAAGGCTACTGCTCGGTGTATACCGGCGTTGGTTTGATTTTCTTGACGGGGCGATCTGATGGCGGGTAGAGGACGGTGGTTTTCTTCTTTACGAATCTGTCCTCCAGCTTTCTGAATTTTTCTCTCGTTTTGGCTTCCGCGTCCCGCACACGCGCGTCGATGTCTGAAATGTTCTGTACCAGATCTCTCCACTCTTCCACCGTCAGGTGGATCCCCTTCTTGGTGGGGTACCACTGGAGTATACCGTCGGTGTTGCTCCGGTAAAAGTACTCCCGCACCGACACAAAGACCCCACCCCAAAAAGTTTGCACCGCGGCAAAGCGTCCCCTTTTTCCTAGAGACTAGCCGTGTTCTCCTTTCTGGAAAATAGGCTCCGGGAAGTCTGTGTCCACGAAGGTTGAATTTTCATCCACGACAAGATGATTCTCACATTTTTCACGATCCTCCGCTGATGCTGCTTCATCCTGAGCCCCCTCCAGTTTTCTTAGTGTATGGATCTGAATGAAAGACTGAAAATAAGAGTGTGTAGATATCTACTGCAATGATATACCTGTGAACAGCCGACACCTCCCTGCCCTTCTCCACATCTACTTATCCAGGAAAGTATTAAAAAAACATTTGAAAAATAAAATTCAGTAGTATGAAGGGGGGGGGGGTCCATATAACTGAAGTTTGCCATTGGATTTCTCCGAAAAAAAGTTGGAAACTACATGTATCTGTCCAGATAACCAACCTGTCCGGACACCTAACATAGGTATACGTAGTGATAAGGATAACACATTCCCATTGATAAGAACTGTCACAAATAAATCCTATATAAATCAAGATTTTGAACTGCTAAGAAAACAATGCAATTACTCTATGTCATGATTGGTATCTAATATTCCACCAGATTGGGAAAGCGGCAAGAAGACGAATCAAATTTCCAGGAAACCGCAGAGTGAATCTAAGTGTTTATTGTTATTCTTTTCAAATCTGGAAGAAAGAAACAGGGGGGGGGGGGGGCACTCAGTATATAGTGTGCGGTGGGTATGTGCCGCCCAGAAGATCCCCATGTTTACACTCAAATTTCCGTTCCAAAGCACCGCCTTTTTTTTTTCATTCCGTCGTTCCGGTCGTTCTGGCCCGCCACCGCCCGGCCCGTTTCGCTTCAAAGACAACATAGAAGTGCCATGACACACAGCGTATTTAGCGAATGCATGGGAGCTTGTGTGTGGGTACAAGGGTAGTGTCTCATCAAACGGTAATAGGTGCGGGTTCGCCTACATCCCATTGAAACGCATGTATTCAAATTAACATGTGTTTCAATAGGATGTTGGCGTACTTGTGCTTGTGACGGTTTGGTGAAACGATGCCCAGTTCCGTATCATCATATTTATACTGTAGTCCAGTTCCAAAGAGCCCCGTTTAAAAAAAAAATTAGTAGTTCCGAAGACCATCCTTTTTCATGATACGCTTGTTCCGAAGCCCCCTTTTTGTCTTGTCACTTTTGGGGTCGAGTGGTCGTTTGCATGGCTCACAGTCAGTGTGTGAGAAATGGTGATATTTAGATCTATTTTTTTTTTGGTTCATATCTGCCTCCTCACAGAGTATATGGATCCTAGCTGTATGAGCTCCTTGGCTTATCAATCTGACACTGGCCTACGGAGCTGTACCGTTCATGGGATTCAACTGTGAGTGGAGCCGGAGGCACATATAAAAAAAAAATAGATCTAAATAAATTATAACCATTTTTCACATACTGCGAGCCATGCAAACCACCCGCGGAGTTTGCTAAAGGGGTTAGCTTCCAGGATCAACTGCAATTGTAAAAACTGAATGAATAAAAAAAAAAGGAAAAAAAAATGGCAGGTGTGATCAGGGTTTTTTTTAACCTTGCACGTGTAATTTGTATATATGGGACTACCCATGCAAGGTAAGATTTGTGTAGTCCCATATACACAAGTTACACATGTCAGGTAAAAAAACCCTGATCACACCTGTCGATTTTTGAGGTTTTTTTTTTTTTAATTCATTCAATTTTTACAATCTTAGTTGATCCTGGAAGGTAACCCCTTTGCCTTAAGCTTTACTTTAGCACACACAGAGGGTTTGTTAGCATGGGCCATGGCTCACATGTGAGAAATGCCAAATGGTGATATTTAGATTTAGGTTTTTTTTTTTTTTTTTTTTTTTTTTATATCTGCCTCCACACGCAGTGACAGTATATGTATGGCTAGAGTGCCCAAGTCTGTGCAGCGCCCATGTCTGCGCGCACACGCATAACTGCGCGATTCTAATAAAACAAAACACGCAACTTTTCATCTTTATCATAGCGATAGGTATTCATGCAAAAAACGAGTCAAAATAATGAAAAAACGGTCATATTTCAGACATTTTATTCACAAGCCTCAAAATGTTGTCTTTCACGTCAAAACTCCCGAACTGCGTGTAAAATGAATGAGTGCGCATACATGGGCACCATTGTTTTTTCATTGTTGAAGTGACAGGGCCACCGTTTCTTGTGAAAATGGCATTGTTCTTGCTCTAATTTTGATTAGATTTTTTTCAAACTTACTCTTTAGAATATCAAGAATAAAATAAAATAAATCTTTAGAGGAATATTAAAAGAAATTCTTGTTCATTTTCCCGTCAAAACCTTAGGTGCGCAGACATAGGGCTCCCCGTCATACAGCTCCGTAGGCCAGTACCAGATTGATAAGCCAAGGAGCTCGGCGTACAGTACAGTAGGTCACCCCAATTACATTATACCTACCAGTCAGTTGTGGCTATCACACTGTGCCCCGGGGCCGGGGCCGGCGCCGCCATTATGTTTGGTCAATCTGACTAGACAGCAAGCTGAGCAACACTGCAGCATAATGTATTAGCCGCTGCTTGTCTGAAGGAGAAAAAAAATCTCAAGTCTCAAGATGATAAAACAAACGTCGAGAACTAGTTTTGAGTATGCTTGCTAGCTGCGTTGAGCTAGCTACATGCATGATACGCCGGCGCCCGACGACCGTACCGTCGCACTAGTATACTATCCCGACAGCTAGCTAAAAGCTGGTATATCATTGGCGCCTAGCGCCTGTAAGTGGATGATGTAGTGTCTGGGAACAAGACTAGATGCTACCGATCGTAAATGAGATGCTAATGAGATGTTCGTGACCTCTAAGGTCAGAGTTGTAAACACGTGATCGACACACATGGAAATATGTCAACCATCCAGTGTCATGGCCGAGCTACCGAGCTACGATTTAATAAACGAAATGGAACCCAATGCTAATTGTTTGGACTCGATCCTGTAGTGTTGGTGTAGCGTGCATGAGTTGGTGAATAACTCTTCATTGGCGACGAGGATAAAAAACGTTTGTTTGTAGCTGTCAGAGGCCGGTAAGTTATGGCTCAATTGGACATTCCGTCGGTCCCGAATTATGACCGGCATGATTCGAAAGTGAATTCGCAGAGCTGGACGAAGTGGGTGAGAGCGTTCGAGCTGTATGCTGCGGGGAGAGGTGTTACTGATGTTGAGCAAAAGAAGGCACTATTTTTACATTGTGCAGGACCAGCAGTCCAGGATATACATTAAGACTTGTTGATGGTGATGAACTGGACAATGCTTATGATATTGCAAAGAAAACTTTGAGTGGGCATTTTGACTCGAAAGTGAACGTGCCATACGAACGGTATTGTTTCAGACAATTGAGTCAAGAGACTGATGAATCTATCGAGGAGTTTGTTATGAGATTAAGGCAGCAAGCTGCAGTGTGTCAGTTTACGAACGTTGATGAGCAGATAAGAGACCAAATTATACTCATAGAGAAGTGTAAGCCCAACAAGAAGGGACATTCTCTGACTCTGCAGGAGTTGAGGTCGGCAGCTGCCACGTTCGAAATGACTGATCGCCAGGTGCGGCGCATGACCGATGGTGCGGTAAGGTCTGACATCAACGCAGTTAGTCATAGATCTTCGCCATCGAAAGGAAGTCGTCTTAGGGATCAAGATTTCAGTCGTGATCAACTGCCTCCTGCTAGAACAGCTGGATTAGCTGGATCAGGAAAGCGTTGCTACCGGTGTGGTCACGAAGGACATTACGCGAAGGATCAGCAGTGCCCAGCTAGTGGAAAGACCTGCAATAACTGTGGCAAGATAGGACATTTTTCATCATGTTGTAAGTCAAAGCAGACTGGAAAAGGAAAGACTCAAGAGAAGCAGAAGAAAGGTTCTGTTCAGAAGAAAAAAAGACATGGACAGATAAGAAGTGTTGAAAAACATGAACCAAATACACATAGTGACAGTGATGGCAATGAAGATATGTATGCATTTTTTGTTAACAGTATTGATACATGTAACAACGATAAATCAATGTCCAAGTAGGAGGAATTGGTGTAGATATGGTTGTCGATAGTGGCACAGTTGTTAATGTTATTGATGCAACAACATGGGATAGGTTGAAGAGAAATCACATCAAATGTACGTCTGAATTTACTAGTAGTAAGTTGTATGCTTATGGGTCAAAGAAACCATTGAAGTTGAAGGGTAAATTTGTAGCATGTGTTTCAGTTAGTGCACAGCAGAGTGTGAGTGTTGAAGATTGAGATACCAACTCAGAGTGATAGGGTGCATCAGATTGATGATAGATTTGCTCATTGTTTTGAAGGAATAGGAAAGTTAGAAGGGTATAAACTACATCTTCATATTGACAAATCTGTTCAACCTGTAGTGCAGCACATGTATCGTATTCCTTACAGTCTAAGAGAGAAGGTAGATGCAAAGTTAGATGAGTTGGAACGAATGGATATCATTGAGAGAGTTGACGGGCCGAGTGAATGGGTCAGCCCAGTCAGTGTTGTTCCTAAGTCCAATGGGGACATACGTCTATGTGTAGATATGAGACAGGCTAATGGTGCAATCAAAAGGGAGAGACACCCTATACCTACCGTAGAGGAAGTTTTGTATCACATGAATGGTAGTACTGTTTTTTCTAAGTTAGATTTGAAATACGGTTACCACCAGATAGAGTTGGACGATGAATCTAGAGGGATAACAACTTTCACAACACATAAGGGTTTGTACCAGTACAAGAGGTTGATGTTTGGAATTAATGCAGCCCCAGAAATGTATCAACATGTAATGAGTCAGGTACTTAGTGGTTGTGCAGGCGTAGCAAACATATCAGATGACATTGTAGTCTATGGACGTACAAGACAAGAACATGACGAAAGACTTGATAAGGTACTGACAAAACTGAAAGAGAAGAACTGGACATTGAACAAGGACAAGTGTACATTCAGAACTGACAAGATCACGTTCATGGGTCATACCTTGACGAATAGGGGTATGCAACCAACTGGAGACAGAGTTCGGGCTTTGAGGGAAGCTGGCAAGCCAGAATGTGCAGCTGAAGTGCGTAGTTTCCTTGGTCTAGTGAATTTCTCAGCCAGGTACATTGCCAATTTGGCTACAGTTGCAGAGCCGTTAAGAAGGCTCACACGAAAGGGCGAACCTTTTGTATGGGGACCTGAGCAAGAGCAGAGTTTCAGAAGACTGACCGAGTGTTTACGGAGGGTGAGGCTCTAGGTTACTTTAGACTAGACGCTGACAGGACTCAGCTAGTTACCGACGCTAGTAACGTTGGGGTAGGCGCTGTACTCTTACAGACTTATAAGGGTGAAACAAGAGTAATTAGTTACGCGCTTGCAGTAGTTTGGGCCTGCCAAAAATTTTACACGTATTTGTACGGGGTGGAGTTTCAGTTACTCACCGACCATTAGCCGTTGGAAGTTCTATATGGTCCGAGATCACGTCCCAATGCTGAATAGAACGATGGATTATGAAGCTGATGTAGTATTCCTTCAAAGTGGTATACTTACCTGGAAAGCAGAACATAGCCGACATTTTGTCGAGACTGCCCGTTCAGGATGAAGGTAGCAAACAAGGAGTATTGGACCAGGAGGCAGAGCAATATGTTCGTTGGGTGGCGAAGGAAGCTATTCCAAGAGCACTTTCTACAAGGCAGGTAGAAGAAGCCTCCAAGGAAGATGAGGAGCTAGCGAGTGTCAGAGAAAGCCTGAAGAACAACCAGTGGGGAAGAGAGTCCGTGAACTATTCAGTTCTCAAACATGAGCTTACCTGTGTAGGGTACATTGTCCTCAGGGGGACACGGATTGTTATCCCGAGGAAGCTTAGACAACATTGTGTTGAGTTAGCACATCAAGGACACTTGGGTATCGTTGGGACAAAACAACGCCTACGAACCAAGGTTTGGTGGCCGCAGATGGAGAGAGATGTAGAAAGACACGTGAATTCATGTCACGGGTGTCAGATTACATCTGCCATGCCGTCTCCAGAGCCGGTCAATCCAACTTCACTACCAACGGGTCCATGGCAGAGTGTTGGTATTGATTTATTGGGTCCTTTACCTTCAAATGACTATGTATTTGTAGTTGTTGACTATTACAGTCGGTTTTATGAGATAGATGCCATGAAGAACACCACGAGTGAGAGAATCATAGAGTCTTTGGAAAGGATGTTTGTTCTACATGGATTACCCATATCCAAGATTATCTCAGTTGTAATGGGATAGAGCATAGGAAAGTGACTCCGCTTCATCCTGCAGCAAATGTAGAGGTTGAGCGTCAAAACAGATCGCTGATGAAAAGAATCCGGATTGCTCAAGCAGAGAAGAAGGATTGGAAGAAAGAAGTGAGTCAGTACATGTTTGCCTATCGTACAACACCGCATAGTGTTACAGGCAAGACCCCGGCAGAAATGATGTTTCAACGACAGTTGAGAACAAAACTGCCACAACTGGAAGAGAAAGGTCGACTGGATGAAGAAGCCAGACACAGAGACGCCATTGAAAAGTTGAAAAACAAACTGTACATCGATGAAAAGAGAGGTGCGAAGGAAAGAAGTGATTTACACGAAGGAGAAGAGGTATTGGTGAAACAGACTAAGGGTGATAAAATGTGTACACCTTATCATCCAGAGCCATTTACACTAGTAGAAAAACATGGAAACAGTGTAGTTGTACAGTCACCACAGGGAGTGAGGTACAAACGTAACAGTACACATGTACAGAAGTACAACATACAACAGACAAGGAGTTCAGACAGACTTGAACGTGAAGACAATAACACAGACAGACATGTACAGACGAATACCACACAAGACGCAGCAAACAGTAATACACCAATAGCTGTGAGTAGACCTGTTAGGGAGAAGAGGCAACCTAAGAGATTTGATGACTTTTTGGTATTCCATTGATATCTCATCTCAAAAGGTATGCTTTGACATGAATACAGTTTCATGTATAGTGTGTCATTCCAAGTGAGAAGTGAGATCACATGGAAAAAAAAAGATTGGTTTGAGTTCAAGTAATCGTTCACAATAATGACAATAAGAGGGAAAGTGATGTATACCTTATATATTATACATCCAGTGTTGACATATTATTTGTATTTGCTTCTAGCAAATTACATGCTAGAAAAGGTGCTTATAGTAGTTTTAAACAAAAAAATAATTTCTATACAAATTGAACAGAGACAAAGTTTGTGTGATAGTGATACACTTTTTTAATTTGTTGGTTTATGACAAGAAGACAACAGTAGTTGCAATGTTTAATTTACGCAAACCGTTTGGACTACTACACAGAGAGTACAAAGTTAATGACAGAAACCAGAAGTTTTTTTGGTCGATACTTTGTTTGAAAAAAATCTCATTAACAGAACATGCAAAGTGTATAGTGATAAGTCATTTTGAAACTTTTATGACAAACTAATTATTTGCATTGAAGACAAGTGAATTTTAACAATACTGATAAGTCATACAACAATAGTATGTTTCTGGAAACAGGAAAAATTGTTTTGATAGCAAATTAATCCGACTGAAGAAACTCATGAAGACAGACCTGTTTTAGATAATGATGATATGTACCTGTATATAACAAACTTGAAAGGTGGCGTTTAAAGTTGTTTAGAATATCTGTTGTTGTTTTTTTTTTTGTTCTTTATATAAAATGACTTGGGTTCAAGACACAATTCAGACTAAAGTAACACAAATTACATGTAACACAAGTTACCTGAATTCTGTAACTGAAAGATGTTATTGAGAATGTTATGTGACAAAACATCATTCTTAGAAAGGGAGGAGTTGTAGTGTCTGGGAACAACACTAGATGCTACCGATCGTAAATGAGATGCTAATGAGATGTTCGTGACCTCTAAGGTCAGAGTTGTAAACACGTGATCGACACACATGGAAATATGTCAACCATCCAGTGTCATGGCCGAGCTACCGAGCTACGATTTAATAAACGAAATGGAACCCAATGCTAATTGTTTGGACTCGATCCTGTAGTGTTGGTGTACCGTACATGAGTTGGTGAATAACTCTTCAGATGAAGTGTTTGGGTAATGGGCTTGAAATATATACGAAACACACAATATTATATATATATAAATATTTTCATCTACCTTTCCACAATCGGCCATTATTAAAAGCTAATTTTTGTTTTTTAGGGGATAGTCCTAAACACTGAAGTTTTAAGTACCTCCTAGCTTTATTCTTACAAACAAGATAATAATTCTCATAAGGCCTAAGTAAATAATGCGAGCGCGAAGTGCAAGCTGAAATGTGTTGATATTTCATGTATTTAGACCCGAAAATTGAATAATCTAAGCAGATTTTGTAATCATGAAGAAGATGCGTATGTAACGATTAATGCGAGCGTGAAGCGCGAGCAGAACATTTTTTTTGGAGGTCTATATTGATTTGCAAACGGGATATTTTAAACCCCATGTAATACTCCTGGGCACATCATGACATTATCATCTCACTCAACAGGCAATTCGAGCGGAAAGTGCGTATGTATCATACGGATCATAAATAATGTCAAATTTCAGATTGTTAAAATCAATTAAGTAGCATGAAGAGGAAGTTCCTCAAAGTTAGATTTATCAAAATTAGAGTTATAAAAACGTTGATAAAGCTAACCTGATTTTGCCTTATATAAGGATATAAAAATAAATAAATAAAAAGTGTTATCTGCCGATCCCCGTATCCGCCGCTACACCGGCAGCGTATTTTTATTCTGTCAGGACTTGCGCCATTTATGTAGGGCTCTGGTCAAGAGGCCCCATTTTGAAGACTTTGTGAGAGACTACAACTTTAAGACTTGTATTTTCCCAAAGTTTCACCCTATTTTTATTTCAGCAAAAGAAAATTTTGTCAGTACTGAATATCCAATCTGATCCTGACGAGACTCGAACTCGAGTCACCTACATGACAAGGGCATCTTTTATCCAAATGAGCCACACAAGCAACTTGCAAGTCAGGTTCGCTCGTTTTATTATATCCCTACATAATTTATTTTTCACGAATATTCATGCCGACTAGTCTCGACGGAATAAACCGTATTGTCACTTCAATTTGGCGCTCAAATACTGCTCTCTCTCGTCGGTGGCGCAAGTCCTGCCAAAAAAGAATCAGGCACGTACGTACAACACATTGGGGCATGAACAGTTCTCAACATGGCGGATGTTGTGGTTTCTACCTTTCTTCGTGACCATTGATTTGGTGACGAAATCATCAGGATATTTTGTGAAGGTAATGCATGCACTACAGGGTCCAGCAAGAGACCAGCATATTGCTGAATGAGCCACCCTGGGTGTTTTATCGAAAAATGTCAAACATGTTATTGCTGTTAATAGGTTTTAAAATACAAAGTGACTGCCCTTCAAATTCATTGTCAGTGTCATTTCTTTGCTGTGAACAAAGCCACAGGCACCAATCTTGAAAAGGAGTAGTTGATATATTGAGACTGAGTTGATGATTTCACTCAGAAAGGAGTGAATTATCTCCACTCTGTCCACATGGCTGATAACGTTTTCACTCTTCAAAGGATTGGTGTTTCACTCTTTCCTAAGTGAAATAGTGACCACTTTTGTTACTCGAAAAAGGGTTGTCCCTCTTTTAACTCCTTGTGAGAGTGGAATTTCACTCTCTTTTGAGTGCTTTTTCACTCTATTACATTTAGAGAGTAATAGGCCTATGTGTATTTACCGTATCTCGCGTCTATAACAGAGAAACCATGTGATACAAAGTCTTTTTAAACAAAAGTCATATCGTATGCCATATGTTTTTGGTGTTTTCGTTTTCATATCATACAATTTCCATTCTTTTCAAGTGATCTTGAGCTTGGAACCATTTTAACGGATTGTACCATCAGGTGTATTGAAAATCCTGAATAAATGTTTTATCATGTTTTTATGTAAATATTGTATTTTCAAGGTATTTTGATTGGTATGATTTTACGGAACCAAATGAAGGCAACTCTTGGGGCTGTCTTGGTCTGCGTTCCGGCCCTTCATGGTATGACCAAAATTCACATCAGTCTTTCCCGTACATTTGTGGACGTACTCAAGGTAGGATTTATATTAAACCATCGCCTACTGGAACCTAGCCTCTTGTCGAGGCCCTGGCGCTGTTGAAATCCTTGGCGATATGGAGGCAAAAACCGAGGCGCTTGCGCCGAGGGCCTCTTGACACCCGACCTGAATTATATATTCATGAGGCACGATTTCCTACTGAATTATGCATGAAAACGTGAATAGTTAGATAACCGCGGCGATCGTCCAGCAAATTGGCCAATGAAATCTCAAGGATTTCTTACTTCAGTTCTGGACTAGTCTATTATTTTTTGGGGGGATTACGTAAATCTCTTGCTCAAAATACATTCACAGACAAGCACATTATGAAGAATTCGATCTCTAGCTTACAAACCATGGTAATTTGAAATAAGACAAATGTACATATTTCTCAAGAGATCATCATATATTTACAAATAATGAAGAATGGGCAATAAAAGTCACCGTTCAACAATAGATGCATCTCCATCAATTCTGATGTAACCAAGGAGTTACCAGCAACTTCACTGCCCGGCAAGGCCCCCTGGGATCCGCCTGGCCCTCGCGAAGTAGCAGTCTCACTCTCCATCCCTGGCCCACGGAGGTAATCAGCACAGAGCGGTAGCGCGTGAAAAATAACACTTTTTCCATAGCCAGTAGGCAGATTCACAAAAACATCTTGTCCTTTAAGTGCAGATTTGATTGCATCAACTTGCAAATCTTTGAATCTGTCAATCTTCAACATTCTAGCGGCATATTCTAAGCTCTTACAAATATCGTCATCACTCGTGGAAGAAACGTTGAACGCCATTTTGGGCTGCGATTAATTAATATGTAAGAAATAAATAGCGTGCAGTCGAGTCATGAATATTTAACATTACGTCATGGTAGCTCGCGCTTATTGGATGATTTTCACCGACCAAAATTTGGTCGGAATATTCGTCAAAACAATGTTTTTTGGTCGATACTTTGTTTGAAAAAAATCTCATTAACAGAACATGCAAAGTGTATAGTGATAAGTCATTTTGAAACTTTTATGACAAACTAATTATTTGCATTGAAGACAAGTGAATTTTAACAATACTGATAAGTCATACAACAATAGTATGTTTCTGGAAACAGGAAAAATTGTTTTGATAGCAAATTAATCCGACTGAAGAAACTCATGAAGACAGACCTGTTTTAGATAATGATGATATGTACCTGTATATAACAAACTTGAAAGGTGGCGTTTAAAGTTGTTTAGAATATCTGTTGTTGTTTTTTTTTTTGTTCTTTATATAAAATGACTTGGGTTCAAGACACAATTCAGACTAAAGTAACACAAATTACATGTAACACAAGTTACCTGAATTCTGTAACTGAAAGATGTTATTGAGAATGTTATGTGACAAAACATCATTCTTAGAAAGGGAGGAGTTGTAGTGTCTGGGAACAACACTAGATGCTACCGATCGTAAATGAGATGCTAATGAGATGTTCGTGACCTCTAAGGTCAGAGTTGTAAACATGTGATCGACACACATGGAAATATGTCAACCATCCAGTGTCATGGCCGAGCTACCGAGCTACGATTTAATAAACGAAATGGAACCCAATGCTAATTGTTTGGACTCGATCCTGTAGTGTTGGTGTAGCGTGCATGAGTTGGTGAATAACTCTTCATTGGCGACGAGGATAAAAAACGTTTGTTTGTAGCTGTCAGAGGCCGGTAAGTTATGGCTCAATTGGACATTCCGTCGGTCCCGAATTATGACCGGCATGATTCGAAAGTGAATTCGCAGAGCTGGACGAAGTGGGTGAGAGCGTTCGAGCTGTATGCTGCGGGGAGAGGTGTTACTGATGTTGAGCAAAAGAAGGCACTATTTTTACATTGTGCAGGACCAGCAGTCCAGGATATACATTAAGACTTGTTGATGGTGATGAACTGGACAATGCTTATGATATTGCAAAGAAAACTTTGAGTGGGCATTTTGACTCGAAAGTGAACGTGCCATACGAACGGTATTGTTTCAGACAATTGAGTCAAGAGACTGATGAATCTATCGAGGAGTTTGTTATGAGATTAAGGCAGCAAGCTGCAGTGTGTCAGTTTACGAACGTTGATGAGCAGATAAGAGACCAAATTATACTCATAGAGAAGTGTAAGCCCAACAAGAAGGGACATTCTCTGACTCTGCAGGAGTTGAGGTCGGCAGCTGCCACGTTCGAAATGACTGATCGCCAGGTGCGGCGCATGACCGATGGTGCGGTAAGGTCTGACATCAACGCAGTTAGTCATAGATCTTCGCCATCGAAAGGAAGTCGTCTTAGGGATCAAGATTTCAGTCGTGATCAACTGCCTCCTGCTAGAACAGCTGGATTAGCTGGATCAGGAAAGCGTTGCTACCGGTGTGGTCACGAAGGACATTACGCGAAGGATCAGCAGTGCCCAGCTAGTGGAAAGACCTGCAATAACTGTGGCAAGATAGGACACTGTTCATCATGTTGTAAGTCAAAGCAGACTGGAAAAGGAAAGACTCAAGAGAAGCAGAAGAAAGGTTCTGTTCAGAAGAAAAAAAGACATGGACAGATAAGAAGTGTTGAAAAACATGAACCAAATACACATAGTGACAGTGATGGCAATGAAGATATGTATGCATTTTTTGTTAACAGTATTGATACATGTAACAACGATAAATCAATGTCCAAGTAGGAGGAATTGGTGTAGATATGGTTGTCGATAGTGGCACAGTTGTTAATGTTATTGATGCAACAACATGGGATAGGTTGAAGAGAAATCACATCAAATGTACGTCTGAATTTACTAGTAGTAAGTTGTATGCTTATGGGTCAAAGAAACCATTGAAGTTGAAGGGTAAATTTGTAGCATGTGTTTCAGTTAGTGCACAGCAGAGTGTGAGTGTTGAAGATTGAGATACCAACTCAGAGTGATAGGGTGCATCAGATTGATGATAGATTTGCTCATTGTTTTGAAGGAATAGGAAAGTTAGAAGGGTATAAACTACATCTTCATATTGACAAATCTGTTCAACCTGTAGTGCAGCACATGTATCGTATTCCTTACAGTCTAAGAGAGAAGGTAGATGCAAAGTTAGATGAGTTGGAACGAATGGATATCATTGAGAGAGTTGACGGGCCGAGTGAATGGGTCAGCCCAGTCAGTGTTGTTCCTAAGTCCAATGGGGACATACGTCTATGTGTAGATATGAGACAGGCTAATGGTGCAATCAAAAGGGAGAGACACCCTATACCTACCGTAGAGGAAGTTTTGTATCACATGAATGGTAGTACTGTTTTTTCTAAGTTAGATTTGAAATACGGTTACCACCAGATAGAGTTGGACGATGAATCTAGAGGGATAACAACTTTCACAACACATAAGGGTTTGTACCAGTACAAGAGGTTGATGTTTGGAATTAATGCAGCCCCAGAAATGTATCAACATGTAATGAGTCAGGTACTTAGTGGTTGTGCAGGCGTAGCAAACATATCAGATGACATTGTAGTCTATGGACGTACAAGACAAGAACATGACGAAAGACTTGATAAGGTACTGACAAAACTGAAAGAGAAGAACTGGACATTGAACAAGGACAAGTGTACATTCAGAACTGACAAGATCACGTTCATGGGTCATACCTTGACGAATAGGGGTATGCAACCAACTGGAGACAGAGTTCGGGCTTTGAGGGAAGCTGGCAAGCCAGAATGTGCAGCTGAAGTGCGTAGTTTCCTTGGTCTAGTGAATTTCTCAGCCAGGTACATTGCCAATTTGGCTACAGTTGCAGAGCCGTTAAGAAGGCTCACACGAAAGGGCGAACCTTTTGTATGGGGACCTGAGCAAGAGCAGAGTTTCAGAAGACTGACCGAGTGTTTACGGAGGGTGAGGCTCTAGGTTACTTTAGACTAGACGCTGACAGGACTCAGCTAGTTACCGACGCTAGTAACGTTGGGGTAGGCGCTGTACTCTTACAGACTTATAAGGGTGAAACAAGAGTAATTAGTTACGCGCTTGCAGTAGTTTGGGCCTGCCAAAAATTTTACACGTATTTGTACGGGGTGGAGTTTCAGTTACTCACCGACCATTAGCCGTTGGAAGTTCTATATGGTCCGAGATCACGTCCCAATGCTGAATAGAACGATGGATTATGAAGCTGATGTAGTATTCCTTCAAAGTGGTATACTTACCTGGAAAGCAGAACATAGCCGACATTTTGTCGAGACTGCCCGTTCAAGATGAAGGTAGCAAACAAGGAGTATTGGACCAGGAGGCAGAGCAATATGTTCGTTGGGTGGCGAAGGAAGCTATTCCAAGAGCACTTTCTACAAGGCAGGTAGAAGAAGCCTCCAAGGAAGATGAGGAGCTAGCGAGTGTCAGAGAAAGCCTGAAGAACAACCAGTGGGGAAGAGAGTCCGTGAACTATTCAGTTCTCAAACATGAGCTTACCTGTGTAGGGTACATTGTCCTCAGGGGGACACGGATTGTTATCCCGAGGAAGCTTAGACAACAGTGTGTTGAGTTAGCACATCAAGGACACTTGGGTATCGTTAGGACAAAACAACGCCTACGAACCAAGGTTTGGTGGCCGCAGATGGAGAGAGATGTAGAAAGACACGTGAATTCATGTCACGGGTGTCAGATTACATCTGCCATGCCGTCTCCAGAGCCGGTCAATCCAACTTCACTACCAACGGGTCCATGGCAGAGTGTTGGTATTGATTTATTGGGTCCTTTACCTTCAAATGACTATGTATTTGTAGTTGTTGACTATTACAGTCGGTTTTATGAGATAGATGCCATGAAGAACACCACGAGTGAGAGAATCATAGAGTCTTTGGAAAGGATGTTTGTTCTACATGGATTACCCATATCCAAGATTATCTCAGTTGTAATGGGATAGAGCATAGGAAAGTGACTCCGCTTCATCCTGCAGCAAATGTAGAGGTTGAGCGTCAAAACAGATCGCTGATGAAAAGAATCCGGATTGCTCAAGCAGAGAAGAAGGATTGGAAGAAAGAAGTGAGTCAGTACATGTTTGCCTATCGTACAACACCGCATAGTGTTACAGGCAAGACCCCGGCAGAAATGATGTTTCAACGACAGTTGAGAACAAAACTGCCACAACTGGAAGAGAAAGGTCGACTGGATGAAGAAGCCAGACACAGAGACGCCATTGAAAAGTTGAAAAACAAACTGTACATCGATGAAAAGAGAGGTGCGAAGGAAAGAAGTGATTTACACGAAGGAGAAGAGGTATTGGTGAAACAGACTAAGGGTGATAAAATGTGTACACCTTATCATCCAGAGCCATTTACACTAGTAGAAAAACATGGAAACAGTGTAGTTGTACAGTCACCACAGGGAGTGAGGTACAAACGTAACAGTACACATGTACAGAAGTACAACATACAACAGACAAGGAGTTCAGACAGACTTGAACGTGAAGACAATAACACAGACAGACATGTACAGACGAATACCACACAAGACGCAGCAAACAGTAATACACCAATAGCTGTGAGTAGACCTGTTAGGGAGAAGAGGCAACCTAAGAGATTTGATGACTTTTTGGTATTCCATTGATATCTCATCTCAAAAGGTATGCTTTGACATGAATACAGTTTCATGTATAGTGTGTCATTCCAAGTGAGAAGTGAGATCACATGGAAAAAAAAAGATTGGTTTGAGTTCAAGTAATCGTTCACAATAATGACAATAAGAGGGAAAGTGATGTATACCTTATATATTATACATCCAGTGTTGACATATTATTTGTATTTGCTTCTAGCAAATTACATGCTAGAAAAGGTGCTTATAGTAGTTTTAAACAAAAAAATAATTTCTATACAAATTGAACAGAGACAAAGTTTGTGTGATAGTGATACACTTTTTTAATTTGTTGGTTTATGACAAGAAGACAACAGTAGTTGCAATGTTTAATTTACGCAAACCGTTTGGACTACTACACAGAGAGTACAAAGTTAATGACAGAAACCAGAAGTTTTTTTGGTCGATACTTTGTTTGAAAAAAATCTCATTAACAGAACATGCAAAGTGTATAGTGATAAGTCATTTTGAAACTTTTATGACAAACTAATTATTTGCATTGAAGACAAGTGAATTTTAACAATACTGATAAGTCATACAACAATAGTATGTTTCTGGAAACAGGAAAAATTGTTTTGATAGCAAATTAATCCGACTGAAGAAACTCATGAAGACAGACCTGTTTTAGATAATGATGATATGTACCTGTATATAACAAACTTGAAAGGTGGCGTTTAAAGTTGTTTAGAATATCTGTTGTTGTTTTTTTTTTTGTTCTTTATATAAAATGACTTGGGTTCAAGACACAATTCAGACTAAAGTAACACAAATTACATGTAACACAAGTTACCTGAATTCTGTAACTGAAAGATGTTATTGAGAATGTTATGTGACAAAACATCATTCTTAGAAAGGGAGGAGTTGTAGTGTCTGGGAACAACACTAGATGCTACCGATCGTAAATGAGATGCTAATGAGATGTTCGTGACCTCTAAGGTCAGAGTTGTAAACACGTGATCGACACACATGGAAATATGTCAACCATCCAGTGTCATGGCCGAGCTACCGAGCTACGATTTAATAAACGAAATGGAACCCAATGCTAATTGTTTGGACTCGATCCTGTAGTGTTGGTGTACCGTACATGAGTTGGTGAATAACTCTTCAGATGAAGTGTTTGGGTAATGGGCTTGAAATATATACGAAACACACAATATTATATATATATAAATATTTTCATCTACCTTTCCACAATCGGCCATTATTAAAAGCTAATTTTTGTTTTTTAGGGGATAGTCCTAAACACTGAAGTTTTAAGTACCTCCTAGCTTTATTCTTACAAACAAGATAATAATTCTCATAAGGCCTAAGTAAATAATGCGAGCGCGAAGTGCAAGCTGAAATGTGTTGATATTTCATGTATTTAGACCCGAAAATTGAATAATCTAAGCAGATTTTGTAATCATGAAGAAGATGCGTATGTAACGATTAATGCGAGCGTGAAGCGCGAGCAGAACATTTTTTTTGGAGGTCTATATTGATTTGCAAACGGGATATTTTAAACCCCATGTAATACTCCTGGGCACATCATGACATTATCATCTCACTCAACAGGCAATTCGAGCGGAAAGTGCGTATGTATCATACGGATCATAAATAATGTCAAATTTCAGATTGTTAAAATCAATTAAGTAGCATGAAGAGGAAGTTCCTCAAAGTTAGATTTATCAAAATTAGAGTTATAAAAACGTTGATAAAGCTAACCTGATTTTGCCTTATATAAGGATATAAAAATAAATAAATAAAAAGTGTTATCTGCCGATCCCCGTATCCGCCGCTACACCGGCAGCGTATTTTTATTCTGTCAGGACTTGCGCCATTTATGTAGGGCTCTGGTCAAGAGGCCCCATTTTGAAGACTTTGTGAGAGACTACAACTTTAAGACTTGTATTTTCCCAAAGTTTCACCCTATTTTTATTTCAGCAAAAGAAAATTTTGTCAGTACTGAATATCCAATCTGATCCTGACGAGACTCGAACTCGAGTCACCTACATGACAAGGGCATCTTTTATCCAAATGAGCCACACAAGCAACTTGCAAGTCAGGTTCGCTCGTTTTATTATATCCCTACATAATTTATTTTTCACGAATATTCATGCCGACTAGTCTCGACGGAATAAACCGTATTGTCACTTCAATTTGGCGCTCAAATACTGCTCTCTCTCGTCGGTGGCGCAAGTCCTGCCAAAAAAGAATCAGGCACGTACGTACAACACATTGGGGCATGAACAGTTCTCAACATGGCGGATGTTGTGGTTTCTACCTTTCTTCGTGACCATTGATTTGGTGACGAAATCATCAGGATATTTTGTGAAGGTAATGCATGCACTACAGGGTCCAGCAAGAGACCAGCATATTGCTGAATGAGCCACCCTGGGTGTTTTATCGAAAAATGTCAAACATGTTATTGCTGTTAATAGGTTTTAAAATACAAAGTGACTGCCCTTCAAATTCATTGTCAGTGTCATTTCTTTGCTGTGAACAAAGCCACAGGCACCAATCTTGAAAAGGAGTAGTTGATATATTGAGACTGAGTTGATGATTTCACTCAGAAAGGAGTGAATTATCTCCACTCTGTCCACATGGCTGATAACGTTTTCACTCTTCAAAGGATTGGTGTTTCACTCTTTCCTAAGTGAAATAGTGACCACTTTTGTTACTCGAAAAAGGGTTGTCCCTCTTTTAACTCCTTGTGAGAGTGGAATTTCACTCTCTTTTGAGTGCTTTTTCACTCTATTACATTTAGAGAGTAATAGGCCTATGTGTATTTACCGTATCTCGCGTCTATAACAGAGAAACCATGTGATACAAAGTCTTTTTAAACAAAAGTCATATCGTATGCCATATGTTTTTGGTGTTTTCGTTTTCATATCATACAATTTCCATTCTTTTCAAGTGATCTTGAGCTTGGAACCATTTTAACGGATTGTACCATCAGGTGTATTGAAAATCCTGAATAAATGTTTTATCATGTTTTTATGTAAATATTGTATTTTCAAGGTATTTTGATTGGTATGATTTTACGGAACCAAATGAAGGCAACTCTTGGGGCTGTCTTGGTCTGCGTTCCGGCCCTTCATGGTATGACCAAAATTCACATCAGTCTTTCCCGTACATTTGTGGACGTACTCAAGGTAGGATTTATATTAAACCATCGCCTACTGGAACCTAGCCTCTTGTCGAGGCCCTGGCGCTGTTGAAATCCTTGGCGATATGGAGGCAAAAACCGAGGCGCTTGCGCCGAGGGCCTCTTGACACCCGACCTGAATTATATATTCATGAGGCACGATTTCCTACTGAATTATGCATGAAAACGTGAATAGTTAGATAACCGCGGCGATCGCCCAGCAAATTGGCCAATGAAATCTCAAGGATTTCTTACTTCAGTTCTGGACTAGTCTATTATTTTTTGGGGGGATTACGTAAATCTCTTGCTCAAAATACATTCACAGACAAGCACATTATGAAGAATTCGATCTCTAGCTTACAAACCATGGTAATTTGAAATAAGACAAATGTACATATTTCTCAAGAGATCATCATATATTTACAAATAATGAAGAATGGGCAATAAAAGTCACCGTTCAACAATAGATGCATCTCCATCAATTCTGATGTAACCAAGGAGTTACCAGCAACTTCACTGCCCGGCAAGGCCCCCTGGGATCCGCCTGGCCCTCGCGAAGTAGCAGTCTCACTCTCCATCCCTGGCCCACGGAGGTAATCAGCACAGAGCGGTAGCGCGTGAAAAATAACACTTTTTCCATAGCCAGTAGGCAGATTCACAAAAACATCTTGTCCTTTAAGTGCAGATTTGATTGCATCAACTTGCAAATCTTTGAATCTGTCAATCTTCAACATTCTAGCGGCATATTCTAAGCTCTTACAAATATCGTCATCACTCGTGGAAGAAACGTTGAACGCCATTTTGGGCTGCGATTAATTAATATGTAAGAAATAAATAGCGTGCAGTCGAGTCATGAATATTTAACATTACGTCATGGTAGCTCGCGCTTATTGGATGATTTTCACCGACCAAAATTTGGTCGGAATATTCGTCAAAACAATGAAATACAAAAGAAATTCAGATCGGGTGTCAAGAGGCCCTCGGCGCCTCCATTGCCTCCATATCGCCAAGGATTTCAACAGCGCCAGGGCCTCGACAAGAGGCTAACTGGAACCGAGTGGCCCCTGTATTACGGTTATGGAAATGAGAGAATTCAGCTGTCAACGGGTTAATTCTAATAGCAATAATAATAATAATAGATATATGTCTTGTGACCCATTGTAGCCTCATCAGTATTATAAACTGTTCTACCTTTGTGCCCTGCAGTCATACTATTATCCCGGTTTTACAGCCAAGCAACCACGATAAGGCGCTCAAGCACTTAAGGAATTTCTCCCTACCGGATACCTATTTACTTCACCTAGGTGGAGTGTGGCAAATGAAGATGAATGTCTTGCCAAAGGACATTAGTGCCGTGGCAGAGAATTTAACCCCGTACCTTGTGATCTACAGTCCGGTGACGTATCCGCTAGACCACAACACCTCTACTTAATAATAATAGTAATAGTGAAAATAATGAAAGTAACCATAATAATAATAATAATAATAATAATAATCAAATAATTTCTTGGTACTGCAAAATTTCAATATGGCACGAAAAAGAGACATGATTACGAAGCTATTCGACCTGCACTCATCAGGTTATCATCCAGGTATATAACAAATTACTTGAAATCAACTATATTATACTCGATGAACCCGGACGCAACCCAGACGTTGTAATTTCAGAAAAATCGCAAAGCTTGGACGAACTCCTTTTGTCTGCTCAGAAGGGGTTCGTGCGATTGAATGTAGGCGGCTTCCAGAAAGCGTAAATGCGCTGCGCTTCTGGCCCGGGACATAATTGAGAATTGATCGTCGGCATAGCTTTGTGCGCAAGCTGGATTGTTCAGCAAGTGGAGACCAATCGCTGAATCGCATTTGGCTATCTTTGGTCTGTTAGCGGGCATTTCAGATTTGCAGGCATGGACAGGCTGCGTGCGCTGAATGGTTGTACGGTTCCGAATAGTCGAGGGGACGTGTTTTTTAATGCGATCAGCCAACCGCTGAGAAGTACGGCCCACGTACCTGGCATCGCACCGGCACTGAAATTGGTAAATAACATTACTCAAGTGGGGGGTGCGTAGTACATCCTTGCTAGCACAGGATGGTACAGGAAGTTGAAGTTGGTAAAAGCAAAAATATCATGTTAAAGATTGATTTGAGCAAAATTGGACAAATGATAATAATATGAATTGTAATTGTAAAGCCAACGACCCGGGTTCGATTCCCGGCGGAGACATATTTTCAACCTTTGCAAAAAGTTCAAAAAAGGGGGACAGCTCTGGGGAACTTTGATTTAAGTTACGCCACCATTATTATCTCATTTCCTTTCACATTAGAAGGAAATGAGAGAATAATGGTTGCGTAACTTGAATCAAAGTTCCCCAGAGCTGTCTTCCCTTTTGAAATTTTTGAAACTAAAGCCTAGGTCACAACCCGCCGTACTTGCAAGTGCTTTGTTCAAAACTCCCCTGCCCCCGACAAAGGAATTAAATAATAAGGTTGAAGATTTGTCAGTCTGTCGGTCAATTGAATCTGGTGTCGCCGAAACTACTGACCCGTCTCCGTGGTCTAGTGGAATAAGGCATTCCCGTTCTAGGCCAACGACCCGGGTTCGGTTACCGGCGGAGACATTTTTTCAACCTTTGCAAAAATTTCAAAAAGGGAGGACAGGTCATGGGAATCTCAATTTAAGTTACGCAACCATTATTCTCTTATTTCCTTTCACATTGTATTTATTTCCACGAGAGTTGTCAAAGGTGTTGTATAATGTTATTTCCTTACAATTATATATATATGTATATATATATATATATATATATATATATATATATACATAATTCGATGAAGCACCATGTAAATGTTGGTCTCTTGTGCTGTCTGTCTATCGGGGTGATCTCATTCCTTCTCAGATGCAAGGACCTTCTGTCTGAATTTTAACCCATGTTAGTCATTCAAAAGATTAACTCCTTTCCATTACAGTATTCGATCAAGGTAGTGAGGCCCAGTTCGGAGGTATAAATTACTTCATCTCTTCATCGTGGATGGATCGATCTTACTCAGATGCACGAACCTACTGTCAGTATCATGGGGCTGATTTGGCAGTTATCAAGTCAGAAGATATAAACGTATGTTCGTAAAATAGAGTGTATATAAATGGTTTTATTCATTAAGCTGCCAATTTATATACAAATAGAAGAAGTTGTATTATGAAATGCATTTATGGATTATGATAATGCAATGTGCTGTTCATTAGCTATATATAATATTTAAGAAAATAACACATTTTGTATTACAAGCAAAACAATTGTAAGGCTTATAATATATTCAGTTATGTATAGGGTAAATTGGTTCCTCTCCCCCATGTCCATTGCGAGATAATATTTAAAGGTCATACCCATTTAAAGAATTCGAAACATGGGATTTCTAGTTGATTACGGTCACTTTCCTCCATAAGCAGATAAGTGTGTTTGCTAAACATATACATACAATAAGGGAGGCTATATTAAATGTGAACATGTTCATCGCTAATCCTTATGCTTTAGGTATTTAAACATGGTTTTAAAACATTTTCTGATGATTTTATCTAAATTCCAACCACTTTGGTTTCATGGTATCAAAAAGCTCTATCATCATTCGTATAGTATAGTTCAATAGGACGGTGTATCAAATATTACTGATCATTACTGTTTGAATAAAGACGCTACAGCAACATATAGCATAAACAGACATGTCAAAGTCTGGTCCGCTTGCTATTCATAAGGACCGCTATTCATAGAAAACCGCTGTTCATTTAACACTCATTGTGATTAGCGGTCCTTATGAATAGTTATGAATAGTGGTCCTTATGAATAGCGAGGTAATTTGTCCATGGTTTGCTCGCTATTTAGAAGGACCGTTATTCATACAAAACCGTTTTTCATTTAGTCATGCGTTATGGATAGCGATGTTACCCCCGTCAAAGTAGCTCTAAGTAGGTTCGAATTGATGAATAATTTAAAATTTAGCCGTACAGACATCAAAGCGCAAGAAGTAAATCATAATTATGCGGTTACATTTGTTTCGTTCCAACAGACCTTTCTCGAAGATATGAATTCAAGATCAAATACCTGCTTATATCTCGGTTTGACTGACCAAGCTGTAGAAGGCACGTTTACATGGATTGACGGGACACCTTTACAGTAAGTTCGATAACTATAGAATGCCAAATTCATCGTTTCTACTTTAAACTAGGGGGGAGGGCACTCATTTTTCCTGTAATTTCGTTATTCCGATAATGAAATAGGTTTCAATATTCCGAAGGTTTTTAATTCTGAAAAGTGATACAATTTTCAAATTCATTTTCGGAGTTATGAACCTTCGGAATAATTTCTATTCAATTTTCAGAATTACGAACCTTCGGAGAAACAAACCGGGTGGCTCTTGTATTAAGCCTATGGGAATAAGAATATTCAGAAGTCTATGTGTTAAAATGAAGACGAATTTTCCTTAAAAATGAAAATGGGAAAAAATGTAAAAATTAAACTCTAAATTTCTTAACAATGGACTGCCTGCTATCAATAAAAATATAGTTGTGAGCATTAATATAGGCCAACCTAATCATTTTGTAACTGAAATTCATGTTGCCAGCATGTAACTTAACACCAATGTCGACCTCGAACGAATTCCATAATTTAAGTTAGGGATCCATGCATTCAAATTACAAATTCACGTATGTGCATTCAACTCGCATGTTCGTGCATCTTTTTTGAGATCCCCGCTTTCAAGTTGACGCGATCGACTTGATGAGTTTGATTCCGGCATTCAATTTCAGTTTTAGGCAAGCAATTTGCCAATTCGTGCATTCAATATAATTGCTGTGGCAATATCATTAACCTAGCGTAAGGACGGGTACAAATCACAAATCATGTTCCGTCAGAAAAAACTACAGGGGGAACAGTTCCCCCCCCCCCCTTTCAAGTACCCCCAAAGTGCCCCCTTTCTCCATGATAAGTGCCCTTTTACGACTAAAGTACCCCTAAGGGCCCTTTTTTCTGCCATTATTAAAATCTGAAAATTGCCCCTCTTCTATCTCTTATAAGTCCCCTGTTCTCCTGATAAGTGTAATTTTTACTTCTGATAAGTGCCCCTTTCCCCTTCTGATAAGTGCCCAGAGGCAGAGATGCAATCTCTGAGGCAGAGATGCAATCTCTGCCTCAAAGAAAAACTTCTAATCATCAGCCGTACCGACATATCATCTCTTAATAGGCGCAACGAACTAGTGACTTCATGCCCACATCGGAACAAAGCGTTATTACGGAACAATAGAGCGCGGCTCACAACCCACGCCGCTTTCCCGCTAGACTATTTAATTAATGATTTGCAGCACCCAGATATCACCCCTTAATTACAATTGTACGCGCCTCACAGCCCACGCTGTGTTTTTTCTTATCGCTTCATTGTTTCTTCGATATATAACCACGGTAGTCGAATGTATTCTTTGCATTACCCCTGAAGAGTGGAGAGATCTACGAAACAGGCTTGTCGGGTACACGTAGTTGTGTACTTTTCTTCGTATATACCAATGTTACAAAATGGCCCCTTTTTCGCTTTGAGTTCACCCTTTGTAGGTGCCCCTTTTTTTCCAAAAGTGCCCTATTTCGTGGAGCCCCCCCCCCCCCACCACCACCTTTGAAATATGCTCCCCCGCCCCTGATACCACTTGACTTGAGAATTCAATACGTTCCTACGATACGACAGCAAATAAAGTTTGGTGATAGTTATATGAAAAGAAAATAGTCTGACCCACAAGCGTGCATATGTATTCCCTGTATCTCATAACGGGGGCTATTCGTTTTTCCTAAGGTTCATAATTCCGAAGGATCGTAATTCAAAAACACAAATTTCCCACAGTAGGGGATTCATAATTCCGAACATGAAATAGGTTCATAATTTAAAACATTTGGCGCATTACTTCGAGGGTACGTTATTCCGAAGGTTCGTAATGCCGAAAATGAAATAGGGTTTGTAATTCCGAAGATGGAAAGGGTTCATAAATTCCAAAGGTTAGTCATTCCAAAAAATGAAATAGCGCCCCACGTAACTTTTCGGAATTAGGAACCTTTGGAAATATGAACCTTTTTTCATTTTCGGGATTATGATTCCTATTTTATTTTCGGAATAGCGAACCGTCCGAAAAAAAAATGAACCTTCGGAACTATGAGCCTTTACTAAAATTAGTAAATTGCTTGCCTACAAATATCAAATTGAATGCCGGAATCAAGCTCATTAAATTTGCATGTTGAATGCAAATACGTGAATTCGGTTGCTTGGTTTGTTGAATACGAATGCTTGGATTCTAAATTTGAATTACGGAATTCGCCCGAGGGCGACATTTGCTGAGTGAACGAATATTGAATTTGACTGTCCAAATGATTCAAATGGCCGGGAAAACCAATTAATAATTTACTTACGCCATGTGAACATAGAAATAGATGAATATAAAACAACAAATAATATTAGACAAGACATTTCTAGAAGCAAAATCAGTCCTAAATCGATTATCAATTTTTTTTTTTTTTAATGAAGCGTTTCTGATTTTGGAAAGCTATGCATTTCTTTACCGACATAAAAATGAGTGCAGATCGTTACAAACCACTGGCACCAATTAACAGAAGGATTGCACAGTGTAAAACAAAACTTTCACATAATAGCCCTTTTCCGCTCTAGTAATATTTGGGTGCATGACAACCTATTTAATCTACCGTTTTTATAACATAAACAGTTTAATAGTATAAGTTGATCTGTTGTCACACGAAGGAGCAAACGAGGGTTGCTGTTATTGTTGGAGCTGATGGCGCTCTTCAATCTTAACAGATTATCTGCGCCATGAAGTTATCATTTCGGCAGCAGGTGAGTGTGTTGCCGGCTTCTTCTTGGTGACCTTCTTGATTGCGTGTGTGTGTGTGTAATTGGGTTTTTACAGACGTGTATCGATCAGATATGATTATTTACGTCTGGGACCGACCTTTAACGTCGCCATCCGAAAGACGTGACTCAGTCTCGAACCTGGGTCCGCTGAATCAGTTTATAACTTCCACTGTTAGCTGGATTACAGGCGCACGCCACAACGCCCAGTTTGCGACGTTTCGAGCGCCTTTTATAGCGTAAGCTGCGTTCCGAGGGCGCCGGAACTGCCGCGCTGCTATTGGTCCGTGAAACCGACCAATCAGAAGCCGCGGACGGTGCGATCGGTGGGCGGGATGCGGACGTCGGGGAAACCCCGTCGGTGATGGGCGGTGCTACTGGCGGGCGAAATGCGGACGTCGGGCGGAGGGCAACGGAAGGGGGCGCGTGAAGACAATGGCCGCATCGCCTTCCTTGACACACTAGTGCACCGGGATAATGATGGCCGCCTAACTACCACAGTGTATAGGAAGCCCACACACACCGATCAATATTTGGCATCGCATCATCCCCAGTCCGTCAAGCGCGGGGTAGATAAGTGTCTTTATGACATTACATTGTTTCCAAACCCCTGTGCACAGCCGCTGAGAAACAACACATCGCTTCCGCTCTTGTTCTAATGGATACCCGCGTTCCTTCCTCAACCGCGTCACTAAGAAGAAGGAAGCCACCGATAAAGAAGTTGTGAATTACAACTCTACCGTTGTTCTTCCGTTTGTCGATTCTATTCCTCGCCAGCTCCGCCGACACCTAGAGAAGCATAGCATACGCGCCGTTTTCAAGTCTTACACCACTATTCGTAACCAGCTAGTCCACCCGAAGGACCCCACGCTACCCGACAGACTCGACAGCGTTGTCTACAAGATCCCATGCGGGACTTGCAACAAGGTCTACATCGGCGAAACAGGTAGACCCGTCAACGAAAGAATGCTAGAACACCGCAGAGATGTCAAGCACCGTCGCATAGATAGTTCGGCAGTCGCTGAGCATGCTTGGAGCGCACAGCACCCTCCCAATTGGGATGAGGTAAGTTGCATAGCGCGGGATAAGCACTGGTACACACGGCGCGTTAAAGAAGCTATCCAAATCCGTTTACACCCCAATAATATCAATAGAGATAACGGCATTGACATCCCGGAGGAATAGCTTCCCACCATCCGCCGTCACGCGCCCCCTTCCGTTCCCCTCCGCCCGACGTCCGCATTTCGCCCGCCAGTAGCGCCGCCCATCACCGACAGGGGTTCCCCGACATCCGCATCCTGCCCACCGATCGCACCGTCAGCGGCTTCTGATTGGTCGGTTTCACGGACCAATAGCAGCGCGGCAAGTCCGGCGCCCTCGGAACGCAGCTTACGCTACAAAAGGCGCTTGCAGCGGTCGTTTATCATATATACGGAGCATAAAGAGTGGATTACTTTTGGATTTTGGATTTTGGATATATTTTCGACATATACTTCGGATCATTTTGGATTTGCTTTCAGTTTTGGGGATATTCGGATTGCAGAAGGGTAAGCTGACATTTTTGGGCCGTTCACGCACTCTGCACCTGCACCATATAGCTTTGGTTTAAATTTCCCGCCAAAACCACAAATGGCGGGCGCCACTCCAGTGGCAGAGAATCTAACTCATCTGAAGCCCTCAGTAGATGATGGAGGTTTTCAAGTAATAAGAAAACTAAATTTAGCGAAAAAAGGGATGAGAGAGGGTAGTTTAAGTGACGTGGAGGAGTTGGCGGCGGATACCGACTTCGGCACCCCGCCGTCAACTCCACTCAAAACAGGTGAAAACGCCAAAAAAGCAGACATTAAGGTGCTCTTAGTACCCATAGAGAGAAATAAAAACCTGAGCGCAGTAAATCAGCTATCAAGAAAGATATAGAAAAGGCTTGTAGGTCTCCCCCAGACTACATTAAGTTTGTTCGAGGTGGGAAGGGGGCTCTTAGTAAAATGCAGAAATGACAGGCAATGTAAAGCCTTGACCCAGATACCGGAGATCGGCAAAATTGCAGTAAAAAGAAAAAAACCTACGCCTCGAAAGGGGTCATATTTGGGATTTCTCTTGAGACATCTGAGGAAGATATTCTGAAAGAGCTAGAACGAAGTAGGGTAGTGAAAGTTGAGAGAATGAAAAAAAGAATTGAAGGTGATTTGAAGCCCCTAAAAACTATCATACTGTTTTTCTCTACCCCTCAAGTTCCTGAATATGTTGAATTTTGCTTCCAGCAGATAAGAGTCAAGGTATACATTCCACAAGTACCCAGGTGCTACAAATGCCAAAGATACGGGCATTTAGCAATTGGATGTAAAGCCAAGAAGAGGTGCCCCGGGTATGGCCTAGGGCATTCGGTAGGAAGTTGCGACCTGAAGAGACAACATTTCAAATGTGTAAATTGCAATGGTAACCATTCGGCCGCTTATAAAGGATGCGAGGCATCGAAAGAAGCACAAGAAGTGCAGCAAATTAAAATACAAAATCGAATTTCATATGCACAGGCAGTGAAACTACACTCAGAACAAAATGAGGAACATAAGCAGGAAAAGCATCTTACAAACAAGTCAGAACTTAAGAATGTAATAAAAGAAAATGACAAAATAAATACTCGGAAAGAGAATTTAACAATTGCAGATTCCGATCAAACCGAAATGGAAATCGTCTCCGATTCGCAATTTTCTATCAAAACGGATACGACAAGCAATAAGTCTGAAAATACAGGCCAAACCAATAGAAATTTCTTGAAAGGTGTCCCCGACATCACACTTATCTCTTTCTTTATCAGATTAATCAGAATAGTAACAAAGCCAGATTGTAACCCATTTGATGAAATTACACATATCTTGAAAGATACACTGGGCTTACATCTCACAGTAGATGAATTACAGACCATTCATGGCCTATTCCACCAGCCTTGTTACACTCGTGGTTTTCAGCATTCTCCAGTGGAATGCACAGGGTCTTGGATGCCACGGGGATGAGTTAATTAGTTTTTTTAAATCAGCAAACAAGACCCTTTGAAATTATTTGTATTCAAGAAACGTGGTTTGACGATGGATGTATTATGCAAATTCCAGATTATATATGTGAATATAGAAATAGACAAGGAGGAACTCGGGGAGGGTGTGCAATATACGTGCATTCCAAACTAAATTACAATAGAGTTTTCAAACACGATGATTTAGAAATCATATCATTACAAGTTTTATTGCATGATAACGTTTCTGTGAATATAGTTAATTTCTATAACCCATGTAACAAACTCAGCATTGGTTCGTTAAATGAATTATTTAACAATGTTGTGAAGGAAAAGCACACAATAATAATAGGAGATTTTAATGCACACAACACTTTATGGGGTAGTCAGAAAACAGATACAAATGGTAAAGTAGTGGAAGAGTTTGCAAACGAGAGAAACCTTGTTATTTTGAATGATGGGAGTGCTACTAGAGTAGACTACCACACTGGTAATTTTTCTTGTTTGGATCTAACCTTAGCCCCTCCTTGTACAGCTAACAAAACAACATGGCAAGTCCTGAACAATAGTTTGGGAAGTGACCATTACCCACTGTTATGCCAATTGAACATATTGAATGAGAATAGTACACATACAAAGATTGATCAGTCCCAACAAATTTGTTCAATGCTATCCACAAAGAATGTAAATTGGGACGAATTTAGGCATCTAACTGAGGAACAATGGGATACCTTACAGAATGGAGGTAAGGTTATAGAGTACGAAACTTTCATGGAAACAATTAGGTTTTCCCTGGAAAACGTGAAAGCACATCGAGCGACAAAGAAAATAACTGTGCCATGGTGGAATAAAAAATGCTCCTCTAGAATAAAGGAGAGAAATAGGGCAAGGAGCAAACTGAAAAGTTATGTAATACCCTCTGCTGATTTAGTGGAGAATTTCAAGAAGAAAAGAGCTATCGCTCAAAGAACTTTAAGGCAAGCTAAAAGATTATACTGGGAAAAATACTGTCAGAACATTGATCGTTTTACCCCTCTATCGAATATCTGGAGTATGATCAAAAGGATCAATAATGATGGTATTTCACCCAGGAAAAAACATTGCTCTCATGAGAGAGGATTGTTCCGCTATCACTGACAGTGACGTCGCGGATACTTTCGCCAGCCATTTTAAAACCATTAACGAAAGTTTTCAGGGCAAGGTTAATACCTCTGAACAAAAAGAAATTGCTAGCAAATGTGACGATATCATATCATCCTTTTGTGATGCACAGAGTAGTAGTGTCCTTGATGAACCCTTTACCATGTATGAATTAAGTATAACATTAAAAACCTGTAAAGAGTCTTCTCCAGGTAAAGATGGAATTGGGTATGAAGTATATCAAAATCTCTCATACAAAGGGAGAGAAGTAATGTTAAATATCATGAATAACATATGGGTAACAGGAATTGTTCCCACCCAATGCAAGCATTATGTTATTGTCCCAATATTGAAACCACACAAGGTAGCTACAGATGTTTCTTCCTATAGGCCTATATCTCTTACTACCTGTTTCATCAAAATAGTTGAGAAAATTATCAAGGAACGAATGATATGGTTTACGGAAAAACATTGTCTGTTACCAAATTGTCAAAAAGCTTTTAGAAGAGCAAGAAGCACAAAAGACAACATAACCCAACTAGAAAATGACATTCAAAAGAGTATTGGTAATAAAGAACATACCCTGGCCGTTTTCTTTGATATGGAGAAGGCTTATGATAGACTGTGGAAGAAAGGATTGATTTATAAACTGAATAAACTTGGTTTCCAAGGCAACACTGTTAGGTTCTTATGGAACTACTTAAGTGGGCGCTCTTTCCAGGTCCGGGCAAATCAGAGCTACTCAGTGACACATAACATAGAGGAAGGGCTGCCCCAGGGTAGCTCCCTAAGTCCTGTCCTTTTTAATTTGATGTTATCGGACATACCGATGGACGCATCTGTCAATATTTCTACATACGCTGATGACTGTGTAATATGGAAGAGTGGGAAAAACATAGATTTTCTGAAAACAAAAGTACAAATCTACGTAAATAACCTAAATGAGTGGTTCAACAGATGAGGTTTTACCCTTTCTAAAGAAAAGTCAGTTACTTTATTTTTCAGCAATACTAACAAAATTGTACAGATTGACTTAGATGGGGTCCCTTTACCACCAAAGGAGGAACATTTATTTTTAGGTGTAATGCTGGACAGCAAGCTTACATGGAGACCGCATATAAATATGATTGTAACAAGAGCTAAAAAGAAAATAAATATCATGGAAAGACTACCGGGAACTACTTGGGGAAGTAGCTATAAAAGCCTTCTGAACTTCTAAGGAGGTCATTAGGCCATCTGAGGCATATGATTCGGCTCATGATCATGTGAAGAACTTCTTGCTGACTATTCAATACCAAGCACTGAAGTTGTGTACAGGGGCGTTGTCGGGAACTTCTAGAATCTTTACAGGTGGACACGGGTGAATTACCACTCGACCTAAGAAGATCCATGCTAGTAAGGTATATGTAATGTATTTTGATTCGGGAAAAGAAAATATCACACACTAAGATGGCTGCTGGTTCACATGAGTGTTTATTACAGCTAGTCTTGTATTCAGCCGTTTTGGTGGTACATATACGTATACATGTAAATGCCCATATACAACACTACTTCCCCCTTTTAAAGAGAAGCTGTCCTCAAAACAAAGCATACCATACAAGGCATTTTGCCTATAACCATTAGACCCCATACACCTAATGAATAGAGCTGGTACGGTTTTAAATCAATTGCCATTGACTATATTGAGTTATATTTTATGTGTATTGACTTCAGTATTGTGCAACCGTTATACCTGAGTAATGCATGTTATGTTGTGAATATCAAAATACATTGTAATATCACAACAGCAACAACTCCAGACTACATTGTATTTGTATCCCACAAACTAATCTTAACAATGTTTGGTTCGCACCACTTTCATTATTTTCTACTGGAATGACCATATTTCATAAACACTGGTCTTTTCTCTTTTCTTTTATATATTAAAAAAAAAAAACCCCTGCAACTCGATACACTGTACCAAAATTATTTCTTCTTGAACCACAACAAAATTAAAGCTCTGCATAGAGATGTCTAAATGCTAGCCAAAAACAAACCTACAGTAGGACCATATGCCTAGTTTGTTCCTTACACACATTTTCACCAAATGTACTTCAAAATACTGTATGAGTAACTGTGTTTTTAAGCAATCCATTATCTTTGTTACATGGCATCAAATCATGAATGATATTTATGAATCATGCCTAAAAACCAGATTACCGGTAAAGGTACATACACAATGTTGAATGTATGCACTAAATGTTATACCAGGAGTAAACTAATATTTTGATAATGTATCAATAACACCTGTATAGCCTATGGCTATAATGAAGTTATTAAAATTTGACACAAAGAAATAAATACTGAAATTGTGTTTCTACAGTCACCTTTTTTCTTGTCTGCATTACACCCTTTCATGATGCTAAATCAATGACTATTTACACACTATTTACACTCCAAGCCTTTGGACAGGCTTGCGTACCCTACTAGACCTCCTAAGAGGTACTTCCTCTACACTTGGATGTGGTTGGTTAGCCACAACCTTCACTGGGCAGTCTCTACTGGACTAGTCTGGTCTCCAGACTCTGCTTTTGCACTTTCACCACCTTTGGGTTGCTCATGTTCAAAATGCGGAACATAGACATTGTGTGACAACCCCTGTACATCATCCTGATAATCCTTTGCCAAAATCAGGTGATCAGCATGCACATTTCTGATTTTTTCCTGCAATTTCAACAAGATACCTCTTCACACTACACCTATTCACAACTCTGCCCATCTCCCATTTACTCCTTTTGGACTTGTGTGGAGGACTCAGAACCCGAACACGATCCTGTTCAGAGAAGCCACGCTCGTTTCTATTTTTGAAACGATGTTGTTTTTCTTGTTTACTCTGCACCTTCTCCGAAAAATTTGGCAAAACCAAACTCATGCGTGTTCTGAGTCTTCGTTTCATCAGCAACTCGGCTGGAGTGTATCCTGTGGTAGAGTGAGGAGTGGATCTATACTTGATTAAGAAATTAGCAAGACGTTGCTTTATAGTATACTTAGAGCTACCTTGACACATTTACTTTTTTAGAGCTGTCTTTACCACTCTGACTGCTCTTTCAACACCTCCATTGGATTGAGGATGATGGGGGGTACACATACATGTCTGATACCATTCCATACCTGCCAACCTTGAAGGACCAAAAAGAGTAATCCATTTATTAGTAATAGTGTGATGGAGCACGGAGGTGGGGGAGGGGGGGGGGGCAATCCCATTCTCACGATAAAATCTTTGTAATTATCCATGAAGGCCCTTTATTTCTCCCTTAAACCAGTTTCGACAGACTATCTTGAAGTCCTAATACAGCATGCGATATTTTTAGCCCAGATTTTAAAATACATTTTAGCTAATTCTTCAGAAAAAGTAACACATTTTTGTAATTAAGTATGATTACTAAATAACATGTGCTGGAGGATTTATGTAAAAAAAGAGTAATACTTTAGGAGGAAGGAGTAAGGAGTAATTTAGGAGAGAAAAGAGTAATAATTACTCCTAAAGAGTAATAGTTGACAGGTATGCCATTCATTTTCACGAAACATGCAAACAGTTCTGACCGAAACTGTGGACCGTTGTCCGACACTACCTCTTCGGGTAAACCGTGGCAAGCAAAGATAGATCTCAATTCATCTATGGTTTTCTCAGTTGTAGTATTTGTTGCCATGGATTTCACTTCAATCCACTTTGAGTGTAAAAAAGTATCAAAAAGTATCAAAAAGTATCAAAAAGTGCTCATTACTAAACTCACAAAAGTCTACCTGAACTCTTTGAAATGGTTTCTTTGACCATGCCCATGATTTCACTGGGGTTTCTGCTGGTTTTGACCTCATGTTTTGACACATTCACTTGCCATAGAATCTAGATATCTATCTATGCCTGGCCAATAAACATAGCTTCTAGCTATACCCTTCACTCCTACGATACCTGAATGCTCAGCATGTTACTCAGCATTCTGTTTCTAAGTGTTACAGGTATTATTACTCTGTGACCCCACTTGATACAACCTTGGTCACACGATAACTCATTACGCCTACTGTGATATGGCTTAAGTTCATCTGAACTAGGTACTACTTCTGACCATCCATTTATAGTATTCTCATACACTTGTTTCAGTATTGAGTCCTTTCTAGTCTCTGTACACTGTAAAAAATGAAGTGCTATTTTTAGCACCTCAAGATCTGGAGGCAGCACCTGCAAGGGCACGCATAGGGACTGCACAAATTGTGCTAAAGTAGCACTTGTACACGTGTTATAATTCAACACCAGTCCAAGTGCTACTTTAAACACTTCAAGTGTAAGCCTTTTACACTTCTGGTGCTATTAGACGCATGCAGCTCGCAAAAACAACACTTTTTAGAGCTCCCAAAACGGCACTACTAGTGCTAACACTTTTGCACCCAATATAGTGCTAAAGAACACACACAAACAGTATGCACAAACTCAGACCTGTAGTGCTGAAAACTCACTCTTCTATAGTCTGTTAAACAGCCCTACACTAAGGTCTAGATTTTGTTTTTAGATTGATATGAACTGGTTATATACATAGATGATATCGACTAAAACCATGGCATGTGGATTTAATCATCTGAGAATTACTTTAGACCAAGAAGTGGCAATTTCGGAGGTTTAATTGTTCCATTTCGGCAATCCACAATCGTGACGAAAAAAAGCACACACACTGCCTTCCAAACTTCCCAGGCCCGGTCCCGGCCCGTGCGGTCGATCGCGCCCCATGCCTGGCTGATGAACAATTTTCATGTGAAAGTCGACAACGCCTACCGTAGACGGTTGGCCACACGCTGAAACATGGCATTTCCACTTCATTGCTTTTCATCATGTTTCTTATCCACCACCACAAAAATTAATGTTCTAAATTAAGTTCTAAATTTAATGTCTTAAAGTTTACTTACCACGCCATGCCTGTGCAGCAGATGATGGCTCTTGCACTACAGTTGCGTAATAAGCGATTTCGTAATAGACCTGTTTACTAATAAGTGATTCAAATTGTATACATACTTTTGAAACAAAGGTTGTTCTTGACAACCTGAAAGCTTGCCAGAGGCTTGTCAGACATAGCAACAAGTAATGTATGCAAACTCGATTCCAAGTATTGTAGTTCATTCATTAATAACATGTTAATAGGTCCCCAGGAAAGAAACATCCATAAATTTGAATCACTGAGTAAACAGGTCTATTGGCCCATGAGCAACTTTTCCCAAATGACTTTTCCCTTTTTCATTAGGATAGGCATCTTTTCAAAGAAAGATAATACGTAAGCTTGCCCGACATAGCAACGTAAAGAATTCAAACTCTATGAAAGAAAGACATCGTAGACCAGGTGACTAGAATAGCACGTCAATGAACACTTCGGAAAGCGCATTGTTTGCAAGTTGGCTATCATTTGGCAGACTGTCAAATACCAACCATCAATGAACACTTTGTTGCTTTTCAGTGGATTTAATGAAAAGTATAATTAAATGAATATAAGAATAATCATTACACAGTCGACGCTTACCTCAGTGCATTTTAAACGAACATGCCAGTTTATGTCAAATGACCTTTATCTGCTCATGCGCAAATCCTAATTACGAAATCGCTTATTAAATCACGGGACGTTGGTCAGCACTTGAAGTGTAAAACAAGCGTCCTAACATTCAGCACTTACTTTTAGCACTCAATTTTCTGCACCTTATCATCTCCCAGACGCAAATGGCACGCGAGGTGTTAGAAATAGCTCGTCAAGTGCAAACTTCCAATTAGCACTCGTGTTTCAGCACTTCAGTTTTTACAGTGTAGCAATCTCGGTTGCTGTGATTGGAAAGTCCTCATCGACGACCGTTGTTGTGTAGATTGAGCTTTCACAGCCCACATCAGACTCTTCGGACGGCAAACGAGACAATGCATCGGCTACTGCATTGTCCTTCGAAGTCGTGTACATGAGCTCGTAGTCGTACTGCGATAGAAGGATCGCACACCTCTGGATTCGTGATGCTGCCATTCCTGGGATTCCCGTCTTGGGGCCTAGCATATACACCAGCGGCTTATGATCCGTAACTAGCTTGAACTTCCTACCTAGCAGGAACCGATGGAATTTCTTAACTCCAAACACTATCGCTAACGACTTCTTCTCGATCTGCGAATAATTGCGCTCACTCTTCGTCAAGGACCGTGACCCAAACGCTATTGGCTTCTTATCACCATTCTCCATCACATGGCTGATTACCGCACCAACACCATAGCTAGACGCATCACAAGATAGATGTAGCTCTCTATTTGTATCATAATGAACAAGCAAATCACTACTCGTAATCAGCTCTTTGAACTTGACGTAAGCATCCTTCTGTGGCTCCTTCCATTCCCACTTCGCATCTTTCTGCAGCAAACTGTGCAAAGGGGACAACACTGATGCGAGATCTGGGAGAAATCTAGCGTAGTGTTGCACCATCCCAAGGAATGAACGTAGTTCCGTCACGTTGCTCGGTGTTGGTGCATCAACGATCGTTTTCACTTTCTCTGGCACTGGCTGTAGACCTTCTGCGTTGACTAGCAGACCAAGATACACCACCTTTTGGCACATGAAGGAACACTTACTACGTTTCAGCCTGATATTGTGGTCGTAAAGTCGCTTCAGCAACTCGCTCAGCATCTCCTGGTGCTCCTCAGGTGTTGCAGTGGCAATCAAGACATCATCTTGGTTGCACAGACAATGTGGAACCCCCTGCAAAATCTTGTCCATTGTCGCCTGGAAGATCTTAGGAGATGACTTCACACCATATGGCAGCTTGGTGTATGAATACAGTCCAAGATGTGTGTTGATTGTGAGGTACTGCTGGCTTTCACGACTCACATTCAGCTGTGCGTATGCATGCGACAAGTCCAACTTGGAGAAAACTTTACATCCCACAAGCTGTGCGTACAAGTCCTGGGACGTTTGATTTATCGTCACCTTATAATCGCCACACAATCTAACAGACCCATCTGCCTTCGGCACGACGACAACAGGAGTAGCCCAATCGCTATGATTAGTCTTTACAAGAACACCGTTCTCCTCCAGCTTCCTGATCTCTGCCTCAACTTTGTTCCTGAGAGCATAAGGAACTGGCCTAGGTTTGCAGTAGATGGGTTGTACATCTGATCGTACGCGAATGTGTGCTTCTTCGCCAACGATGCCTTCGTAGCTGTCCTCAAATAAGGCGCTATATCGATGAAGCAGTCCTTCTAACGACGATGTAGTATGGAGAACACTGCCCCAGTCCAGCTTCAACTTACCAAGCCAATGACGGCCCATAAGCATTGGCTTGTTGGTGTAGTTAGCCACAATGATCGGTAGGTTCATGGGGTTACATGTCGTTTTTCCGAAGGTTCGTATTTCCGAAGGTTCGTTTTTCCGAAGGTTCATAATTCCGAAGGTTCGTTATTCCGAAGGTTCGTTACTCCGAAGGTTCGTTTTTCCGAAGGTTCGTTTTTCCGAAGGTTCTTTTTTCCGAAAATGAAATAGGGTTCATAATTCCGAAGGTTCGTATTTCCGAAAATGAAAAAGGGTTCGTATTTCCGAAAATGAAAAAGGGTTCGTATTTCCGAAAATGAAAAAGGGTTCGTATTTCCGAAAATGAAATAGGGTTCGTATTTCCGAAAATGAAAAAGGGTTCGTATTTCCGAAAATGAAAAAGGGTTCGTATTTCCGAAAATGAAATAGGGTTCGTATTTCCGAAACTGAAAAAGGGTTCGTATTTTCAAAAATGAAAAAGGGTTCGTATTTCCGAAAATGAAAAAAGGTTATAAATTCAGAAAATATGGCGTCAATCCGTATTTCGGATAGGGAGGAGGGGAAAGACGGCCAAGTGTAAAGATATTCATTTCGTACTCAATAATCATAACAATGATGATAACAATTACATGTATAATAAAATCCAGAGAAATAGCCATTATATTATCGTAATTCCTATCAATATTATCATTATTATTATTATAATTATTATTATTATTATCATCATTATTGTTATTATTATTAATATTATTATCATTATTATCATTGTTCCTATTATAATAACCAATATTTGTGAGCGAGCGTAGAGAGCGAGCGCCTCAGGAATACATGTTTCATTTCTCATAAAATGATATTACTTCGGCGATTAAAATACATACTGATGTATTGAAGAATGTGAATGATCGGATTCCGGATTAAATTTGCTACAACGAAATTGGCTTGAAGTTATTTATATAATGTATATACCGCTTTGGAAAATGAGACACACCAAAGTTCCAAGTAGATCTTTACAAGCAGAAAATGGCCACGTAATGTTTTTGAAAGGGGGAGCTGATGCCTCTTGGCAGAATATCATATTCCCCGTTTCTACAATTTGCAAGGGAGCGAAGCGAGTTAGAAAAAAACATAAAACCCTTTTTTTTATTGTAATGGAAATGCAATTTCGCCATCAAAAGACAAATATAGAACATGTAATAATGAGCCATGAATAATATTACTTAACTGCTGCCGAATATGGAATATTTGGGCACTTCACTCGCCCTAATGAAGGGCGTTCCCTGTCCCAAATTATTCCGTTTCTAAATCTTACGCGCTAGTGAGCAAGTAAAAAAAAGGAGATATTGTCTATAGAATAATGATTTTGTTACCAGATAATCCAAACAACGATAACATTTTGAGTACCTTCCCGCCCACAGATAAGGATAGCCGACCATCTCGCTTCCCAAAATAAAAGGATGTTCGGGCACCACGCTGCTGGATTCCAGCGAGCCAAACATTGACACTTTATTATCTTTAAGACATGTAAGATGTAATTACTTCGTCAACATTCAACATAAATTGTGATTTAAAAAATACTATGAAAAGTGTATACTAAAAATAAGGTGGGGCGTCCTGCATCCCTAGCCCTCAGAGCCATCTATTACAGAGTTTGGCCAACTCGGCTCCATGTAGGTAGCAATATGGCGCTTGTTGCTTTGTTAGGCAAGCACTAAACAAAGGAATATACGCCATGTTGTGCCCAAATAAACCGAGTTGGCCGAAGTCTGTAATATGGCTCTGTAGATGACTCTACAAGCCCTCCCCTCCGGTCCCCAAAACAACAACAGCAATAAAAACAACAACATAATATTACAGAGAGTTCATAAAGGAGTCACTGCTATGTTTAATAAATAGCCTGGCAAGTAGCACAACATATTATAACAAGCATATTATTGATACGTATAGGCTATAGGCCAATTATACGATAATGACAAGGGAAATAAAAGAAGCAATAGTAGAGTAACCGGTGCAATATCTAAGTCTGGTCGCATAACTCCATCCAAAATGACATCGTCATCGTAATTCTGGGTAGTCCACTTCATAATAACAATTGTAATAATAATAATAACAATAATAACAACAACAACAATAATATTAGTAAACGAAGAAGCTTGACTGGGGAGGAATTTTTAATTTGTAAACAAATCTTTCGGCATATTACTCCCAGTGCCGAAAGATTTGTTTACAAATTAAAAATTCCTCCCCAGTCAAGCTTCTTCGTTTACTAACCATTGTCTACGGCGGACCGTTTGAATATTAATGAGTCAGAAAGAAGAGGATCTTGGGTATTTGATTCTAGTTCATCGTGACTTGGCCGTGAACCAGAATAGCCTGGTGGTTAAGTCGCTGCCCGGCAAGCAGTAGATGACAGGTTCGAATCCCGCTGGTTCCAATTTTTTCTGACTTGTGTTTTTCATTACAGATCGAGCATACGATCTTTAACACTGGGAGTAATATGCCGAAAGATTTGTTAACAATAATATTATCAATAATAAAAAATTATAATACTGATAATATAAGTAATAATAATAATAAAAATGATAAAACAGATAATACTACTACTAATAATAATGATAATAATGATAATTATGTCATAAATAAATGTATTCAATTTGTCTCCAACGGCCCACAAGGGGGTGACACACGCTACTGCAGTGTGATAGGTTGCCCGGGTGCTGTGAAAAAAAAAAAATCACAGGCGGAACCGGGCGGGATTCGAACCCGCGACCTCTGGATTACTAGACCAGTGTCATAACCACTAGACCACCGGAGTGCCCTGAGTGATCAGGTTCAAACTATCCCAATATGGGGACTATCAAGTCAAAGGTATTGAATTAATCCGTCGGGTGATATAATGTCATAAATAAATTTATTCAATTTGTCTCCAACGGCCCACAAGGGGGTGACACACGCTACTGCTGTGTGATAGCAGTAGCGTGTGTCACCCCCTTGTGGGCCGTTGGAGACAAATTGAATAAATTTATTTATGACATTATATCACCCGACGGATTAATTCAATACCTTTGACTTGATAGTCCTATCACACAGCAGTAGCGTGTGTCACCCCCTTGTGGGCCGTTGGAGACAAATTGAATAAATTTATTTATGACATTATATCACCCGACGGATTAATTCAATACCTTTGACTTGATAGTCCCCATATTGGGATAGTTTGAACCTGATCACTCAGGGCACTCCGGTGGTCTGGTGGTCTAGTGGTTATGACACTGGTCTAGTAATCCAGAGGTCGCGGGTTCGAATCCCGCCCGGTTCCGTCTGTGATTTTTTTTCACAGCACCGGGCAACCTATCACACAGCAGTAGCGTGTGTGTCACCCCCTTGTGGGCCGTTGGAGACAAATTGAATAAATTTATTTATGACATTATATCACCCGACGGATTAATTCAATACCTTTGAAATGATAATTATAATAATAACAATAATAATTATACAAATAATACTAGTAATAATAATAAATAAATGAATAGATACCATAAACAACCAAAGCCGAAGAAAGATGGATCGTAACAAGTTAAAGAAGGAGTCTTTATCATCAGGCTGATATGATTATCATAAAAGGAAACAAAAGTAAAACCAAACTATAATGCAAAATATCTCAAACAATTTATGCAGCAGGGCAGACTGAAATCATTGAGCATGTTTTATAACCTTGCAAAAGTATTAACATTTCTTAAAACAGATTAAAATCTTAAATTGTAGAGGTAAATGAATGAAATGCAGCATAGTATGCTGTAAGTAATGACCTTGCTTACACAACTATACAGCATTTTGTTTGCCGCATATCTGAAATGATCTATGACGCAGATAGTTTTCAAACACTTTACAATTCCAACAGAACTTTACAAAAGCCGTGCAGCAGCTACTTCTTAAGAAAACCAAATTCAAGAAAAGAAAGAAAGTGAGCAATAACAAAAATGTTAAAGCCACTGCTATGTAGCACACCGCATCTGAAGAATAAAAATAACTCTTTATACTGGCATATTATGTGTAAGTATATAGGTCAGGTGCAATCGCTAATTGAATATAATGATAATGATTAAAAGCAACATACAACCAAATTTGAAGAATAGTGGATCAAAATGTTAAGTTTTCTTTCAGTCGGGCTAAAATAATTATCATACAGGGAATAATCCTAACTATCTATGCCGCATAAATAGATTAAAATCATTGAACATGTTCTTTAACTTTGCCAAAATACCATCATTTCTAAACATGGATGAAAATCTTTCATTTTATACAGCTGCTTACAGCATAATAAATTTGTACAGATTCTAATGAGTTGCTTCATTTTACTGCACAGTCTGCGTTTTTAACAGTTACAACCGCTGACCTGAAGTTTGAAATAACTTTTACAAGCATAACGAATTACAAGAATAACAAAACACTAAAAGACATTGAGAGTAAAACAATCCTCATCGTAAAAAATAGAAATAAGGAATTACACATGGAGAAGAAAACATTCTGACCTAAATTAATGGCTTTTATCAACCAGTGCCCCGCCTTATAAGGAGTTGAAGCGATTTATTTGAAACAATCGCAAGTTAAAATCAATCGCAACTGTGTACTTAACATAGGCCTAGGCATAAGCGTACGAGAAGGGGGCTGCTGCAGCCAACCCCCCCCCCCCCCCCCCTCCCCCCGGATTTTGAAAGTGCAGATATTCCGGCAACTCACACCTCATATTCAGGAAGTGAGGTGCCCGAATATCCTCATATTCCAGTCATTATATGCCGAAATACGTTATTTTTATGATTTTTCACAAATTACGGAAAGGTACAATTATTTTTGGTCGCTAGCTTCGCGCGCTCGTAAATTAAAAAAAAAGGAAAGTTGCTATATTTTTTACAACAAAAAGGCCATAGGTGCCGTAACAGGGATCAAACCCCCAACCTTCGCGTTTCCAGTCAAGCGCTGTAAACCGTTCGACTACGACACCTCCACACACGCACACACACACCCTCACACACACACATAAACACTTATTCGATTTTTCTAATCTCGTCCTCTTATTTTCGTCTCTTTTCTCTTCTCCTCTCCTCTTTTATAAACCTTCCCAGTTTTGTGTCTCCATTTCATTTTTTTATTCATTGCGGGGGTGGGGGAGGTGCTTTTCGTCGAAAAGAGATCCGCTTTTTGAAGATGGCAATTAAAACCATAATATCCTATCGTTACCCTAAATTTTCCCTTTAACAGTGGCGTAGCTAGAGTCTAGCCATTGTGGGAGCACTGGCACCATTGGAGGCACAAGTCTTTTGGAATAATCTTAAAGCTAATCTAAGACGCCGCTGGTGGAAGAGGGTTGGGGGGGGGGGGGGGGTTACCGTCTTCTTTCCTATTCCATTTTCTTTCTTTTTTTCTTATTTTTTCGCCATCCGATGAGGGAGGGGGGGGGGCGTGCCCCCCCCCCCCCCCCCCCGTTGCTACACCTCTGCTCCTGATGAATTCGCCTTTTTTTATACCAGGAATTATGAACCCTATTTCATTTTTCGGAATTACGAACCCTATTTCATTTTCGGAAATACGAACCCTATTTCATTTTCGGAAATACGAACCCTTTTTCATTTTCGGAAATACGAACCTTATTTTATTTTCGGAAATACGAACCTTCGGAAATACGAACCCTTTTTCATTTTCGGAAATACGAACCCTATTTCATTTTCGGAAATACGAACCCTTTTTCATTTTCGGAAATACGAACCCTTTTTCATTTTCGGAAATACGAACCTTCGGAATTATGAACCCTTTTTCATTTTCGGAAATACGAACCTTCGGAAATATGAACCCTTTTTCATTTTCGGAATCATGAACCTTCGGATAAACGAACCTTCGGAATAATGCAACAAATGTTCGGAATTACGAACCCTTTTTCATTTTCGGAATTATGAACCCCCAGGCATGGGAAATTAGTGTTTCGGAAATACGAACCTTCGGAAATACGAACCTTCGGAAAAACGAACCTTCAGAAAAACGAGATGCCCCCGTTCATGGATTGTGCCCGATACAATTCAATGCTCATGATCGAACGGTCCGCTGCTGTGTCAATCTGCATCAAGACCGGCTTGTAATTTAGATGAACCGAGGTTTGAAATCTCGACGAATCAGACGTAGCAAAGACAAAGTACATGCCCAATTCATCTCCTGTGGTAGCGTCGTCAGCTTCAAGACCATGCACAGCACCCTTGCGATGTTTCTTGCTCGACATCTGCTGCTTGGGCTGTCGACACACACAGAAGCAGTGTGTCCGACTTTGCGACAATTGAAGCATTTCGCAGTCTTGAAGGAGCATGCGTTTGCAGAGTGATTACCTTTACATCTGTAGCAGCTCTGCTCAGTCTTTGCGGCGGATCTGTTGCTCGCTTTCTTTGGTGTGTTAGTGCTCGATCGGGCGGCATGAGCATGACGAACAGCTGCAACAGGATGCAGCTCCCTCGCCTGGATAGACGCCATCTCCATCGAAAGGGCTGTCTTACACGCATCCTCAAATGTCAGATTTGATGTGCTAAGAAGCCTGGATTGGATACGTTCATCCAGCAGTCCGCAGACAAAGCGATCTCGAAGTGCTCTATCCAGAAAAGTCCCAAAATTGCAGTGTAGAGACAAGTTTTTAAGAGCAACAATGAATCCAGAAACTGTCTCACCTTGCTTCTGTTTGCGAGTACCAAACTTGAAACTTTCTGCAATCTCTAAGGGCTTAGGGTTGAAGTGCTCCTGCAACTTGGAGATGATAGTCTCAAACGAAGCATCCTTCGGTTTGACTGGAGACAGAATGTTTGCGAGAGTACCGTAATGTTCAGGACCGATCTCTGTAAGTAGGATTGCCTTCTTCCTGTTGCAAACGACAGTATCCACTGTAGAATCACCAGTTTCCACTATGTTGTTGGCGATGAAAAACATTCCCATCCGCTCAATAAATGACGTAAAGGGTTCACATGCCTTGTCAAACTGCCCTAATCTGCCGATTATGGAAGCCGCCATCTTTCCTTTCCGTGTACACAACTCAGTCACACAGTACAACAAGATAACTGCACACGTTACTCACTGCATAGCGTCCATGTACTGTTGTGTTGTTCACCACACAAAAAGATCCATGCAACAGGTTCTAAAAGTTCACATTCCGGTGTCATTTCTGTTCCATCATTTCTAACTTTCAGTTTATCTGAATCTCTAAACTTTCCTTCAACAGATGACACTTTCTAACAAATGGCAATCCCATCCTCGTCGCCAAATTGTAATGTATTTTGACTCGGGGAAAAGAAAATATCACACACTAAGATGGCTGCTGGTTCACATGAGTGTTTATTACAGCTAGTCTTGTATTCAGCCGTTTTGGTAGTACATATACGTATACATGTAAATGCCCATATACAACAGTATACAAAGCAAAAATAAGGCAAAACCCCACACACCCACTCCAATCCTCCTTGAAGAACTGCTGGCAATTTGAATATGAAAAGAATAAGAAAGTGCGTAAACCCTTAGGTTTGAGAGTTATGGAAGATGAAATATATCATGCAAACGAATCACTCATGTCTTATACCCCCATGCCGCCTTGGCATCTCTCTCCACCAGGGCTTGTGTCAAAAAGTGATAACATGTTTTATCAATACAATACAACTGTGGAGTATATTAATAAAAAGTGGAAAAATAATCTCCATATTTAAACTGATGGTTCTAGAGACCCTGCAAAAAGCAGCGCCTCTGCTTGCTATTATGTGCCGGCAATGCGGGTAGTCGAATGTAAAAGAATGCAAAACGTCACATCATCTTACAGATAAGAATTGGCCGCAATTGCCTTGGCACTACGGTGGCTTGAAAATTTGAATGTTTATAATAAAGTGGTAATTTTGACAGATTCTCTGAGTGCTATTGAAGCAATCAAGGGAAACAATAACGACAGTTTCGTAAAAGAAATTATAATCACCGCTACATTTCTAAAATACAAAGGCACAATAATCTGCTTAGAATGGACCCCATCTCACTGTGGGGTCCAAGGGAACGAAACGGCTGATTTCTATGCGAAAACAGCCCTCAAACAAGGAGTAGAGATTCATAATGGATTGAATATCCAAGAAACCAAACAGATTTTAAGAATTCTCATACAAAATGAATGGCAGAAGAGATGGGACATGTCAAACTCAGAATTAAGAAAATACCAAAAAGTGGTCTCAGAAAAACCATCATTTCAGTATCTCTGCACCGACAAAAGTGGTGAAAAAATGATTCACAGATTACGCTTGGCAAGTTTGGGTTTGAATGACTTCCTGTTTAAGACAGGAAGACACACAACTGGAAAGTGTGATTTTTGTAACGAGAGAGAAACGGTATACCATTTTTTATATGTTTGCCCTAGGTTTATCATCCAACGCGCCCTGTTACTTGCGGAATTAAATGTTAGCAATGTCTCTGAGGCGGAACGCAAAGTGGAGAATCTCAGTGTCAAGACACAAGGTGCACTCGTCAGATATTTCAAAAGGACTCGTCGATTTGTAATTGGTTGCCAAGAGGGCAACCGTGATAGTAAGGTGTAACCAAATAAAGAGAACGGAATCGAAGTAAATCGGATATGATTTATGTTGTGACCATTGAATGTTAATGTGTACAATCATACTGTATAATTTGTTTTGTATACGCTGCTCAAAGATGAAGCACTTAGTTATATACTAACTATAGGTATAGGTGCACTTTTCTTGTCATTTCACTTAATTGAAAGGCCCTTTAATGTCAGTATATACTCTACTAAAAAAAAAAAAAAAAAAAAAAAACTGTGCACGTATTTATTTTGCTTTAATAATGCATATATTCGGATTTTCTAATGAGGTTCTATGAGGAATCAGAAAGAGCGCCCCCTGCTCACGTTTGAGAGACATAGGGAATACTTGTATTCCTAAAGGCGCTGTCACACTCTACCGTATAGAGGCAGCGTATGAGGAACGTATCGAATATTTCGAAAAATTGTTTATACGCACAACTTTTCAGCGTATGAGGTCGATTTCCGGTTAATGAGCATGAGTATGAGTAGCGTACGCATAGCGTATGTGAGCGTATGTGATGTGATGTGTATTTGAGTTGGACGTATACCGACGTATGAGTAACGTATATCAGCGTACCTCCGACGTATGAGAAACGTATGCGGAACGTCAGCCTAACGTATGAGGAGCGTACACAGCGGGGGTATAAAAGGTCGCACCCAGATTGCACGTCTCATTCTACGCCTTCTCCTTCTGTGTCTAGCATACTCAACTGCCAACTGTAACAAATCTTGGTAATGTTGCAGCACAGCAACCTCCATCTCTGAACTGCTGGTACAAACTGATACAGATTTGGAAATGTGAGACTTTATATACCCCCATGCGCTGCAAATACGCATGTAATACGCATGGGATAAGTTGGCTGTACGCTCAGAACACGTTAGGCATAAGTTGAGTACGTTAGCCTGTCGTTAGAACTACCATCATAACGTTAGCCATTCGTTAGACACACGTCAGACACACGTTCATTATACGCTCCTCTAACGCTAGGTTTCCTGACCCACTCAATTTCAACGTATGAGAAGCGTACTCGACGTATGAGTAACGTACCTTCAGCGTACCTCTAGCGTGTTCAGCGTATGAGGAACGTATGAAGAGCGTAAAATTCATACGTCGGCATACGCTGAAAATTTTTGTGCATGTTCAAAAAAAAAATTTGGCCGTCAGCGTACATCAGCGTACACCGACGTACCCCGGCGTACTACAAACGTATTCCAGCGTACCCCTAGCGTGTTTCAGCGTATGTCAGCGTATGCCCAAAAAGTCCATACGTTCCTCATACGCTGCCTCTATACGGTAGAGTGTGTCAGCGCCTTTAAGGTGTTCTGAGCGTACAGCCAACTTATCCCATGCGTATTACATGCGTATTTGCAGCGCATGGGGGTATATAAAGTCTCACATTTCCAAATCTGTATCAGTTTGTACCAGCAGTTCAGAGATGGAGGTTGCTGTTCTGCAACATTACCAAGATTTGTTACAGTTGGCAGTTGAGTATGCTAGACACAGAAGAAGAAGGCGTAGAATGAGACGTGCAATCTGGGTACGCTGATATACGTTACTCATACGTCGGTATACGTCCAACTCAAATACACATCACATCACATACGCTCACATACGCTGACATACGCTATGCGTACGCTACTCATACGCTACTCATACGCTGACGGTAGAGTGTGACAGCGCCTTAAGACGCCCTCGAAATGCACCTCGAGCGGGCTTGTCAGGATAACGTTGTAAAATCAGGGCAGGAGTGGCGGTCCTGCATGGTATCCTGGAATCCTGTACCTTTCTAACTAAAAGTTAGACCCACGGATCAACAAATAAAGTATAAGTGAAAAGAGCAAATTAGCAAGGCAACAATAGTCAAAATTGACTAGTTTGCCTATTTTAAAACAACAGCAACAACAGATTGTCCACATTGCCTGACGAAGAAAAGCAGTTAGCGGTCGAAACGTCGCAACCCTCGTTTGCTCCTTCGTGTGACAACAGATCAACTTATACTCTTATTGTACTACCACGATGATGAACATCTTCCGCACTAAAGAGTTTAATATTGCATTTAGGTGTCATAAGCCTTTTCCATCAGACTATTGAAAATGCAGTTTATAATGCATTCTAATAAAGTTAGACCATTCTTCCGTATAAAATCATATGCTTGACCCTGCATTCGTCTAACTTCCATTCTGTTTTTGTTTAATACACACAGGTATTCTGACTGGAAGTCTCCCGATCCTAACGGTGGGGGTAGTGAAAATTGTGTCTGTCTTTCTTCAGACATGGGATGGACAACTACTTCGTGTTCTACCAAACAACCTTTCATATGTGAACGATATCAGTGTAAGTCACTTGATCTTACAGGTATATCTAGATCCCCTCCCCCTCCCTCTCTCTCTCTCTATTAACCATTTTCGTTCAAAGACGCACAACTGGCCATTCCTTGTTTTATCAATTGATTGAAGAGTATTCAAAATGGCGCTAAATTCACTGTTATAAACTTGCAGTACGTCTTGAGTTTTTGTAATCTTTTGATATATTCCCTTTTGCAAAATAAGCGGGTTTTAAGTCTCAAGGACGCAGTACCTGGTTCAAATCAAATCGCTTGTAATATTTTTGGCGGAACTTTGATATATATTTGCCACTTTCGGGCCAGGTAAAACTAACTGTTAGACATAAAATTATGGTCTCTAAAGATCTCTTTTTTGTGACATTTCGTATCCCATATTTTAGGATAAAGTCCATGAATCTCTTTGTTAAGGACTAAACTCATGCTTTGATGTTCTCATTGATGGATAGCTATGAAGAGCAACCGATCCAGTTGACACACCAAACCTATTTCGTTAAAAGCAAATTACAAGAAAGTTTAATAGGCAACTGGTATTCGGCACAGTATTTTTTGTAAATTGCGCTACGCTGATAGCAGAAAGTGTTAAAAAATGACGTGATATTTACGTCGTGGTTTTCGTCCTTTTTACGTCCTGTAATTACGTCAATAAGACGACAACTTGCACCAACGCAAGACGTCAAGAGGACGTCTTATTTTGACGTCATCTCTACGTCTTCATTCCTCTTCCCTAATAGCAGAAAGTGTTAAAAATGACGTGATATTTACGTCGCGGTTTTCGTCTTTTTTACGTCCTGTAATTACGTCAATAAGACGACAACTTGCACCAACGCAAGACGTCAAGAGGACGCCTTATTTTCTCTACGTCTTGTACACTGTAAAAACTAAAGTGCTACTTTTAGGGGCATGTATAGTGACTGCACCTGAAATGCTGTTTATAGCACGTGTAGTGTGCTAATTTACCAGCAAAAAAAAATGTGACCGTGGCGAGCCTCGAACCAGGTTCCGCTGATTGAGAGGCGCTGACGTTACCGATGGACTAACGAATGCTTCTTGCAATCCAGTTTAGTCATGGGAGTCAAGTAGATAACATGAACTATGTGGTGTCGTAAATTCACTATGTAACAATATGATCTGCTCTAAATCGTACAATGTGAGTTAGTCTAGCGGTAATGCCAGCAATTCTCGATCTGCGGACCCTGGTTCGAAGCTCGCCCAAATCATTTTTTTAAGGAGCCGGTCCAGCTCCCGTGAAAGTGCTGAAATAGCACGCTGTGTGCATTCAATAGCACTCTGAGTGCAGTTCCTATGCATGCCTTCAAAAGGTGCTATATACAGCACTTCAGTTTTTACAGTGTACAGATGACGTCAAAATAAGACGTCCTCTTGACGTCTTGCGTTGGTGCAAGTTGTCGTCTTATTGACGTAATTACAGGACGTAAAAAAGACGAAAACCACGACGTAAATATCACGTAATTTTTACCACTTTCTGCTATCAGGGTAGTGGGGATGCATGACCCAATAATATTAAACATGGTATCTTTGAAAAAAAGTATAATGGAGGATCACAAGGGCAGAGAAGCTCCATATCTTAGAAACCCCCCTCCAACTTTCCGTGTATATATTTTTTGAATAATGAATAATTGGGCGCATTCGACTGGGGTCTTCACGTCTACTTATGCTGGTCGCTAATGCTACCAGCCTGTCTAAACACGAGTATAATCTGCATCTGCCTCTTATCAAAAATACTACCAATATAATTCTGGATTTATATAGCTCTCAATACAACTACAGAAATGTCATTAGTTTATGCCGGTCTTCGGATTAAGGTTTCCTCTCAAACAACATGAACAATGTGTGCACGTTCTCCACTCTCTGCATAGCATTGAGTGCAAGGAACCATTTTACAAACTTGCACAATACGAATCCAGCATCAAAAATACCCAATCAAAACCAGGTTGGAGAGAAACAATGAAATGTCTTACTTACGGATATACAGAATGATATGTGTGCAATTGCGCAGATTGAAGCAACGATCTTCGTTTCAAACTCCATTCAAAGTGTTCAAATCACTTGACTATGGTAACTCGCCATGACGCATAATGATATAAGAAATTCCCTTTTCCCTTTTTATATATTGATATGAAAAAATGCCAATCTTTATGTTTCAATCAATATCTAGATGTTCCAGAAAATGAGTGGAATGGCCTTGGTGGCACCCTTTACTACATCTCTCAGTCCTCGATGACGTCATACTCGTTTGCTCGAAGATTCTGTCAAGATCAAGGGGGTGATCTTGCTCAACCGAAAACACAGGGGATCAATGTAAGGATATATTTATGGTCATGATCTCAGTAAATGTAATATCAGTTTTTGTTGAGATTTAGGAGAAACAGAAATAGAGGGTAGCCCAGAAAGTATATGAAACCCGAGATCAGCAATTTCTACGACATCATTGGCACTATATCTTTACTTTTTGTTTTATTCATCAATTTTGGGTATGCGTTTTGATTTTGTTTTGATACAGCTATTTTTGTAAGGCAATGACATTTTCAAAGTTTGATATTTTTGCAACCGTTAGTCATTATTTAATCAGCGAGAAATTCATGTATAATTGCTTTCCATAAAGTCAGCTTTGTTGACAAACGTGAATGAGATTGTATGGGAAGCCCTAAGTCACAAATTCATCGCTGCTTCAAACACGGTTGTAAAAGTACCCAATTTTGAAAATTACATGGCCTCACAACAAATAGCCGTATAATCGAAACACCTTACCCGAATTGATTATCTTGGTGCTATTGTACTCATAAAACAATTTTCTACACAATGAAAAAAATATATTGTGTCAATTATGTCGTTGAAATTGCAGATGACAGGTGCTGCATTCTTTCTGGGCCATCCTGTATAATGATAATACTTTGTTCTTGTATAGCGCATTTCATTATTCATCAATGCTTCAACGCGCTTCGAAAGAAATTTGGATTATTACCCGGCTCTATAGCCTAGCTATTCTAATGAAGGCGTTGAAACTTTCAGGTACTAATTCCTATCTTCAGAATACGTTTTTATAACTTACGGTACTCAGGTGCATGCATGCATTCACATCCTTTTGGTTTCAAATTATTTAATAAACTTTTCAATATGCAGGCTTAGGGGGTTGTCTGGTTATATTTTAATCTACCATGTTTACACTCAAAATAATACGTGTGCATGATAATTGTAAATATGTTTTATACTCCTTTTCTTACTCATTTACATCACCTGGGTCGAGTATGGCACAAGTAAATTAATATCTTGCCAAAGGACGTTAGTGCTGTGGGAGCGATTTGAACTACATAATTTCACATTGTGACTGTATGAGCGATGTCCAAATAAAAAAAAATCCAAATACCATTTACTCAAACATGCAGCTGCATTGATAATCCTTTGTGTTTTGTTGATTCAATCTTTCTAACATTCTCATTAGATGCACCTTATCCAGATCGCTAAAGGTAATTCCTATTGGTTTGGACTCGATGATCTAACTCAAGAAGGCACGCTCCAATGGATTGATGGCACCCCTCTGGACAACAATGCGTATGTGTTAAACTGTATTATTCATGGAACTTTAGCGCGATCATACTATTCTGCAATTATAAACATTAACATTAGGTAGAAACAGGTATATATACCTGCAGTAAGAGTTTCACATGCTATAAGTGAACGTGAGCTTCACTTCAAGGTGATACTTATCAATCTCAGAATGGCACTCTCTTTTGGAGTGACGGCATCCTTCATCTATTGTTCCTCTCACGAAGATGTCGAAAATACGGTTACATGTCGTTTTTCAAAAGGTTCATCCTTCCGAATCATGCGAATGGTTCATTATTCCGAATGTAAATTCCGAAATCGAAAAAGAGTTCGTTATTCCGAAGGTTCTTATTTCCAAAAATAACAACGGGTTCATAAATCCAAAAATGAAATAGGATTCTTAATTCCGAAATGAAATAGGATTCAGAATTCCGAAAAAAGGAGGTACCTAAAAAGGAGAAGGAGGGGCCGAAACGACTGGGACCCCACTTTAAAATCCTTGATCCGTCGATATACATACATAGATTGGGTTTTTCTTCCTTTTTCTTTCTTTCTTTTCTTTTTCCTTTCTTTCTTTACTTTTCCTTCCTTTCTTTCTCTTTTTTCCAAATCCGTCCTTCCCCAGGCGCCGGAACTGTTGGAGCTTGGGGCGGGGACGGGTGGTTGTTGGGGGTGGGGGGGGGGGGGGGGGTCCTTTTCTTAATGAATTTCCCAAACAATTTGTATTGGAGCTATTGCAGAAATTGTTTTGAAATAAAATATTCGTATTTTCAGATTTCCGGATTGGGCGAATGGCAATGCAACATTGTGGGTATATGAAAGATGTGTTCATCAGCAGGTTAATAATGGGTGGAGAAAACTACCATGTTCATCCTACCTCAGATTCGCATGCGAAAAGCCTTCCCGTGAGTACTGGTATTATCTGGACTCCTTGTTTAAATCAGAGTCCATGTTCAAATGGATTTGTTTTCACATCAAATATGAGTGCAACACACAAAATAGTAAATAAATTGGTGGCACTAGTCATATTCCATAACCATTATTCTAAAACCATTATTGTCTTACTCCGTAAACAGAACACAATTACTTCCAAATCCATGGTAAAATCGTTAATGCGTTGGCGAAAGGGGAAATCATCTCTGACATGTTAATTTGATGTCATGACATGTCTAGGTATCAAAACATTTTTCTGGCCCGTATTCTGAACTCCGGTTTAACTTAAACTCGAGTCTAAGTGTGGTTTAAATCTGCCCTTTAGACCGGAGTTTAAGAAAATCACATTCTGAACTCCGGTTTAGCTTAAACTCCGGTCTAAGCATGGTTTAACTTTGTACAGAAAGTTAGACTGCAGCTAGGGGTAGTTTAAGTCCGGTTTAACTTTTCTTCATGCATGGCCACCGCAGGATAATGTTTGCAACTGAGGCGGAAGAGTGTTATTACGAAAGGTTTTAAAGTCTGTTGGCACCAGCTTAGAGAAAGGTAAATTTACCTTCGTAAAGAGGAAAATCTTCTTTTTCTTTTTCTTTTTAGCTGGATCTAGAATCGTAGTTAGATTTAACGTTTACCGGCAGTATTCATGACAAGCGCTGTCATTATCGCAGAACTGACTTTGCAACAATCTTCCGCGCTCGCGCGCGAGCAAGCATAGCTATTTACACCCTAACCCAAGCCGGGCCGGACGGCCCAGCCGACGCGACCGATACCCTTTGATCTCATCCCACGCAGTGCTGAGCTAGCTAGCTGAGCCAGGCTAGGCAGTCGGAGCTGACTGTTGTTGGGAAGTTGGGTTCCGAAGTTACAGCTACAGAAAAAAAATTCAACGAAACTAGAAAAACAGATAGATCAATAAGAGCTCAGCTCCAGAGATTATTGCAATTCCGCCTGCAATTTCAAAATTTGACAGCTGACTCACTCAGATTTAACCGTAACGTTAAAATTCAACCCTGCTCGACCTCTAGGCCTAGTCCCCTAACTTGGTTAGGCCTATAGCCAATATCTTACTTCAAGTTTAACCTTCGATCGTACTAAAATAGGGTCTAACTTTTAGAATCTATATAGGCCTATAAGTTAGTACAGTAGACTTAGTCTTAGACTAATATTCAAACGTAGTTTAGTCTTTACAACTTTCACTAGCCTATAAAGTTTAGCTTTCAGTATACCTAACTTAAGTAGTTTATTGTCTTGTTATTTGTTCATATCTGCGTGATAACCTGATGAGTTGCAGATCGAAAAGCTTCGTTATCATTTTAATTTGTTATCGTTTTAATGTTTTAATATGTTACTGTTTAAAGTCATTTATAAAGTATGTCTGACGTTATGTCTATTTAGGCCTAGAGTCGAGATGCTGTCTTGGAAAAAGGAGAAACATTAATAATAAAGTTAGTCCAGGAACTTGGCAATGCATTGTCACCAGATTATTTTGTAGGCCATCCAGCAGCTAGTAGGAACTAACGTCAGGTTCTAAAGTAACACAGTGCCCTTTTTTATTATAGATCTATAGGCCTAGATCTATAGATGTCTGAAGTAGATCTAGCTAGGCCTAACTTAGGCTAGGCCTAACTCTTGATTACATGCATTCAAATTGCGTAGGCCTACTACATTATCTCCGAAAATGTGCCCTTCATATGGTACCCGGTAAAGTGTACAACCGTATTGACTTTTCAATGAAATGAAACAAACAAGTTTGTTTTGTGGTCTAAAAGTAGGCCTACTGTATAGGGTAGGCCTATAGGTCTAGCTCTAACTGTTTTTTTAATTAATTGCCTCTAGTCTAGGCCTAGATCTAGATAGGCCTACGGTAGGCTATATCTTATTTTTTGTTTGTTTTGTTGTTTTCAAAATGGCCCCTGTGCCTCATAACAAAATTGATATCTAATCTCTCAGGCTATAAATTATAAAGAGGTCTATAGTATAGCCTGGGTCCGTTCCTTTTGCTCTGAATCTAGACCTAGTCAAATTTACAAAGTGACGGTGTTGCGTTTGCCTCACCAATCAGTGGCAGGTGGGGGTTCTCGAGGTGCGGACACCCCCCCCCCCCCCCCCATTTCTTTATTTTTCATTTTTGCTTTGCTTTAATTGTCGGACGTAACTCTAAGTCATCAAACTTTTTTATTTCCCTGAAATCAACCCCCAAATCTGAAGCTTTTTGTTTTTGTTATACTTTTTGTTTTGTGTCAATTACTTTACTTAATTGAGCCCCTTTTCAAAATACAAAATCCTTCACCCGCTCTGCTCCCACATGATGGACATTGCAGGCCTAATTGTTGGATACATGTAAGTTAGGCCTAGATCTAACTTTAGTTTTAGATCTAGGGTCTACCATGATTTTTTTTTCGCCAGCCCTCCAAAAGTTGTTCAGTGGGGGCAGTGGTTATCAGATGTTTTCCTCTATAATTATCCGACAAGCAAAAAAAAGAAGGGGGGGTCTTGCCGGGTCCCCCCCCCCCCCCCCCCCCCCCCCCGCCCTCCCAGCCGATGCTAGTGATCCAGCCATTTTGAAATGGAAGAAGGAGCTGAATACAGAGGCGTAGTGCCTGCGTTCGATATCTTCCCTGGGACTAGGTATCCGTATAGTAATACATGCATAAACCGACCAACCTAACCTTAAATAGTCGTTCACTATGATCCACAAGACTCCAGTAGGCTAATCATGACAAATGAAGTGCCAAATGGTATGCCTTTAATTTGTGTATAGAGTATTTCATGACATTTCTTGATTAAACATCCTAAAAATGAAAGGAATAAGCAAATTTCAGTCTTCTTGAAGATAAATTCAGCTCTACTGGGCATGCGCAGTAGCAGCAGACTACATCTCCATGGCAACTAAACCACAGTTTAACTTAGACTGGACTTAGACTCTAGTTTAACTAAACTGGACTTTCAGAAACAGAAATGGAGTTAAACCCGACATGCAGTCTATTAAGTCGGGTTTAGTTAGACTCTGGTTTAACTTAGACTGGAGTTTAAGTTAAACCGGAGTTCAGAATACGGGCCTCTGGGTTTGGTTTCATCTACAATAACTTATATCTTCTTTGAAATGTTACTTTAATAGTACAGGTATTCACAACGAACCTTTAATCATATCTTAGATCGCGTAGATTTTGTTTGCATACTCCTTTAGGTCTACACCATTCGATTTTAGCGGTGGAGTTAATACTGTAAAGATAAATCATGAAAATCATTTTGTCTGTACCGAAAAGCTGCGTTTGTTATTATTACGTCAGCAGTGCACGGATTGGGTGTGAGATAAGTCCTACATGTAGGTTTGGCATTCTACCTTATTTCTTATCTAATTAAACAAAATGAAAGGTGAATACAACACATTATGACGATAATAATGATTTTCACGTAGGTCCACGACCGATCCTTCCGTTGCGTCTAATTGCTGCTACACCGTCACCCTACGAAGGAGGTCTGGCGAATGCCTCATTTCTTTGTCTACTCGGCTCAGAGAATGAAGAGATCCTCTCCATGTCATCCAGAAGACTCGTCCGTCTGACCCAGTCTACAGATCCTAATAGTTACACAGTTCCAGGAGAGAGCAACGACCTATCATCAGTGGTAGTAAGGCATACTCTTCCTGCCGCTACCAATGGCTTTGGGTTTTTTGAATGTTCTGCAGTGACAGCCATTCGAATGACGTCTGTTCCTCTTGGCATTCTTCTTTCTACCCGTAAGTTTCTACGATAACTTGTTTCTGCTGAACAAAGCCAGTAGATTTTTACGATTAGTCTTGGACGTTCTTATCTGACGACAGTAAGAATAAGAATAGGGGCCTCTTTCATAAAAATGCGTTTGAGAAACTTAAAAAGACTTAAACGCAACTTGATATTCAGCCGACGAGGAACACGTATTTAAGAATTACGTTTAGGTTTTGGAGCTGCGCAACCTTTCATTTTGAATGTCCCAGGTCTTGTTAGTACGAGAATAACACGATATAATCAAAACTGATGAGAATAAACATGGCTCGACAAAGAAAGACAGAGAGATGGCGAGGTTGGAAACAATGAGTATTAATAATTTGCAGTTGAAATATTCGTATTTTGTGGTAAACATGGTATAAGTATTTTTATATGTCCATAGGTCATTTTCAACCCAGTAAAGGTCGATTTACCAAGACAGTACGTGTCGGAGATAACATCACTCTCTCAGTCACCAATACTTCGTCATATATCGGATCTGATAATGACATACGATGGAAGAAATTCACTGATGACAGCTGGGATGATTCACGTACTGGAATGAGTTCTGGTAGTTTCTCACACACAATTCATTCTGCAGCTGTCTCAGACGCCGGTGTGTACGTAGCGCACCAGGAAGGAATGTTGGAACAACGTCAAGTCAGCTTTATCAGACTCATCATGAATAGTTTGTTTCTTCTATTTCCTTGATTATGAAGTAGTTCCAACAGCCAATGTCACTTTAATCAGTAGGGATAATTATGTACCTACCAACCTTGGGCAGGTTTATGAACCCAGGGTAATTTTTTCCAAATGATGATGATCCCATTTCTTGCAAGAATTGGCAATTTATTTATTAAATGGTCCAAAAGACCACATACTACCTTGTACAAAGGAAGGCACTTATTTCATTTAAATACTTTTGCAGTTCTGCTTAACGATTGCAGTGTTGGTTACGAAGAAAACACGAAAAAGTAAATGATAAAAGAAACACAGTAGGTTACTTCTTCTTAATGTAATTTATTCAGTCATTTATTTATTTATTTTATTTTATTTATCAAATTATTTTATTTAATTATGTTCTACATACAAAATAGTCTATTTGGTACTAGAAACTGCTTTTCGACAAAGCTCATTTTTATTTTCTTTTTTTATTCATATTTTTGTATAATATGGTGTACCTCACCAGACATTTATTTGATACCTTGTGTAAATTTGATACCAAGTCCTGGCAAATTTCGTTTATTATATGATAGAATGTCCTCATGGACGATGGAACCCACCATTATGTGATCGTTTGTGTGATAGCTGTTACAATGGAGGTGTATGCCATGAACTCTCAGGAACGTGCATCTGTCCTCCTGGCTTTGCTGGAAACAACTGCCTCCAAGGTAGATTTATGTAAACTCACGAAATATAATGTTATAATAACTGTCCTATGGAACATTTACCTCAATTACAACTTAACCCAGCGGAAAGAAAGTAACCATGAAATATTTGACATTTAGAATAATCATGATACTAAACAGTAGATTATTCAACGTACAAAGAAGTCCTGGGCGGTATTCAGATCAAACCGCGCATTAAGTAAGTAAATTACTAAGCATTTAACTCGGCTAAGTGAAATGGCTTAACTCGTATTTAGATAACTTTAAGGTAATTTTCTGTAGGAAGCCGACTTGAAGGCAAAATACTTACTGATATTCATTTTGACGTCACATCCTGTTCAAAATCATGCGTAATAAATGCGTCACAGTAGATGCGCGCTTACAAGTTTTGCTTGTGGGCAGCTTGCTCCGCGTATGTATGAAAGCCATGTACCTGCCAATCAGGTAATTGGCTTAAGTTTGCTAGGGAGCTATGTAAACTACTCACATTTCACTCTTAAGTATTTAAATGAATACGGGCCCAGGTGTAGAGATATACTGTCCATATTTTGTAATCGCATGTTTTGAATACCTAACTAATCACATGACTCTGCAGGAATACTAAAAGGACCCCTACGAAGAACAGTTGATTTTTTTTTTTGTTACAGCTGAAATATGTCCGCAACTGTTAGTAGAGATCGGCCTTTATTTGTGTACAGAGCCATGTCTCAAATTGTATCATGTATCATTACGATTCAATTAGAGTGTTGATTTTCTATCGATAATAATATCAATTTTTCCCTCTGTTTGCAACTATCTTTTGTGAGATTAAATATAGCAGTGTTAATTACTCAATATACCCAAAACGTACAGTTGTAGTGCCATGTAACCATATAACTTCCATTACAAAACACATTCGGTTTTGTTACAGTACAACGAATGTTGCTTAGTAAGCTTAGACAAATATAATGTTGTAATTTTAATACATATTACAAGTTATAATTACGGTATAAAATATAACATCACCCACAACCTATTTCCCTCTCTTTATTATATACTCTATTTATTGCACATGCATTGCAATGCTGTCGTATACCCTATATATTTCATTGTTATCGCTAATTCATGATGATATTTAGGTTGTTTTGCCTTTTGAAGATCCTAATGTATGGATGTTACATCTCCTGTGTTTAAGTGTACGTGTATTATGTATATATGTTCCTCAAGTCTGTATTTTCTATGTATACCTGCCACTGTCCAAATGGATAGTGGACCTGGTAATGTATGGTGAACATTTTCTTGAATAAAGAAATGATTTTCACTCACTTATGATAAGGGCATCTTTAGCTTTTACCTTGTTAACCTAAATCTCACTATCTCAGCATGTGGCGAGCATAGGTTTGGATGGGACTGTGAATTTGAATGCGGTCATGGTAATGCCCTGGAAGTATGTGCTGGAAGTCAGATCTGTCTACCTGATCCGTATGGATGCAACTGTTTATCTGGGTATACAGGAATCTACTGCAATGATCGTAAGTGCAATTACTTTGTTGTAAATTTGAAATAAAGTAACAATGTGTATTTTAGAGAAGTTTCGCTAAAAACTATTTTATGAATAGAATTGAATTAAAAGTACTGTAGTAACGACATAGATATACCACCAATGCACCACAATTGGAACACCGTGGTACACTGTAACAAATATTTTATACCACTGTGTTTTAAATTTTTAAGCAACGCTGTTTAAGCCGGTCACTCTAACAACTAATGTTCAAACTGTTTGTTTAATATCTAACGCCTCTTGTATAAAGTTTTTAAACAATTGCTTAAATAACAGCTTTTAAACATTTAGGCTTTTTAAACTTCAGTTGTGTAAAGACGCATAGTTGCTTAAAACTGTTTTTCACAACTATTGTTTCAAAAAATACATCCCTGTTTAAACATACACGCTTGTTAAAGGTCCCCTTCTATGAAATTATAATTCTTGGTATTTTGTACATGATACTCATCTAAATTGACAAATGACATCCGTTTGCAATAAATACGTATCAAAATATTTTTAAAATAATATTTCCCCAGGTATTCATGTACAAAACAGTCTGCTAAGCTCCGCCCCCTTTTAAACCCCGAATTCTCGTTCTGCGAGCATGATTGACGTGTGACGTCACAAACCGACATTGCCGATGCTTGTTTACAATATTGCATATGTATCACATGTGCAAACTAACTTGCTGTTCTATATACCACCTCGTAAATCACCTCCAAAGCGAAGTATGCCGCAACGCTGCGTTGTTGCAGGTTGCAGCAACACCACAAAGGAGGGTGTCAGTCTCCATTTATTCCCTAAAGACCCAAATATAAGAAGGAAATGGACCGCAAAAGTAAAATTAACTCGCGCCCATTGGAAGGGGCCGAGTGACCGCAGTGTTGTGTGCTCCGAGCACTTTTGTGCGGAGGACTTCGTCGATAGCACGGGGCTGCATGCGGCGTATGGCATCAAGAAGAGGCCGTCCCTGAAACAAGTTTGATCATACATGTATCAATAATATGAAATTTGGCGACTCTGAGCTTTACCTCACAAGCACCTCTCTCAATTGGTCTTTGCTATTAAAAATGATTTCTTTTTTGTTCTTGATGAAGAAAAAGATCTTTCTCCATAAAGAGGGTGTGATAAAAATGTTTATCATGGTAGAGTGGAAACTCAGTATAAAGAGGTCTGATACAACAATATTCCTGATATAACAAGGTAATATTTTGGTCTGAACTCTTTTTATTCTTTTTTTTTTATAACTGATATAACGAGATTCTGGATTTAACCAGGTAATTTTAATAGTCCCAAGGACCTCGTTATACTAAGTTTCCACCGTATATTTAATATTTATTTTTGTTACCACCCTGAATGTAGTGAAAATGTAACGGGCAAATTTCAACCGACACCCCCCCCCCCCCCCCCCCGCAGGAAAAAGGGGTATACACCACTACAGTTACATGTTGATTCCTACTTCTCTACCTTATACATGTAGTTCATTTGACAGAAAATTTATTTTCCAATGATTCCCTCTCTCTCTTTCACCATTTCTTCTTTTGTGCTTTCCCTCCCTTTCTCCTTCTTTTTGCCCAATATTCTCCAATTACACACATCTTCCCTCAACTTTTATCTCTCCTTTTTCTCCCCAGTGATTCCCTCTCTCTCTATTTCTTCCCTTGTGCTTTCCCTCCATTTCCCCCTCTTTATGCCCAAACTCTCCACTTTCACACATCTTCCCTCAACTTTTTTATCTCTTCCTTTTTCCCCCAGTGATTCCCTCTCTTTTTCACTATTTCTTCTCTTGTGCTTTCTGCCTCCCTTTCTCCTTCTTTTTGCCCAATATTCTCCAATTACACACATCTCCTCTCAACTTTTTATCTCTCTTTTTTTTCTTTTTCCATTCTGCCAGTTGTTGGTTTTGATCTCATTCACGCACTCACACCTTTCTTTTCAATTGTTAGTTTCATTCACGACAAGCCTTGCATAGTAAATGTGTTTGAGCTCTTCCAGAGAAGACAAAAATATTCAATTGATTTGAAATATATTATTACTTCTGGAGAAATGTAGATCTAGATGTTGTATCCAGGAAATGGTTGTCTCACAATTGAACATCAAAAATTCCATAAAGGAGAATGCCCACCCCCCCCCCCCCCTCAAAAAAAAAAATAACAAAACAAAACAAACAAAACTGATTAGCTTCCAAAGTGTGTTTCATTAACAAATTAAACAACAAATGCCATAAAAAATAACAGACTTCATATGCCATTAACAATAGAGTTATCATTCCTAACTGAGATACATGCATCTTTACAACATCAATTACAAAAAAAATGCTCTGGGCAAATACTTAGATGTGACGAAACTCAGACCACCTGCAGCTGGATTGTTTTGCGTTTGTGAACTCAGTTACCCAATTCCAATTTTATTTCTGACAGTGAAAATGAATATTCAAAATAAGCCTCCTAGACTCCTCTTTTCCTCTGATACTTGAACCAAAAACAGCAATAAAATTTTTACCACATTGTCACAGTGTAGCACACCTTCATGTAATAAACCCAACTTTCAGGGAAACTGATATCCATGTATAGGAATTAAATATCATGAAAAGATAGCAATGACGTACTAGCATTTTTAACATTTCTTATAAACAGTTATGTACATGATAAATGTATATGCTATCTAAGCGTTATCAAGTTAACAACTAGACCAACATATATAAGTACATAATAATAAATACAACAATCGATTAAATGAAAGAAGAAAAAAAATCTGTAGAAAAAATAATGTCAATTTGAAAAGAAATATGTGAAGCAACAATAATGATGATCACATGAATGACCCGAGTAAATAAAATATCATGTTTGCCAGTCATTAGTACTGAATAATTTTTTCTTTCAAATAATGCAACTTTGTGTAAATGTTTACACTGATGGAACAACAGTTCTGATACATAAATATTTTTAAAATGTTCAGTTCTACTATCACCTTTGCATAATGTTGAGATTTGTGCATGTCATATCCAAGCCCCAGTAAAAAAAGAAATATGAGAATAATGGTTGCATAGCTAAAATTAAAGTTCCACAGAGCTGTCCTCCCTTTTGATTTTTTTGCAAAGGTTGAAAAAATATACATACATACAGTTAACTTTGAAAAGAAAATACCCTAAAGAGGTAATGCAGGGAATATTTCCAATTTAAAAAATTATCTTTGAAAATCTATCTTAGAACAGTAATACTGTTACGATCCAAAATCTACAAAAGATAAGAATCAAACAAAAGATATTAACTTTAGATGATTTATGGTTTAATTTAAATATTTACTAACATCAGGTATGACACGATATAACAGAATTACAAATTCTAGTTACAAATACACTACATGTATTTAAACTGGCAAAGACTTACAATTTCTCAGCTGGGAAATTCCTATTAGTCCAGAATGTTCTTGAAGTGTAGAGTAAGTTGACTGCTAATCCACAAATATAAATTCTGAATATTCAATCCAAATGGTATGTTGTCCAACTGGCAAACGAAGATACAGCCGAAGAATGTCCAAGATAATTCAGGAAGTCATCGATGTCGATAATGATGTCGATGACGATGTCCAAGATAATGTCAATGACGATGTTGACCACAATGTTGATAACGATGTCAATGACGATGTCGAACATGTCAAATATGTCAAGGATGATGTCGAACACGACGTCAAATATGTCAAGGATGATGTCCAAGATGAAGTCCAAGATGAGGTCCAAGATGATCTCCAAGATGATCTCCACAGGTTATATACAATCTCAATCCCCAACTAGAACCTTCCACACTCCACCACAATACTCATGAAAGTTTGGAACTCTCTGGTAAGTTCTACATAGTTCTTGTTGTAACAAACAAAGGAAGGGGATTCCCATGATCTATTTATAGACTCATTACAATGTTACACTCTTCCTAAGAGGTTCATGCAAAGGTCAACATTCCAACATGGCCAGGAAAACAAATTTCGCCAAACCTTCATAAATCGCTCAGTAAGGGGTTATTGGGGTCCAGTTTCCCTCCATAATTCCCTGACAAGGGGGGGGGGGGGGGGGGGGGGGAGGGGACCGGGCGGCTGTGCCCCCTGGATCCGCCAATGGTTCTGATGGAAATGCTGCACGGATTCTTGTCACGGCACAAGATGGGAGAGGAACACGTCCTGCCCTGCCTAGGAAACTCCAACACCATCTTACAAGCTGCCTATAGGCCACATGCCTGGCTTTCCTATAAAAGATTTTTTTTTAAAGAGTACAAAGGAAACTATGATTAGACAACTTCAAAAAATGCACAGTGTAGTCTATGATGTAGGTGATAGTGAGGTAACTTTTACTTTGAACTTATTAACTATAAAAGATTAGCTAATAATTTAGTTGTCAACATCGCAGTGTAAAATGCTGTGATGGGGATTGAGGAAACAAACGTTAATCTGCACATAGGACAAGAAAATACATGTACACTGCAAATAGAATAATCTTCCTCTATTTACATAAAGGCTAAAACATTATTTTATAGAATATCGTAATATAAATTTCATAAGGAGCCAAATTGGCATATTGCATCCAAACTGCTTTATATAATACAGGAATACTGCAGTAAGGATTAAAACAAAAAATATGGTACTTACTGATTTTCAGTTGCATCCTGCCTTGCCTGTCCGCCATACTGCTGCCGATACAGATAGTAAGCAGTTTCCATCACATACCGCTCCAGACACACTGGATGAAACCCTGGGTGGAGAAGAAGAACATCATATCTATTGTCAACTATAACGGTACCTACACTTACTTAGTGTAGCAGCACAAAGAAAACAAGCAAGATAACAGGAGAGCTAAGAGTTTTCTGCATATCAATGTTAGAATTTAATACTAGAATCAAACGCTTCCACCCCATGCACCAGTAAAAGCCCAGGCAGGGTCAGCCAGGCGAACGACCAAACGGAGGGCGCGGCGTGTACCGGTACCCCTACTACTTTACTAGCCCTGCGCACATCGAGCTCACTGCCTCGATCAGCGAAGTATCAGCTCACCCTCTCGGGCAATTTGCAAGCGTAAACAAGATTCATATTGGATATGCGTGAATTAAACTTTAATCAGTAATTTATTATCAAAAATGAATTACCAGTTGTTATTCCCAAGTCTCCCGTCGATATCCTCTCCGTTATTAAAATCAGGGACGTCTCTGTCATCATCAGAATCTTGCCCAGAGTCCGACATGTCTGGCTCAAACATATACGGCTGGGCCCCTAATTCCTCTTCAATTTCTTCTGGGACTTGATGCTCCAAATCAGATATATCTGATCCTGAATAAGTGTCCTCGCTGTCTGAAGAAGATGCCATCGTTGTTGTTGTTGTTGTTGTAGAAAAGCTAAAATGAAGGGCTGAAATGGCACGAAGTCGAAGGGATCTGCACGAAGTTCATTAGCTTATAACACACACACGTCGATACTGATCCAGCTTGTGTGAGTCAAGCGTTCTGTGAATGACGTCACATGACGTCATCGATCGCTGGACCGATTTTCCAAAATTTTTAGGGGCGTTCCCAGTTTATTTTTTACTTTCAAGTTTACAGATTAATGAATGGAATTCAGGTAATATGGTTGACAGATCTGGATTCACAGTAGAAAAGTCTATTAAATGAAGTTCCTTTGTAATTCCATAAAAGGGGACCTTTAAGGCTGTTTTACACACGTTAGTTCCAAAATAATCCTGGAGTTGATTGATACGTTCAGAGGTAGACTAAATATATTGTAATCTGATCGATAAATCCATAAAAACCCTAATAGTATGTTCTCTTTTTCAGAGGGAATCAGTTGCATAATCAGTTTGTTGCATAATTGTAAACTTGCATAATCAGTTGAATGATTCTCTCAGAATCCATATTGATGAGGAATTAACGAATTATTCATGTTCAAGAAAGCATATAATCATTTATAAACTATTTTTCTAGTATTTTCGAAATGCTTGGTAATAAAGAAATTGGTCTGTAGTTAACAATTTGAGATGGATCATCTTTTTGTATATCGGAATTATTTTTGTAATTTTCAATGAGTTTGGAAAAATACCTTGGGAGAGAAATAAATTGAAAATATGTGATAAGGTGAAGGTATGAAGTGAATTATTTGCTTTATTAAAAAAAAAAACCCACTTAATTTGTCATGGCTGGATTTTACTGAACGTACAATTTCTAAAATCTCATTAGTTTTTGTTGGATTGAAAAACAGGGAGTGCTCTACATTGTCATTTAAGTTTTTTGAAAAATCATTTTCATTAGTAATTATTTTTGATGCTAAGTTTAGGCCAATATTGGTGAAGAATGTATTAAATGTATCGGCAATATCACTTGGATCTTGAATGTTACGCCCATTGTCTACAAATTCGATATTATTCAGAGTATCCATTTTCTTACCGAAAATGTCATTAATTGTTTGCCATAATGCTTTATTATTTTATTCGAAAAATATAATTTGCGAGCTAAACGAATTACCGATGTTAACCTATTACGGTATTTTTTATATTTATTTCGATTTTCAATTCTAGGTGATTTAAGTGATATTTTGTATAAACGATTTCGGGTATATATCGATTTCATTATACCTTGAGTAATCCATGGTTGTTTATTTTTCTTTTTAATTGAATTCATTCTTGATAGGGGTACATTTTTATCATAATAAAAAAAGAAGTTTGTTTTGTAATTTTTTTCATATGACTTATTCACATCTCTCTCGAGATAAATATCATCCCAAGCTTCTAGACTCAAGTCTATCGTTAGTGATTCTATATTACGTTTGGTTTCTTTGCGTCGTATTATATGTTCTTTATTAGGGGGTTTATGTAAGTTTTTATCATTTGGACATATCGTGGATATCGGTAAATGATCTGAAATATCATATATAGTATTCCATTATGTTTTTCATCTAATACGTTGCTGACAATATTATCGATTATGGTATGTGTTAGGTTTGTAATCCTAGTTGGTTTATCAATAAGAGGTTTACTAGAAAATGAAGACAATAAATTGATAAAGTGTTGGCCTAGTACAGTGTAAGGTAAGGAAATATCTATATTGAAGTCTCCCGTGATATATATAGTTATATATCTTTGATTCATTTTTTTCAAAAAATATATACTGACTACATTATTAGGTGGTCTATACATAATTCCAACTATTTTATTTTTATGTTTATCATCCATAATTTCGAAGAATAGAGTTTTCTATTCCTTCAAGTCGAATATTATGTCTTATCTCAGAGCGCAGATCATTGCCAATGTAAAAAAAAGCGGCACCTCCTCCCTCTCCATTTTTACGGTCTATATGACTAACTTGATAATTATCCATGTGAAATACCGGAGGGGAGTTCGGGTATAACGAGGTCCCTGTAACTGCTATCAGAGAAAATTCAAACTTGTTTAATGAAGATAAAAAAAAGTATCAACAATTTTTAGTAAGCTTCGGATATTTATGTGTAATAAACTAAAGCAAAGAAGTTTATTGTTTTGGGCCTCTTCAGTTAAAAGTTGAATTAAATTCGCCAGCAGTATAATATTTATTCTGTGGTGTAAAGACTGAGTCATTTAATATGTACTCTTTATCCATCAAAACGTAATGTCTGGTGTGTCGACCAGTATAGATTTATTTGGTGTGCATATAGTGTGTGCAAGTGCGTGGGGTGAGTGCATGTGTATTTAATTTGGGTGTCGGCAAAGACAAATAAAATCAGGGTTTGGTACATGTTCACTTGTGTGTGACGCTCAGACAGACTCCGAGCTGATGGTAGAGTTTAATCACAAAATTGTCTTTAAATAAGAGGGCTTTTTTAAAAATGGTTTATAACCTAGCGTACACACATAAATGTATATATATATATATATATATATATATAATTTTATTGGATAGATAGTTTAGCTTATGAGTCGTACAGCCTGTTTCACCCGAAGGTTGATGAACCTTCGGGTGAAACAGGCTGTACGACTCATAAGCTAAACTATCTAGCCAATAAAATTATTCACAGCTCCTCCAGTTGAGCACTTTTAGAAACTGCAGTGTATTGTACATTACTGTACATGACTTATATATATATATATATATATATATATATATATATATGAATACCAATCGCTAAGATAATTATTCAAGCATTTAAGTACTGCGCACCTATCTTGGTCGGGACTCGGGTATTAACTGTAAAGAACATAATAAGAAACGTGCAGACAGATGTGTCTGTTTCGAGAAGCGAAATGGAGCAGGGCATGAAAAAAAAAACAGCTGAGATTAGCTCTTTATTATAAACTCCTCAAAAAAAGTTTGGAAATCTGAATTTGATCGATCATTTCTCCCGAGTCTTAGTGAATATTGATGTTTGATTGATAACACTGAAAAGATCATTTAATTCTCTTTAAAATGATACCCTACATGATATGATTATCGTTCACATGGAGGTGCAGTGCCTTGAAAGGTGGGGCAAGGTCAAAATTCAAAACTTGCAAAATGACACAATATTGAAAGTCACTGTTCTTTTTTACCGTGGTGATGGTGTGGGGAGGCATCTCGACTGCAGGAAAAACAGAACTTGTCATTGACAGAAACCTCACTGCTCAGAGGTATAGAGACGAGATCCTCCAACCAACAGCTGTCCCGTATTTAAGGAATATGGGGAACGACGCAATCCTGCAAGACGACAACGCGAGACCCTACAGAGCGAGACTGGTCCGCAATTTTGTCGAGAGAGAGGATATCACGAGAATGGAGTGGCCTGCATGCAGCCCAGACCTAAACCCCATCGAGCATCTCTGGGATCAACTCGGCCAGTCTGTACGGAAGAGAGTCACCAATGAAACGACACTGGCAGGACTGCGTCAGATTGTGATTGAAGAATGGAATGCCGTTGAACGTTCAACAGCAACGAATCACGAAGCTCATCAACAACATGAGGAGGCGGTGCCAGGCGGTGGTGCAAGCACTTGGGTCGTCCACCCGTTACTGAGCCTTGATCATGTTAATTGATGAAATCAAAGATCTCTGTGTATGACAATAAAGATGAAAATTAAAGATAACATTTAACAAATTCATAGTGACGAAGCTTTTCGACCTGCACTCATCGGGTCACAACGCAGGAATGAGAGAATACAAGAAAATACAAAAGTCAAGGAAGGGTGTGTAATAGCGACCCGGGTAGGATCCGGGCACGCTAGAATACCGAAGACACATAAAGCCAATACCCCGCTCCGCCCTATTCTCTCCATGACTGGTTCAGCACAGCATGAACTGGCTAGGTGGTTGAGTGAGCTCCTGCAACCTGTGCTTGAGCGATACTCAACCTATGCAATTAAGGACTCTTTTACATTTGCTCGGTCGGTTCGTCAGATGGTAATTAGTGAATCTGTCTCTTTATGTTCATTTGATGTCTGTAGTTTGTTCACTAAAGGAGACCATTGATATCTGTGTCTCCGCCCTCTACCATGGTGATTTGGATGAACCTCCTATCTCTGAATCCGTGTTTGTTGTGCTAATGAAACATGCTACAAGTGCTGTCGAGTTTAGCTTTAATGATATCATGTATTCGCAGATCGATGGTGTTGCTATGGGTTCCCCGTTGGGCCCCGTGCTTGCTAATATCTTTGTTGGCTTTCATGAAGCCCGCCTTCATGAAAACATCACTGATCCTAGCCTTACCCCGCTCACCTACTTTCGTTACGTTGATGATACCTTTGCTATGTTTGATTCAAGCGCTGCGTGCAAGGACTTTCTTACACAACTCAACTCGCTTCATCCGGCGCTTCGGTTTACATGTGAGATGGAGCAGTCTAACGCGCTTCCATTTTTGGATGTACTGGTTGAGAAGAGTGACGGCAAACTTCTCACGTCCGTATATCGTAAACCTACGTTTACGGGCCAGTACACGCGATGGGATTCGTACAGTGCTACATCGTATAAAACTGGTTTGATTAATAGCTTAGTGTGTCGCGCCTTGCAAATTTGTTCTCCGTGTAAGCTCAACCCTGAGCTTCTTCGCATCAAGCAAATCCTACGAGACAATGGGTATCCGGAGCTTGTCATTGATCGCGTTGTGCAGCGTACTATTGATTCGCGGACTCGCCCTGTGTATGGGCCCAATAAATGCCCGGTCTACCTCAAATTACCTTGGCGAGGTAAAGTGTCTGATAAGTATGCGCGCGATATTAAGCATACAGTTACTTTGTTACTTTGCCGTGGCTACGCGTGTCGTGTTCTCTACTAATAGAATGCTACCCGCAGTTCGCAAGGATGTACTGCCTTCCCCCCAAATGAGCAATGTCGTTTATCAGTATCATTGTCGGTGTGAAGCCGTCTACGTTGGCCGTACATCTCAGCGTCTAGCGGACCGCATTAAACAGCACGTACCCTCCGTGGTACGACAGACATCAGCTGGTAGCCGAGCACAGCCGAAGCATAACTGCAAAACCGCTGCTAGCGTCGCTAATGTTCAATGCCGCAGTCACAGCGACTCTGCTATTGGTCAGCACTTGCTAAATAGTCCGGCTTGTTCCAAGGCGTATAACCCGGCTCAGTTCACTATTGTTGCCCGAGCACGCAGCTTTCAACATCTTCGCTTCTTAGAAGCGTTGTTCATTCAGTCGAGAGATCCGCTATTGTGCCGACAAAACGAGTTTGCACAAGCGCTTCGATTATTCTAGCGTGCCCGGATCCTACCCGGGTCGCTATACACACCCTTCCTTGACTTTTGTATTTTCTTGTATTCTCTCATTCTTGAGTTGTGACCCGATGAGTGCAGGTCGAAAAGCTTCGTCACTATGAATTTGTTAAATGTTATCTTTAAGTTTTGTAGTACCAATCGTCTGTTTGTAAAGATGAAAATCCATTAAATCAAGCCCCTGCCTCTTCATTTTTGATGTTTTGTTGTGGTTTATGTAGTGATGGTTCTGTGAGATAACACGGTTTGAGTCGTGTTTTGAAATACCCATGCATGCATGTTTGTTTGTTTGTTATGTGTTTGCTTGTGCAGAGGTTTGGTTGATTCCATGTTAATGTTGATGTTAAGATGCATGAAAACAAAAGAAACAACTGGGAAACTCACTCATCACCCCGGCAAAAAAGAACAGTGACTTTCAATATTGTGTCATTTTGCAAATTTTGACCTTGCCCCACATTTCAAGGCACTGCACCTCCATGTGAACGATAATCATATCATGTAGGGTATCATTTTAAAGAGAATTAAATGATATTTTCAGTGGTATCAATCAAACATCAATATTCACTAAGACTCGGGAGAAATGATCCATCAAAGTCAGATTTCCAAACTTTTTTTGAGGAGTTTAGTAACAATTAACAGAAAGCAATGAATGAATAACATAATAACCGTTAAGTAAACTATTTATTCCACCCCCTCAAATTCCCTCTCAGTGAGCAAGCTAACTTCAATTCCACCCTTCCAGCCTATATTCCTGCCCACCCTTCCTGCCAGCAATTTAATGAATAAAGAATAATATTTTCAGTAATGATGTTCTATTCTTATTTCCTTGCTTAAGTTTACAATTAACATTTGATAGAAATTTGAATATTATAGAAACAGTTTCAAAATCTTGTTTCTGGACATTACTACAATAATTTAAGTTGAGGAAATATTTTGCGAGGCCGTGCATTGGTCTTACATCAAGTCAACGGCTCGGATAACCACATTTTTGTAACCATCCAAAGAGATTCTACCATGCAAATGGCCTCGGAAAACCCGAACCGAAAAACCCACAGCATTGTCATGGTAACATTATATTGCAGGCTCAAAAAGGCAAGCAGGCTCAAAAAGGCAAAACAGACCAATGCATGTTTGTACATTAACCGCTCTATATGATGGTTATAGCTTGGGAAACAAATGGCGACAGGGGTGGGGGTGATAATCGACTGAAATTGACGTAAGATAATTATACAAATGGTGAAAGCGTACACAATAATTCATTGGAATTCAAAGTGACGAAGATGATGATTTCTTATTTGAAAAACGATGTCTCTCTCCAATTTCCTATTTGAAATGACAAAAAATAGTCTTCATTTTTGTACTTCTTTTCGACGGTTACCATGAACTAGAATTTGTACGAAAAGAATATAACCATGTCAACATTTTGTATTTCTCTCGTTTGGACAGAAAGATAAAAAGTTATATTTCGACCTCTTTCTCTATGAGACTAAAAAGTAACATTCACTTAATTTGAATGACTAAATCTTTTTTTCCCTATTTCTCCTCTTCTTTTTTTTTCTTCTTTCCCAAATTACAATGAACTCGATTTGAAGGAAAAAATGATATGTCATGAAATTCTCATAAACTGCTCTTATTTTCTCATTTCTTCCCTTTAAAAATAATCATAAAAACATGAAAATCAGTGCAATGCATTAATATAATGTATATAAATCACACACACATTTGATAGCTTGGTTATAGTAATATGATGAAATTAATGGCTTGAGTCTCAAAAGGGAACTATATTAACTTAATTTCATGATTGGAAAGGAGACTTTGGTGTTTCCATGAAAATGAGATTGAACGGTAGGTTATAATAACTCGAAGAAGTCTAAAGCCCGGCGCACACTATACGATCCGAGTGCTACCCGGTTTTCGAACAAATTGCAGTTTGCATTAAATGTGAAAGTTTAAAAAAGTGAAATTATCCCATTTAAGGTTCGGAATAATGATACGAATACTAATATCGAAATTTTGGTAAACTGCAATTCTTCTGGTTAGAGTAAAGGTCAAATCGGCTTCAAATCTTAGTCGATCGCAAGATTGGTATGACGTCACTACGATTTGGAATTGAATTCGCTTTTATTCCTACACGGGGGCTCGCAGTAGCCCGGAATTTCGATTTTAGTATTCATACTACTATTCGGAACTTTGAGCACAAAGACTTTACCCAAAATCGCATCGTAGTCAGATCGTGCAGTGTGCGCCGGGCTTTACTTGAAGGTTGCTATTTCGTATTAGACGTTCTTTCATCTTGTATGCCTAATCTATATTTAGAGTGTCCGGTTGGCATGTTTGGAGCTGATTGTCTTCAAGAATGTCACTGTGCTGATGAAACAGGTTGTGATGACTTCACCGGAGAGTGTCCTGGAAAGTGTTTGCAAGGATGGTCTGGACCAGCTTGTCAAGGTAATAATCGTTGTAATTTGCTTAGCTTAAAAATGGCTGAAGAATAATAATTTCTCTTGTATGTAATTGGGAAATTGAAAACAAAGATGTGTTTGAATAAAGCCGATCCTAATAGTTACTGCTGCGGGTGCTGTATTTCATATTCAAACTTTAGTTTTTAAAGATCCCGTTGAATAAATTGATTCATAACCCTGGAAAGGATTTCAATTTCAATTTATTCTGTAGGTTATATTTTTAAAACCAAGCTCTTCCACATTCTCTTTTATTTCTTCATGTCTAGTTCCATCTGTTTGCCCAGTCGGCTACTTCGGAACGAACTGTACTCAGGAATGTAACTGCAAGAATGGCACAGCATGCGATAGGGATACTGGATTCTGTGCCGAGGTTGAAGGGTTGTGTGACATAGGATATGTCTTTGATTCTGTGGATTTCCCATCACATTGTAGGACATGTAAGATTGTTATTCGCTTCATTATTTGGCATTATCGTGAAATAGTCCCCGCTTCAAAAAAATCTAAGTTTTTTTAGGATTAGGATTAGGGTTAGGGTTTAGGATTAGGGTTAGGTTTTAGGGTTAGGGTTAGGGTTTAGGATTAGGATTAGGGTTAGGGTAGGGTTTAGGATTAGGGTTAGGGTTAGGGTTAGGGTTAGGGTTAGGGTTAGGGTATGGTGGGGACTATATCACGATTATGCCCATTATTTTACTTTATATTTTTGTAAAGATACAGCAACTACAAATTATGAGCATGGCAAAATGGAACGCGTTAGCCTATGACTCTCCCCGAAGCTATTCGTGTATAATAAGCCAGTTCGTAATTACGATTTGCGCATGTGTAGGTGAATTATAGGTCATTTGTACCAAGTACGATTGACCTCTATACGCTTCCTTTGTGTGCGCACCATGGTGCGCACCATGATGCTTGCACCAGTATGATTTTATGTGGTAAACAAGTAGCGCGTCCACCAAAACCTATGACCAAAACAGATGCGTGTGCGCGTACAAATTGGGCTCATTTCATGGTCATTGCGTAACTGCGCGATTCTAATAAAACAAACACGCAACGAACACAAACTTTCCATCTTTATCATAGCAATAGGTATTCATGCAAAAAACGAGTCACAATAATGAAAAAACGGTCTTATTTCAGACATTTTATTCACAAGCCTCAAAATGTTGTCTTTTCACGTCAACACTCCCGAACTGCGTGTAAAGTGAATAAGTGCGCAGACACGGGCACCATTATTTTTTTTTCAATGTTGAAATGACACGGCCACCGTTTCTTATGAAAATGGCATTGTTCTTGTTCTAATTTTGATATGATTTTTTTTTAAAACTTACTCTTTTAAATATCAGAAATGTAAAAAAATAAAGCTCTAGCGGAATATTAAAGAAATTCTTGTTCATTTTCAGGTCAAAACCTTAGGTGCGCAGACATAGGGCTCCCCATCATATAAATTATGTTTTTTTTTTTTTTTTTTTTTTTTTTGCGGATGGTGAAAGAACCTTTCATATAATTCATTTTGAGTGAATTTTCCAATTCCAACACTAAATCCATGTTGATTATTATATTTTTTTTCTCCAATTTGATATAGTTGATAAAGTGAGACATAGTTTGGTTTGGGTTCTGTATATTCGATCAAACGTGCATGATGAAATTGTCCGGTATCAAAACCAAATATTTTCTGCAAAACAAATTTAGAAGTGTCTACTGTTCTGACGATTCTATAAAAACTCTGGGGATCGAATGCATACAAGTTAGTTGATATTGTTCGTCTGCATTTGCTCCTGTTATCATGTCATTTTCAAAACATTTCATTCACAGAGCTTCCTTCCTGTACACGAAAGGATAGCGTTAAGTGTCCGGTAATAGGTTAAAGCATCACACCCCTTCTGTATATCATTTATCACTAAGTCATAGTTTGTTTTGAGAACAAAAAAATGAGACATTTGGATTTGGAGAGAAAGAAATTTGCTAGTCTCGGTTAGTACATGTATTTAACATAATGCATTCCTCCATGACACTTTATATTATTCATTATGTAGTTTCAGGATGTTACAGCTCTTGTTCGAATGCATGTCATTGTTCTGGTGGTGTTGAGGATTGTAACTTCCTGACAGGTGATTGTTTTTCATCCACCTGTCATCCAAGATGGACGGGAGATCAATGCCAAACGGGTAATTTTTGTAACTTGATCTGTTCCCTCAAATATCGTTCACACGTAGCCTAGTTGTCCACGCTACTGTAATTTCCCCACGATACTGTCTGTGGATATAACAATGCAATACATGATATTGTTTCTTTTTTTTCCTCTGTACAAACATCGTGCTTAGTGTATAGATTATGATGGGTTTATGCGGTGTACATTCCCTTTTTAAATGTCAGTCGCCGCCAACTAAATTAAGATCAACTTTATTTATCCCTTTGATTCAATTATCATGCAGAACTGAAAGTTTGTACGTACATTTTTCTTGTATGATATCATTGAGACAAAAAACATTTTCCAGTGGTAAATGAAAGCATATCTTTTCTCAAGATTTTTTTACCAATTGCCGCCTTTTCTTCATCCAGCAAATTGTCGCCACCTATACAAATGAGACAAGTTCAGAAGATAACAATGATGGATAATAATATAACAAAATATACTCTACTTTGCTTTACAAAGTACCATATTATTACCCCAGCTTTAACCAAGCTGTCATGATAGGGCGCTAAAGATTTGTGTATTTATTTAGTTCCCAAATAACAATGTTTCTTTGTTCTTATCGCATATTACATTTGCCTTTACGCTTCAAAATGAATATGAGGCCTATAGCTTTGGCGCAGCGCATTTTCAAACGAATAAATCTTAGCATTTAGCGACTAGTCCAGGGTGGAGAAGTGTAGAATATGTATATCTCACTATATGCTGGTTCTCGAACCGCGAATCAGTAAATAAAATAATCAATAGTTCCTCGATACTACACTATACCAATACGCAAAACGTACTTCTTGTTTTTCACCTTAGATCGTTTTCAGACGAGCTCCATAAAGACCAATCCAGGAGTGGCGATCTTCTCATGTGCTTTCACGGCGTCACCAGGACAAGCCATCAGCCCCGAGTACATCAAAGCAGCTGTGGGCACCTTTTCTCAGGAACGCTGGATCACCCAAAGTACCTCTGAATATCAATATACCACCCTGAACAATTCATTTATTAACGTCAATATGGGGCTAGAAGAACAAATTTACTGCTTCGTAGGAGATCCTGAAATCCACTCAGGGTTTGCATTCGTGAGACTACCTCCACGAGATTTCTTTTGTAAGCATTCAGTACATGCCTATTGCCATAGTTCACACATCCTACCCGTCGAATACTTTCTAGTGGAAATGATCTGTGTTTTTGTAGATCAAATAAAAGCTCCTAAAATAACTTTCGCATTGCGCAATTTCTAGTCATCATTTAATTGCACCGTGCTTTTAGTTGGCATTGTATGACAAAGACCATTTCTTTAGTATACGATAAAAGTGTAGTGTAGATAAAATTCCTTCCTCAAGGACATAGTTCGATAACATTTTATAATTATAGAGATAATAATGATCATAATTATGATAATGATAATAATGATAATATCAATTAACAATAATAATAATAATAATAATAATAATAACCTGTCTTGTTTACCGCGGGTAGCCTCATCAGTATTATATATTGTTCTCCCTGAATGCCATGCAATATATCCCCATGTCTTAATTTTTAGTCCTTTTTTACTGAGGAATTATAATTATCATTAAAACAATTAAATAATTGATTCTATCTTAGAATAATAACTTTATTGAATGTTAAGAGTGAAATGAGTAAACGAACAATCGGATAAATCGTTGGATGCTATCAAAATTACAATCGGTGACATTTTTTTTCATAAAAAAGATGCTTTGAACTGACTTCTTTTTCTCTTCTGTCTGGACTTTTATCTTTCGCAGTTTTACCAAGTTTTAGTGGTACACCACGACTACTTGATTTTGGATACTATCATGCTGTCATCGGCTGGAGACAATGGGACCCTACCTCTGACATCGGGGACGGGCCTATTGTAGGCTACACGGTCTACGTGCGATCAGGTAGCGATGTTGTACTGGCTCAAGAAGTACAACCTCCAAGCATGAATACGGACACTCCAATATCGAAGAGGTCTGCTGAGAATGTCACTGATATGATCATGTACAACGTCAGTGGACTTAAGGCAGGATCAACCTACACGATTCAGATTGCAGCGATTCGAGACGGTATCAAAGGTGAAGGAGAACAAGGACCAGCATTGACCTTCACAACAGAAAGACGTAGGCATCTCTAGAGAATTAGAAATATAAAATGTGTGTCATTTAACGGTTTACATTTAAGAAAAATAAAAGTATAATCAAATTTATATGAAAAAAGGCGTAGCATTTACAATGCAAAATGAATAGCTAACATATATTTTGAGAAATTTACCTGGTGAATAATGAATATTATATATGTCAATTACCATATTTCATTCATTTATTTAACAATTTCTACAAAATATCAAAGCACAAAACATAAATCGTCAATTTCCAGCAGTCTGTTCTCTATTATAGTTTATACAAAATAACTGTAACTGCAATTGTGATACTATGATGACCAGTAGAACGAGGCTGTTCTTATAAAATTACCGTGTGATAATATATATCACCTATGGCCATACCTTGACATTTCTAACGTATGTTTTTTTTTCTCTCTGTGTCATTCTAGCTCCTCTACCACCCTCTTCGCCTCCTGCCTCTCTTCCACCAACATCAACTTTACCTAGAGGATCATCGAGTTCCATAGCACCTGTCGTAGGGGGAGCCGTTGGTGCTGCTCTTGTAATTCTGATCGTTGTCATTCTCATCGTCATTTTTAAGCGAAGAAGGTTAGAGAGAAACTATCAATTAATTCTTTGGCTGTCAGACAAACTAATGCAATATGGAATTTGTTCATTTCGTCCTTCATCTGTGGCACTGTTAGGGTAAATGCCTTTTACTAATTCAGTCTTATGAGCTACAACTATATTGCCATAAAAACAAAGACATGTAATTATGTAAATATATAATTCTCAGTTCTATGATTTTTTTTCTAATTACTTTGTTTTTTGCTTCTTCAATGATTCTATTATTATGACTTCCAGTTTGAATAATAGGGAAATACTATGTTAGTGCAATGCATTTTTAAAGCGACCACAACATTCCTTTATAATGTTGACATCTTCATACTATTTCATTCGGACCTGATATTTTCTCGTCATCACCATGTATCTATGTTTTCCAATCATTTTCTATCAGCAATCAACCAAAGACTGTAGCTACCAACAAGTCTCAAGGGAAAGAGTCCGATGTATCTCCGCATTATGAAAACCCTGTATTTGATCCATCCAAGGCAGAATCACATACCTACCAAGACCTCACTACTGATAACCATGCTTATCAAGATCTCAAAACCGACACACCAAGCTACCAGAATATTACCGACCCTCATACCTACCAAGATATTAAGAAACCTGGTCAGGAAACTACCTACGAAGAATTAACTGAAGCCATGCAGATTAGGAGAGATTATATCAATGTGCAAGGCATTTAAACAATCCATAACATTGGCTACAGTAACAGAAACTGCATTAAGCAAACTCTTACTGAGTGACAATTAGAAATCCAGCACACAAATTAGGTTGTAAGAAAATCTTATGTTAACCGTTTTTTTCCTCTGTTTCATATATTTCTTTGTCTTCATTAATTTGCATTACTTTTTGATACCGTTAATTTCGGGGATCATTTGATCAACTTTTATGTGAAATATGACGATTTGAAGAAGTATTATGAATTTCGTTTAAATGAGTTGTATTCTTCAACACTAAACCTTAGACCCTCACCACATGAAATTCAAAATATGGGATTCATTTATTTAGTACACTTCGTATACTTCTTTTTTATTCATTGAAATTTGCTTCCTACTGTCTTTTCTGAATGATATAAATGATGAGTGAGAAAAGAAGTGTCACACGTAAAGTAACGGAGACGTTAAAAGAGAGTTCTGTTTTCGAAGTGTTAATCTATTTTATATACAAAATATATGTCTGATTCATAGAATTTTAGAAGGATGATTAGAGCAGTGAGTGAAATGTATCGTAGGTACACTTCCCTCATTAGAGTGTTGAATGGTTTAATACAGGATTATAATAAATATATATTCAGTCATGTATATTCACATACACTGTACCCAACATGAAAGCAATTATGTGTCCAACAAATCCTGGATGTTTGCCAAATGACGATCACCTTTTACTTCAAATTGAGCAAAAGTCACATATTAGGGCCTGAGTTGGGTGTACAGTCGTCCAACATTGGATGGACATATAATTACCCTCACTTTCCGCAACATTTACGCAGTATTTTTTTTTACAGTAGGTGTCATAGTGTAGAGGCATACTTTATCATGTTAATCGTCTTCTGATGTATTTAGGAAATTAGAACATTTACATATATATCGAAATCGGAAGTTATATAATAAGTATACGATAATGTGTTTAGGATGTGAACGTTAAATGTAAAGGGAAATATAAATGCCAAATGTGATAATAATAATAATAATAATATGTTCCATTTATATAGCGCAGCTTACTATATGAATATACTCTACTGCGCTTAATACAAAGTATCACATTATTACCCCGGCTTTAGCCGAGCTGCCATGATAGGCGCTAAAGCATTCAAGGAATTTCTTCCTACCGGGTACCCATTTACTTCACCTGGGTGGAGAGTGGCAAATGTAGATTAATGTCTTGCCAAAGGACATTAGCGCCGTGGCGGGATTCGAACCGCGAACCATGTGAGCCACAGTCCGGTGACGTATCCACTAGACCACGACACCTCTACATGATACAGGTACGTGTACATAGAATGAGTAATTCAGCGTCGAATATCATGAGTGGTGAATGCTATAGGCAAAAAAATGTCAATAGTAATAGATAAAATTAAATAATGCAAACGAATTCAACGTTAATGTGATGCACTATAAGCAATGGATGTTTAGGTACATAGTAAGCTAAGTGAATGTAATGTATGTGAATACCTATGATCATGATTTAAAATGTATATAATTAAGAATGAAAACGAAGAAAAAAGTAATAGACTTATTTGGTATGGTAGAAACTAAGTTTGCTCTTTATTCAGTAAAGGGATTCGGTATCTTTGTGGAGGCTTAATTTAATAAATTGTTGAATTTTGATATCTGTGTTGTATAATGATGTTCAGATGGATAAATAAATATCCAGGCATAAAACGGTTTTCAAATATATAATGTCATTATTAAGATATCTATGACTGAATACTCCTTTTACGAAAGCGTGTGGCCATACGCTTTAGTCTAACACTGAGTCTATGGGGGAAAATGCGTCTGGCATTTCCGGTCACATGCATATGTTTACTTTTGTGAAGGATATGATGATTTTGAAGTGCTTTTTTTTCTCCATTGGGCTTCATTTTTACACCATATTACATACACTGATAGCATGTAAGGCCAGGCAGCTCAGATTTTATAAAGCCTCTATACAAAGTTACCAAATCACTTTAAAAATCCACACATATTAAAAAAAAAAACAAAATTCATGGCGAAACCAAAACATGAAAAAATATAATAATGCTGCTTGTAATTTGGCTGATTATAACGACCTACTATCAACACTGAGTATCGAATGGTAATGATATTAATTTTTAAAAACCTGAAAATACATTAATCAAGTGAGTAGAGTTATAAAATATCACCTCTGTGATGACATAGCAATGACTGCTTCCTATCGTTTTTAGGTGGATCTTTTATTTTTATTTTTATCTCCTATTTTGTTGTTACTCCCACTTTGAATTAAGGACTTTACGCAACCCCAGGAGAGCATAAATCCACAAGAGCAAACTATGGGCATTTTCTTCTTTCTTCTTCTCCATTTTTCTTCTTCTCTTTCGCCATTTTTTTTACTCCATATCCTGAGCTTTGCTCTCCTCGTACGTTTAGTGAATCTGATACTAAAATTACGTTTCGCTTTTTATTAGATAATAATCAGACTTACTTCATGTTACCCTATACGGATCATGTACAAGCTATGCTTTTTATGTAGGCTCCCCACATTTTACATCAATGTTTTGCCTGTCGTATACCTTGTTTTTTTTTCTTTTTCTTCAATTCTTCTTCTTATTCTCTTTCGTCTATTCTTTTTTTTTACTCCACATCCTGAGCTTTGCTCTCCTCGTACGTTTAGTGAATCTGATACTAATATTACGTTTCGCTTTTTATTAGATATTAATTAGACTTATAATGTTACCCTATACGGATCATTTACAAGCTATGATATATACTTATATCTCTTGGAACTTTTTTACTTATTTGGCATACATTATACTTGATTTGAGTTCTTTACCCGTATATGTCGTAACCGACTCTTATGCTTGTAAAATCTAAATTGTGTTTTATGTTAACATGGAACAAATAAACTTCAGACTTCGAATGTATTGCATAACTTGTTACATTCCCAATATTTTCTTTAATGATGGTATACATTTAGCTTGCGATCTATTTTGCTCTGACTCTCTGTATTTGTTTTGCAAACGATTTAAGCCAGCCATATAATTCCTTTATCTTGTACAAAGAGCCAATCAACACATACGTTTCTGTTTTAATAATAAAGATCATCAATAATGAATGACCCCAGACAAAGGTCATATCTTCTCCATGACCATCATCATATCACATGGATATGATAAAGTTAATTAATAAATGAATGACCCCAGACATAGTTAAAATCTTCTCCATGACCATCACCATATCCCATGGACGTGATAAAGCTCGTCAATGGATGACCCAATTAAGACAAAGGTCAGATCTTTCCCGTGCCCTGCACCAAGCCATGGTGCGTTGTGTCTCCATACATAAATAAAATCCCAGCAAGAAAAAAAATTATGGGCTCTTGAAGTTGAACCACATTTCAAAAGACTTCGCCCAATTATAAACAAACAGAATCCAGTTATTGTCTGCAATCTGACAAAACAATATGGTGATGGAGGTGATGCAGAGGAGTGATTGCAAACCATTGATTTCTACCACAATCACACACACACACACACGCACACACACAATCACACAGCTTTACATGGCTTTACTTCAGAGGACAAGTATTGTTCCTCTATTGTTCCTCCGTCCTCGGACAGTCGACGGAATAAGGCACAAATTAATTGTTCGACGTTCGAGGACTATTGTCCGGCTTCACCTACTTGCCTCCTTGCTTTTGACTCCCCACACTCTCCTTTTGTTTCCATTGTTTTGTGCCCCCATCCCCCCCCCCCCCGTAACATGTATACTGTTTTGTGCCTGTAGTCTATATATATAAGCTTGCCTTTTTTATGTTTGTCTTTTTGCCTCTGACGAAGATTCTGCTAGGATCGAAAGCTCAGGCCCATTTTGACTCCATTTTACTCCATTGGCTCGCTACTATTGGATAAGCAGTTTTCAGCAGCGTGTTTTCCATTTTCAATTCATTGAAATCTTAATCTAAATTATTATACATGTATTGTATATCTATATTTTTTGCGGCAATCACTTAACCAAGAGTTATATTCATACTTTTATTAGATTTCAAGATACAAGAGTTGAATCATTTTTTTTATCGCTTTATAGTTTCAACTTTTTACTCTTTTGTTCATCCTAGTTGCCTGTAGCCTTGTAGTTGTAGCCTTGTAATTGTACGGTTGGTTGCTTTTATTTAGACAAGGCATTTGAAAAACCGTTTGCTTTCATCCACAAGGTTGTTTAATCCGGTCCGCTCGCTATTCATAAGGACCGTTATTCATAGAAAACCGCTATTCATTTAACACGTGTTATGAATAGCGGTCCTTATGAATAGTTATGAATAGTGGTCCTTGAACGGAGGTCCTAATGAATAGCGAGGTAATTTGTCTATGGTTTGCTTGCTATTCATAAGGACCGCTATTCATACAAAAGCGCTATTCATTTAGTCACGTGTTATGGATAGGGGTCCTTATGAATAAGTGGTCCTTATGAATAGTGGTCCTTATGACTAGCGAGGTTGCCCCGTTTTATCAGTAAGTACGTGTCTCGATGGTCCGTATATATAAACTCCAAAATGTAAAACGGAATGTAACAACATACATTGTATACTTACAAAATTTTAAATAATTATTACAAAAATGAAAGCAAAAATAAAATAGACAAAGAGAGAGAGGGGGGGGGAGAGAAAGGGTGATTATACATTTCGTGCAAAAGTATCATGAACAAACCTCATGTTTTCTTAAAAACTTGTTGCAATATGTTGTCATTGCTCTTTAATAAACTCGTAGCTTCTTGCCAATAAGTTGTAGGCAGTTTAATACAAATTCTCAAAATGGCTCTATACATGTTACATTAAACATGTGAAATAATATATATAGGGCGAACTCGGCACTGGGCGGTGACTATCTTTCAAGAGTTGAAGTCCCCGCTAGGCATCCGACCGCTTTTTAGCCTTAAAATTTATGCTTTGGATAGTTTTACTTCTTAAAATTTCAACATTACTTATTTGCTAATCATTGATTCAAATAATTTTGAATTTAAGAGTTTTAAAATGTGGAATTAATATATACATACATACAATGTGAAAGGAAATGAGAGAATAATGGTTGCGTAACATCATTCTCTCATTTCCTTTCACACCGTATTTATTTCCACGAGAATTGCCAAAGCTATTGTTTATGTTATTTCCTTACAATGGTTTATAATTATTGTAATGCATACATGTATCTCAAAGCATTCGCGTGGATCCAGCTGAGGCATGCGGCTTGTCTTTGTGCAAAACTCACCTGCCCCCGATAAAGGAATTAATTAATAAGGTTGAAAATTTGTCAACCTGTCGGTCAATTGAATCTGTCGCCGAAACCACTGACTCGTCTCTGTGGTCTAGTGGTTATGGCTTTGGCGTTCTAAGCCAACAACCCGGGTTCGATTCTCGGCGGAGACATTTTTTATAAATGTACAAATTTATGAACATATATTCTCTGAGCACCTATAGTGCTTTTTATAAATGAGCCTCAATGCTTGGAATCCAGTTTGCATACATTATTTGTCTCCGGCAAGCTTTCAGGTTGTTAAGAACAACCTTTGTTTGAAAGGTACGTCTAAAATTTGCATACATTACCGAAGAGGTCTATTGCATCTGGTGTCGCCGAAACCACTGACCCGTCTCCGTGGTCTAGTGGTTATAAAGGCATGGTCAAATCCCACCGTGCGTGTTTTTAGTCCGTACGTGTTCTGCATAGGCCACGTCCGGCACGTGTTTCTGAAAACGTTGGGAGGAAGTAGCAAGAGCAGGGAAGGACTAGGCAACTGTACTGAGGCATCCGTACTGAGGCGGTACTCACCACGTACGGATCCCCAAATTTTGCCCACGTTTTTGCAAGCAGACAGCACGCACGGCGGGATGGGACCACAGAACTCAAAACAAATAGAAGGATCATACATGCCGCTGGTTGGCCCCTTTGCGGCAAGCCGGCGGCCATCTTAGATAGAGCAAGACATCAACTCGCTATATGAAATACGTGCGTCTTCATGCGAATTCCTGACAACTGACAGCAAAATGCCTTCTTGTGCAGCTATTAACTGTACCAATCGACTCGTGAAAGGTTCAGGGAAAACATTTCACAAGTAAGTATATAGTAGATTTGTTTTAGATTATGAAGAAAATTAGACGGTAATGTTATCTTGAAACTTACAGTCGCTATGGCTATGCACGCCAGTTTTTGCATGCAGTCCCATCTATTGCTTTTTGTGGGTGTTAATACGTAGTACCGGGGAGGTCTCTCTGTCTGACCTGGGCTGGGGCTGGAGAAAAGCACCAACAAGGAATATTATAACACGAATAGATCTCTACATAATTTTCTCAAGCATTAAATAATATTGGCAAACCTGGAGAATAGTGACAGAGAATAGAAGATCGGCATTTATGAGCATTATTTTGGATTAACATTCATCGTTGTCATAAGAGACATAAAAATGCATGTTAACTTACCAACATTTGTTGATTTTCTTTCATTTTACGTCAAAAAGGGTAAAATTTAAAGCCAAAATCCACTGAGGTTGAGCGTGCTGTCTAGCAATGCTATTGCGATGAGAGCAAAATGATTAAGTTACTACTAGTCATAAGTACAATACACGGCAGCTGCACATATATACAGTGTCCGTAAAACAAAAACAAAAAATATATATCTGAAATCGGGTAAGAGCTAGAGTCGGATCCTGGTTCGAGCCCAATCGCAGGCGCTTGTGTCCTTGGATAAGGCACTTTATCCCCCATTACCTCGTCCCTCAGATAGGACGTAAAGCCGTAGGTCCCGTGTTGAGATCGAAACACCTCAGCACGTTAAAGAACCCACCATACTTCATCGAAAAGAGCAGGGTGAAAACCCGGTGTGGTGGTCATCATTAACGCACATTCCAGTAGTCCCAATATAGCCCAATAAGGTGCTGATGGGACGTTAAACAAATAATTAAAAAAAAATCACATCATTGTGATATGAATAACACTGGCTGCCTGTGATTTTCCTGTTACACTTCCACGGTGGGCACTTGCGTACTGGTGGGGGGCTTGGGGGGAGGCTCGAAATTTCCTTCTTAGGTATGCCCCAGATTGCACATTTTCAAGTTTAGAAATGGAAAAAAAATCGCTACCATTGGAGGGGGAAATTCACCTCCCACGTCCCTCCCAGTGGAGGTTTAAACCACCCCCTCCCTTGGGCTGCCCCCCCCCAAAAAAAAAACGGTTCATGGATTGCATTAGGTTAAAAATTACCCCCAAAATCACTCGCATTGGGTTAAAAACATGAGCAAAAATATTTGTGTATTTAGTGTATGTCTATGACGGCTACGCTGTACTACAAGGTTATTCTAATATTTGTACGAGCGCACATAGCCCAAGGCAAAATTGCAATTTCAATTTAACTAATTAGGAAACGGGTCCCAATTTTTACCAACATAAAACTTCTTACTTGTTTTAATTTAATTTTTATTTTCAGATTTCCCAAAGATGGTTCAGCCCTTCTGAAAGAATGGCTAGTCAAGATGAGGAGAGACAAGTGGACACCTAGCAAGTATGCCACCATGTGTTCAGACCACTTTGAAGAAGAGTGCTTCGACCGCACTGGCCAGACAACCAGACTCCCCAAACTTCCCTGATCATCTACAAAAGGTAAATAAAAATTACATTTTTGGCGGTAACAAAGTTGAAGATCAAACATAACTCCTAAAGATTTGTTTGATAGGCTTGATATTAGATAAGTCTACATGTAAGAGGATGCATAACAGTGATCACCTTGCAACAGGCATAAAGCCAGGGGTGCACAAGGGTCAGGGGTGCACATGCCCCCTAAATAATTCCAAGAACCATTGAAATTGTATTAGTCTGAAAAATTCAGGTCCATTAATTACATGTATGTGTCCTCCAAACATGAATGTGCCCCTCAACATCAAACTTTGGTTACATACTCTGGAAGGTGATAATTTTGATGCAACGCCTAAACTGATTTTGAATTTTTACTCTCTCTTTCCTCACATAATTTACCGGTATTTTTGCCGTGATGAGAAATGTTTTTACCTAGATTGCTATCTTTATAACTGTTTTATTTGCAATTGAAAATATTTGTGATTATTTTTTTTTCATTTGGTAAAAGATCAAACAATTAAACAAAACACTAATTTTTAACACATCAATGTTTACATTGAAAATCTATATCAGCTACACAGTCATGGCAGACATGTAAATTAGTATGATTACTCAACATTAGTAATTTTCTAGTAATTATAAATTACTAAATTTCACTTTACATCAATTTCATTTCCAGTAGTTAGTGTGTATTGGATAATGCATGAATACCAGTAAACATTATTAACCAAGATAATTGTTATGTTGATAAGAGTTGGTAGATGGTCAAAGCATATTGGGGAGCGGGTAACCAAATCTGGCAATATATCAGTTCCTCAAAGGAAGAAACAGTTAACACCTTCATAAATTTCATTTATTCATTATGATAAACTAAGACATTACCCATGAGTAAGGAAATGCGCCCTTAAAGAATGAATTATATTGTGTTATGTATTTTTTGTCACAGACATGAAATGAAATGTTGATTTGCATAATTCCCCCCCCCCCAAAAAAAAAAAAATGCCTTTGTGTTTAAAGATCTATCTGAAATACAAATGTAAATTGTAACTTACCTTGGAAATGTTTATTTAAATTTTATGAAAATGGAACATTTCAATTATATATTTTTTCTTCTCGCATCTGCCCCTTTTAGACTGTGAAGCAACGCAGACCTCCACACCCAAGAAGCAGCCAGATTATGCCCGCATTAACAACTTCAGAATCACCACAGTGCATAGCCGGTACATCTAGCAAACCATTTCTGCCTACAACTCCAATCAAGCAAAGTCAGCATGACCACACATACTTTCTTTTAGGAAATAGATATCTCAAAGCTATGTCACACTTTCTGTCCCAGTATTGTAAAAGTACACATGTACAAAAATATTAAAAGTACTTCATAGATATTTCCGTTGGGCTTGGAAAAAGAGCTTTACCCATATTATTTCATTTCATAGTCAAAATTGCCTTCAATTAATCTTTAAAAAATGGTCTGAAATTTGGCATCTGTCATGAAATTATATATGCATGTGGTAGGTTTACCATGTGTGGTTGTCCTTAATGATTTTATGTAGTCACTTGAGGCATATATTTAAAAAATATAATACTTAGCTAAAACACCAGGTATATTGTGTCAATGCAATGCAATTATGTGTGTATTTTGCAATATTTTGTAATATGCGTTTCTTGCAAACTAACAAAAGACTCTATGTAGAGGACACGGGAGGATGAAGAAGAAACATGCCTGTAACATTGTAGAAAAGTGTAATGAATAATAGATAACGAACAAGTTTCTTGCTTGTAATGAAGATGTGCCAATATAAGAGAACCTGAGAAAAAATCTCAGTGCAATACCTCAATAAATCATTGTTTCACATTATGTTAAACGATATGGAATCAAGTCTTCTGTTGTATTGTGACTTGCATGCTTAGAAATGTATTCATTATTATAAATACCAAGAACTGACAAGTACATGTAATAGAGCGGGAGAGGGAGAGAAGGGTGAGGGGAGAGTGCGAGTGTGAGAGTGAAGGGTAGAAAGGGGAGAGAGACTAGTAATCAAATGGGAGAGAGAGAGTGGGGATTGGGAAATCAGACTGTATGCAAGCAAAATAGTATTCTCATTAAAATGTGGAAACTCGGACCTCTCTTTTTTCCCTTTGGTTCCCCTCTTTATTTGTTTTGTTTTTATCTGCTTTCCTCACCTTTTCGGTTCCTTTTTACTTAAACTATAAGTAGTTACTAGTAATGTACTAAAAATGATGTAGTTTCTCCAAACTATCTTCTTGGAACACGAAATCGTGCAATAATGTAGGCCTACTACATTATATTGTGTGAAAAGGCTTCCAAAGAGATGGAAAATAGTGTTCCATGTTCATACAGGGATGTTTAAAAACTATGTGATGATACAAGATAAAGAGTCTTCCTTCCACACCCGGCCCCGGTCAAAATGACACTGACATTTTCAAGCTCGGCCATTTTCATGTTCACCCATGAGCGACGTCCGCCGAGTTCTTGCTCTATTCAAGATGGCGGAGTGTGCGCTCGAGCGGGGCCACCGTGCTGTGTGCGCCGTGAATGGACATAATGCTTCTACCTTTGTTTGAGTTCGTTGGATGGGACCACTAAGTCACCAGCGCTTTAGGCACTAAGCGTTCTAAAGCCAACGACCCGGGTAGGAGTCCCGGCGGAGACATTTTTTCAACCTTTGCAAATTTCAAAAAGGGAGGACAGCTCTGGAGAACTTTGATTTAAGTTACGCAACCATTACTCTCTCATTTCCTTTCACATTGTATTTATTTCCACAAGAGTTGCCTAAGCTGTTGTATATGTTATTTCCTTAATATATAGTAAATAGAGATTTAAATGGGAGAACGTATAGATGAAATATAATTAAAATAAAGTTCACTCAGAGAATAATGACACAGCAGACTCCACCTGAAGAAATAAATTGAAAGCGCTTTTGGAAATCAACCTGTGGATATTTCTGCTGTGTCAATTCTCTGAGTGAAATTTATTTTAATTATATATATTCGCAAAATGAAAGGGGAACTAGATTTACTGGCACTTCACTTAAATACATTAAGTTATCATTTACAAATGAATGCTGTTTTTGGTTTCACCTAATTTGCATAACAATATAAAAAGTGAGTTATCCAAATTGGGTGATGTTCAAAATTGTTCATACCCTTGGTGATTCACTGATCATTATAAATCAAAACCTTTGTGAGTAGAGTTTGTAACACGTCAGTACGCTGTCCAAATGCTTCTGGAGGTATCTACTGAGATAGCAGGCCAATTCCTTTTACCCCACGGCTTAATTTCCTTGAGGATGTTGGCCAGAGATGCCTTCACCTGGTCTTCAGGTCATCCTTGGATTTAAAGGAGATTTAATGTATACAAGGGGTGTAGTTATTGACTTAATGGTTACGGGAAAAACACTCTTCCTGGAGAGAACTTCCCTGGAGCCCTTCCCTGTTGCACTGTCTTATGAAAGCCAAAGTTAAATCTGTAAGAGATGAGTTATATCGCAGTAATATGGAATTCAACCCTCAAAGCACTCCACCGCTCCAAATCCTCACATCACACCCCGCCCGGCCCCCATTTCTTTGCACAGGAAACTGTCCTTTTTGGTCTCAGTCATGATAGTTTTTCAAACTTTGGGTTCTGTAATCCTTACAAACGAGCATTACAATTTACACAGTCGAAATATCTTGGTTGTCGTTGCTAGTACAATTCAATATACCCATTCCCTAAGGTAGGCATTACCGTAAAACCCGTTTGAAATAGGAGTGATCTTCACATAAAAGAATCAATAAATGTTATTGAATTGAATAGTGACTGAGATTTACCTTATTCAGTATAACTTTTATCTTTGATTAACAGACCTCCCACATGGCATTCATTCATTGTAAGGGCTCAACAAAAGCGCAAAATTATGATCTGTTATCAGTTTAGGTTGCTTTTTATTCTTCAGATCTACGATTGCATGTCTCCAAAAATGATTGCATGGAATCTGAACTAATATCCATTCTAAAACTATACCCCGACGATATGATGAGTGTTTACTTAAAATGAATCGGTTTCTACTGGGATACCTACCTATTTGAGTAATAACATGATCTGATGACTACGTTTAAAATGATCCTATGATAACACAAATAAGCATATTACCCAAAACACAACATTATAACTATGTAATTGTATGCCAATTATGCTGGAGGGGAATTTTGACTAAAATTCAGAAGAGAACATAATCGTGTATTTCACTACATTGATTAATATAATTATAATAGACGTGAATAGAATCGTCTTTGTCGCATTCTGAGTGCTTATTGGCTTGTGAGTCTGGGGTATCAAAAACATAACTACGTGGGGGGTACGTTAACATCTCCATAGGTCGGTTGAAAGAATAGGAAATTTTTGATTTTTTTGATTTGATTTATTTTCTTCTGCATTCATATTAGTACATTTTTCTTTTGTATATAAAATAAAATACAAGAGTACTTTTTGACACTGAATCATAAACAAGTACATGTATATGTAACAATTATTTTTTCAAAAACAAACACGAAATGATAAATTGTCAAATTATTGTAATTCATAACATATAAAATCATTAGCGGAAGAAGGACTGCCATTATAAGCAGTTTGCTTGAGAATATGGCAGCCCCAGACAAATATTGTGAAATAGCTAAAACATGTTCAAATAAGCAGAATGGATAAATAATTGAAATCTTAAGTTAAGAGCATATTGATGATAAAATGGTGATGATGATGATGATGATGATGATGATGATAATGATAACGGTGATGATGATGATGATGATGATGATGAAGAGTTGACACAGAAATTTACGTTATATATTCAGATAGTAACATCGTTTTAACTTTGGCTTTAAATGAGTAAAGGGAACAACAGGATTTAATGAATTCTGGGAGAGAGTTCCATAGGTCGGGACCATGGTGTCTTATTGATCTATGGGCAATCAGTAACTTTGGGTTGAAAAGATGAAAATTGGAGGAATTGCGAGTAGGGTAGGAGTGAATAGTGTTATTTAAATTATAAAAGTTTTGAAATGAAAGAGGGAGCAAGTTATTTAGATACTTAAATATAAACAGTAAACTTTGTAGTGAATTGATGTCGAATACTGTTAGAGTTTTCAGTTGGTAAAATATTGGTCTAGTGTGAGATAAATATGGTGAACCAGTACATATGCGAAGGGCTTTCTTTTGTAATAAGTAAATAGAGTTGATTTTTGTTTTGTTGGTGGTGGCCCATACTAAATTGCAATATGTTATGTAAGGTAATATCAATGAATTATAAAGCATAATGAGCGTTTTACAAGAGACAAATTTCTTTACTTTGTAAAGTATACCAATATTCCTAGAAATAGAAGCAGTTATATGACGTATATGTTCGTTCCAATATAAATTTTCATCGATAATGACGCCCAAAAATTTTGTTTGTATCTTTCTTTCAAGAGGTACATTATCTATAAGTATGTCGTAAGGAAAATCAATGACATGAGAATTTACGTGCTTAAAATACATGAAATTGGTTTTATCTAAATTAAGGGACAATTTATTGCATTTGAACCACAAAGATAACTTTGGTAACTCATTATTAAGTGTATCTACAAGGGTATTTAAATTATGATGTGAACAGAAAATGTTTGTGTCATCTGCAAATAATATGAAAGATAAAAGAGGCGTTGTATTTGTTAAATCATTAATATATAATAGAAAAAGTAAAGGGCCTAGTATTGACCCTTGTGGAACACCGCATTGGATTGGTAGGAAATTTGAAGAAACATCATTATACACTACATATTGTTGTCTATTAGATAAATAGCTCTCAAACCAGGAGAGGGCAACTCCACGAACTCCATAAGAGTGAAGTTTTTTAAGTAAAATATGGTGGTCAAGCGTATCAAAGGCTTTTGATAAGTCCATGAATACTCCTATTACGTGTTCTTTATTGGCTATGGCATTCGTTATTTTATCATATAATTGTACTAAAGCTAGGTCGGTTGAATGTCTTTTTCTGAAACCATATTGATTTAGATTTAGAAAATGAAATGTATCTAAAAAGTTATACAACCTTTTGTAAATAATCTTTTCTAGGATTTTTGATATACTGGGAAGAATTGATATAGGTCTGTAATTACTTATTTCGCGGGGGTTGTCTTTTTTGAAAACGGGATTTACCTTTGCAATTTTTAGGGAATCAGGACATTTCCCGGTGTTAATAGATATATTAAATATGTGAGTTAGCGGAGAAACGAGAAAATGTATAATTTGTTTCAGGAGAAAAGCACTGATTCTATCATGGCCTTGCGATTTACTTGACTTGAGATTTTTTGTTATTTCGATTATTTCATTGGGATTTGTGGGATTAAAAAACAGTGAAGAAGTTGTAGGTTCAGGAAGAAATTTAGTAAAATTTTCGTTCGGTTTATTGAGTTTATTTGCTAAATTAGGTCCTATATTTACAAAAAAGGAATTAAAGGTATGAGCTATATCTTCAGACTGTATTGCTGTATTATCCATTGTAAAATTATTAGTAGGTAAATTTTTTGTTTTCTTGCCAATCAGATCGTTTATAATCTCCCAAGTAGATTTCATATTAGATTTCACTCGATTAAGTTTATCGGAATAGTACATTTTACGAGAAGTTCGAATGATATTAGTTAATTTGTTCCGGTACGTTTTATATTTCACTCGATTACCTTTGCACTTAAACGTAAAAATAAGAAACTTAAAAAACCATGGTACTCCTCTTACCTCAGAAAATTGTGCAACAAAAGACTAAGACTTTACAGGAAATACCTAAAGAAACCTACCAATCATAATAAAAACGGGTATAATTCATTTAGAAATCTTGTCACAAAAGAAATCCGGAAAGCAAAGAGGACTTACTATAATGAGAGGTTCAAAGATGCAAATGGAAATATGTCAGGGACATGGAAAGTAATAAACAATTTATTAGGAAAGAACAAAAAACTAAGCTTCCTGATTTCAATGAAGATGGCATCACTATGTCTAATGAAGCTGTTGCCATAGGATTCAATGATTATTTTGTAAATGTTGCACCTAACATGCTATCAGAATTTCCCAATGCATCTCAATCTAATTTATCTCCATCTGCCCACATTGAAAAGAACTCAAATACTTTTTTTTGCAAACCTATAAATGAAAGTGAAATCATAAATATTGTATCCAATATGAGAAATGGTACCAGTCCAGGATATGATGATGTTCACATACATATAGTAAAAAAGATTATTCATTTTATATGCAAACCCTTATGTGCAATATTTAATTCATCTATTATGAATGGTGTTTTTCCTGACAAGATGAAAGTTGCAAAGGTTATTCCTATATTTAAAAAAGGTCAGTCAAACTTGTATTCAAATTATCGACCCATTTCCCTCCTTCCTGTATTTTCAAAAAATTTTGAGAAATGTATGTATAACCGGATTATTTATTTCATTGACAAATTTCAATTGCTATACTGTAACCAATTTGGTTTCAGGTCTAAACATTCTACCTCTTCTGCTCTCATTGAGTTTACTCATACCATTGCTAGAGCTATGGATAAAAGTGAAATATCAGTGAGTGTGTTTTTAGACCTTTCAAAGGCTTTTGACTGTTTAAATCATAAGATATTATTAGACAAACTATTTTGTTATGGCATCAGAGGTATTCCTCTTAAGTGGTTTCAGAGCTATTTATATGACCGCAAACAATTCACAGTATACGAAAATAGTCAATCTCAAATGCAAAATATCTCATGCGGAATTCCGCAAGGATCAATTTTAGGCCCCCTCCTTTTTCTAATATTTATAAATGATATTCATAAATCTTCTATCAAACTCAATTATGTTCTCTTTGCAGATGATACTACGCTCTCTTTATCCCATAAGGATGAAGAAACTCTTATTCAAACTCTAAATAATGAATTAAAACATGTTAGCAACTGGCTCAAAAATAACAAACTACTTTTAAATACAAATAAAACTCACATGATGATTTTTACAAAAAGAAATATTGATATTTCAAATTATAAGGTATATTTAAATGGCTCTGAGATCAGTATAGTTTCTAACACAAAATTTCTTGGAATTCAAATTGATGACAAATTGTGTTGGAACTACCATATAGATTATGTCAGCATGACAGTTTCACGAAATATTGGTGTTCTTAACAAACTAAACTACCTGCCAAGAAATATTTTATTATCTCTATATTATACCTTGATTTATCCTTTTCTTATATATTGTAATATTGTTTGGGCTGCAACCTCTCAACAGAACTTGTCAAGAATATACAAACTGCAAAAAAGAGCGGTGAGGATAATATGTAATTCTCCTTTTCTTGCCACCACTAAACCCTTATTTGCACAACTACAACTTTTGAATATTTTTGATATATATGAACTGAGACTAGCTATGTTTATGTATTGCAGTCATAGAAAAATGTTGCCATCATCTTTAACTCGGTATTTTTCCTTCAACTCTGATACCCACTCTTATTCTACCCGCTCAGCTACAGACTTTTATATTCCATATGCAAGAACTACAACTTCTCAAAGAACTGTTTATTATGCAGGTCCCAAACTATGGAATTCTTTACCAACTAGTCTCAAATCGACATGCTCACTTAACATATTCAAAAAGCAATACAAAGAAAGGCTTTTGCAAACTCATACCTGAGTCGCCTGTTGTTTTTTCCCGCTTGTTTGCTATGTATACACCTGTACATGTTCAGTCTTTTTAATTTTTTTAAATATTTTAATGTTAATTTAATTATCTAGTTTGTTACATTGTATGTTACCTATATATATGTCTACAATTTATTATGTAAGTGGGTCCTTTAGGAGGGTCTTCTATTCATTATACTCATTCCCTACTCTATTCTCTAAAACTTCCTATTTCCCTTTCATCTTGTCTTATCCTTTCTTATCCTTGCCTTCACTCTCTTCTTTGTATATCCCTTCTCGTCGACCCACGCCCTCTTTTGTGCTATTGTCTTGTACATGCAACCACATACCGGCACAATTATTTTCACAACGGGGTGGAATAGCCAAGATCTCCAAAGATCTTTAATCTTAACCCCCACTCATTTATGTCTCTTGTTTTCCAATACAACTGTTTGTTCCTAAAATGTACTTGCTATGTTTTCATATTTTATATGTATGATCATTACGTGCAATTATGCACTTTGAACATGTATGCTGTTTTTTATATTGAGTGAAATAAATGAATCTTGAATCTTGAATCTTATTTGTTTTTATTAAGAGTAGTAGAGTTTGTTAAATAAGCCTTATAAAGTTTGTTCCTTGTGTGTATGGATCGCAGAATTGCTTTTGTTATCCATGGCATTTTACAACGTTTATTGTTCTTGTTTACAGATACCAGAGGAAAATTTTTGTCGTAATACTTCTGTAACTTTTTATTAAAAGTTTCGTATGCAATATTTGCATCTGACTCACTATAAATATCCAACCATTCTTCTCTTGCTAGATCACTTTTGAGGGATTCAATATTTTGGGGTGTTTGCTTTCTGTACATGTTTGAGTTAACTGACTTTTTATTTGAAGTGTCATTGTTACATATTAAAAAAATTGGCAAATGGTTGGATATATCGGAGTATAGTAATCCACTCGTCATGTCTTTGTCAAAGATGTTAGAAAAAAATATTATCTATAAGGGTTGAAGATTGACCATCTATCCTGGTTGGTTTATTTATATGCGGATAACAACTATTAGCATAAATAATATGAATAAGTGTATCATGATAACTACTATGAGATAACAAGTCTATATTAAAGTCACCCATTAGATATAATTGTTTGCCTTCTCCCGAAAGAGTATGGAGGCATATATCAAGATCTTCACAAAATGAATTTATAGAACCATGAGGGGGTCTGTAAATTAATCCAACGATTATATTTTTGCTGTTTGAATTTATGATTTCTAAAAACAATGATTCAGTTTGTGTTAATGATATTTCCTTTCGGAATTTAAATTGTAGTTGTTCATTGATATAAAATGCTATACCCCCTCCTCTCTTTTCTTCTCGATCATGTCTGATCAGTGTATAATTTTGTAAGTTAAATAGGTTGGGCGAAGTATTATGAAGCCAAGTTTCCGTGACACCAATAATTGAAAAGGGAAAATTGTTCAAAGTATATAGCAATGTTTCCAGAGAATCAAAATTTTTGCTTAGACTTCTAGCATTTACATGAAGTAAACTAAATCTATTCCCTGTTTTTTGAAAACTAGAAGTAAATTCGTCAATTGAGTAATAGTTACTATCAAAGGATAAATTGTTGGTATTGAAAATAGATAACTGGTCTAGATCAGTAGTCATAAAAAATAGCTATTATTACCAATCTATTGTGATTAAAAGTGTAACAGCAAGTTCGCATGTAAAGTTTCTGTGTCGTACTAGTATGACAGTGGTAATGGTCATGAGATGGAAAGAGAATGAAATGACCATGTAAAGATGGGAGGTGACATAAGGATGAATGATGATGATGATGATGAGTTCCTAAAGCGTTAATCAAATGATTAACTTTCATAATGACAAGTTCACTAATCTTGAGCACCTCAGCCATAAAATACATTCATAACTAATATGGAACCCTTAATGAACTCTTGTCTCGGCACTGCTGCATCAAATAACGTTTATGAAGTTTTAAATAATAATACAGTAATATCATACTTAATTTATCAAAGTCAATTTGTTAGAGAAATACATGATTCGAGTGAATTTATTTCGAAATAGAATTGGAGAATGATTCTTTTCATGAAAAAGAGCAGTGCAGAGAGAAAAGTTGTACATGTTTGCATATAGAACCTTATAATGTATTACAGATGTACTAAATAGAAAAGGTTCAATTATAATATTATTGTAAATCCATAAAGGTAATGTTAAAACTTTCAAAAGAAGAAAAAAAAAAACTTATCATATTACCATTCGGTGCGTAATGCATATCAGTAAACTGGAACAAGACTAAATTCGGTGCAACCGAATCATGCAATTTACGATTTAACAAAAAACAAAACAAAAACAAAAACAAAAAACAAAGTCCAAACAAAACAAAGACAAGATGTCAGTATCGATTCATAGTGGAGTACCCACAAAGCCTCTCATTAGAGGAAGTAAACACAGCTTTCAAATACTCTTCCTTCCCCTGTTCTTTCTCCTTATTCCGATCTTCTTCCTATTTACATTTGTATGCGACAGATTATCAGTGATTGTAAGACAAAGGGGGAAAACTGAAACAGACATACACAGGTATCAATGTAGACAAATGCTTCAAGTACATTAAAAACATTGCGAATAAATTCTTTCATCTTATAACTATCGCTAGATTATAATTCCTTTAGAGGAAAAGACTGAGGGTTATAAAAACTCTAACCAATTTTATAACGAATATTCAGCACAAAAAGTGATGAATGTCAGTTAATAATTGTAATAAATATTAATTAATCAATTGATGAATATCATTAAAATTGGGAAATAAAACTACAGTAAAATAAAACTACAGTACTTGAGGCATTGTTTAGTAATAAGTAGATTAACAACATTGCTAATAAATATCAATCTGTCAGTGATGAATATCAATAAATTCAAAGAAAAAAAAAAAAGATATACCCAAGTATCGATCTACACAAATGCTTCAAGTCCATTAAAAACATTTCGAATATTTTTTTTTTCTTATTACTTTTGGTAGATTATAATTCCTTTAATACTAAGAGGAAAAGACTGAGGGTTATAAAAAAATCTAACCATTTTTTATAACGGAGATTCAGCACAAAAAATGATGAATGTCCGTAAATAATTATAATAAATATCAATTAATCAAGTGATGAATATCAGTAAAAATTGGAAAAAAAAACAAACTTGAGGCATTTGTTTATCAATAAGCAGATTAACAACATTGCCAATAAATATATATTTGTCAGTGATGAATATCAGTAAATTGAAAGAAAAAATGAGAAAGATATACGCAAGTATCGATCCAGACAAATGCATCAAGTCCATTAAAAACATTGCGAATAAATTCCTTTTTTCTTATTACTCCTTTAATACTGAGAGGAAAAGACTGAAGGTTATAAAAAATCTAACCATTTTTTATAACGGAGATTCAGCACAAAAATTATGAATGTCCGTAGATAATTGTAATATCAATTTATCAAGTGTTAAATATCAGTGAAATTGGAAAAAGACTACTTGAAGCATTTGTCCAGCTAAGAAGTAGATTAAAACATTACCAACAAATATCAATTTGTCAAGCGATGAACATCAGTAAAACCGAAAAAATGAGAAAGACATACGCAACCATCGATCCAGACAAACGCCTCAAGCACACCAAAAAAATTGCGAATACTTTCCCTTTCCTATCACTTTCGCTAGACTACAATTCCTTTAATACTGAGAGGGTTATAAAAATGTAACCATTTTTATAACGAATATTCAGCACAAAAAATGATGAATGTCCGTAAATAATTGTAATAAATATCAATTAATCAAGTAATGAATATCAGTAAAATTGGAAAAAGACTACAATACTTGAGGCATTTGTATATCAATAAGTAGATTAACAACGTTGCCAATAAATATATATTTGTCAGTGATGAATATCAGTAAATTGAAAGAAAAAAAAATGAGAAAGATATTTTTTTTTTTTTTTTGTATTCAGTAGTTTTTATTTCTCAAGAACTTCAATTTCAACAAAATGATATACACATAAAAACTTCAATTTTCAACAAAATGAAATCCATATAAAACTTCAATTTTTCAACAAAATTAAATACATATATAAAACTTCAATTTTCCAACAAATGAAATACATATAAAACTTCAGTTTTTCAACAAAATGAAATACATATATAAAACTTCAATTTTCCAACAAAATGATATACATATAAAACTTCAATTTTTCAACAAAATGATATACATATAAAACTTCAATTTTCAACAAAATGAAATGCATATAAAACTTCAATTTTTCAACAAAATGAAATACATATATAAAACTTCAATTTTCCAACAAAATGAAATACATATAAAACTTCAGTTTTTCAACAAAATGAATGAAATACATATAAAACTTCAATTTTCCAACAAAATGAAATACATATAAAAATTCAATATTTCATAAACAAATTTACAAATACAATGCCACCTCATATTATATATGTATATTTTTACAAACATGTCCTCTCAAACATAATATTATACTTTTCAATTGTCATCTATCAATATAGCAAAACTAATTAAAAAAAGACAAATCTTTCCAGAATATACAAAACAGAATATACAAATTGAAGCCCTGAGTAATCCTTTTATTAAAAACTCCCCACTTCACCCTCGACTCCCACCCCCCTCAGTTCCCTCCTCTCTAACCACCGGACAAACAAGGTCCTTCATCCCCAACCCCAACCCCTTCCTTCTCCCCTCCCCTTCCCCCTTTCCTCCTCCCCACCCGTCCCTTGAAGTTCTACCTGTGTGGGGATGAAAAGCATGAAATTTTACTGACTATCCTACTCCATTATAGAAGTATAAAATAACTGAAAGTGAAAAGTTTTAACATAAAGGTTCAACCTTTGTACTTTGCTCCATATCAAGCTCTCCATCTAGCTCTCCCCCAAATTTTCCCAATTTTCCCAATTTTCCCATTTTCTTAAATGTAAGGGATATTTATTTCTTCCTACTGCCAATTTTCTTTCCTCTCTTTCTTCTTCTCTAAACGTGCATTTTATTTTATCTACATTTATTTCTGACCTTTTTTCTCTTCCCCTAAATACCAAGTATTTTACTAGAATTATAAAATGATTAACCAATTGTTCTTTTCCTTGTTCCCGTAATTTTATCCCAAATAATATTTCTTTCCAACTTAAATTAGTCAGAGATATGAAGTTAAAAATATTATTACAGTTTCTCCATATTAATCTCACTCTTTCGCATTCAAAAAATAAATGACGGTAAGTCTCCTCTTCTTTTTTACAGAAGCTACATAAATTTGAATCAACCATTCCGAATAAATGTAAATGTTGATTTGTGTAAATAATACCGTGCAACAATTTGAATTGGAACTCCCTAAGTCGGCTATTGAGTGTACACTGTCTTGGTCTTTTAAAAAGGATTTCTATATCTTTATCTGCAAGTCCATAATTACATCTTATTCTTGTGAAAACACTGGGAGCGGCCGATTTCTTGGAGAGAAATTCCCTATAGATTTGTTTTGAATTAATATTAGCTATTGATACATTTTTTTTACCGATTAGAACAGCAATACCCCTATCATCAGGAACAGTATCGCCATCTTTATTTATGTTTCTTTTCCAGCTAAATGGAAGCGTCTTATAAATCATCTGTATCAATTCAAAATCCTTTACGTTTAAACCTCGCTGTTTAAAGTATGAGTATAATCGTAAGTTCCCATTATGATCCATTATATGTTTTACTCGAAATATTTTTTTGTCAAATAGATTTTTATCAAATATACACTTCCCTTTGATTCTTATGAATTTATTATTAAAAATTATTTCATTTCCTTTGTATGGTTCACAATTCGTTCGGAAGTTTCTGGTTTCCATCCATACTTCCAATATATCAGTATAAAATTTTGGCAGCGTTACGTTCAATAAACCCAATAAATAATCACATGAGAAAATGAGATTCCCTCCTAAATGTTTTGTAACATAATTAAAATACTGCTTCCATTTCATATCATTTTTTCCATAAGTTTCTTGACCCACATAACCCTCTGGGCTTTAATCAGTAATTCAAAATTCATCATTTTTAGACCTCCGAAATGGTAATCTAAATACATTGTGTTTTTATGAATTTTATTTCTTCCTCTCCACAAAAATTCAAAAGTTATCTTATCTAAATGTTCAAAAACCCATTTTGGGACCGGTGTGAGGGATGCTGCATAAATAAATTTAGAATATACAAACAACTTCAATAACTGTATTTTCCCCATCATTGTTAGGTCCCTTTGCTTCCACCAACCCAAAAGCTTTTTAATTTTACTTAATATCTCCTTGTAGTTCAAACTTTCTTTTACTTCTATATCTAAGGAAAATACAACACCTAAAATTTTTACAAAATCAACTTTCTGACCTAGGGGCATTCCATAAGACTTCCCATGCAAGGATCCTAACAAAAGAATTTTTGTTTTCTCCTTGTTAATTTGAAGTCCGGAAAGCATTCTGAAATTCTCTAATAATCTAATTACTCTTAAAATGGAAACTTTATCTTGAACAAAGAGGGTCATGTCATCCGCATACATGACTTGCTTAACCTCATCCTTTCCGAAACAAATACCTTTGATTTCCCTATCATATCTTATATTATGGGCTAATATTTCTATACATAAGATAAATAAATAAGGAGAGAGGGGATCTCCCTGTCTTACGCCTCTTTGTACTTCAAAATACCCCGTCGACATCCCTCCATTAAAAATACAACTTTGTGCATTTTTGTATAGAACTTCCACCCATCTGCGAAATTCCGGGCCGAAGTTATAAGAGCATAATACTTTATTTAAAAAAACATGTGACACCGAATCAAATGCCTTTTGAAAGTCAACTGCAATTAAATACCCTGGCAATTTATATTGAGACGTGTGGAAAATCACATCGTCTATTATTCGAATCGCTTCTCCTATAGTTCTACCGTTCATAAACCCTATTTGATCTGTTGAAATTATATTTTCCAAAACTCCTTTTATTCTTGTAGCTATTACTTTTGAAACAATTTTATAATCAATATTTAATAAAGATATTGGCCGATAATTTTTTAGTAAATGCGGATCTTTCCCATCTTTGGCAATCAGAATGACTACTGCTTGTTTCTGTGAAGCTGATAGTTCACCTGACTTAAAAGCATCATTTAAGGCCCCTAATAACATATCTTTTATTTCTGCCCAGAATGTAATATAAAATTCGACTGTTAGTCCATCATTTCCAGGTGACTTGTTTTGTTTCATTCCTTTTAGCACTGCATAACATTCCCCTTCTAATATTCCTCCTTCACAATTTTGTATACTCTCCCTTGATAAAGACGGTAAATCTTTGAAAAAATCTGTGTCTGATACATTTATGTCTTCATTTATCTCTTTAGAGTAAAGTTTTGAATAAAATATCTTAATCAAATTCAGAACTTCCCTTTCTTTATCAATCATTTGACCATCCTCAGTTACTAAATTCTTTATGACACACTTTCTTTTATTTGTTTGTAGCAATTGACTAAAATATCTTGTGTCCCTTTCCCCACTTTCATACCAAGTTGCCCTAGAACGTATTTTTATCCCTTCATTAATGTAATTATAACAAGCTACTAACTCTTCCTTTTTCTTTTGTAATGCTTCCAATTTTCTTTCTGTAACTCCTTCAGCAAGACTTATTTCTAAATCCGCTACTTCTTTGTCAAGGAGCTCCCTTTTTTGTTTTCTTTCTACAGCTAATTTCTTTGAAAAAGCTTGTGTAAAACTTCTTATTTTCATTTTCATAAAGTCCCAGAGGACTCTCTTGTCTTTAATTCCTAGTTGTAAATCTTTTTCCAAATTAATTATCTCTTCTTTCAACTGTTTAACAAAATCTACGTTTGTGCAAAGGCTGTTGTTGAATTTCCAATAAGATCCTTTTGATTTTTGCCCTATATTATTTTCTGTTTTGTCATAAAGAGTCAAGAGTATTGCTGAGTGGTCAGGTGCTAATGAATGAACTATCTCACACTTTGTAACCAATCCTTGCATATTTTCAGACATTAGCCAATAGTCTAATCGACTCTGCATAAATGGATTTTGTTTTGTATAAGTGTATTGTTTTTTCAAGGGATTTCTTTCTCGCCATATATCTGATAAATGAAACTCTTCCATGAACTCAGTTACTTCTTTACTAAATTTACTGATAGTTTGCAGTACCCTTCCGCTATAGTCTAAATTATTATTCATAATCAAATTGAAATCCCCTCCTATTATAATATGACTTTTGTTGTTAATTCTATTAAACCTCTTCCGTAAGTCTTGAATCATTTCTATTTGTTTTTTCTCTTTATCTCTCGTGGGAAAGTAAACATTACATAAGACAATTCTATACCCTTGAATTTCACAGTCTATTATTATAAAACGCCCACTATCATCACTCTCTATTTTTATGACTTTGAAGTCCACTGAATCTTTTATTAAAATAAGAACGCCTCTACTGTGAACAGAACCGTGACTATAAAAGCATAACCCATCCCACATTGAGCTCCACCTGTCCTCTGTATCCTTTGAACTAAACGTTTCTTGAAGAAAAATAACGTCACCCCTTTCTCTGCACCATGAAAAAACCCCACCCCTTTTAGTACTTTCCATAATTCCTCTTACATTAAGCGAACATAGTTTACAATTAACATTCGTACCCATCATAGCTCTCGTAAAAGTGGTAAAGCTGAACCAAGCGTTCTCTTATACAATTGAGCTGCTATATGGAGAGCCAGACATGCAGCATAAAAAACACTTTCCTTTGCACTCTGTTTCTTTGGATAACTATTGAAGTGAAAGACCCTTTTATTCCTACTAATGCATTCGATGTGTTTCGGTACCCCCACACAAGTAGAACTTCCCACCCCTCCATTCCAAAACCCAAACCTCCTTCCCTCCCATCCCCAAGGAGTAAGCACTTCCTTGTCAGGAAGAAAGAGAAGGGGGGATAACATGACTTCGATTTCCCGGACCCTTCTCCTATTAATAAGAATAAAGAAACTGACTAATATAAACATTCACTGTCATTTTACACACACACAAAAAAAAAAAAAAAATTCTAAAGCAATTGATAAATAGAGAAAACAGGTTTGTTTTCCTGTACTCTGCAGCTAATAAATTATGGCTGAATAAAAGATTCCATTGGTAAAAGTCCTTCTCCCTTTTGGAAACAAATAATAGAAGTTAAAAATATACACAGCTTCGCGCCCTTCATAATACAACTGCTTATGACCAAACCCTGAGCGGAAAAAAAAGAACTCCAGCAAGTTTCCTTACACTTTCTATAAACGGACTATGTCATGTCAAGAAGTTTCCAGACACCTCAAATAATTTTAAATTACACTTTCTGTTTGAATTGTGGTTAAAAAAAAATATGTACGCAAGTATCGATCTAGACAAATATTTCAAGTACATTAAAAAACATCGCGAATAATTTTTTTTTAATTTTTTTTTATTACTTTCGGTAGATTATAATTTCTTTCATACTGAGAGGAAAAGACTAAAGATTATAAATAATCTAACCATTTTTTATAACGGAGATTCAGCTCAAAAAATGATGAATGTCCGTAAATAATTGTAATATATACCAATTAGTCAAGTGATGAATGTCAGTAAAATTTAAAAAAAAAAGACTACAGTACTTGAGGCATTTGTATAGTAATAAGTAGATTAACAACATTTCTAATAAATATCAGTTTGTCAGTGATGAATATCAGTAAATTGAGAAAAAAAATGAGAAAGATATGTGCAAGTATCGATCTAGACAAATGCTTCAAGTCCATTAAAAACATTGCGGATAAATGCTTTTTTCTTATTACTTTCGTTAGATTATGATTCCTTTAATACTGAGAGGAAAAGATTGAGGGTTATATAAATCTCACCATTTTTATAACGGAATATTCTGCACAAAAAGTGATGAATGTCAGTAAATAATTGTAATAAATGTCAATTTATCAAGTAAATATCAGTAAATTGGAAAAAGACTAAATTCAGTACAGACGAATCAAGCAACTGATGATTTAAGAAAACAAAAAAAAAAATCAGAAACAAAAACAAAACAAAACAAAGAAAATGTGTCAGTATCGATTCATAGTGAAGTACTCGGAGAGCCTCTAACTAGAGAAAGTAAAGAAATTTTCCGAATACTCTTCTCTTTCCTGTTTCCCTTCTTTTCCCCTTCTTCCTCCTTTCCCCCTTTCCTATTTACTTTTACAGGTGACAGATTATCAGCGACTGATTTAAGTAGCAAGTAGAAAAAATGAGAAAGATATACGCACTCGCCGGTATCAATGAAGACAAACGCTTCAAGCAGATTAAAAAAAAAAACATAGCTAATAAATTCTTTTTCCTTATTACTTTCGAGAGATTGTAATTCCTCTAATAAGAAAAAAAAAAGAGAGTTATAACAAAAAAAAAAAAAAAAAAAATATTAAATAGGCATGGTAATCTATTTTTTCCTGCAGCAACTACCAAATATCGATCTAGACAAATGCTTCAAGTCCATTAAAAACATTGCGGATAAATGCTTTTTTCTTATTACTTTCGTTAGATTATGATTCCTTTAATACTGAGAGGAAAAGATTGAGGGTTATATAAATCTCACCATTTTTATAACGGAATATTCTGCACAAAAAGTGATGAATGTCAGTAAATAATTGTAATAAATGTCAATTTATCAAGTAAATATCAGTAAATTGGAAAAAGACTAAATTCAGTACAGACGAATCAAGCAACTGATGATTTAAGAAAAAAAAAAAAAATCAGAAACAAAAACAAAACAAAACAAAGAAAATGTGTCAGTATCGATTCATAGTGAAGTACTCGGAGAGCCTCTAACTAGAGAAAGTAAAGAAATTTTCCGAATACTCTTCTCTTTCCTGTTTCCCTTCTTTTCCCCTTCTTCCTCCTTTCCCCCTTTCCTATTTACTTTTACAGGTGACAGATTATCAGCGACTGATTTAAGTAGCAAGTAGAAAAAATGAGAAAGATATACGCACTCGCCGGTATCAATGAAGACAAACGCTTCAAGCAGATTAAAAAAAAAAACATAGCTAATAAATTCTTTTTCCTTATTACTTTCGAGAGATTGTAATTCCTCTAATAAGAAAAAAAAAAGAGAGTTATAACAAAAAAACAAAAAAAAAAAAATATTAAATAGGCATGGTAATCTATTTTTTCCTGCAGCAACTACCAAAAATGGGAGTAATTATATACAATTCTCCAGGTTACTCCAGGTTTTATATCTATTAATTTGTTTTGAATTTTTCTTCTTTCAATTTTTTTTGTGTGGAAAATGCACTATTGTCATAAAGTCCAATTAATTCACTAGCAAATAAATTGTCCAACATAAGTAATAAAAGACCAATATTAAATTACGTAACTAACCGTCATAATGAATGCATGTGAATACATTGTAATTTTAATTACACAATTTTCATAATAGTAATGGTACTGCATGTAAATAAAAACTTATTTTTCTTAAATATTACGGTAACTGATTCTTGTTCTTTTTCTATTGAAGTATAGATGTTAGGTTTGAAAGACTGTCCAAAATTTGTCGGGGTGGGAGGTTCTCTCCAAATGAATATCGCAAAATCATTAATTGGGCATGGAAGATACGTGTAGAACTGTTTAATTGGCGAAATCCTCTTCTTGACTTACCCCCTTATTCTTTGTAGCGTTGCCATTCTGATGAATCTTTCGGCTTCGTGTAAAGGATGACTTTGCTGCCGACAACAACAATTTTGGTTGACAAGTTGTTTTCTTTTCTGAATTTGTATGCTTTAGTTGCCAAGATGCCTCTTTCAGCTTTCAGTGCTGGTGGTAAATCAGTGCGTACACTGATCCTTGGGTTGGTTTGATCAATGCCAATACGTTGTGGCCTTCTCTCGAAAGCAGCTAACAATCGATTCCGCTGGGCCATATAAACAAATTTGGCTATGATCGGTTCAGGTGCATTGGTTGTGTTGTTGCGCTTCGATGGAAGGCGATGCGCGTTGATAAGGGCAATGGATTGTGCATCTTCCTCGCTTAAACCAAGAGCCATGAAAGCTGCGCGCAACACATTCATAACATTCTCATTTTCCTTCTTTTCCAAGCCATAGAACAAAAGATTTGATTTCCTTTGATATATCTCCGATAATAGGAGCTTTTCTTTGAGAGCATCGATTTCATCTTGTAGCCTTTTTTCCATTTGCGGTAGTTTTTCTTTCTCTATATTCAACATTCTGGCGGAGTTATCCTCTGCACTTGCTTCTAGATCTGACATTTTTTTTTTCATAGCTGATATATCCTGATGAATGATGTCAAGTTTGCTACATACCCGATTTGAAAACTCGTTAAATGATTTCTGTAGATCGGCAAAAGTAGACTCCATAGCTGGTGTGTTATCGGGTTGCGTGCGTTGCGTACGTTGCTTGCCAAGTGTCGATGGGTTTACCGATGATGGGCGTTGGCTTGAACCACTGGTACTGGTAGTACGTTGATTTTGGCCTGGCCGGATTTTACTTCTCAATTCATAAGCTTTCTTCATGAGGAAGAAAATTCCAATGAGAGCGCCTCAAATGGTGCACAATACGTTAAGTTTGTATAAGAATCAGATCTTTACCTTAAATAATGGTTCCAGACGTCAAAAGTAAGATTTTAAAGATAGTATGGTGAGAGCTCAAAAATGGCGCTACTTCTCCATTCCGCTACGCATGCGCATAATGGTGAATGAAGTATCATTACAATAACTCTTGTACACGTTAAAGAGCCAAAACTATGATAGACCTTACACGAGATTTATTTCGGATAAAGATGATCATTCCTGGACGCAGAAAGTACATGTGAATGTAAGCTGAGTTCTCATTAAAAATGGTGTACTATATATGTCAACAATTCGTATACTAGTTATACGTGAGCCTTCAGGATCTTGCCTCCTACCAGGTGGACGTAAGTTGTGCTCTCAGTGAAACGCTGTTGGTGTCATATCGATGGTTGGAGTACGCATTCATCTGCAGTGGGGAAGAAAAGTTAACTTCCGGGAAACAATAAATTGATAATGAATATGTATATTACGGTATGGATGTTATGAATATTTTTGCATGTACCATGTGTATAATAATATATTTTGATAATGAATATCAGTGAGATGAGGTAGGCCTATATTTTTTATTCCGTCATTGTTTAAAGAGAACATTTTCTCGCCGTTAAAGGAGATGCTCTGATTAAGCCGCTTTTTTCAAATCGAATGTATAGATCTTATGACTGCAAATCATTGTACTTTCCTAACTTAGACATAACCAAGGTGCACTATTATGATTCGATGTCAGCTTATATTAATAGTGTGTTCTGTGATCTGAATAAAGCCTATAATTAAGGGATGCGGTCAATGAGGAACCATATTAACTACACTAAATCTGAAACTGCACTGAGAACATATCTATTCAATTGATTAATATCAAAATAACATTTCCGGCAGCTTTCTTACTTGTTTCTCTTCTTTCTCATCACCTATAGGATACTCGAGAAAGAGAAAGAGAAAGAGAAAGATGACTTATCCAGCTCTATGAAGAATATCCAGATATCATCTCCGACTGATAGCAATGAGGATGTTCAGAACAGGGCACAGGAACCCGAAGCCAGTCTTACAGGTTTATGCATAACTCACTCGTTTTGGTCTTTGTTTCCTCATTACGTTTTCTGGTTTTGTTTTGTTTTTTATTTGTTTTTTGTTTTGTTTGTTTGTTTGTTTGTTTGTCTGTAAGTCATATTCAATATATAATTTGATATGTCATAATATGTAGTAGCAGTAGTAGTAATACATGTAGTAGTAGTAGTATATTTAGTAGTAGGTAGTAATACATGTAGTAGTAGTAGTAGTAGTAGTAGCAGTAGCAGCAGCAGTAGTAGTAGTAGTAGTAGTAGTAGTAGCAATATAGTAGTAGTAGTAGTAGCAGTATAGTAGTAGTAGTTTGTTTTGTTGTTGTTGTGGTGGTGATGGTGGTGGTGGTGACTGTGGTAGTAGCTGTGGTAGTATAGCCGTAGTCGTAATCATATTGCAGTATTATTTGTTAGGATTCTGTATTTCTGTTCATTTTAATCATGGTGACGGTGTTTTCTTATGTTTTATTTTTCCAGGTCAGGCAACATCGACTCAGAGCGCATCTACCAACCGTGGTTCATCCATTAGTCTACCCGTAGAGGAGACGTTGCGACCTTCTAATGGTGAAGGAGGAGGAAATGACAGAAAGAAAGGAGAAAACAAGACAAAAGCTAAATCGTCTGCAAATAATGAGAGGGCACCTTGGAAATAATCATGAATTATTTGTTCTGTTGGCGATGTTTAAAAATTATATAGGTGGGAAAAGAAATTTGTTATCTTGTTTAAATTTCAGAAATCAATCAGAAATCAATCAAACAATCAAATGAACATCAATTCCACACGGCAATCAGCATCCCAACATTTTAATGGAACAAAAGGCTACGTGATCTACAAGATAAATAAATAAAATACGCAGAAAACAGAATAGTTAAGGTTCAATGGTTTTGATGTATATTATTGCATATCTTGACTATTTACACATTTGATCAAACATATTTTATTCAAATAAAATAAATCAATGTATTGAAAACAAATTATCGGTATAAAGACTTATATTGGTTGACTCAAATTATATTGTATCGAAATAAAGGCAGTGAATAATACATAAAGAATTATCTTTAATACAGAATCATGGAAAGTTGACGAGTGTTGAACGTAGTTGAAAAACGAAGACTGTCGAAGAAAACGAAGATTGTGGCGAAGAGTTGACTGGTGAAAACGGTGAATTATGGGTGTCTGGTGTGAGATCTGGGGTGATGACCCTTGTCAGTTTGTGTAGTGACACTGGTGGTAGAAATGACCCTTGTTCGGATGTCACTTGGACCTATTACCAAAAAGATAACGATACATCGTTGTCCCTTAAAAATCAACTCGTCCTCGAAAGGTATAAAAATTCACTACGACGTTCAACATATATATATATATATATATATATACACATACATATTGTGACTATACTTATCACATAAACAAGATTATTATATTGCCATAAAAATTATCAATAACGTATAGTGGTACAAGTTTAACCTTTAACAAAAACGTCAAAGACGAATAACAGTTTGTTAAATAGAAAATCATGACAACTGCTATCACTATTAAATCCTCGAAAAAAAAAGGAAACTTGTACAAATCAGTTTCGACAATTGTAATGATTATATCCTTTTTAAACCAATTAGAGAAAATATAGTCTAAATAATTATATAATACTCAATTGTCAAATCAAATAACTTGGTCGATCCATTCCATGTTCGTTCTTTTCTATTTACAATAGTTGAACTACCAATAAAGTATAAATAATTATAACTACCAAAGTACATACCCGATATATATCAGGAAAATGACCCGTGCTTTAGAGGTTTACCAAAAACCAGGACAGCTAGGAGAAGGTAATTAGCCGGTTTGGCTCTCCAGCTCGGGTAAACGAAGGTTCAAAACCACGTACAAAATAATGCTGCTGTAACTTTTGGAGCAAAATCTGCGTCCTGCAGCGATCAAGGTTGGATGTGATCTGGTGACTTCTCAAAATACGAAATGAAATCTCCGACACCACCCAAAAATGGTTAATTCTGATTGGTTACTTTACGTTACCAAGAATAACAAAATTTACATAACAGTAATCAATTACAAGAGTGCACATGAATGGATATGCACCTTTAGAAATAATGTCTTTAAAATGCTGTCTTTAGAATTAAGTACTTTGGATTTTTTTCTTTTTTAAAACACAGGTGGTGGACGTTGCTTTGTATCCAAATCAAATAAATAATGTTCACACGACATTATATGTCTTAAGTTGTGTTTATATAGTGCATTAAATCGTATTAAATACTTGTTTGGACACTACATTAAATCCCCCCCTAGTAAGTAAGTCATGAAATGTCTTGCTTACGACTTTTGACATAAGGTGAGAAAAACAATATAAATTATACATATTTTCATTAACATGTAATATAACGATCTGGAAATCTGACATGCCTTCCGGATCTAGTCCTTCGGATAGGTGGAGTGGTTGTACTGGTCTGCTGCGTATGCGCGGCACATTCCTCCACCTTGATTGGAGTCTTTGCCTTAGCAAAGCTGGTCGAATTTGATATGCTTTCGTCCAGAATTTTCTTCTCGACATGCGCTACTTTCAATCGATCAATGCAAATTTGATCGCGTTTGCCATTGATATCGAGCGTAAAGAACCGTTCTTTTCGCTTAAGCACCTTATAAGGTCCTTTGTACGGTTGTTGAAGGGGTTTCCGCACCGAATCTACTCTAACAAATACATGCGAGCATGATGATAGATCGCTAGGAACATGCGTCATTCCTTGCTTAGATCTAGAAGGGATAAGTGTAAATGTGGCCATGTGTTTACGTAATCGGGAAATGTAGTCACTCGGGTCTACTTCAGTTCGCTCAGGCGCAACGAACTGTCCGGGTAGTCTCAATGTTGTCCCGAATACTAGTTCTGCGGGTGAACATGACAAATCTTCTTTGATGGTAGAACGGATACCAAGAAGAGTTAACGGTAACTGTTCACTCCAACGGGAAGGATCCTCGTAGGCCTTCAAAGATGCCTTGAGTTGACGGTGAAATCTCTCTACCATCCCATTTGCCGCGGGATGATATGCGGTTGTTCGGATACGGTTAGTCCCTAATAACTTAGTCAATTCCGTAAACAGGCGGGATTCAAACTGCCTTCCGCGATCTGTCGTAACAGAAATAGGTGCGCCAAAATTAGCAACCCATCTTTCTACGAAAGTTTTAGCGACAGTTTCAGCAGAAATATCGGCTATAGGAATGGCTTCCGGCCATCTTGTATAACGGTCTATACACGTGAGCATATACTTCTGACCATTCGAATGAGGTAATGGACCAACGAGATCCAGGTGAACGTGTGCGAATCTTGCATCCGGGGTACTAAAAGTCCCTAATGGGGCTTTGACATGCCTGTGAATTTTTGACCTCTGGCATGGTAGACATTCTCGAGACCATTTGCGCACATCTTTATTGATTCCGGTCCAAACGTAACGAGAAGTAATCGCACGCTGCGTTGCACGGATTCCTGGATGAGAAAGTCCATGAATAGCATCAAAAACTGACCTTCTATAAATTTTGGGAACGAAAGGTCTGGCAAGTCCATGGGAAACATCGCATACGATCGAGTCTCCGGTGGTGAGCATTGGTACTTTTTGAAGCACCATACCAGTTTTGGTTTCAGAATTGAGCAGTTCTTGAAGCTCTGAATCGGTTTCTTGCGCTCGAGCTATATCCGAGAAATCTATCCGAGATTCGGTATGCAAGGTACTCATAACCGGCCGGGATAAGGTATCAGCTACCACGTTGTCTTGACCTTTGATGTGCCTAATGTCTGTGGTAAACTGGGATATGAAATCCAAGTGCCTGATTTCTCGCGGGCTATGACGATCGGGTTTCGCATTAAAGGCATAAGTCAATGGCTTATGGTCGGTGTATACGAAAAATGGTCTGCCTTCTAATATGTAACGAAAATGTCTAATTGACAAGTAGATGGCTAGTAACTCGCGTCCAAATGCGCTATACCTTGTTTCAGCAGGTAGTAATTTGCGCGAAAAAAATGCGATCGGTTCCCAAGCATTATCATGGAGTTGCTGAACGACTCCGCCTACTGCGCGGTCTGATGCGTCAACCATCAAGTTCAAAGGGTACTCAGAATTAGGGTAAGACAAATTTGCACTCTGCGCTAGTGTCTCTTTAATTTCCGCAAAAGCGACTGTACAAGCCGGCGTCCAATCCAACGGTTTCTTGGATCGCTTTTTACGATTGCGCAAGAGGTCTGTGAGTGGCATGAGGATTTGCGCACAGTTTGGTATAAACCTGCGGTAAAAATTCACTAACCCGAGAAATCCTCGTAATTGCTTCACGTTAGTGGGAATATCGCAGTTCCGAATCGCATCCACTTTTTCAGGGAGTGGATTAACTCCTTCAGCATTGATCCGGTGCCCAAGAAATTCTAGCTCCGATTGGCCAAAAACGCATTTGTTTGGGTTAACGACAACACCAAACTCTCTAAGCCTTTCAAAGAGTAGGCGTAAATGGCGCTCATGCTCTTTCTCGTTCTTGCTAGCTACAAGTAAGTCATCTATGTAAGCATATACGCACGGTAGTCCACGAATGACCTGGTCTATGAACCTTTGGAAGGATTGCGCTGCGTTGCGCAAACCGAACGGCATTCGTTCGAATTCGTAGAGACCAAAAGGTGTGCATATAGCTGTTTTGCATATATCATCAGGCGCGACAGGTATCTGATGATAGGCCCGAACTAAATCTATCTTGGAAAATATGCATTTCCCATTCAAGTTCGCAGTAAAGTCTTGAATATGCGGCACGGGATAGCAATCAGGCACGGTAGCCTTGTTAAGAGCTCTATAATCGCCGCACGGTCTCCAATCGCCAGCGGTCTTTTTTGGTACCATATGCAATGGTGAAGCCCATTGGCTACTAGACGGCCTAATTATGCCTAAATCAAGCATATGCTGGAATTCATTCCGAGCTATATCCAGCTTTTCTCCCGTGAGTCTGCGCGGTCTAGCTTTAGCGGGTTGTCCATGAGTCTCAATGTGATGTAGCACATTGTGTTTTACGTCTTGCGAACGGTAGACGGGTATGGTTATATCAGCGTATTCGTCACGCAACATCTTCGTGTACGCATCAATAGCTTCAGGTGTGTCATATACCGGGCTTAGTGACGCGACATCCGTATGTCTGCCTGACACTTGCATGTTAGTAAGAGGGTCAATGAGCCTCGGCCTAGTCATATCAACCAGAAATTGAAAATGGCGCAAAAAGTCTGCACCTAATATAGGCATAGTTACGTCTGCTATAATAAATATCCAACGACAGCTGCGACGTAATCCTAAATTTAGCGTAAGTGACTGCTGCCCATAAGTGGTAATGTGCGAACCATTAGCTGCACGCAGTCTCAATGCAGAAGGTTTTGCCTTTTGTTGCTTGGTCGGCAAGATTACCGACACAGCCGCACCTGTGTCAACCAGAAATCTCTTTCGCGAATTATTATCTGTAATGTAAAATAGGCGACTATCCGGTTGACCAGTTGGGTTTGTCGCCCCAACCCTCTGGTCTATGCGTTTCCCTGACTATTCCAACTACAGGGAAGTTTGCAACGGTGAGCATTCTCGGCATACTGGTTATGATACCAGCAAAAGCTATTGTCATTTGTCGGTTTAGCAACGGGCGTAGACTCGCGCTTGTTACGCGATTTACTTTGGCTACGATTTCGGCCACGACTACGGCTACGATCGCGCTGCAACTGAACTACGGTGGTAGTTAACTCACGAACGAGCTTGGTCAACTCAGCGATTTGACCTACAAGATTAGGATTCGCATCTTGCGCTGAATTTCCAGATTGGCTAGCTGTGATAGCATGTGCTCCAGCATCGGTGGCAGGCGCGACAGTGTTCACGACTGGAACGTGCGCTTCCAAAATTCTATCAGCCAAGGTAGCGAGGTCAGTTAGCACGAGCGATTCACTCGTACTCGCTAAGATCATTCTTACGTTATGAGGTAAGCGCTGTAAAAATAGCTGCCTAAGTATGCCGCTTTCTAGTTTCTGATCTCCTACGAGTTGTTCCATGCGCCGCAATAGCTGCGAAGGCTTTCTATCGCCCAGCTCCTCTTCTGTGAGTAGCATTTGCACCCTTCTTTGTTCCGACTCAGTTGTTCGCGCGATAAGTTTCTGTTTTAGCGTCGTATAGGGCTCGGTAGTCGGCGGGCATATTAATATATCGCGAATGTCTTGCGCTACCTCTGGTGGGAGTGTCGCTATAACGTGCGAGTATTTTGTACTCTCAGAGGTTATGTTCCGGGTGGTAAACTGCGCTTCTGCTTGCGCAAACCAAACTTCTGGATCATTTCTCCAGAATGGCGGCAACTTCACTGCCACTGCTCCGAGCATGTTTCCCGAGTCTGACGACTGCGCTTCCGAGTCGCTTTGTGGCATCGCGAATGCGCGCGGGTGTACAACCAACCCACCTTCCAAGTTACGAGTTCCAATATCGTATGCAACTATAAAAAGGGTTATGCTCTACATAGAATATATAATTCTTTCATATACTGCTTTATCTATCATGTAAGATCACGTAGTATACCATATAGGATATAATTTGTATCACCGATATGAGGGTATACGCCTTAAGATTGTCCCTTTCGATCACGTCGGGGTCACCATTTTGTTGGCGATGTTTAAAAATTATATAGGTGGGAAAAGAAATTTGTTATCTTGTTTAAATTTCAGAAATCAATCAGAAATCAATCAAACAATCAAATGAACATCAATTCCACACGGCAATCAGCATCCCAACATTTTAATGGAACAAAAGGCTACGTGATCTACAAGATAAATAAATAAAATACGCAGAAAACAGAATAGTTAAGGTTCAATGGTTTTGATGTATATTATTGCATATCTTGACTATTTACACATTTGATCAAACATATTTTATTCAAATAAAATAAATCAATGTATTGAAAACAAATTATCGGTATAAAGACTTATATTGGTTGACTCAAATTATATTGTATCGAAATAAAGGCAGTGAATAATACATAAAGAATTATCTTTAATACAGAATCATGGAAAGTTGACGAGTGTTGAACGTAGTTGAAAAACGAAGACTGTCGAAGAAAACGAAGATTGTGGCGAAGAGTTGACTGGTGAAAACGGTGAATTATGGGTGTCTGGTGTGAGATCTGGGGTGATGACCCTTGTCAGTTTGTGTAGTGACACTGGTGGTAGAAATGACCCTTGTTCGGATGTCACTTGGACCTATTACCAAAAAGATAACGATACATCGTTGTCCCTTAAAAATCAACTCGTCCTCGAAAGGTATAAAAATTCACTACGACGTTCAACATATATATATATATATATATATACACATACATATTGTGACTATACTTATCACATAAACAAGATTATTATATTGCCATAAAAATTATCAATAACGTATAGTGGTACAAGTTTAACCTTTAACAAAAACGTCAAAGACGAATAACAGTTTGTTAAATAGAAAATCATGACAACTGCTATCACTATTAAATCCTCGAAAAAAAAAGGAAACTTGTACAAATCAGTTTCGACAATTGTAATGATTATATCCTTTTTAAACCAATTAGAGAAAATATAGTCTAAATAATTATATAATACTCAATTGTCAAATCAAATAACTTGGTCGATCCATTCCATGTTCGTTCTTTTCTATTTACAATAGTTGAACTACCAATAAAGTATAAATAATTATAACTACCAAAGTACATACCCGATATATATCAGGAAAATGACCCGTGCTTTAGAGGTTTACCAAAAACCAGGACAGCTAGGAGAAGGTAATTAGCCGGTTTGGCTCTCCAGCTCGGGTAAACGAAGGTTCAAAACCACGTACAAAATAATGCTGCTGTAACTTTTGGAGCAAAATCTGCGTCCTGCAGCGATCAAGGTTGGATGTGATCTGGTGACTTCTCAAAATACGAAATGAAATCTCCGACACCACCCAAAAATGGTTAATTCTGATTGGTTACTTTACGTTACCAAGAATAACAAAATTTACATAACAGTAATCAATTACAAGAGTGCACATGAATGGATATGCACCTTTAGAAATAATGTCTTTAAAATGCTGTCTTTAGAATTAAGTACTTTGGATTTTTTTCTTTTTTAAAACACAGGTGGTGGACGTTGCTTTGTATCCAAATCAAATAAATAATGTTCACACGACATTATATGTCTTAAGTTGTGTTTATATAGTGCATTAAATCGTATTAAATACTTGTTTGGACACTACAGTTCTTAGTAGTCAACGAAAAGAAAAGAAAAACCTTTAAAAAGAAATATTCAAAATCAACATGATGAATAAGGTTATAATGAACCTTATATGATCGCTTTAAAATCATGTCAATTACTACCATGTTACGTCTCTTACGTTATACGGCGGTCTTGGTTAAAGAGACATCAGTTTCTCATTTCTTAAAACGATTGGTCGCGTGTAACAATGTTAGAAATGATGATAACTTTGTCATACACGTATCTTATTTTATAAGATATATTATTTTTGTTTTGCGCATGTATAGTTACAACAAATATGCTTGTTTTTCTTCTACAATTATCATGAAAAATAAGATCAAGTTCAGTATTTCTTCCAATCTAGAACATAGTGTAAGATCACTGGCGTAGACAGGGGGCACAGGGGCCACCCCCCCCCCCCCCCCCTTCAGCCACCAAAAAAGCGAGAGCGAAAAAGCGGGGGAAGTGAGAGAAAAGGCCTAAAAAAGGCGCTACGAGCCTTTCTCTCAACTTCGCTAAAACGTTAGAGCTTTCGCGCGGGAAGGGGGAACCCCCCCCCCCCCCCCCTCCCTGCACCAACCCCTGTCACATATACAGTGCAGTATTGCGTCCAAAAAAGCAGTCCGGGCGTCGAACTATAAATTTCCGCCAAAAAAAAGATGTTTGCTACGAGCCGTTTATCTTTCTCCCAAATTTGCTAAAACGTCAGAGCTTTCGCGCTTAGCGCGGGAAGGGGGAACTCCCCCTCCCTGCACCCACCCCTGTTACATACAGTGTAGTAATGCCTCCAAATATCTGAAAAGCAGCTCGGACGTCGAAATAACGTTCCGCCTAAAAAAAGGTGCTACGAGCCGTTATCTTTCTCTTAAATTTGCTATAAATTGAGCTTTGGCGCTTTGCGCGGAAGGGGGAAAACTTCCCCTTCCCTGCATCCACGCTTTGCGTGCTCATCACCAATTTTGCACTCTTGGCGTGCTCACAACCGCCCCCTAAAATGAATCCTGGCTGTGGGGGGGGGGGGGGGGTGGGTGGTATTTTCCTATAAAGAAATAATGTTAACTGTTGCTTATAAACTGATGAATTTTTACTGCAAGAAATATGAAGTAGGGTGAGAAGAGTAGTCAGACGTGTCCTTCATTTGTTCTATTTATTTGAATATTATACATCTTAGAATATTCGCTGTTAATGCGTTGTTTCTCTTTTTAAATGAATATATCTCTTAAAATCAAGCATCGTTATTCTGAATTGTGTTTTTCTATTGTAATTCAAGAAACAAAATATAATCACTACAGACTTACAAAGAATAATACTATTTGTCATTATTTACATGAAACTTTTCTTTCCATTATATCATTGGTTCATTCTTGTGATATTCATTATTCTCATATTGTATACATGTATACTGTGATGTATACGACATATTTGTAACTTTCAAGAACTCTAAAATTTCTCGCTAATTTTGAAATGTTCCACAATTTTTGTTCATTCTGTTTGTTACATTTTTCTAGCGCCTATAGCTGTTCGCAAAATGTCAGCCCATTAATAGCCAATACTCATAATAATATATTTGAAAATTTGAGCCATCGACAAAAAATAAGAGTAGGGCAGGAGGGTACTTGTCAGTTCCCCTCCCCCTCCTCCCCGCCCCCCCCCCCCCCTCTAATCACTAATTATAGGGCGTATCCAACAGGGTGGGGACGGAAAATTTATTTATTTATTTTTTTTTTATTATGGTATATGATGATTGACCAGCAGCACAGGGGCTGAAGGGGTCAATTTACAATCAGATATATATGTGCATATATACAATAGAATCGCATCAAATATATGAAAAGATACATAATTGGAAGCAAAACAAAAATACTAAGATTTACGCTACACAAATAATAAGATAACAAGTGTGAAAAGTGAGAGAAAGAAAGAAAAAGTAAAGAATAGGAAAGAAAAGGGAAAAGAAAGAAGGAAGGAGATAGATAGAAAGGAGAAGATTTGGGAGCAATACATAAATATAACCAAGTTAGAAAGCCATAACCATGTAAAATGAGTCATTACATCTAGGTATGGAATCTGAGAAGTGAAAATGTTTGGGATGCAAAGCGTGGGGGGGGGGGGGGAGTTTATTTCAAGATTCTGGCAAGGTGACGGATGGTGGATTTTCGATATCGCTCTGTATTGCATTTAATTGTAGGGAAGCCAGTCATGTTACGAAGCTGTCTTAAATTTGAATTACATCTATGATCTAGGGACGGGAAGAAGGTGTTTGTGGTGATCAGAGTTTTTGTTTTTTTGTCCAAAGCTTAGCAAAAGGGAATCTCTTCTATCAGATAGAGTAGTGAGTTTAGTTATGGCAAGGGCATTGGCGTAAGTCACGTTATAGCCTACAATTATTTTGAGGGCCCGCTTTTGAACAAATTCCAATTTATTATTCTCATTTAGGGCAATTGAGGTGTGCCAAACAGGGGAACAATATTCGAGTATGGGTCTTATGTACGTAGTGTAGACAGTTACCATATCCACCAGGCTTGCCTTAGATTTCCTAAGGATACATAGTGTGTACAATCTTCTGGATGCTTTTGACACAATATCTGAGATATGTAAGTTCCATTTTAGATCATTCTGAATTGTGATTCCGAGTAGTTTGAGATTTTGAACGACATTGAGTTGAGTCGAGTTAAGCTGGAAGTCAGTCCTGGGGTTTAAGTTCCTTAGAAATGATATGGTCATGAGGTTACATTTGGATGGTTTGGGGAGCACGTCATTATTATTACACCATACTGAAAGACGATCTAATACAGATTGCAATGTAGGTTCAGCATTACGCTTCACAATTTCTCCAAGTGTTAAATCATCAACGTATTTCCATCGATTCTCGCAATCATTCACAGCATCATTAACAAGAATCAGAAACAAAACCGGACCCAACTTGGTACCCTGTGGTACTCCACATGATACCTCTAGTAGGGGAGAGTAGTAATTACAGACTTTGGCGCTCTGAGTGCGTGCAGTTAGGAAGCTGCAAATAATTGGGATGATCAATCTGCGTACACCTAACAGGATGAGTTTCTTGACTACAACTGAATGATTTACCCTATCAAACGCCTTAGTAAAGTCAATGGTAGTAAGATAGGCATAATGGCCAGGTTTATCAAGGCCTTCCAACACAAACTTGAGCAAGTAGACAAGGTAGTTTGTAGTTGAACAACCCTTGACATTCCCAAACTGTTTCTTATCAACATGGTTCGATATATCTTCCACTACCCACTTTGCGATAAATGATTCAAGTACTCTCGAGAACAACGGGGTGAGAGATATAGGCCTTAGCTGGTCGAAAGAGCTTATTTCTTTGTCCTTCGGTACAAGAGTGATGGACGATGTTTTCCAGTCCTTTGGGAAAATGCCTTCCAGTAAGCATTTATTGAAAAGGTATGTCAAAGGTTCTGCAAGTTCCACAGCAAACTCTTTGACTAGGCGAGAAGGTAAGTCATTGTGATGAATTGATTTATTGGTTTTTAGTTTTCTCAGAACAGACAAAATTTGCCCCCGATAGATGGTAGGTGGAGGGGAATTCGCAGGTAGGTATGCCGGGAGTAAGTTAAGATCTAGAGGTGGTAATTGATTGCATATTGTCGCAAAGTGGGTATTGATGGCTGATGCTGTACCAACTGGATCGTTGTCAGCACCGGGTATAGCAACTCTCTTATTACCTAGTTTACATAGTTTCTTAATGTGTTTATGCCACTTCGCTGGTTGGCAACTCTTCAAATCCTGTATAGTTTGGTTGTAATAATTAGCTTTAGCTTTACCTATTTATGATTGTACCTGATTACGCAAAGAAGCCCATTTAGTACGGTCATTCTTTTGATGAGCCTTGTCCCTATCCTTTAAGAGTTGCTTGATTTTACACGTCATCCAAGGTTTGTCTTTATTGTTGAGCACAGACTTAGATAGGGGAAAATGGTCTATGTAAGCACTATTCAGTACACTATTGAAAACACTGATAGCATCATTGCTTGATAACTGAGAATATACATCATCCCAAGCATGGTTAACAATCCATTGACCAAATTCTCTAATGGAAGAGTCTTTGAGAGGGCGGGTAAGTATATTACTTTGGTTCTTTCTAACTAGTTCATGAATTGGCTTCAACAAGATGGAGCAATGGTCGCTGTTTCCAAGGGGGGCGAGTCTACTTGGTGGGTTTAAAAGGCTAGCTGAGTTGGTGAAAACTTTGTCCAGGATTGCATCTTTACGGGTAGGAAACTGTATAATCTGTGTGAGGTCCAAATCACTTGTTAAGGATTCGGTCTGAAGATCATTAAAGTCTCCGAGGAGAATGATGACTGCAGAGACATCTATGGTTCGAATATGGTCGATGACATGTTGAATATGCTCTAAAAGTTGTGCGCTATATGGTGCTGCAGGAGGGTAGTAGACAACGCCAACATAGATGTTTCTGATACTGCTTCTGGTTTTTCCAAGATCAATATTGAGCCAGAGACACTCATATTCACAGGTGTGACTTGGTAGGTGGCGAACTGCCAAACTGTTGGAGGCAAAGATGGCTACACCACCACCACGTTTGTCAGATCTATTTTTGCAGTGTCGCTGATAGCCAGAGATATCGGTAGCTCCTAGAGAAAAATCATTAAGCCAAGTTTCTGTAACCACTGCAAGACTCAACTGTATTATGTTTGATGGTAAGTTCAAATTCATCCATTTTGTTGTTAAGGGAACGAGCATTAGTTAGGAAGATGGTAGGTAGCAGGGGCTGCACAGAATGGTCAGGTAGCTTTTCTGGTTGAGGGGTGAGTAGTACCTTAATACTCCTTCTTTCATTTCTCTTTTTCGAATTAAGAATGCGGGGGCGGACGATCACCGGGATCTGCTGTTTCACTGGGTCACTAACAGTTACAACTGTTTCAGTGAGCGGGTTATGTTCGTGTTCAACATTCATGAAGTTGCTACAAGGCATTATGTTATATTTCCTTGAACGGCCCTTTGAACGGCCCTTTGAACGCCCTGGGGAGCGTTTCATGAAAGGAAGTTGTCGGATATTTTATCCGACAACTGTTATAAGCTACTGAAATCCTTGCATTTGATTGGCTGAGAGCAAATTTGTCGGATAAAATGTCTGACAAGTCCTTTCATGAAATGCCCCCCTGGATTCGGGAAAACATCCACTCGCGCCTGCCCCGGTCTGCAAAACCCATTTATGTTTTTGTAAGTACACTTTTCCTGAAAACGTATAATAATCTGAACGGAAAATGATGCCCATAATCGTGCCTCTCCTGGGCAGCACCACCACCCCCTTCTTTTCCCCTATAGCTACAGCACAGCGGTTAAAGGGGTATAATAGGCCTATTAGTAAAGACAAGCAAAAACGCTGATGATGCCCCCCCCCCCCCCCCCCCCCCTTGTCGGAGAATTTTGGAGTAAAAAGAAACCCAAAACGTCTCAACATAACTTGGCGTAAAGCCATAATTTAGCGAAAATTTTCGTTGGTCCCTTACCGTCGCGTCCCTAGCATAGGCCTATAATTGAATTTCTGGCGCCACCGTCACGATCACAGCTATAAACCCTGTAACTGTTAGTATCGCTAGCTCGCGCGAGATGACGGATATTTTTCGGCGCCCGGGCCGGATTGTGCTAACGGATAACGTAACCGGCATGCAGCGCCCTGGATTCGGGATTGCGGTAGCGGTCGAAAACGGTACGTAGATCTCTATTAATTATTGCATGCCTCTTAATGAATTGAAGTTCAAGGTATAACAGAAGTGATTAATTAACATTTTTATGATTGTGGGTTGTGTTATTGCTTTAGCTGTTATGTTATATGGTAGTAAAGAAGCTAAGTTTCGTAGGGTCTGTTCATTGTCGTTCTGATTTTGTTGGATGTGGTCCCACCTGTTAATATTTGAGTTGTCTTGACTTCTTCTTCCAGTTCCATTTGAGTCACATGTGCATTAAAAACGTGCGTGTTGATTAGTATACAAATATTGGCAATCCTAGGTTTTAGCGGTCTAAATTATTTTAGGTTGCTAACTAGGGTTAGGGTTAGGGTTAGGGTTAGGGCATAGATGAGCTGAAGTTAGCAACCTAAAATAAGTTTAGACCGCTAAAACCCAGGATCGCCCAAATATTTACTGCTCATGAGGATGATGGTAGCCTGTAATCGAGACGATGTGCTGCTCTTTTAATCCCCTGGTCGATCATCGAAACCCGCGGAATCACACCACGAATAGTGGTCATATTCACTCACGCCTTAGTCACGGGCACATCAGCAAGCAATGGTCATATTGACCATTAGGATCATATACATGTGTGTATACTGGGTATTGGGGATACAGATGTAATTTTGTTTGAAATGGAGGTTTTTGTGGGCAAACTGATACTTAAGTATCATTCTTTAGATTTTAAGTTATCAGTTCGTTAAGATACAAAATGTAGAAAGTTATAAAAACTTACATTTACAGCCCTCTTTTTGGTACTTGTTACCCACACCTCCATACGGATGACGACTGCTCTCAATATGTTGCGCACTAGTGAGGCCGCTCTACATGGTTACGCACCGTAGATACGTACGCAGAATGTTACGCACACAAGCTATTCTACGAAGACCTGAAAGGGCCAAACTGACGACGTACAAAAATAAAAAATATAACTATTACGTACGTACGTAATATTTTTTATTTTTTTACGTCGTCAGTTTGGCCCTTTCAGGTCTTCGTAGGAGATCGACGAACCGATCGCGCCGGTACTACTACGAGCGCTGAGGGCTCCCTTCATCATAATCGTGAAAAATACAAACTGGATGCTGACGGGACAGTCTCGATAGCAGTTATCGACAAAAAGGACCCAAAATTTCAGGAAACCCTCTTCAAAGGTCACAAAACAACCTGGTAGGTTTTAATCATCTATTATTCAACATAAGTATTTGGATTTAAGTAAACTGCAATATATGAGTTTCAATTAAATATAGCCAAAAATGCACATTGATGCAGTTTAGGTATGGGATGTGTGTTGGCTGCGTTACTACACAGTCGGCAATGGCGTGTACCTATGAGTGGTCACGGGTACATTACTGTAAAATAGTTGGTATTTTCTGTCGCATGTACTAAAGGTATGGGGGGGAAAATAAGATAAATATTTTAAATACTTGCTTTCAAATTCAGCCCTTAAAAATCTCACTCCTACCTCAAATCACTCATAGGTACACGCCATTGCCGACTGTGTAGTAACGCAGCCAACACACATCCCATACCTAAACTGCATCACTGTGCATTTTTGGCTATATTTAATTGAATATCATATATTGCAGTTTACTTACATCCAAAGAATTATATTGAATAATAGATGATTAAAACTTACCAGGTTGTTTTGTGACCTTTGAAGAGGGTTTCCTGAAATTTTGGGTCCTTTTTGTCGATAACTGCTATCGAGACTGTCCGTCAGCATCCAGTTTGTATTTTTCACGATTATGATGAAGGGAGCCCTCGGCGCTCGTAGTAGTACCGGCGCGATGGGTTCGTCGATCTCCTACGAAGACCTGAAAGGGCCAAACTGACTACGTAATAATTACTACGTACGTTGTACGTAATATTTTTTATTTTTGTACGTCGTCAGTTTGGCCCTTCCAGGTCTTCGTAGAATAGCTTGTGTGCGTAACATTCTGCGTACGTATCTACGGTGCGTAACCATGTAGAGCGGCCTCACTAGTGCGCAACATTATTGAGAGCAGTCGTCATCCGTATGGAGGTGTGGGTTACAAGTACCAAAAAGAGGGCTGTAAATGTAAGTTTTTATAACTTTCTACATTTTGTATCTTAACGAACTGATAACTTAAAATCTAAAGAATGATACTTAAGTATCAGTTTGCCCACAAAAACATCAATTTCAAACAAAATTACATCTGTATCCCCAATACCCAGTATACACACATGTATATGATTCTAATGGTCAATATGACCATTGCTTGCTGATGTGCCTCAAATGGCCGTTAGGAAGAACTTTTGATATTTACAGCAAAATCCAAAGTCAAAATCTTGTCCAAAACCGGAGAAATCCCCGCCGATTTGTTTCGCGATCGCGTGTTGTTTACAAACTGCCGATGTCTTAGACTAAAATCGGCCAATATAATTTTTGTCCACGAAGAAACTCGGGATCGCAAGGGCACATCGATCTTTACGATCGCGCACACAGAAAATCAGAACTTTTCCGTGTACGCCATAGGGACCCAATTTTTGAGGACAAAACTCTTTTGGGGAGATGTCAGCGCCCGCGGCGACCAGGAAATGTACACAATGACTCCGATAGCTCGTTTCGCGAGAATCAACAGTAAATTGCGGATTTGATTTTTGTAAATATCTTTTCCAACATTGGTGAGTTGAATTTATTGTATTTCTTGGATATTTTGGGGTCGGTTTTTGAAAATTAAATGCCGATTTTGAGTGAATATTGGTGACTTTTGTGCAGTGGTGTTTTAAAAAGATGAGGTGTATGACTGCCTACATTATACACACGCCATTGCCGACTGTGTAGTAACGCAGCCAACACACATCCCATACCTAAACTGCATCACTGTGCATTTTTTGCTATATTTAATTGAAACTCATATATTGCAGTTTACTTAAATCCAAATACTTATGTTGAATAATAGATGATTAAAACTTACCAGGTTGTTTTGTGACCTTTGAAGAGGGTTTCCTGAAATTTTGGGTCCTTTTTGTCGATAACTGCTATCGAGACTGTCCCGTCAGCATCCAGTTTGTATTTTTCACGATTATGATGAAGGGAGCCCTCAGCGCTCGTAGTAGTACCGGCGCGATCGGTTCGTCGATCTCATACGAAGACCTGAAAGGGCCAAACTGACGACGTAAAAAAATAAAAAATATTACGTACGTACGTAATAATTACTACGTACGTACGTAATATTTTTTATTTTTTTACGTCGTCAGTTTGACCTTCCAGGTCTTCGTAGAATAGCTTGTGTGCGTAACATTCTGCGTACGTATCTGGGCGATTCCGTAAATTCGGACGTACATTTCACACACTTTAATAAGCCATACAAAAAAAAAATATTGGTTGATCATATGATTTTTCTAACCAAGCACTGTGTTTCAGTGAGTAGAAAACAATCACACATCATTTGGGGGCAACACCTACACAGTGACCTTGAAATAATGGAAAAACACTGTCCGGTTGGACGTATGCAGAGATATGATTTTTTCTGATGTCTCATATTTATTTTAAAAACTCTGTGAATTCTTGCACATTTTTCTTCAAATTCAGTTATGATTGTATGAAGTATATGTCAAATGATAGTTATTTACCAAAATAATATTGCTTTTATATTTTCATGTTTAGGTATTATATATTTTATTGTCGTGATGGACGTACACGGTTGGACGTTCAATTTGTCCGTGATGGACGTACATGTATTAAACATATGGGAGTTCAAAATGTTTATAATTTTCTTTACATCTTATTCATAATTATACCCTATATATTGCATTAAACATAAAAAATGAAAGAAATAGTATATCCCTATTTTTTTCTCTTTGTATTCTATTGTTTTTCAAATTTCTTATGTATTTTTTGTCATGTGACAAACAATTTTTTACTGATATCAGTTGGGATTAAAATGTATAGATCTAATATTTGAACATGATTGAAGGGATGAATATTATTTTTTTTAATTTTCTGAGTTATGATTTAAATCATTTTATAATGCAACAATTTAATAAGAATGATACATTGACCGATAGTCACAAACTCATGAAATATAGAGACATTAAAAGTGCTTAAATACATAAGACACTAAGCTACAGTAATGTATGAGTCACACTAAATATATCAAAGCTACAACAAAAACTAAGCTACAATATTGTACATACTAAGTAAAGTAAACATATATACAAGTCAATGCTAAGTAAAGATAAAAGAAAATATAAACTAAATATGTCAACATATGGTAAAAAAACAAAAAAACAAATGCAACAAATGTATAAATCATCAGTAATTGAAACCTAATGTAAGCATGTAGAAAGTCTACCTAACATTTTAAATGCAAAGCAAAATCAATTTAATAAAAAGCTAGAGACCTACTTTACTGTGTATCCTTAATGAATAAAGCATACTGTTAGGATAGAACTGAACCTCCAAATTTATCATGCAGAGGAAAATAACCCAAAGCACTTCTGTAACTACTTTATATGCATGTTGCAATTGCCGCTGCTACGGCCTTTCGTTTTCTTGGAGATCGTGGCAAGGATGATCGGACTCGACTGACAGCTTTTCCCATCGCTTGCCATGAAGTGTAGGGTTGTTCTTTGGCAGAATCAGCACCATCATCTTGCCCTTTCATTTTTTGGCGATAATTCTGGATACGAATATTTTCTTGGGCCCTGTGTAAAGCCCACTCATGCTTATTCATTTTCCTTTTAGATGTCTTCCTTTGTTTTGCTTTTCGAAGCTTGTCTCTCTGCAAGTGCTCAGCATAGGCATCAGGACTTGCTTTCAAGCGAGCTCGTCTCCTAGCAGCTCTTTCTTTATCAGTAAAAGGCATCCTGGGGGGGGGGGGGATAAAAAATTAGAACATGCTATATATTAATATTGATTGGAAATGTATACTGACAGTATAATTGTTTTACAAAGAATGGAGAGTATAACAGAACAAAAAGCATACGAGATTAGGTCTAATCCAAGGAAAAATTAACAAAAAATGTATGTGAAACCTGTATATAAACGCCACTCAAGGAAGACACAAAAATGATCTTAATAGGCAGGTGGCCTAAATTATAAAAAAAAAGTTCAACACATAAAATGCTCTGAAGGGAAACAAAATGAGTGGCCTTATAATAAACAGCCTTAATAAGCAGATGGCCTTTATAGATAGGTGGCGGCTATACATGCAGCAGGGTTGTCTGTATGATTACTATATAATTTAGTAATATTGATAATATTGACAATACTAATAGTACTAATAATAATAGTAATACTAATTATTATTATTGAATCAGTTAATGTTATTTGCATTGACTAAAACAACACAATTGTACTTACTCTATTGAAGTCTAATGAAGTTAATCCAAAATTACAGATGAGAGTACTGCATGTACACTGGTGTCATCAGAGAGCATTGGAATGAATGTGTGTCCGGTTTGCAAGTTCTTCTCAAAATGGCAGATTCTTGTACAGGGCAAATACTTGCTGACCATTGACCATGAATGGACTATTAAACTATTTTCATTTGCCTGGAGATGTCACATAAAATTAATATTTCAGCAAATTGACTCATAAAGCTGCTTCCATGAATTCATCATCTTAAGTACTATTTTAAGGTCACATCGAATATAAATTAGTTGTACTCTTTAGCATAAACTCATTCTTAAACAAATGAGAGTACATTCAATGTTAATCAATTGATAAATAACCAATCAGAGATAGTTAGTTTCCATCTTGGATTAGTAAGACAACAAATGAGATGGAATAGCTAAGTGCAAATGCACATTGGAAAGAAGAAATATTTAAAAAAATTATATCGTGATGGACGTACAAAAACGTGCGGTTGGACGTACAAAAAAAGTGTACGTCCAACCGCTCATTAATTAATTAATTAAAGGTAAGCAGGATAACATTTTATGTTGACTATGTAGAGACCCTTAAGCTTACTTTGCATTGGCACTGTTGCAATTGTTGAGTACTTCGTCTCTCTGAAATATAAAAAACTAGTGTTTTTCTGTGACGGACGTACATGACAATACCTGTTATGTAATAAAATGGCAATTAATTAATCAACCAACGATCACATTTTAAATTATCATTGCATGCACAAAGAACTGGGTATGATGCAGTCATCCACTATGAAGAAGGAATGAAATACACTTGTTCAGTTAAAAAAGTACCAGAAAAATATTTAATACACTTAATGTAGAAAAAAACTAGAACTTCGTTTATGCCTTAATAAACTGGGCATGGTGACCTTGACCTTGGTGATATTAATTTGAAAGTTACAAATTTAGAAAGTTCAATGTATTGGCTTTAAAATGATATGCAATTTAGGTTTGTCACAAGAGTTTGAAATTTTTGTCCCTGGGTTGACACTTTTCCGGAACTGCCCTCCTACAGTGCGTAACCATGTAGAGCGGCCTCACTAGTGCGCAACATATTGAGAGCAGTCGTCATCCGTATGGAGGTGTGGGTAACAAGTACCAAAAAGAGGGCTGTAAATGTAAGTTTTTATAACTTTCTACATTTTGTATCTTAACGAACTGATAACTTAAAATCTAAAGAATGATACTTAAGTATCAGTTTGCCCACAAAAACCTCCATTTCAAACAAAATTACATCTGTATCCCCAATACCCAGTATACACACATGTATATGATCCTAATGGTCAATATGACCATTGCTTGCTGATGTGCCTCTGATCATTGCGTGGGAAGTCTTGCTCAGCACCGTAGACACACATTTAACTATCAGTATCACTCTATAGAGGCCAATCAAAATGACAATGGCGGAATCTCATCAATATTCATAACAATGCATACTATGAATATGTATTTGTGCATGCGCTGTTAAGCTTTCGCTTAACTTTTCGGATATAAGCTTTATTTCCACCGCAACTTACATCTTTACACAGATACGCAGCCTGGTTAAGCCTTAAAGATCACATTGCAAGAAAATTCCATCAAAATAAATATTGGCTTAATACTTATTATTGCATAGATGGCATAAATTAAACAAGGTTATCCAAATTCAACGCTTGGAAACATTTGAATTAATGATTATTATCAATTATAAAACGGTAAAATACAGCCCCCGATATAGCAGCTGAAGAGCTGCTGAGATGTGTGACGACACACGAACGACCAGTCCTGTCTAAGCAGACGATGTCCCATAACATCTTACACATTTTTCAGTGCCTGTTTTGTCATCTCCTCTTCACTTATTTCTCTTACTTGACTAGCGTCAGTCTTAATGTTAGTCTGTTGCCTCACTCTTAACTTTGTGTATGGTATTATTTTGATGAAAAATGCAGCGTTAAAAAAATAAAGGAATCAGTCACTTGTAAACAAAATAAGACGCCATTGTATTTTCAGCTGCTTGCACCGGGGCATGTTCGGCGTTTCAAGAGGGAACGAATACAATCTGTGATATTATTCGGAGGGCCTTTCAATTTGAAAGTGGGGTTTATTTCATTGATCATTGACCCTTCTGTGTATTTACTATCAAACAGTTTTAGTTATCAGAATCGGTTCACTTTCCCTTTTAGAATGGTGTGAAATAAGGTCATGTTTAAATGTACCAAACTCTTTATAATTTGATAAATAATTGCATTGCAGTTACGTTTATTCATTATAGGACGTCGTCTGCTTAAGCATGATTGTTCCCTAGTGTGACGACATCAAAACTTCGCTATATTTCTGGCGAATCCTCGGATATTCCAGATGCTGAGAAGAGCTTTTATTGTATCCCCGGCAGTATGCCGGAGGATACTTTGGATTCAGCAGCGTTTCGCCGCCGCCGCCGCCGCCGCCGCCGCCGCCGCCGCGTCACATTCTTGTGTGCGCTCTAGCGGTCACATTTCTTGACGAATTTTTTTCAAACTTCCTGTGGACGTGTATCTTGGTAAAATCTGGACCCCTATAGTTTCTGGTGATGCTGCCCCCAGTGTTCCGTCTTTTATAGGGTAAAAGGCCATATTTTTGGGATAGTTTGTGTGCGCTCTAGCGGTCACATTTCTCAACGGATTTTGTTCAAATTTTGTATGGAGGTGTCTCTTGGTAAAATCTGGAACCCTATAGATTTTGGTGATGTTGCCCCAGTGTTCCGTCTTTTATAGGGTCAAAGGTCATATTTTGATAGATGTCTTGTGTGTACTCTTGTGTGCGCTCTGGCGGTCACATTTCTCAACAGATTTCGTTCAAATTTTGCATGAAGGTGTCTCTTGGTGTAATTTAAAAACCTATAGTGTTTGGTGATGCTGCCACCAGTGTTCCGTCTTTTATAGGGTCAAAGGTCATACTTCAGGGCATGGCGTGAGTGCACTCTGCAGGCCACATTTCTTAACGGATTTTGTTCAAATTTTGTATGGAGATGTATCTTGGTATAATCTACACATGTTTAATTTTTGGTGATGCTGCCCTCATTGTTCCGTCCTTTATAGGGTCAAAGGTCATTTTTCCATTTCTTGCACTCTTACTTCTGCATTTCTCGACGGATTTCGTTCAAATTTTGCATGAAGGTGTCCCTTGGTGTAATCTAAAAATCTGTACTTTTTGGTGATGCTGCCACCAGTGTCCCGTCTTTTATAGGGTCAAAGGTCATACTTCAAGGGATGGCGTGAGTTCACTCTGCAGGCCACATTTCTTGATGGATTTCTTTCAAATTTTGTATGGAGATGTATCTTGGTATAATCTACACATCTTTACTGGTTGGTGATGCTGCCCTCATTGTTCCGTCCTTTATAGGGTCAAAGCTCATTTGTCCCTTTTGTGCACTCTTACTTCTGCATTTCTTGACGGATTTCATTCAAATTTTGTATGGAGATGTATCTTGGTATAATCTACACATATTTAATTTTTGGTGATGCTGCCCTCATTGTTCCGTCCTTTATAGGGTCACAGTTCATTTTTCCATTTCTTGCACTCTTCTGCATTTCTTGACGGATTTCGTTCAAATTTCGCATGAAGGTGTTTCTTGGTGTAATCTAAAAACCTATAGTTTTTGGTGATGCTGCCACCAGTGTTCCGTCTTTTATAGGGTCAAAGGTCATACTTCAGGGAATGGCGTGAGTGCACTCTGCAGGCCACATTTCTTGATGGATTTCTTTCAAATTCTGTATGGAGATGTATCTTGGTATAATCTACACATCTTTACTGTTTGGTAATGCTGCCCTCATTGTTCCGTCCTTTATAGGGTCAAAGCTCATTTGTCCCTTTTGTGCACTCGTACTTCTGCATTTCTTGACAGATTTCATTCAAATTTTGTATATAGATGTATCTTGGTATAATCTACACATATTTAATTTTTGGTGATGCTGCCCTCATTGTTCCGTCCTTTATAGGGTCAAAGGTCATTTTTCCATTTCTTGCACTCTTACTTCTGCATTTCTTGACGGATTTCGTTCAAATTTTGCATGGAGATGTATCTTGGTATAATCTACACATATTTAATTTTTGGTGATGCTGCCCTCATTGTTCCGTCTTTTATAGGGTCAAAGGTCATACTTCAGGGCATGGCGTGAGTGCACTCTGCAGGCCACATTTCTTGATGGATTTCTTTCAAATTTTGTATGGAGATGTATCTTGGTATATCTCTCAACACATTTCTTTCAAATTTTATATGAAGATGTGTCTTAGTGAAACCTACACATCTAATTTCTACACCATCCTTTTGTTTGAGGGAGGGGATGGGGGAGGGTCTTTGTCCCTCCTTCAAATCGCTGCCAGTGCCGGGGGATACATCTAGCATTGCGCGGCCCCAGCAATGCACATTTCTAGTTTGTGTTGTTTTTATAATCATCATATACGCAGTTGACATAAAACTTATACGATTGCCATCTGTAAGCTTCCCAGTTTCTAGTGATACATTAATTGCCATATTTGTGATTTTCTTTGGATAGCTACATGTACATGTACTTTAAGCCAAGGCGCAGCATTGTTAATTGCACGATCAAAGGTTCGATCCTTCCCAAATTTTGTATTTTATTTTTTTGAGGGGGGGGGGGGGGGGGAGGAGGGATTTTTTTCTCTCTTCTCATTAAAAAAAAAAATGTTTGCTGAAAGAAATGTATCGGATTTGATTCGAATACCATAAATATTTTTCTAAAATGATTTCTATTCTCTCTATTATCTTGACCATTTTTACTTGTTTCATTAGTGCAAACATTCCAATTAGAACTTCAATCCTTTTCCTCATTTTCTACAGGAGGCCAACCAAAATGACATCCCTTTATACACAACTTTGTAGCTTGTTAAAATTTCATGTAACCTTGCAAATCAGCAAGTGGAAGATTATAGTTTTTATATAAATGTTTGCACTTATGAAACAAGTAAAAATGATGAAAACAATAGAACATAAAACAATTTACTATACGCGCTATAACGTAGGAAAACACAGGAGGCCAACCAAAATGACACCCCCTTATACACATTGGTAAAGCATGATAAAACTTCACATTACATTGTAAATAAGTCAATGGGAGACTGAAGTTCTTATGTGAATGTTTGCACTAATGAAACAAGTAAAAATGAGGAAAAAAATAGAACATAAAAGGATTTATTATACGCGCTATAACGTAGGAAAACACAGGAGTCCAACCAAAATGACACAGGAGGCCAACCAAAATGACATCCCATTATACACAACTTTGTAGCTTGTTAAAAATTTCATGTTACCTTGCAAATCAGCAAATGGAAGATTATAGTTTTCATTTAAATGTTTGCACTATAAATGAAACGAGTAAAAATGATGAAAACAATAGAACATAAAAGGATATTATACGCGCTTTAACGTAGGAAAACACAGGAGGCCAACCAGAATGACATCCCTTTGTACACAACTTTGAGAAGATCTATCTAATTTTAGGGCAATGAATATTAATGTAAACATACATCAATTTCTCACTATAATCAATCAATAGACATGCACTAGGATTCAGAAAGCTGCATTCATCACCTCTCAATCTCAAGTTATACTAAGATAAGTTCTACCATACAAGATAGTTTTACATTAAACTACAAAGGGATACATGAATGAAGAGTTTATCTGAAATTTATGACTGATGTTTATTAAGACTGAAAACACAAGCTCTGTATACTCTACACATTAACTTGAGAATAACAGGACACACTTCCTGTATGATGATCAATGACAAACAATTTGTCACTTCAATGTCAGTACACAAAATATATCCATCACAATATTGACTAGTCAAAAAAAATACTTGTCTGACACAAAAGTAATGTTTGTTTCAGAAAAACTGCTAATAAAAGAAATATGCACCTTTAAAATATGGCTGCATATTAATACCGTAACCAGTAATGATTACACTTTGATGTTACACTTTTTAAAAGTGATATGACAAGAAGAATACCATTTGTAGAGGCATTGGCAAAAGGAGAAAATGCAAACTTCATACATACAAAACACTGTCAATGACAACGCAAAGGTTACACAAGATAAAAAGAATGCACACAATGCAGGTTCACCATTAATACTGTATAACAGGTATTATTGGTATTCACATTACAACTCACTATATAAATGTTCTGAATTAAGCTTAGTTGAAGGCAGGAAATAACAAGATCAACCTTCGTCTGATCGGACTAATGGACACAAAAAATCAAGATACTTGTCATGTCAAGATCCAGACAGTGATCATACTGTTACAAAAGTATGAGATACTTCTTCTTGACATGAATGGTAGTAATTATTATATAAACAGATCTAAACTGGAATATAGAGTGAATATTGGTATATTAAAAGAGAGGCGCAAGAACAAAGGCTAAAGAAACAGTCGAAGTAATCTATAGAAAATAGACCTTGGTTAGATTAATAGAAGTCCTCCATTTGCTTCGCTGTAAAAATAATTTAAATGTAGATGTACTACTAGCAGATAGGAGTCTGTAAATGTTATGTTTGGAATACGAACCAGCGACTTGAGCAAGAAATACGCTGAAATCGAAGAAAAAACCTGGCTTGATTGTTCTCGCTAAGTAAAACACAGTGTAGTGTTAGTGTAGAATGTAGTGTAGAGTGCAGTGTCACAAGTTCCTGCTAGTGTAGTAGTAGTAGTGGTTATCTGGGCGAATGCTAGTTGCTACCCCAGTAAACAAAGCACCAAAAACTAACCTTTTTCTCCAGTATATTTGAAGTGAATATTTAGTGTGGCGCTATTCGAACTTAATCTGAACGTAATTAACATGTGTCGTCGTGCTTTTAAAGTGTTAACTGCTATTGTACGTTCTGGTCTCACCAGAAAACAACTAGTTAATCACGTAAGTAAAGTAACGTGCTTTTGCATACATCTGTAAAACTCACTAAAAGAAGTGCTTATTACCAAGTAGCCACCTACCCATGTAACGAGTTTTCTGTCTTGAAATTATTAAGAGTGAAAAATCTGTAAACTATTGGTCATTGTAGCATGTTCAATAATGGTTTGACAAGTCCTACACAATCAAAAAGTGATAATCACGTTACTTTAACCGGTCTTATCATCACGTTGTCCTGTTTGTGAATGAATGGTGACTTTATGGTGGTGAATAATGGTTATTCTCCGGTGTCTTAAACACCATCTGAAAAGGTTTTACAGTTACTATCACTTTCTTGGTAATGGTGACGTGATCTAAACAGATTAATACTCTGAGCGGGTCATCCGTCATTCTTACATGTAGGTGTGGAAAATAAGGTATAATTTAGTTTTCTTAGACACGTTCTTAAATAGTTTCAAAGTGACAAATTTGCTCTCAGCCAATCAGATGCAAGGATTTCAGTAGCTTATAAAACAGTTGCCGGACACACGTTCTTCGAAGTTATCGGCCGTTACATTAGCGCTCGGCCTTGTAGCAGAGAGATTCAAAATTGAGATTCATGATGATCTGAATTTCAAAATTTCCTAAAATTCCATGGTTTATCTGGTCACCAAAGAAGAGGGACTTTCTCAGACAACGCGTTGGTAAGGTAGATTAGTGAAACATAATTCAAAATGATGATAGCACGTAAAAATGCAGGAAAGACACATATATGGCAAAATTATTCACAATCATTATTTTACGTATTCTATAGAAGAGGGACCAAAATATTAGGATGTAGCATTAGTATTTTTAAGCAAAATTTTTGATGCACAGACAAAACTAGCAATTTTGCTCTTTGCGTCTTTCCCGCGTCTTTTCGCCCCATTATGTTTCGCAAAGCTACCCTTCCAATATCTTTTTGTTTTGTCTCCGATTACCACAGATTATTGTGCAACAGTGTAGAATGTGTATTCGCCAGCTGTTTGTCCTTTCCGACCTACAAGTTGGTAGGAGTGTGTAGATGAATCTATTTCTCTAAATTGTCTCCTGTAGGACTGTGTGTTGTATGGGAAAACGTCTACCAAATCTCCAATGAATAGAAAGAGTTCAGCAGCCAGCGTCAGTGCAAAGTCTGTCAAGGGCAAACACAATGACACAGGGAAGGATCCCATAACAGCAGAAATCAAAGCAGCCTATATAGCTGTTCTCAATGACATAGACAAGGACATTTCTTCAAAAGATGAGCTGGAAAAAGGTATGACTGGCTTGGCTTGATTGTGAACCATTTTATGTGCCTGCAGGAGAAAAAGATAGAAAGAGAAAAAAGTAATGAACCTCTCTTCTTCTTCTTTAGTTGTAGTATAATCCACGTCGGGTGTATTGGCGTACTGTTAAAGTGCAGTAACTGGTTATAAATGCTTTAAAATTTCAATTTCATATTTTTTAAAATATTAATTTATGAAATAACAATTGATGAACAGTTCAGACAAGTTCATTTGGTGAAATTTCCCTTTTGGAAACAAGGGAGTTTATAGCTCAATCTCAACAAGTCTTGAACTTAAAATCTGATTACCGGTATATCTCCTGGGGAGTGTGTCATCAAGCGTTTTGTCAGTGATTTTTGCTGACAAATTGCTCTCAGCCAATCAGATGCAAGGATTTCAGTAGCTTATAGCAGTTGTCGGTAAAAAATCATTGACAAAGCGCTTGATGAAACACTCCCCTGTAATCCTTTGTTTTTTTCAGTGTGTCATTTACCACTTTTTCTTTTACTGTCCTTTTTCTTTTCTCTCTCTCTCTCCCTCCTCTCCCCCTCCTCCCCCCCTCCTCCCCCCACCTCCCCCCCCCTCCTCCCCCTCCCTCCCCCCCCCCCCCCCCCCCCCCCCCCCCCCCCCCCCCCCCCCCCCCCCCCCCCCCCCCCCCTCTCTTTTTGTTTCTCCAACAGTCCTTCAGCAAGCAGGTAGAAACCCTACTCAGAAGACCATTGATAAATTCTGGACCAAAAACACAAGTAAGTTCTCTTCCGGCAGATTTCCTAATCATCTCCAATTCTGTGATTTACTATATGCCTCTGATACCAAATGAAGACTTTGGTCTGTCCATTCATATGCTCCTTCCATTATGGCAATATGTCAAGAATCTTATTAAAGCAAGAACTGCATGGAGATGAACTGAACAGAATTAGAGATGGTTATTAGGTCATGGATCCCAGAGGTCAATTACATTCATCAGTGATTGATTACGTGCTAGCAAGTGTGTGTGTGTGTGTGTAATTGGGTTTTTTACAGACGTGTATCAATCAGATCTGATTATTTACGTCTGGGACGACCTTTAACGTCACCATCCGAAAGACGTGACTCAGTCTCGAACCTGGGTCCGCTGAATCAGTGAAGATTCCCAACCCTTTAGAAGTACAAGTGAATTTCTTTAGCATCAAAATATTGTTTTTTGTCACCCATCAGCTAGTTTCTTTATACATTCTATTAAGCGATATTCTTATCCTGTGTGAAAGCACCTTTTGCTATACAGCGATTCTGTATATACAAAGTTTCTTTATACTTATAAATTTTCTATTGTGAATGCTATATGAATTTTCAGAGAAGTTATCATACAAGGACGTGTCAGAGATCATCAAGGAGCTGAAACCGACGACAGAAGACGATCTACTGGAAGCTTTCAAAAAGATAGATGTCAACGGAGATGGATTTATCACACAGAAAGAACTTTCCAAGGTCCTCACACAGGTTTGTAATCCTGTAAATAGACAGATACATGCACTACTCTGATAATATAGGCTGTACTCTGTTAAGCACATTGCACATCAGGTAAAAAAAAAAGAGTAATTTAATAAATTTTTTTTCATTTTTTATTTTCAGAGAGGTGATCGAATGAGTGAGAAGGAAGTAGATGATATGATTGCAGAAGCTGATGCAGATGGTGACAAAAAATTGAATTATAAAGAGGTAAGTCTACCTGTGTATACTATACCCTATCATTATTGTTTATATTTATATAATATTGACTGGCTTGAGGGGTATATCAGAATATATTGCCCGCAACAGAATCATATTGCCCCGAGTCGAAGACAAGGGCAATATGGTTCTTTTATGGGCAACATTTTCGATATTCACCGAAAGTAGAGCCAGTCAATATTATTATTATTACCTAGACTCTAGATCATCTATATGCCTGTTTTGTAGCAATTACAAACATGTCTGTTTGCCTGTCAGTCCTTCTGATTTCAGGTTATTCATAGAGATATATAATCTAGGCCAAGCAACTGTGACGTAAATTGTTACCACACGTATCCATTGTTTTGTACACTTTAACGCGTACACAATACTGCACGTATGCACTTTGATTAAAAGCGCACAGACAAGAAAGGGTGGAATATCACAAAAATGTTGCCCTCTTTTTTAGTACATTGGTCTATGGGGAAAACGCGGAAGATGGCAATATGGCAAATATTGCCCGCTCCGGTGACGGATTCGGAGTAGCGTTTGAAATACGGCTTTTTATTTTGCAGCTAAAAATGCCCTGTATAGGTAATAATTGTATCTTATTATTTTTTATATTGCACCCTATCATTATTGCAAAGTGTTTATATCAACAGTGGAAGAATAATTTCCAGGATGTGGACAATAAATGCATACTTGTATTTATACTTCAAATGAGACAAAGAAGGATTCCAAATGTATTTCAACAGAGAAATGCATGAGTAGTCATTCGCAAGAGAAATAATGGTACTGGATTTTATTGGACTCCTGAGAAAAAGATATGAGGATTCTGTTTGTACTTCAAATTGTATGCATAATGTAGTCAATTTTGTGATGAAAAAAATTAGTTTTTGAAAATCCCTCCATTATACTGAAATGTGTGCAAGCAGCCACCGTAGACGTAGTAATAATTTGGACATCTTTCCCAAACAGTTTTGTCGTATGGTAATGTCTACAACGAGTCGTTGTCAAGAGAGTAGTCTAAAACGATTAGAAAGGAAAGAAAGAAAACAGAAGAGAGCCCTCAAATCTGCTGATTCAACCAAGAAAAGTAAGTACAAACATTATAGGCCTATCAAATACACAACCATGTACAACATGTGTACTGCATAAGCCAATATTTTCACATATAGATATTCATGGATGACAGATGTCCAATTACTGGATTTACCCTCTATTCAGAGTATGAAATATGCAAATATTGACTACATATACATGTAGTATCGATTCTAATTAAAACCATTGCATTGAGAAGTTTTATAAATTGTCTCAAGACAAAATCGAAGGTCATAGAACAAACCACATTGTGGGGCTAAAGATTTAACACTGACCCGAACAATAAGCTGTCAATATTTCTTTATAACACATCTTAATTTTCATATATTCTAACTGAATATTGGTTCAGATAACACTCTGAAAGAGCAGACTTTAAAAAACCCAATAAATTTAAAGGTGAAAAACAAGGAAATACAGTCAGTGAGGAGCTTGAAATAGCCCAGTATAGTAAGGGTTAAAGAGGGATAATTTGAGTTTAAAAAAATATTCCTATACAAGTGTATTTACATGTATTTGTAGGAATATTTACTGATCAAACAATTAAAGTGGTGCATGTTTGTTACTTTGTGTATGCAATGTTAAGTTTATGTGCATTTATTTATCCTTTGAACAAAGAAAGCTATTCTCCAAGCAATATTTCTTAATTACTATACTGCCTAGCAGCCAATTTTATACCTGCAGAGTTGACCAATCAGAGCTCTTGAATCCTGATACGAGGTATATTACTGAGATTGGTGTACTGTAAAAGTGGAAATTTTCGCACGATTAATTTATTGCGCTCGGTTGAGTGAAGTGAATTTCACGTGTTTTTAATTTCGCCAACAAGCTAGGCTCATGGGCAAAAGAATACATAAAGAAAAATATTTGCGTGTTTTTATTTTCGCGCACATTTCATGCAGCGCGAAATGCGCGAAAATTTCCACACCGCGAAATATTCCACATTTATAGTATTTGGCTCTTGTGCTGAAGATACATGTAGATGGTCATCACTGTATAAAGTATAATCTATGCATGCATATTTCCCACATCAATAAAGATTCTAGTCAATCATCAGGGAGTAAGAAGAAAGACGAAATGGGTGTTGAGATGAGCCTTCCACCAATCAGCAAACAGCAACCATCAATGAAGGAGCCTAGTAACCTAACAGACTGGTACCACACCCATACTAAAGGATGCTTTCATCTTGATGATGAGCAGAAGATTGTTTCTCATCAGTACGTGCTTCAGGTTGATGTGAAGACTAAGCTATGGTTGACTGTCAAGCCCATTCATGTAGGGGTAATCAAAGGTAATGTCTGGAGATATGTAGCAGTTTTGTATAAAGTGTTCAATTACCCTTAAAATTGAACAATATGCCCTAAGCAAATCATTCAATTTCATTTGAATTCTTGTGTATTTCATTTTTAATAAATTTTGTTTGTATTCTACTATTTTTCATTTTAATTAATTTAGTGGTTTTATGACTTTCAAGTTTAGGAGTAATCCAGTGTAGCCTGTGTAGAGTTGTAACGGGCATAATTTTCCTTATTCACCAAACAAGTCTTCAGTTTTTGTGTTGAAAACTTAGTAACAAGTCCATGTAAAATGTAATTTCTTAATTATCTCTAAATGGCTGTTCCATCGTAATCTAAATATGAATGAACCCCTAAACAGTAGAATATATCATATTATAGGTTTATATTTTAACTATTGATTTGCATATATTAATCAGCCAGTCTCTTAGTATAGTTATGAGACATACACAATACATGTAGTTACTGTCATTTCCTTTTTGCTGAGTTAATGAATTTCTTATGTTGTTTTGCACAATTGTGACATGAATGCCTCAAGCTAGGGATAAGTGTCATTATAAAATTGTTTATATTGCTTATTGATGTTAATCAGTTGTTTGCTAAATGCATGTACATGTACATTTATGTGGTTTCTATAAAATGTTTTCCTTTTTTATCTATTTCTCAACTGTTTGACCAGCTTCAACTCAAGATCCCAAGACAGACATCAATGTATTTATTGTGAAGCAAAATGTTCATGGTCTCCTTGGTGACGTTGTCTCTTTCACTAATGTCAAGAACAAAGAGGTAAGCAACGATGTATCAAGGTGTCGTGGTCTAGTGGATACGTCACCGGACTGTGGATCTCATGGTTTGTGGTTTGAGTCCCGCCGCGGCCCTAATGTCCCTTGGCAAGATATTAATTTACATTTGCCACTCTCCACCCAAGTGTAGTAAATGGGTACCTGGTAGGAATTTATTCCTCGAATGCTTTCAGCGCCTTAGGGCAGCTGGGCTAAAGCCAGGGTAATAATACCCCTTTGTAGGCGCCTTTAGCATCCTCTGGGATGGATATGTGCGCAATATAAATGTAGCTATTATTATTATTATTCACATATTTCCCATAATATTTGCTGTCAAGTCTAAAGAGCATTTACGTAAATCATGATAATGTTGAGTTCTGGTCATGTGATAGCATCGTGAAAGTAACTGTGTTGAGTAATTGGGAAAGGTTGATTATGTAGTGCATAAGAACGGGTGTATACTTTGAGGTTTTGGAATCACCAAAATGAGAAGAAATCGACTCAATGTTGCTGAAAATTACATTGTGCTGCACACAGAAATGGGTATATGGGATTATACACACACACACACACATGTAGCATGAAAGTGTCATTCAAACTTTTCAGCTGTTTCTCTCCATATTTGGATTATCAAAGCTTATGAAGAGCAATCCTTTTCAGACGACATTTCTTGTATGGTATTCTTCCAAACTGACACCAAAGAATGAGAAAGCTCACAAAATGTTTTTCCCTTTACAAGAACTCAGCCTTCTCTGTAAAGACACCTGAGTTACGATTAATCTTCAAGAGCCTGTAGTTCCTTGTCTCCTGTAATAATGAAGTAAGGAGCCTTGTAGATTTATTTAAAAAATCTGTTCCTTGTATGAATTATTCTTGTTATTGTTATGTCTTATTCTAGTCATATCGTTCCTGTTCTTCTACATGTATCTCTTCTAACTTTCCTTTTTAATATTAAAATGACCTTCTTCATGTTAGAGATATGCCCTGTGCAAGTAAAGTTTATTGGTTTTATTGTTGATAGTCAGTGCCCAAAACATTGCATGAAGAACGTCAACATACATACAAACCTTTCGATTCTTAATGTTATTTTGCTTTATCATTTTCTGTGGAGATGATGTATATAAATGATGAGTACTTTACCAATAACAAAGAAACCTTGTGATGTGATGATATTCTTCCATCAGAAATACTGTGCCCAATGCGAGCTGCCAGCGGGCTCCTATCGTCTCATTCCCATGACAACGGGATGTCATTTTAAACCCAGGACCAGGTCTGTCAAAAACAAGGCTAAACTAATCCAAGCCAAGGGCGATGAAGAGTGTGAACTCACCAAGGAATTCAAGTAAGACTTCTTGTGAGCATACATGTAGTGAAGATACATAATTGGAAGCAAAACGAAAATACTAAGATTTACGCTACGCAAATAATAAGATAACAAGTGTGAAAAGTGAGAGAAAGAAAGAAAAAGTAAAGAATAGGAAAGAAAAGGGAAGAGAAAGAAGGAAGGAGATAGATAGAAAGGAGAAGATTTGGGAGCAATACATAAATATAACCAAGTTAGAAAGCCATAACCATGTAAAATGAGTCATTACATCTAGGTATGGAATCTGAGAAGTCTGCTTGTGACCATACATGTATGTAATCAAGTTCTCTTCAAAATTTTATCAAAATATGATCAATGCTTACTTCATTAACCATCTATTATTTCACAAAATATTGTGTACAAACCTTGTAGGAAATTTATTACCATTTTTTATGAAACCAAAGATTATTATTTTACCTAACTCTTCATAAGAATTTAATGTTGAAATAAGGCAATATCTTTGTAAAAATCTGCAATTTTCTCTGAAAATTTCTATGTTAGCATATAATCATATATTTAAAATGCTTGATTTATGCTCAAAATTTTGATATACTGTACATTAACCACCATATACCTTTCCTGTAGTCGAGCAATTGGTGAACGAAAATGACAACAAGTCTATCTGCCATACATATGTGACATCGACACTGAAAGAGTTTCGGTATCTTTGATGTTATCTTTACAGAAATGCTTTGAATAAGATTTATGAGATGGTAGATCTAGATGGCAATGGTACTCTGAGTAGGAATGAATTCAACATGTTTCAGCTGAGGACTGGAGGAGAGTCTGTAGATGATGATGCTTGGGAGGTAGTAGAAGAGAACTTTGAACTCAAGAAAGGAGAACTTACAAGGAAAGGTTAGATCCAACCCGATCCGAGTTTGGATTTTCTTTCTACAATGGATTAAAATTGATTTATTTCGATTAATTCTGTTTTTACATGTACCTCGTCTGTTATAAAAGTTTAGCCATTGACAAAACCTACCTGATGATAACAATGTAACACAAAGTAGGAAATAATCATTAAATACAAATCAATTAGAAGTTTGGTATAGAATGTAACGTGACTCAGTGCTTGTTGACTTCAAAGACTTTTTGATGAACAAATTAATGCTATCTTGTTGTCCCAAAATGTATTTCTCATCATCAATATTAAAGTAAAGTGTCTTTTGACATCAATTAAATGATCTTGTCCTTGTTATTTTATTTGCCAGGATTCTTAGATCTGAATGAGATGGAGGCCAATGATGGTTTTTCTGAGGGAGGGGAGGTGGATGATCTCTGGGTTACACTCTCTTCCATGGGATTCGCTGATGATTTAATACTTGATGAGGTAAATCATGATCACTGGAAATAAATACAAAGCGAGAGTGACTGATACAGCTCTGGATAGAAAACTGGTTTTAAAAAAGTGATATGATAAAATGCATATACAGTCAACTTCGCTTAAGTCGACGTCGCATGTGTCGAATAGTCGCTCAAGTCGATGAAAATAAAAAGTCCCAATTATCCTCATAGACTTACGTGTGTTAATCCTTTGTACAAGTCAATTTTTGTAGGTCGAATACTCGCCTAAATCGATCAAATTCTCAGAACAATGCCATAAAAAACATTAAATTTACACCGCACATGTCGAACTAGACAGCGATGTTAATAATTGTCCAAACTGCCACATGCCGATTTTGTTTACAAAAATGTCCTGACTTGCTGGCGCAATCTCTGCGTCCTCTCTCGCGCACTCTCTCTCACTCTCATGTGAAGAACAAAATGGCATGTGTTAGTCATGTTTGCACGGCCGGCCGGCCGGCCGGACGCCGTACCTACATGCACTACATGCACTACATGCAGTTTTATTGCCTTCACTGCCATGTGCATATAAAGGGATGTAAGGGAGGATTTAATACATATTGAAATTAATCACTGGACGTGTCCGCTTTTATTCTTTATTTATGGTACATTATGTGATGAGAACTCCCATTCGATCAAACTAAGCCTAGTACTTCCTTGATCAAACCGCCGGGCCGCCGGCCAGCCGGCCACAGTCTGTACCGTGGCATCCCCGTGTTATGTATACACGCGTAAGTCGGATTTTCTTCGATTTCCGCACAAGTCAAAAATCCCCAATGCCGACGCATTTCACTCAGTCCCGTCATTATCGACTTTGGCGAGGTTGACTGTACGTGTAAATGTAATTTTTATACAGTAACAGGTTCTGATAAGAGCTCCCAGGAACAAAGAGAAATCCAATTTGGGTTGCGATCAAATGCTGGAATATAATCAGGGCCTGGTCTTGTAAAGAGTTGCTATTGATCCAAATCAATCACAACTCAACTTCAGTTTGATATCAAGCACAACTCAACTTCAGTTTGATATCAATCACAAATATGTATGAGAATTACGCTACTGTCTCTTTGCTATCGATTGGAGTACTTGTGATCAATTCTAATCAATTGATGGTTGTTCAGTTAACTTTTTGGATGAACAACGGATTTATATCTGTGACATTTTAAAATAATTTCATTAGAGTAGTGCCTTTGTGCATTTAGGTCAAGCAAGGGTATAATAGAGTGTGAGTCAATGAAAAGGAAACCTAGATTCATTCCTAAATATTTTATAGATTTAATCAAGATGCTTACGTAGAAACATATGTCTTTTTTAATTTGACACCTTGATTAATAAAAATCGGACTATGGGCAGCTGAACAGTAGGATTTTCCCCAGTTCTTGTCAGATTTACCTCTGCCAAAGTTTTGAATGAAATGGCTGGTCAACCCAAGGTTTGGTTGAATGGTCCCCATTCTAATTAAATACACTCAGACATAATGAAAATAACTCCTGAACACCAGTCATCCCAAACTTTGGCAAAGGTGAGTCTGATGTGCTTTTTACAAATGTCCAGTGTTAAGTCTTCCATGAGCGTATTTTGGTGAGCAGCCCTCAAATTAAAGAAGACTTCATCAGCTATCATAGCTTTGTAATATATTTCAGTGATTTCACTTGGTTTTTAAGGTATTGCAGTTTGAATATGGGTTTCCTTTTCATTGACTCACTGTATTGTAAGCACTACATGAAATTCTGTTATTATACTGTAATTTATTTTTCTCTCTTCTGTATATGACGAAGCCTGTGATTTCTTAATATCATTCAACTATAAAGAGCTCTGTTTAATATCATAAGAAGGGAATAAATGTAATTTGGCAATTGATTGACCTTTACTAGTCCGACTTACAAATTTCATCTTTCATTTCTCCCTTGATTGAAGGCATGTCCATTCCTTGTAGACATCTACACTGAGCATTGTCCAGCTGTGATCAGAGCACAACCCCTGCAGCGTGGTGGACCAACCTTACACAAGATTGTTGCTCAATCAGTGATTAATGCTGCAGGATTCACCAAGGTTAAGACTATACAACATATCAGGCTTCATACATACATGGGAGATGGAAGGGTTACATTCGTCATGGAAAACACAGTAAGTTTATTGAATCATTTTCCTCAGAGAAGTTGCCTTGCCATACCGCAACTTCATGGACATTATCACAAACAATCTTATTCTTGAGATAGGAGATGTCCTTAAGATTGTAATGGGAAAGAGCAATTGGCATCAAAGAGTGAACTCTATTTTGGCTGTGGCTGTCAGGATGTAAGACACAAAAGTGAACGGGCCCTGTTTCATAAAACTTTTTATCAATATCAATTGCAACAGATCTATTACAAATTTGCTCTCAGCCAATCAGATGCTGTGATTTCAGTAGCTTATAACAGTCATTGTGACCTGTTATTGATAACAAGTTTTTAGAAATAGGGCCCAGAATAAAAAGAATACAAGGCAAGGCTAACCGTTATACCTCTTGAAAGATCCCAAAGAGCTCTGGAAAATACACAAAAAAGCACTCGCTGCAAAACAGTATTGTACTGAATCCTGATACTATATAGTCTGTTGTCCATATACATGTTGTGTGGTTGCATTGCATGTGTACACTGCCAATGGTGGCATAACATATATATGTATGACCCTACTGCTCAAAAAACCATTCGACATGGATCAATTTCGGAGGGTTGAGCAGATTGGGCGGGACGTTAGACAGCATGATATCATCAAGCAACGTCCAGGTAGTATACTCTGACACTGTTAACCTTTATGAAGATCAGGTATTGTATGAAAGTTGACACAATATCTTTATCATGGTTTGTATGACAGGGTTCCAAGAGAAGTCATATGAAGCTGGATTGCAGTAAGAGTAAGAACTGTCTTATCAATCATCATGATATGACGCAGAATGTTCAGTGTGGTGCTGGAGCTTCCACGGTAAGAATATCTTATAGGGTGTTGCAAGAAAGTTGCAATCAATTGCAAATCCCTCATTTGCAATCAATTGCAAATATGATACATGTATTTTAAATGGAACTTGCAATCAATTGCAAGACTTGCAACTGATTTGGGGGATTTGCAATTGATTGCAACTTTCTTGCAACACCCCATTAGGGTAGTATAAAGTAGGCAAAGGTACATAAATTAACACACAAGGACTGTCAAATGCATAGTGGTTCAAAATCCCAGTACTGTTGCATAGAGGAAAATCCATAATATTATATGACATTATAACCCTGTTATCTCTGTGACTGAATGATACCGAGACTGTTATAAGGTACCAAAGTGCTGACGTCATATTCGCTCGTCTTTCCGGGATGCTGGTTCCAAACAACAGAGCCCGTGCATGAGCTTCACCGTGAAATCATTCAACCAGCGGGCTGGAGAAGGGCAAGTTTAGTGTTTGGAGCTGGTGTGATCACCACGCCGTTTCTCACAAAATTGTTTGGAACCAGCAACCTTGACAACTTGGCCGGTATGACGACACATCTCTGTCCTCTATATTCATATAAGTCAGATCACCCGTAGCCTTGTTGATGCACTGACATCAACCAGTATGTCTTTTGCATTCTGGGAGCAAGTTTCTGAGCTGCTGGATTTCGCGATTAAAGCAACCTGACAAAGTTATCTAGTAGTTTTATTAACCATAGAATAAGGTTAATAAGAAGTTTGTTATTAGACAAATAATAATCAGTGCCTTTCCTCCTTAGTCCTCATTTCTCTCTTTTGGTTATGGAGCAGCTACATGTATTTAGTTCACTATCAAACTAAGAGGAAACCTATTGAATGGAACTGAAACAATTTAAGAGCATAATTTTCTAAGGAAGTGGCAACTTATCTGAACATTTGGGTTCACTTTTATTTTTGGTAAACCCTCAAAGGAAATACGTCGTATTTTGAATAGTATGATACCCAATATAATCTTGAGGGCTTCTCCAGGTTTCTGAACTATTCTTTTGAATTGGTGATTCTGAAATGTTGAACAGAGGGCTGTGTCTTATAAAGATGTATCATTAATTTGAAATGATTGTAAGTACCCAATCAATGGCACATCCTCCAATCCAATGGATGGAGGATGTGAGATTTACTGTGATTAGTCACAACTCTTTACTCTGGAGGAGTGTTTGGAGACCGTTGAATCGTGCATTCAAATGTCAAGCCTTAGTGGCTTTTACCAATGCGCGATTTTCCAGTTGAATTATTTGCTGATAGGTATGTTATGTATTTCACTTGTTAACATACTGGTAAGTCAAATTATATCATTTCAATATTCATTACTTTTCAGTGGGTGGCGATATATCATCTTTGTTTAATATGTACATATACGATGTGATAATGGGGGAAAAAAATCATTTTCAAGTTTAATTTATTTTTATTTTTTTCCTTCTCAGGTTGGCCTTCATCTCGTTCCTAATGATGAAGATAAAGAATGGGTAATCAACTGCCAAGAAAGCTTAATGACCTCATGACATCACTAGCCCTTCTGTCATCCTTCTTATAAATCCGATATCAAGTGTTTGACCCAGGGGTGGGGCAGGTCGAGATGCATCATTGGGGACTTACGGCATCTGTGTCCATGACTTTCTGAAAAGCACCCTAAACAAGGATTTAAGTCGAGAGGTTTTTGATACCCTATTCCGGGAAACCCGCAAAATTTCTCATTGTTAGATCCTTAACAGGGATTTTTTAGATCTTGAATATTATTTTACATCCTATTCAAGGATATTTACTTTGGAACACATTACAGAATGATGTTTTTATTGAAAGAATAGAAAAGAACCTCTTTGGATTCATGAAAAAAATCCTGAGTGGTACTGTCAAATTTCCTGCCCTTTTCGATGATCTTTCCTCATCACTAGTGAATTTGATACTTTGTTTTCAGAATAAATATATTTCTGTTTTTGATACCCTAAACGAGATCCCCAGGTTACCTATCTGGTCTTGAGAAAACCAACCATTTTTACTTGTTTTGATGGATGCGGATGCTGTGCAGGCCTCAATGAGAGATCCCCCCCCCAGATTTTTGAAGAAGCTACATGTAACTGCATGTAACAATCATTACTGTTAATCATTCTGCCGAAAAGTTCCATTATGTTTCATCAAGAATTTTATAATTGATTTATACACATCCAGAAACCTTCATTTTCACATAAAAATGTCGGCTAATACTATTAAGAAGTATATAAATTTATGCCTCCGCCCACCGTAGGTGGTGCCGGAGGCATTATGTTTTCGGGTCGTCCGTCCGTCCCCTTTTCGTTCTCGCGATAACTTAAAAACAGTTTTTTGGGGATCAGTTTGTAACTTGGCCCATGTATGCATATGGGAGAGACGATGAACTGATTAGATTTAGGGGTCTCAAGGTCAAAGGTCACAGAGGTCATTATGTAAATAAAAATGGTTCGTTCTCGCAATAACTTCAGAACTGTTTGACGGATCAGCTTCTAACTTGGCCCATGTATGCATATGTGAGTGAGGGACGATGAACTGATTAGATTTTAGGGTCTTAAGGTCAAAGTTCAAAGGTCATAGAGGTCATTATATACATAAAAATGGCTCGTTCTCGCAATAACTGCAGAACTGTTTGACGGATCAGCTTCTAACTTGGCCCATGTATGCATATGTGAGTGAGGGACGATGAACTGATTAGATTTTAGGGTCTTAAGGTCAAAGTTCAAAGGTCATAGAGGTCATTATATACATAAAAATGGTTCGTTCTCGCAATAACTTCAGAACTGTTTGACGGATCAGCTTCTAACTTGGCCCATGTATGCATATGTGAGGGACGATGAACGGATTAGATTTTAGGGTCTCAAGGTCAAAGTTCAAAGGTCATAGAGGTCATTTTATACATGAAAATGGTTCATGATGTATGGAGTCTAGGCCTACAGTGTACCTATTTTAGAAATTTCAAGGGGACAGTGGTCTATTTGCTATAAAATATCTATTTCCTTGGTTAATTTGATGATTGTAAGTCATCGATGGTAAGTTTTTTATTTGTACGGGATGGAAATGAAATGAAATAAATTTTCCGTCTCCTGTGCTTTTTAAGTGAAAAGATTTGTAATTTTGTTGGACCAATCCTTTTTAGAGTGTACATGTATGCCATACATTTCCAATTTGGTGATGGCGGAGGCATAAATTCCGACCGCCCGGCGAAGATTCATCTAGTTTTCTTTCTTATTTTTTCAATGATTCATTTATGTACATGGCATGAAATGGTGCAATCTGCTAAGGATAGCAACAAGGCAAGAAGAGGAAATGTAGTTTCTCTGAAATACTAAGATAAAGACTTAACAATCTTTGGTGATAATACTTAGATACATGTACTCTCTTGATTGAATCCACCTGTTGTCTTGATGTATTCTATCTAAGATCCAACTACCATTCTCTGTTTTAAGTCTTGACAACTATGCGTCAATTTTTAACTTGAAGTAGACAGAATTCAATTCAATTAGGTGACGAAATAGAAATCAAGAGCAGACAAGTAAATTCTCTATCAGGTTGATGCAAACAGGTATACTGTAATTGTGTGACAGAGTGTTTTTTTTAACCCTTTCGAGACAATTGACCACATTTTGTGGTTTGGCTCAATAACTTTTGATTCAGAGCTCTAAAAAATATACCAGAGTAGAAAGAGAAAAAAAAAATCTGCACATACTATGTCCTTCTTTTGTTACATGACAATATTGCGTTTGATGCCAGGAATTAAAAAAACGGGAATAAGCTTTAAAAACTGGCAACACATTGAGAGGTTCAGAATCATATCAAATTCACAATTTTTTCAACTTTTTGACAAAATTAGTAATCATGTACTGTATATTCTTTTCAAACACATTACACCTTATTAGAACCATGTAGCACTAACAGAAAAATATCATTGTTGCCAATTTGAAGAATGTGATCAGTTTAGCCTTCAAATAATTCCTGTCCTGAAAGGCCTAAAGACTTATTTTCTTCTTCTTTTTTTTTTTGGTGTTGAAATCTCATTTACTCTGATAGTGCCAAAGAATGCTAGGCAAGGAACCTTCAGTAATCCAGTAAATCTGAAAAATAGCAACCTGCTATGCCTGTAAACAGCAAAGACCTATTTTGATCTAACTTAATTCTTTGCATTTTTGTGATTAACCTTATAGTGGTATTTAACTTGATTGAGCATTATCAAGTAATTAACATGATGATGATTTACCGATATGTCTAACATACATTTTAAAAAAAATAGGTGATTTGTTATAATCTTTCTTTATTTTGTACAAAAATAATTTGGACTAAATTAATTGGGGTGTGCTGATGTTAATTTTCTCTAAATTTGAAATAATTTGTTTGATGTGAACTTTTGTAAACAACATTATGTCTGTTCATCCCTTGTATGTTACATTTGTGTTTCCCTGTGCATTACATTAGAGGCATAAGCCTTGGCTTGTATACTTTTTGTTAAAAGATAAAATTCAGTTTGTTGAAAACAAATTACTCCTTCCTAATTCTTCTTCCTCATTCATCTTTTCTCCTTTTATGTTTCATCTTCTTACTCTTTCCTTCTTGTTTTCTGTTTGTGCTGGCCAACTTCAAGTGTGTATTTTTTTTTCATGTGAGAGTGTTGCATGTCCTCCAAGTATGATCCCAAGACAAAATGGAATGGCAGTTCTGTTCAGTAATATATGGGCATTTGATGTTGTTTGTTTAAAAAGAAATTGACTATGTTATTCACAACAATCTTGTGTATCTTGGTTTTGTTTTTCTCCATTAACTTCAGGCCAACAGTAATACTTAAAGGCACCTTGGTAATCTCCTAAGATGTGTGTCTTGAAAATATAGCTACTGTTATAACTACTATTATTATTATTGTTATTATCATCATCATCATCATTATCATTCATCATCATCGTCATCATCATCATCATCATCGTCATCATCATCATCATCATCATCATCATCATCATCATCATCATCTGGATGAAGTATCAGATGGCTTGGGTTAGAATGTGTCATCTTTATTGTTTTATATAGCTCAAGGTTTTCTCTGTATTAGGTGTGATTGCCTTCCATTTATTTCTGTTACATTCAAACACTTTGTACAAAGTTTATATCCGACATCATAAGAAAGAAGAATAGGATAGATCGTGTAAACTGTGTTGAGAAATTGAAGGATCTTAATCTGATCTGTTATGGGGATGATTTTCAGGTTGCTCTTTTCATTGATTATGAGACATTTACAATGGTTATGATTTTGAATACTAAACAACAGTTGCCAAAATATTGCTAAAATTAGTTTTAAAAATTGTGCATCGCATATGTACATCACAAATCATTTCAAAACTTAAATTTGATTTACGCAGGTAAAAGTGTGCAATGTTGAACAGACTGAAAATCATCATTCATGTAAGAAATAGATAATAAATGAGTAAACTTTGTAATGATCAATCATGTATATATTTTTCTTGTATACGTGTGTTTCGATGATCCTGTATAATTTTTGCTTTCTATCTTTAGAAACAGGCAGGGTGTATAGTTATAAGCAACTCTTTTTGTGCATTTCTTCAGGGATTTGTCACTTGTAATATTACATGAGAAAACCTACTTTATCTTTTCAGATATTGAAGCAGCTTCTGAAAAAATTGTGATGTATTTTAATATTTAAGTAAATATATACACATCAAAAACATCCATTTTATCAATAAATTCAGTCAAGTTGAAATGTTGGAAAATTGTGCTGACAAAAAAAAACAAGCAGAAGTATGAGCAGTGCAGGTTAAGGATTAAAACTTGCATAATTGAAATAAGGTATTGATTTTTGCACACATATTATGAATAAGGGGTCTGTGTTCAGGTGTGTGTGCAGGTGTGCTGGAGTATGTGAGAGGGAAAAGGAGAGGATAAAAGCACTGAAAAGGTAATAAACTGTGCATAATAACATACATGAATCAAATGATAAAAATGAACCATGTTTCTACTGGTTTGTTGTGTTGGACAGTGGGTATATTCCCCTCATAAAAGTAAATTTGTTTACCTTTGTCATCTCCTTTTTTTTCAAAGCTGAGAAGTGATTTCCCAATGTTCCTCATAATTTCACTTCTCTCATCTTTACATGTAACAATGAATTGTACAGCCCTGGAAAAATATTATTAGACCAAGATTATTAGACCAAGATTCTATAATATAGGTACTATAATATGCATTCAAGCTAATCAAAATGATTTGTCTCTTTATTTCAATGAATGGATAACAAATTCCAGCACTTGTACCTTGCTTTTATGATATTTGATTTTCTTCTTACCACAAAAATAACACTATCAGTAACATTTCTTGGTCTAATAATTATTTCCATGGCTGTATTTCACTGTGAAAGTGAAATCAAGTTATGGAAGAAAGCTATGGAGAGAGAGGGAGAGGGGGGGGGGGGGGGTTACATACAAGCATATCTATGTAACTGGCGAGTGCATGGTCATTGCAGAAAGGAGGGAGGGAGGGGAAAGGAGATAGGAATAGAGTTAGAGAAAGCATAATATCGAAAAATGGAAGAGAAAAGGGCTTGCTGCTTAAAAGGAAGAGAGGGAGAGAGAGTATAAGAGTATCCATAAAATTAATGAGTGTATATTGCAGTAAAGTTAGAGGGAAAGAGGGAGGAAAGAAATAATTTTATATAGTGCATGTGTGTTTGATCGAGAGAGAGAGTAAGTACAACATTGTGTCAGAGAGTGAGAGAGGGGGAGAGGGAATAAAATGAGAAAAAAGAAAAAGTAACAAGAATGAAAGGGTTATAGACAGTAGACAATGAATCCAAGTTCATTCATAATCTTCCATCGACCCTATTTAATTTTGCGCGTGCGCTTTTTGTATTTTTCTTCGTCTACTCACAGATCGATTAAGCATGTTACGTAATACGTAGGATAGCTGTATGTAATGACAGGTGCAGCATGCGTCCAGCAGTAATCTTATTCAAGTCGGTTTCACTTAGATTGTAAACTTGTAATCCTTAATCACGCCCCCTTTGCTTGGATGCAAACTCAAATGTTTCATTTAAATTATGTAAATTGGTATTTTTAATGGTCGATTCGGTTTATAAAGTGCAGTAAATGATTTTATATATTTTGTTTTATAGTTGTATGAAACTCGACTCTGTTATTAAAAGATTCTTATTTAAGAAAATAAAAACCCATACCCATTATGATGCACTCTGTTCAAATGAGGCAGAACTATATATAAGGAAATTATATATTCGATGATATTATTTAGGATATTATAGAATGATTCTTATTAAAAGTTAATTTAAAAAGTAAAGCAAATCTTAAAATCATGATAATGAAATGCTGATATGATGGCTTCCGAAGAAGACTAACTCCGCAGCCCCGCCCACTGCTTCCATATTATAACAATCAGCAGCCACTTTGCATATGAACTAAATACGAGACGAAGCTTCAAAGCGTACCGGCGAATCGAACACTCGTGAAATTCATCTTTACAGGAAACATAATACTAAAAGGTATGTATTTTATTTCAGTAATGATGATATGTATTTTATAATGTCTTTTGTATGTTAATCTGATTATGCATTACAAAATGTGGAAGTACGAGAACAACTGACAGATCTAGAGAGTATGAGCTGTGCTCCCTTCTTATTGCTCCACACTGTATGTACCAGTAATGTATGGCGGAGCATTCGCACTCCATACCAGCTGTGTTTGCCATCGGACACCACCTGTGCGAGACGCCATGGGAAGCCCGTTGGTGTGCGTGGCGCCGTCTGCCTTTAGTAATACTTGCATTCATACATATATATGTACACACGAAGTGTTAAAAGTAGTCCTTGTGTGTGCCAAAATGTATGCATTCCAACCTGAATCGCATTATGGCAAAACAGTGAATGGTCTGTTTTGTATGGTACCAACACACATAATGCATATAACCTTGTAAAAATTGTAGTAGGGTATAAACATTAAAATGAAGTTTATAAGAAAATCAAAACTATTTATTTTAAAATCAATCCAGTGAGTGACAAAATGTTTCAAAGAAGGATAAGGTTTAAAATTAGAAAAGAAACATCAGATGATCAGACAGTGGAGAAGGGGAGGGAACAGGACAGAAAATGATAAAGGAAAATAAAGAGATGGAATGTGTGTGTGTGTATGGGGGTGTGTGGGTGTGTGTGTGAGAGAGATAGGAAGAAAGATAATACTTAATAGTCAAGTTTACTTCTACTTTTTTCTAGCACAAGTTTTTATATTTTTTCTTCTTGTTGGATGTGAAGGTTATAAAAATAATAAGTTTATATGGTTCAGTTGTAGTCTACAATATTTGTATTCATCAATCCCAATAAACATGTCTTTTTTTCATCACAATCTTATTTATAGTTTATGTAGATAGTCCAACAAAAACCTTGCTCTTTGTAAAAGGTATTAAATTATCTTCAGGTGGATCAGTAAAATAATGAATGCAAAATATTTGAAATCACCTTACAATACTTGTAACAGGACAGTAGAATCAGAGTGTGTATTGCCAGAGGAAATAAAAATGCAAAAGGAAAATGGCTACAAGTATGCACAGATGCTAAACTGCACATGAACCATTTTAGTCAGGACTACAAAATCTACATGAAGTCATGAGAAACTCTTGTTGGAATCTGTATAAAATGTGTTATATTAATTAAAGCCAGATTCTATCTCACAGGTTAATAGTATCATGACTATAAATTTCAAACACCTTTGGAGTACCCTTTTGTGGTAATTATCTGTATATTTTCTGCTGAAGATTAAGGCAGTATATTTAATGTGTCTTTTACTTGGAACTTCATTACTTTTAATTGAAAATTTCAAACAAAATGAGATTGGCACCTAAACTGTTCTACAAAATCTGATTGTATTTGATAAATGTTTGCTTCGCCTTAATCCATTTAGGTTTTAATATAAAAATATAAAGTGCACTTCTGAACCCTATTTCATTTCAGCCCACATTTAACTCTGTGTGTCAATATTGTCATAGTTATTATGTAAATATACCAACCTTTGACATTTCGAAAGTTTACTCAAAACTAAACTTATTTGCTCAGTGATACCAATCAATGGGTATTGGGTAATCAAGTGTTATCCATGCTGTGGTTTGATGTTATTTACCTATATTACTCAAGTGGGCTGACCCACTTCATGTTTGACTGTGACTTAGAGAAAGTATTTCATTTTTTTCAAAACAAATGTCTCTGTTAATTTTGTCACATTTATATTACACTGTTTTCTCTCTTATTAACAGTTCTATGTTATAGATTGAAAAAAAAAAGTTTTTATATTAAATTCTATCCATCAGAACAAAATGAACAACAGTATTGTAATGTTCTACATATTTACAAATTTGTTTAATAGTGTATAATTGATTTTGCCAGAAAGTGTACGTACATGTACACGTAAGAACTTAGAAGTTGATCAATGTAAAAATAGGACAATCACCCATTGATAGTTTTTATAAATTTTAATTTTGCACTTTCAAAATGCAATATATTTAATAGCGTGTAATGACATTCATCGTGTATTTAAAGTTTAATGTTTTTTAAAAGAAATACTGGTATAATTGCAGGATACTTGTTTGGTAATGAGGGCAGATGACTGTACATATATGTAGTAAGACAAATGGAACAGGAAGATGATTTGGCAAAAAATTAAAGTGAGGGTATGGCAATGTAATTTGGACCAGCATTGTAATTCATGCTGGCACCTTCCTTTTTATTTACATAAATGCATACACTGCTCACTGCACATAGTATATTACAGCTTGGAGCTAGAAAATGTACCCATGTTTGCCCATGATCAATTATGCATGTCATAAGCAGTGTGTGATTGCATAGAGACAATACACATACATTGCCCTATGAGAGAGGTGACACCTGTCATACCCTAGAGATGTATTATCTAGTCTGTAGAACTAATTGGAATTCAGATTTATCATGGAGATAAATGTGTGTAAAGGCTGATAGTGTGCAGATAAAACAAGCTCTGTGCCTAATATCATCCTCCCTTGGGAGAATCTCTGTTGCTTCAGTATAATTCTACGTGGAGAATTTTTTATTTTGTTTTCAGAATCAGATCATTTAAGTGATGATGATCTTTATAGGGTTTATTTAGCACATTGAAATAGATTGATACAAATCATACATCAGGAAATTCAGACCAGGGGTCTACTTTTCATATTTCATTACGATGAATGTGATGCATTTAAACAAATCTAGATGTTTATTTATTGACCTTATAATGATGAGTGAGTGAGATGATAAGATGTAGGATTATTGGTCATGAGACATTTAGACCTCTTGAGGGCTCCATGAAATGTCAGATTCGTGACAGAGACACTGTACAAGAAGGCTTGGCTCAGCAGTCTTCAACAGAACATCTACAACTAGCTACATTGTACATACATGTACCTGTACATACTCCTACTCTTGTATCATGTTGTAATAATGTAGTTTCCTCACTCCTAGAACAGGCTGTACTCATCCTTTATGTTTATCTTTCCTCCATGAAGCATAATAGACATTCATAATGCTGTTATCAGCTGGAAAAAAAGATACAATCTTTCCTATCAATTCATTTCTGTATAAAATTTCCATTATTTTTCACGCCAAGATTAACTCTAAAGAACATGTTGGTGCTGAGACACCGTGATATGATCAGCTAAAAATATGGATGATCTTTTGTATCATATTATTTCTGTATAAAAATTCATTTTTTTTCTATGGTTGATTTGTGCTAATACATGCCAAGATTAACTCTTAACATCTAGGAATTGAGACACTGGATAGTATTTTCAAGGAAAGGGATTATCATTCAGTGCCAAAATTACATATTGGGGTTGTGGAGTGAGAAATATCTTGCATCAGTATTTCTAGGCCCATCAACTTGAGTCATGAGTCATGTTTGTGTTTTTTGTGGTGTGATATTTTGGTCATACCATGAGGTTGGGGCAAACATTGTGAGGATCGATGTCAAGGCGAGTGTGATACATGTATATACCCTTGTGTCCCATGAAAGAAAAGTTATTCAATACGATGAAACCTAGTTCCTCAATTTTTACCATTACATGTCTTTGTGTTTTTGTATTGACTTCAACATAAAACGCAGAAAGAAACCATAATTTGGTCCTTACCAAAGCATTTTGCAAGGGCTGCACGCATACATCCATTGTCTTAACCTCTGCGTATTTAATGCTTATTCACTTTTTTACGTGTTCACACACCCCAAGCCATGAGATATTGAAAAATTACTGCATGGTCATCCGGGTATTTCTGGGCAAACCATGAGATACACCAATTTTTCTGAAAATCCTTCATACAAATGATAATAAAATATATCATCTGAAGACAATTCTTCAGGTAAGAACTACCTGCATAAATAAACATTCTACTTGTCAAAAACCTGGTTTTGCTATCAGGGAGGAAAGGTGTTAACAGAAGATTTCCTATTCATTGCTTAGGGCAGATTCTGTGACACTGAATATGTTATTCATGATAAATCTCAGTAGCTTGCAGCGGAGTAGGAGGTTTTACAAACACCCACAGCTCAAAGCTGAAATCACAAACACTTTGAATGGATAGAGGTGAAGGGTGGAACCTCCAACATTATACTCCTGCAACATTTGCTCTGGGCTCTATTTCATCAAAGATATTAAGGGATAGGTTAAGTTTACTTACAATTGGGGTTTACTTTAGATTTAGGATTAGATATAGTGTCTGCTTGATTCATCATTTTCCATGAAATGCCAAATTATTGGCATAATATGAATTACATTTTAGAAAGATGCATGCTTCTTAAAAATAAAGAAACAATAACCCAGGGCAGAAAAAAACGACATACCCAAGTTATTTAGTAAAAATAGATTAAAGCGTTAAGATATTGCACAATGATCTGCTAAAACAGTTATACAATATGATGAGCTGACTAGGACTACATCAGAAAACTAGCATTTATCTTTTTATGGTGCAAATAGGGTATAAATAGCAAGAACAGAAAGAGGGATTTTGTTTTGATTAAGTAAATCTGTCAAATATGGTAACAGGCTGTTTTTTAACTAATTGGTTTTACATTTAAATTGGTGATAGGAACCTGACGCGATGATATCTTAATTTATCTTTTGGCAGGTAGCCAGGTCTGACAAACAGGGTTTAAAGATTTAGCAAATTTTCATTGCATTGTTACTCTTCTGTCCTCTATAGAGTGGGTAAATTGCATATTTGACATGCATTTGTATATGAAACATAATGTTATCCTAAAATATTAATAGCAAACTCTATGTTGTATTCTTTCAGTGTTATTCTTTTGTTCACACTGCTTTGAATCACTGGAGCACAATATTCCAATATTGGTCGTACATACATGTAGCCTGTAGTTATTTAATCTTTCACAGTTAAATAGAATTTTTTCAAATTGTTTCCTCAACATATACAGTTGTCTATTCCACATTTTCACAATTTTTTTACTTTTGTTTGTGAAATTCTAAAAAACTCTATGTTGTATTCTTTCAGTGTTATTCTTTTGTTCACACTGCTTTGAATCACTGGAGCACAATATTCCAATATTGGTCGTACATACATGTAGCCTGTAGTTATTTAATCTTTCACAGTTAAATAGAATTTTTTCAAATTGTTTCCTCAACATATACAGTTGTCTATTCCACATTTTCACAATTTTTTTACTTTTGTTTGTGAAATTCTAAAAAAACGTGCTATCTGATTTATTATCCAGGGTCTTATATGCATACAAGCTACTTTCTTAATTGGAATGTTATGTTCCAATCGATCAGTTGTTTTTTAAATCTGTACAAACAATAATTCAGATTTATTGTTATATGCATTTGATAATGTCACCTACAATGTGATATTTTTGGGAACCCATATCACAAGTTTGTTTTCACTCATTTATCAGTGGGTTTGTGTTTTTTATCTTGAAACTGATGCCATTCTCTTCCAGGATAATAATGATAATAATAATAGCTCTTTCTTGTACTATAGTGCCTTACCAGTTACAGTGTAACCGAACAAAGCGCTTACAACATTATTACCCCGTCACTGGATTCAGTTGAGATTCAGTTGCAGTAATCGTTTCATTAGAAAGATGCTTTATTTCCCTTACTTAGAATAGTTGTAGAGGTGATATATGCTCTAGATACAGCATCCATTGGAATATATCTAATTTCATACATACACTATTCACTTCCACTCTCCCCCAATAATTTATTGTTCTGCACTTATTATATGTATACAACTTTTTATTGTTATATTTATGTTCATCATATATTTCTCAATATGTTACAGGACTACAATGTAAAACAGCATCTGTGCTGATTGTTTTATCCTGTTTTAATATATTCTAATAAATAAATGAATAAAACAATATAAATCAGTCAGTTTGTCTCATTAGAAATAGAAATATGTGATGATTAATACCTTGTGACATGAATGTTTCTAAATCAAGGCCTTCTCTAATGTCTCCTTCTGTTTAACATGTATGACATTGTAATAACCAACCTTTATCAACCTTTATCAACCAGGGAACTGTAGACTATATTTTGTGGCAAAGTGCTGTGACAAAGTCTTTGTTAAGGTGGTGAATTCAATTACAGCTTGGGCAGTCTATACCATTACAGCTGCATTACTAATGAGATTCAAAGAGGATCCTATTAGCATTGGGTCCTAACCCATCACGTTCCCCCTTTCTCTTTCCTCCCGTTATTTCCTTTTTTCCCTTTCTGTTCCCTTTTCTTTGTCAAGAACTCTTTCTTTCACTCTCCTACCTCTCTCTCTTGCTGGCATTCCTTTCTCCCTTGCTGGCATTCCTTTCTGTCAACTATAGATCTAGCCATTATTTTTACTACTTTTTCTCTGGCTTGTGTTCCATATACTGTTTAGACATTGCTGTTGATTTATGATATTCTCATATTGCTGTGTTTTTGGTGCAGCATTTCTGGAGAAGATTGCCTTTATAAGAATAGATTGAATATTTTTTTTTTTTAGAATCGTATTTGTTTTTATAATATCAGTCTAATATATTCTGACGCAGATAACACTCATTTCATTGCTAGTGTAGTGGATTCTTTTTTCAATGTCAGTTGCCCTTTTCATTATGAATTATGTTGCATTTTTTTGGTTCTTTTTTCTGTTTAGAATAAATATATCTTTATATTGGTCACTTTCAGTCCACCTCGTTATCTCTCAATATATATATATATATTCCCTCACATGCTGTTATTCACTTTCTGTCTTAATCTCTCTCTTCCTCTCTCTCTCACACACACACACACACACACACACACACACTCTTACTCTCTGCCTCTCTGATTTACTCTCCATCTGTATCTGTGCTTGTGTCATCTCTTTGGGTGTCTATGGATCAATGATTCTGATGATAATGAGATTCTCTTAACCACCATGCACAGTGAGCTAGCTAGCTAGCTAGCTAGCTAGGCAGGCAAGCAGGCAGGCAGGCAGGCTGGCAAGCTAGATGAAAGATGAATCAATGTTTATTAAGCATGCAATTTCAGTGTGTGCATTAGTGCGGCTACGTGTGGGTACGTGTGGGTGTGTGGGTGCGTGCCTCTGCGTGTATGTGTGTGTGTGCCTATGAGTGCGTATCTAGGTACAGGTAGTTGTATGGAGGTGGTTAGCGGTGGGCACACACACTTACTCCTTCAGTTGCTCAATCGAGCACTCTACCATCTATTTTAGTGCAGAGCTCTTTCAGAATCGGTGAACTGCTTAAAAGGAATCTAGCTGAATGCATTAATACAGGATTATTGATGTATAGGGCAGGGACTCCATGCTGTATATGGCCACCACCGCCCTGCTAACGTAGCTTATTAATGTTCATTCTTATTGAAATACATTGACTGAGCAATCTTGATATTAACACTATATTCTAATATCTAGCAGCTGGACATAATATCATCTAGTTTGGATAAGTACTTGTTTATTTGGTTAAGGATAATTCTCATCAGGATACAGAGAGGATATATTTCAAGGATTGGATAGTTGCATTTCTTCTAGTCCGAGACAGATAGGAACATCTCTCTGTTGTTTGTTTGTAGAGGATGAGACACGAAGCAGGAGTACAGGTAAAGTGTAAACAGAAAGAATTTCAAGGTGGCCAGCAAATAATTCATAATACATGTATCATAATCCTAAGCTGCTGAGATCTTGTAGTTTACATGCATGTATTTCCTTTCATATTGAGGCCCAGCCATTTTATAAGTGCAAGTTGTATAGTGTAATTTACAATGACACGTAATTATACACACATAAATTATCGACCAAATCATGTAGCAGACGACATCAGCTTTCATAATTGTTTAGTAATATGTTATTGACTAAAAGTAACCCTTGCCTTGGTGTTCATGTTGTAGTTAACATGTATATTAGCCCCCCCCCCCCCTAGAAACTGCATGTTTCTGAAGAGAACACAATAAAGGTTGAGTATATAAGGTAATGGCATGAAATGTCTTTGTATCAGTGCATGTAAATATTTTTTTTCAGGGTACAAACCGGGCCTTCTCATTTTCTACTATACAAACGAAAACTTATGTGTCCATTAAAGTTGCAAAATTTGCCAGTGCTCCTGATTCTTACCATAGAATATGTCCATCATTTGCATTTCACAAAAGTTAATTGTCAATGTCTTCAGGTTTAGGCCTTTATAAGTTGAACTCATTTGACAAAGAGTCTTTTCATCTTTTACACTGACACAAAGACATTTCAGGAACTAATGTAGACTCTCTGATATTTTGACTGGCTAATTGACAAGAATTAAGATAGAAGCTAACATGCAATTTCCGTAGTTTGTTTAGTGTTTATAACAATTTCAAATTTTACATAAGATGGACAAATTAAGAGTGAATATATTAACCATTAGTATAGTCTCAAGGAAATAAGATGAACCTTGACAGATATATCAATAAAAGTATAACGAGAAAAGTATTGAATTGCTATTTTTATAGTACATGTAGCTTTTCTAGATCTCTTAACTGTACCGGAGGGAGTAAATAAATTGTAAAAGGACACCCCTTTGTTTACTGCATTCGATACATCTATATGCATGTAATATGAACATTCTTGACAGGATCTATGTGACATGACATGGTCTTGGACCACTGTATGCATTCACAGTAATGTTACTTTCAAGGAAACTATGTTTTACATGTAATAGCTACGACACAGAAACAAAGGTCTACAGGGGGTTGTTTTCTAGTGTAGAGGGGTGACAAAACAATTGCTAAAATGAATTTAGCCTGCTGTCTATACGTGCCACATAGAGGTCACATAGGGAAACAGAAAATAATATGGCGATTGTATGTAGATATACAGGGCCTTCCTAGACAGGTTCTACAACACAGAATACTTTCTACAAAGAGATACATTATAAATTACCATATTGACCATTATAGACAAGTTTACAAATGTTTGTCACAAAGAATTATTTTGAATCTATAACAACGACTGATACAGAGACTTTCAATCTGCACGAGAAAACCATTTGCTAAAAGATAGAGGCTACATGTATGTAATGTGAATGTAGCAATATAGCTTGGCTTGAACAAATTCAATCTCTTGGCATGTAGCGAACTATCCAATAAAACCTCCTGTGGTTATGACAATAGTGACCTCAGACTAGTAATATGCAATGCTTGTATCAAGTTATATTTGGATCTCAAATTGAAATTCATCCTTACAGACAAGATGATTAAATTTCTTGTGTTGTTTCCCTCACCAGTTTATTGAATCTTGGAAACGGATCCAAAGCAACAAATAAAAAGAGCAAGGAATTGAATGAAAGTAGAAAAAGAAGAATTAAATTTATTGCCTGTGGACCACTGGTAATAATGTTTGTTTTTTTTATTTGTAAATTATTCAGTAGGATTGAATATTCTTAACATGTAACTGTTACAATTTATATGTATATGTTAAGTTTATTCAATGTATATGTTAAGTTTATTCAGTTGGATTGAATAATCTTAACATGTAGATAACTGTTTGAATTTATACACTGTACATGTTAAGATTATTGAGTATGATTGAATTTTTCATGAGAATATATATGCCATGGGTAATGTCATAAAGCTAGCCATCGGTATTGATTTTGTGTAAATGAATCATACAGTATTGACAGCAATGCTTTTTACCTGTTTGATAATGCAATAATTTTTGCAGAATAATGATATGTATCATCCTGCCTCCCCAGTAGATGTTGACATGTTCATCAAATCAGTGATTATGAAGCTTTGTGGTGAGTCAAGAAACATGTACAAAGCAGTAGCTAAATATCAAACCATCATCTCAAAAACTAAAACTGTAAAATTTTCGTGATGCAATTTGATAACTTGAGTAAAAATGTATTCTAAAATTCTTATCTGTTTCTTTCATCTCTGATAGAGCTTGAAATCTTAACAGAAATATCAAGTGAGCTGTGAATAATATGCTTCCACTAGGAATGACAGTTTTATGTCATGCAATAACTTTGTTCTCTTACGTTCTTGTCTTGTGAAGATATGAAACTTCTTTTCCGTCTTGATATCTTCTATAAAATATAAACTTATCTCATGCAAGATTTCACTCTAGCATTTTCTAAATGAAACGCATAGATTCTTTTATTTTGATGAATCATGCAATACATGTATTTATGTCCCAACAATCACACTGAAAAGTTTTGTATGTGTTGAATATAAAATGTATAGATTCATTACTTTACCCAATCCTCAAATCGATAGTTCCTTCTTTTGTTTATTCATAAATATTATGTTCATCAATCTTGAAAATGATTATGGACAGTTAAGAAAATTGATATCTTTTAAGGAACATGTGTGAAAAAAAATACAACCCCCCCTCATTTAAAATTGATATAAGAGCACTTGTTAATTATTACAATACAAAAGGGAGGATGTTGCATGTCATTCACCTATAGATGGTCTTAACCTTTCATCTAACTGTTTCTGTTGAACCAAGAGTGTCTTAAAATCTGTTCATGCAGTTTCTAGCAATGGTTTTCCAAGATTTACAGGGATTTATAGGGACAGTATTAGGTATAATATTAATATTTTTAACTCAGCTTTATATCTTTCAGTACCATTACCCTTTACACCATTATGTATATTGAAAAAGGCGAGTGAATATTAAGAGTGAATATTGAGAGTGAAAGTAAACATGGATGATGAAATGCAGTGAGGAGTGATGAGATCTTATTAGTCTTATTACCAAGCTCCATCTCATGAGATTGGATATAATGATGCGAGAGATGCAGGTCTCTTAACAGATAGAGTATCAATTAAGCTATCATTGGAAAGATGGTCAGTCAGGGGGAGCTAGATGCATCACCAATCAGAGATATAAAGTGCACTTCTTTGATTGAATACTTGAGAGAATCCCATTTTAAATTCTTTAACCTTTTCATGACAGGAATTCTTTAAGGGCTAAATAGATCAGATTTTGTTCTTCAAATTGTCAACAATAATATTTTTCTCTTAATTGCTACATGGTTCTAATTGTGTTGGCAATTTAAGGATTTTAAAGCTTACATTCTCCTTTTTAAAACTCCTGGAATCAAACGCAATATGGTCATGCAACAAAAATAGACACAGTGTGTGTAGAAAGTTTAGCTCTTTCTGCTCATGCTTATGGAATATATTTTAGAGCTCTGAATCAAAGTTTATTGAGCCATACCACAAAATGTAGAGTGTTGTCGCGAATCTCGACCATGAACGAAATTCACGAGTTTCAAGCTCACAAACATTCCTGCATGGCCTTACATTATTATCAAAAAATTGTGATTTAATTGGCTTTAATAATTTTTCACTATTGTGTTATGTGCTATAATAGTTGAAGAAATATACATGGGCCCAGTTGCGGATCCAGGATTTGTATAAGGGGGGGGGGGGCACACAAATGCAGGTTTGTCGCCAGACCTCCAAAATTCGCTCAGTGGGGGGGGGGAGGGGGTTATGGGGGTCCAGTTTCCCTCCATAAAGGGGGGGGGGAAACAAATGCATACTTTTCTTCCAAAAAGGGGGGAGGGGGGCACAAAATGTAGAGTGTTGTCGCGAATCTCGACCATGAACGAAATTCACGAGTTTCAAGCTCACAAACATTCCTGCATGGCCTTACATTATTATCAAAAAATTGTGATTTAATTGGCTTTAATAATTTTTCACTATTGTGTTATGTGCTATAATAGTTGAAGAAATATACATGGGCCCAGTTGCGGATCCAGGATTTGTATAAGGGGGGGGGGGAGGGGCACACAAATGCAGGTTTGTCGCCAGACCTCCAAAATTCGCTCAGTGGGGGGGGGGGGGGGAGGGGGGTTATGGGGGTCCAGTTTCCCTCCATAAAGGGGGGGGGAACCAAATGCATACTTTTCTTCCAAAAAGGGGGGAGGGGGGCACGGGCCGGATGTGATGCCCCCCCCCCCCCTCCCCCCAATATCCGCCACTGCATGGGCCAGACCAGTGAAGAGGTTAGCTACATGTGCTCGGTCTATATACATGAACAGATGACAGCTAAAGTTGCTATACAGAAGGATATCATTACAAGAATACAAACTAATTAATTGTTCTATATCTTCCCAAATCTAATTAATGGTTGTCCGTGACAACTCTACAAACAAAGCACCTAAATGCATGCTGTTTGATTCTCCATACTGATACCTGTATAAATTCAAATTCTGCCTGGGAAACAAGGTCTTATTTAAACCATGTTGGTAATAATATGACAATGCAGACATGTACTATTAGTAATGAATATAGGCCTAAATAAGAATGGCTGACAAAGTACACGCTGCTTTCAGTCACTGATTGAAATATTGATTTGTTTTGATTATTACTAATTTGAATCAACATATTACTTAATATTATCCAAATTGCAACTGTGGTTATAAAATATTTCTAACTGTTGTGCACTTGGCGATTTAGGAGGAGAAGTAAGCTTGAGGCCCCCCCCCCCCCCCCCCCCACATCCCCCTTCTTTGCTCTCTTCTCATTGTGTCCTAGTTAGCAGTGTATTGATTACATAGTCCCATGTACATGTATAATTGAGTGTATTTATAATTGAGTGTGTTTATGAGGATACTACCAGCATATTATAACCTTCCTGCTAGCTATTCATCAATCCAATACAAACACAAGTACATGTACATGTGTGACAGGATGAAAATATCAGATCGTATATCAGACATTGTACAATCTGCTCATGATTAATTTTTGAAATGTGTGTGTGACAGTGTGTGCATGTATGTATCCTATGTGGAATATATAATTGTGCATAGTCATTATTCTGTGGCACTCTTATAAACAATCAATAAATTGATAAATAAATAATATTTGAGCAACTTATATCATTTGTTGACAGTGGTATGAAACAATTCTGAATGATAGATACTTTTGTTTGCACACCTTGTGGAGTTGTATCAACAAGTAACCTAATATCTAGCCCATTACTACATATATTCCTCATACAGTATAATAATTTGTACCCAGCTTGGTTTTTATGCTTTTCTAGGATTAATTGTATACCTACTTTATGATTGTCATAATTGTATATATTTGTTTTCTACTCTGTAAAAGATTTTGTAAAGTTCTCGGGCATTGGCCATAATGAAATTTTAACAATAATCCACTTCAGTTCAATTTAATTAAAAACCAATAACCTTTTCTTTTGCTTGTTCTAGAAAGAAACTTTTGTATACATTGAAGTGATGACATGGTGTTGCTGGAATGTTAATGCATATCAGTCTGGCTGTTTACTAAGATAAGGTTAAATTGCTTCTCCTGCGGGAAAGATTTTAACATTAAATAAGATTTCTCTAGGCAACATTCAGTGGAGTTCTCATGATGTAAAATCGGCCTCGTATTTACTTTACCCTTGATTTAAAGTTTATGTAGGAAAAAATGACTATATGATAAACATTCCAAGGCACCCTATTGGAATACAAATTCATTTGATATTTGTTATGACAATAATTATTACAGTTTGTTTTTCAAATTGGCAGCAATAATTAGCTTGAGCGATAGACCCTAAACAGTGATCCCGCTTAATAGTCTCTCCGCGAACTTGCAGTCTCGTATATATTTAATAAACACATAACCTTATTAAATACCTCGTGAACAAACCTGGCATGTAAAATGTTACCAATTTATTACAAAGTGGCACGGTCAATTGAAAAAAGCTGCGATCAATCGACCACACATACACCACTATTTTTATATATATCGCACTTCACAACCGATATAAATGTCACCACTAGCATTGAATGCAGAGGGTTGTTTGACATGAAGTTGGGATTACATCATAAGGTTATATGCAACGTTTGTGAGTTCGCGAAGTGACCTTGGGCGTTCGGAGAGACGCCTATGCGTGATCACTGTTTAGGTTCTTTCACTCCAGCTGATATTTTTCTTTTAGTGCTACATGTTTCTAATAATAAACTAATGTTTTGAAAAACAATAATAGGAATAATCAATTTTATAGAAAAGTTTTAAAAATTGCAAATTTTGATTGAAGAAACCAATGATTTTGAACCTCTCGATGTGTACAGCAGTCAATTTAAGGAGTTTTAAAGCTTATTCTCTTTTTTGAAATTCCAGGCATCAAATGCAGTATGGTCATCACTCATGCAACAACAATGGACATAGTGTGTCCAGAAATTTTTGCTCTTTCTACCCATACATGTAGTATATTCTTTACAGCTCTGAATCAAGAGTTATTGAGCCAAACCACAAAATGTGGTCAATAGAACTGTTTACAAAGTTATTCAAATTTATGGATGTTTCTTACTTTCTTTCCTGGGGACCTAGTAACGAGGTATTCCATTAACCTTTTATTAATGAATGAACTACAATACTTGGAATCCAGTTTGCATACATTACTTGTTGCTGTGTCTGACAGCCTCTGACAAGCTTAATTTCTGGTTGTCAAGACCAACCTTTTTTTTTAAAGTATGCATAAAATTTAAACATGTCTATATGGCTTTTGCTAAACAGTCGGGTAACGTCGCGTCGCGTTGGTAGAAATTTTCGAACATTTTTCAGGAAGGCGTCTTCACGGGACAAATTGAAAAAGAGTCCATCTCAGTATGATTTTTCCCGTTTTCAGGCTAAAAACGACAGGCTAAAAACGACAAACAAGGGAATAAAGAAAACAATAGAAGGATAATGCAAAGAAAAACATGAACTATAAAGAGAGAATAGAAGGGTAGGAAGGATGGAAGAAAATATGATGAAAGGAAACAAAGAATACGACAAAAGGAAATTTGGAAAGTAAAAATAAGTGGATAAAAACAAAGAATAACATAAAGAAAGATAGAGACATAAATGATAGAAGATAAAGATATTAAGAGTAACATAAGGAAAGATATAAGAGAAGATGATAATTTGAATAAAGGAATAACATAACGAAAGAAAAGATGAAAGGAAAACAAAATGATAGGATAAAAGCAAAGAATGTTTTAAGGAAAGTAAGTAAAGGTGGGAAGCAGAAAATGATTTTAAAAAGAATAATATGAAAGATAGAGAGAGAAATGATAGGATAAAAAAAGTTTAACTTATATAAAGAAAGACAGAGAGAGAGAAATGATAGAAGGATAAAGATTAACGTGAGGAAGGTGGGGGAGAAAATGATAACAGGAAACAAAGAATATCATAACGAGAGGAAGGATGGAAAGATTATTGATAGAAGGATAAAAGCAAGAAATGACAAAGCGAGAGATAGAGAGAAAAATGATAAAAAGATAAATATAAACATGAAGAAAGGTAGAAGAGAAGATGATAAAAGGGAACAAAGAATAACAAAGTGAAGATGGAAAGCAATAAAAAAAAAAGAGGATAAAAAAAATAAATATAAACAGTATTATGACAGATGGAAAATAAAATGATAAAAGCAATAAAAGAATAATGTAATGAAAGGAAAGGTGGAAAGAAAAAATTAATAAAAGGATTAAAAACAACTGAATTAGTAATTACGCGATGCGTAATGTCCCCGCCAGAAGTGTAGATCTGTGGAATGGCTGTAAATTTATGTAATTTTTGATAGAACCTTGAAGATAAATGTGAGAAATGAATTATCAAATTAATGTTTTATGATTATAAATGCATTTTCTGTTGATTTTGAATAAATTACAATAAATTTGCATAATTAATGAATTTCAAAATTCTGTGTAGAGGTTTGACAGCCCCTACCCAGCCCTATCAGATAAAACAATCAGATTCAAAATACGGTGTGAAATAGAGGAGAAGTAGCATTTTCGTCGATTTTGAAAAAAATTTGCATAAATTTTGCATAATTGATGAATTTCATGATTTTGTGTAGAAGTTTGGAAACCCCCACTCAGCCCTATCAGATAAAACAATCAGAATCAAAATCGGCCAAGAAATGACGGAGAAGTAGCATTTTCTAACTTTTTGAGCACACACGGACGACGGACACACGGACGGACGGACACACACACGCATTTTATCCTATCATTTCTCTCTCTATCTTTCATATTATTCTTTTTAAAATCATTTTCTGCTTCCCATCTTTACTTACTTTCCTTAAAACATTCTTTGCTTTTATCCTATCATTTTGTTTTCCTTTCATCTTTTCTTTCGTTATGTTATTCCTTTATTCAAATTATCATCTTCTCTTCTATCTTTCCTTATGTTACTCTTAATATCTTTATCCTTCTATCATTTATGTCTCTATCTTTCTTTATGTTATTCTTTGTTTTTATCCACTTATTTTTACTTTCCAAATTTCCTTTTGTCGTATTCTTTGTTTCCTTTCATCATATTTTCTTCCATCCTTCCTACCCTTCTATTCTCTCTTTATAGTTCATGTTTTTCTTTGCATTATCCTTCTATTGTTTTCTTTATTCCCTTGTTGGTCGTTTTTAGCCTGAAAACGGGAACAATCATACTAAGATGGACTCTTTTTCAATTTGTCCCCGTGAAGACGCCTTCCTGAAAAATGTTCGAAATTTTCTACCAACGCGACGCGACGTTACCCGACTGTTTAGCAAAAGCCTGTCTATATTGTCTTGAAAGGATTGACCTTACATTAGTGTTGAGCTATGTATACATGTACATACACAGCATCTCCTATGATAAGAGGGTTGCATAGTACGCAGAGTTAGTACATTATATTGGTTTGATCAATGAGCTCAAAACTATTGCTTAAATCCTACAATTCATAATATTCACTGCATCCATATTATGCATGTACATATTTCAGACACTTACGCACAAACATCACACACACACACATGCACACACACAATGTAAGCCATTTGATTAGACCCTTATCCTTATGTGCCTGTAGCCTCATTTAGAGTATCATGTGAAATAGAAGCTGGAGTAACTAGAGGCTTTATGGTTTTTTTAACCATTTGAGGGTCTGCAGATTTTGATTGTTCGAACATGTGTGCCTGATCGCACATGAATAATGTGTCATTTTAAGTTTTAGAGTAACAAATATTCTATTTCAAAAGTATATTTATTGCAAGTTAATATGGGAGGCTGGATACCAGATGTCTTTACTATGTGTTACTGGTGTGGATATTAGACTGAACATTCTAAATGTCTTTCTGAAAGGAATCATTGCTCTCTGAATAAAGATGTTAACTTTGAGTGAACCATTTCTTAATTTAGCAGCGGTAAGTAACATTTTAGGCTGAAGTGATCGTCTTCATAGACTTGGTTAACTGTTTTGTGTATTTTGCAGTTTTTATCTTATCATTGAGGCTTTAGTTGAAGGATGTTTGTTGAGTAATCTTAAAAATCACCATTAAAATATTTGTTGGATTAGCTTGTCTCCTTCAAGTGACATATTTTATCAACTTTGCATTCATGTGAAGTGCTTCTGAATTCCATGCCTTTGTAAATGGTCATTAGATGTATGAGAGGGTGAAAGACTATGGAGTTCCACTTTTTCTCAAGCTTCTTTGGTGGCCTATACATGTAGCTGTACAAGCTCCTTGGCTTATCAGTCTGGTACTGGCCTACGGAGCTGTACATGGGATGCATATACTGTGTGTGGAGGGAGATATCAACCAAAAAAAAATAGATCTAAATATCACCACTTCTCACATAATGTGAGCCATTCAAACCACCTTCGGAGTTTGCTAAAGGGGTTACCATCCAGGATCAACAAAGATTATAAAAATTAAATGATTAAAAAAGAAAAAAAAAGCGGCAGGTGTGATCAGGTTTTTTTTTACCTTGCACGTGTAATTTGCATATATATATATGAGACTACACAAATCTTACCTTGGGTAGTCCCATATATACATGTACAAGTTACTAATGCAAGGTTAAAAAAATCTGATCACACCTGATCTTTTTCTTTTTTTCTTTTTTATTCATTCAATTTTTACAATCTTAGTTGATCCTGGAAGGTAACTAGAGCAGGTGCCAGGGGGGTCAACCTAGCTGGAAAGGAAACCAATTTTCATGTGTATGGGTATATAGAGTACATATTCCCATATAATGAAACGGTCGTCTGGCATGTTCCCTGTGGTGGGTGTGGCCTGTGGGTGTGGCCTGGGGGAGTGGTCAAAGTGGTCAAAAAAATGAGCTAGATTAGCTGGAAAGGAAACCCTATGGAACCCATATGAAAAGATGCGCCATTGTCCCAAGATACATGAATGGATACTGCCAGACATTTTAAGTGGTGGGCGGTGCCCGCCAGACGCCCCCAAAGGGGGTCCAAAAATGAGCTAGATTAGCTGGAAAGGAAACCCTAAGGAACCAATGGGATATTGTTCGGCAGAGTCCAAATATACACAAATGATCACTGCCAGACGTTTTAAGTGGTGGGGAGTGCCTGCCAGACGCCCCTAAAGTACCCCACCCCAAAATAATGAGCTAGATTAGCTGCAAAGGAAACCCTATGAAACCCATATGAAAAGATGCGCTATAGTCCCAAGATACATGAATGGATACTGCCAGACATTTTAAGTGGTGGGCGGTGCCCGCCAGACGCCCCCAAAGGGGGTCAAAAAATGAGCTAGATTAGCTGGAAAGGAAACCCTAAGGAACCAATGGAATATTGTTCGGCAGAGTCCAAATATACACAAATGATCACTGCCAGACGTTTTAAGTGGTGGGGAGTGCCTGCCAGACGCCCCTAAAGTACCCCACCCCAAAATAATGAGCTAGATTAGCTGCAAAGGAAACCCTATGAAACCCATATGAAAAGATGCGCTATAGTCCCAAGATACATGAATGGATACTGCCAGACAATTTAAGTGGTGGGCGGTGCCCGCCAGACGCCCCCAAAGGGGGTCCAAAAATGAGCTAGATTAGCTGGAAAGGAAACCCTAAGGAACCAATGGAATATTGTTCGGCAGAGTCCAAATATACACAAATGATCACTGCCAGACGTTTTAAGTGGTGGGGAGTGCCTGCCAGATGCCCCTAAAGTACCACACCCCAAAATAATGAACTAGATTAGCTGGAAAGGAAACCCTATGAAACCCATATATAAAGCTATAGTCCCAAGATAAATGGATATTGCCAGACATTTTAAAGAAGATCTGAGTTAGCGGGGCACTTAACCGCCCCCATGTCGAATAATTCAGAAATTCCGCCTCCTCATAAGTGGCATATCGGAGAATATTTTTATCACTTTGGGGGCTCCATAGACCCCTTTATCATTTTCTGTGCATCAATGTGCACCCCTAATTCGATGAGATATCTATCAAAGATCATTCCTGTGAAATTAAAAGAAATTTAAAGAAGATTTGAGTTAGCGGGACCACTTAAACCGGGAATTGGGGATAACATCGCTAGTCATAAGGACAGTGGCTCATAAGGACCGCTATTCATTACGTGTAATTCCCCTTACCTGTAGGATCACTATTCATAAAATCATAAGGAGCATTATTCATAAGGATTGCTTTTCATAATTATCAGAAGGGGGTTGCTATTCATAATCAACGAAAAGGGTCATTACTCATAAGGGCCGCTATACATAATACAGATACAGGGTGGCTATTCATAATACCAAATCGGGGTCGTTAATTATAAGGGTCGGTACTCATAATCGAAGAAGAGGGTCGCTATTCATAATAGTAGAAGGAAAAAAAATATTGAGGTGTGGGGGGGGGGGGGTGGCCTGTATTATTATTACCCTCCTCCCCCCCCCCCCCCCCCCCCCCCGATATTTTGGATTATGATACATTAACTTAAAACTAATAATTATCCAAACTCTTGATGTTTGATCTTAACGATTAGAAGTAAGGAAATAAATGCAATAATTTCAATGCGAAAATATCGAAGAAAATTCGTTCGCTCGCATTGTTATTTTCAATTAATGGTTAAGGGGGTTTGTCCATTGGTGTAGATCCGGGCATTTCTTCTTTTCATTAAAAACCATTTTGGGATGCACTTAAATATGAATTATTTATTTGCCTTGTTTTCTACCCTTTTATCTTTTTTTTAGTACGTTACTGCGTTAGTCTTGAATTTTCTCTCTCTTTTCTTACCCCTCCCCCCTCTCACTCTCTCTTATTCTTATAGCTTCTCCACTTTTCTTTCCTTCTTTACCCCACAATTTCTTTTCATTTACCTTTGGCTCTTCCAATGTAGTCTGATTTTTTGTGTTCCGTCTCCTTGATTGCTAATTTCATAATATTTTAAAGGAACCTGCAGACTTTACAAGCTCTGCTTTTTATGCAGATTCCTTCATATTTCGAACTCATTTATTGTCATTGTTACAATCTACTGGCATTTTTTGCTATACTGAATTACTTTGCCACACTGTATTGTTATAATCAAATGACTGTATTGTCTTATATTGTGTTTATATTTTTGTTATTTATTTTGTGAAATATGAGAATAAATTCAAAATTCAAATTCAGATTCAAAATGCAACTTTTTCTCGACAGATTTTTGAAAAATTTCCTGATGTAGGAGGGTCTCTTCGCTCAATGGTGTATCTAGGGGGCAGAGGGGGGATGTGCCCCTTGCAGCACTTGGAGTGGGCGCAAAAAACGCAAAGGAGAGATAGAAAAATAGGGGGAAATGAATAAAAAATCCTAATCTTTACGGATCACCGGCCAAAATCCGCAAGGTGAATGCACTAGAAATCTAGTTTTTGAAGGTTTGAAATGCGAAAATATTCCAAAGCTGGTCGCTTTGCTCCCTCGCATAATTATTTTCTTTCAGGATCTCGTAATTTCGCTCCCGTAGTATATAGTTCTTAAATAACTTCAATCCCATTATGGGATAAAGTGTATAAAACAGCATTTGCAAAGGTTCAACTTTTGAAAGAAATCTCAACTTCAGGTCGCCTTGCTGAATTTCTCGAATCTTTCTCAAGCCTATAGGGTTTTTGTTAGTTCTGATCCCGATTGCAGAAGTGAGGGAATAGAAAACCGTTTATCAATGTATAAAATTAATTCGAGCTTCTCTACCGCTCAGCTGCGGTGGTCCAATGCAAAATTTCCTGGGTAAAATGCACAAGAAATTGCGTTTTTTAGTGTTAAATTAAAACATTTGCCGCTCGGTCGCTTTGCTCCCTGGCTTGTACAATAACGTAGATAAGTTTGGACACTCGGGGGGGGGGGGGGGGGGGGGGGGGGGGGGGGGGGGGGGTAACTTCATTGTTTGCTCCGGGCGCCATAATCCCTAGATACGACGCTGCATTTGCTCCCTCGAATGTTAAATGTTGCGTCCAAATAATTGAAAAGCGGACCGGGCGTCAAACTATAATTTTCCACCTAAAGAAATTATTTGCTACAAGCCGTTATCTTTCTCTCAAATTTGCTAAAACGTCAAAGCTTTCGCGTTTCACGCGGAAGGGGGAAATTCCCCTTTCCTTCACCCACCCCTGTTACATACAGTGCAGTTTTGCGTCTAAAATAACTAAAAAGCAGCCAGGGCGCCGAACTAACTTTCCGCCTTCAAAAAGTTCTACGAGCCGTTTTTCTCTCAGATTTGCTGTAAAACCTAAGAGCTTTCGCGCTATGCGCGGAAGGGAGGAAACTGCCCCTCCCTCCCTGGACAACTACCCCCTTAGGTCAACTACCCCCAGGACATCTCTTCCTTATGTTCGTTCATATTTTCATCCTTTTATCTTTTCTTCTGTCCTAAACTTAATTTTGCTTTATCTTTCTGCATTTGTTTTCCCTTTCTTTTCTCATGTTATTATTTGTTTCAGTATCATTTTATCTTTATCTTTCCTTTATTTTTTCCCCCTTCTTCTTTACTTCTAACCTTCCTTTCGACTCTCTTTATTTTCTTCTTCCTTTCCTTCTTTGCTTATGTTATTCTTTGTTTTGGGCTTTCTTTCATCCTCTCTTTCTGTCCTTTCTCATGTTATTCTTTGTTTTGATATTTCTTCATCTTCTCTTGTTGTCTTCTCTCATGCCCTATTTTGTTTTGATCTTTCTTTGTTCTTTTCTTTCTGCATTTTGATCGTTCTTAGATTTTCTCTTTCTGTTTTTCCATATATTGTTCTTTGCTCCCTTTCTTATCTTCTATTGCTGTCTTTCCCTTATAAATGTTATTCTTTGTTTTATCCTTCCATCATTTTGTATTTTTTCTCTCCTTATGTTTTCCTTTATTTTTTCCTACTATATCATCTCTTTTATCTTTTATACCCTACCCCGTGTATTTCTCCATTATTTTCTTTTTATCATCTTCTCTGTGCTATCTTTCTTATTCTAGCATCTTCTTCTCTTTCCTTCTTTTATGTTTTCATATGCTTTTATTTTCTATTTTCTTCCTTTATCATTTTGTATGATTTTGTTTTATATTTCTCTTCTAGTTTTCTCCAGAAGGGTGCGGTTCTTGCGAAGAAACCTGCCAAAATCTGTGACGTCATTTAAACCTAACTGAGATCTATAGGATGCGTTCACAGGCGCCGGAAGTGGGGGGGGGGCGATGTCGCAAACCAAAAGATGCCGGGCAAAACGCGTTTTCGACCTCCCCATAGGCGTAAATGCAATGCGAAAAATTTCGACATTTCGACAAAATTACATGTATTCCAGTATTAAACTATCTAAATATGAGGATATTGGAGCACCTCGCTGCCCGTGAGGAGGTGGTAGTCGAGCCAATATTGCCCTTCTCAAAATCCTCAAGGGGCTGCAGCCCTTTGTAGGCATTATATCCCCCTCCAAGTCATCCACGGAATTGTACAAGCTAGGGAGCAAAGCGATTTTTTGTGGGGGGGGGGGGCACTTAATCTGCAAAACGTCATTTCTTATTCAATGTACTGAGGAAAAGTCGCAAATAACCACTGCAATCTAGGCCAAGTTCCAAATACTGAACATTGATAAAAGTCCCTTTTCTCAATTCTTTCTCAAATGGGGGCACAGCACTGAAGGAACAAGTGAGAAATAATCAAGGAATTTAGGAAGGCCATCGAAAGTTGATATTTCTTTCAAATGTATAGAACATTTGAAAATGCGACTTCATATGCTTTAACATAAATTATACTGGGGCAAAATATTGAAAAACAAAACAAAAACAGGGGCGTAACTAGTACTAACTACGAGAGGATATGGGGCACGTGCCCCGCAAATTAGATGGGGTGAGAAAGAGGAGAAAAGAGAAAAAGACGGGAGAGAAGAAAAGGAAGAGAAATAAGACAATAATTGGACCCCTTTTTGTTTTGTTCAAGCGGACCCTGATCGCCAGGGCCCCCTTTAATAAGGGCTGTGTATCATGGATTTGCTTTGAACTAAATTCAATTCAATCCAATTTATTCTCATTTCCAGCAAAAACATTTCCTCGGAAATTAGACATTGAAATATATAAATTATAAAACAATATAATGTATAACTTTTCTTTAAACTTCACCATCAACCTGACATTATTCCATCAGTGCCAATGGTATACTATAAAGCATACTGCTTGTATGTAAACAATTATAGGACCAACGACTTTAAGTCCTCTCCGAGGGACTTGGGGTTAATGCCTTACCAAAGGACACGAGTGTATCCTGGTTTCGAACCCGGGCCCTTCAATTACAAAGCCACTGCTCGACCACTGAGCTATCTTGTTCTTTCCCATGATTATGGACATGATAGAGCAGCACCTGATGGCAACACCAACTACAGCACCCCCCCCCCCCTCCCACCAGGCTATGTCATTTATGAATTACTTTTACGAAAATAATCAGTAATGTGTGCTTGTACCGAGGCAAGGTGGGCCGAATGGCTCAACGTGGTCGGACTGATTCGGTGGGGTGGGGCACAGGGGCGTAGCCAGGATTTTTCAATAGGGGGAGGGGGCAGACGTGAAGGGTTCAACCGCGTAGCCAGGATTTCATTTTAGGGGGGCTGTTGTGGGGCACGCGCAGAGTGCGAAATTTGTGATGAGCACGCAAAGCGTGCTCCCCAGGGGGTGGGACAACTACCAGTCGCAACCGTTGTGGTGGTCGCATCTGAGCTTCCAACATGCATTTGTATACGGTCCTGCGATCAGTGGCGCAACGGTCGCATCGAATTGCCCAGTCGTACGACCGATTTTAGTCAAGTGGTCGCATGTGGTCGTGCAACAATTGTGAAGGGGGCTTTAGTTGTGTGATACGTGAAATATGGTTGAGACATTTTCAAGATAGCGTTCGCTTGGTACTTACTATGTAATGTTTAAAATATTATGTAAGTTTGATGTATCATGTCGTGAGTTTGTAGTAAAACAAACATGAATGCTTGATCACAGTCGTTTTTCTCCACTATACATAAAAGCCACGGCCACGGCATGCGAAGTATTAAATTCAGAGTTCCTGCGATTTTTACTTGTCATTCCTAAAGGGAGACTGTTCTTTAATATATCAATTACAACAACTGCTGTACAGTATATATAAATGGAAGTTGTTTTTTTTTTTAAGATATTCGTCAGGATTTTTTTTTAAATCATTGTAATATGTGTGAAATTAATATTACATGTATATCCGTTTACATGGGGACTATGGTAAATCTTTTCATACGGGTTTCATAGGGTTTCCTTTCGAGCTAATTTAGCTTATTTTTGGACCCCCTTTGGGGGCGTCTGGCGGGCACCGCCAACCACTTAAAATGTCTGGCAGTATCCATTTATCTTGGGACTATAGCTTTATATATGGGTTTCATAGGGTTTCCTTTCCAGCTAATCTAGTTCATTATTTTGGGGTGTGGTACTTTAGGGGCATCTGGCAGGCACTCCCCACCACTTAAAACGTCTGGCAGTGATCATTTGTGTATATTTGGACTCTGCCGAACAATATTCCATTGGTTCCTTAGGGTTTCCTTTCCAGCTAATCTAGCTCATTTTTGGACCCCCTTTGGGGGCGTCTGGCGGGCACCGCCCACCACTTAAAATGTCTGGCAGTATCCATTCATGTATCTTGGGACTATAGCACATCTTTTCATATGGGTTTCATAGGGTTTCCTTTGCAGCTAATCTAGCTCATTATTTTGGGGTGGGGTACTTTAGGGGCGTCTGGCAGGCACTCCCCACCACTTAAAACGTCTGGCAGTGATCATTTGTGTATATTTGGACTCTGCCGAACAATATTCCATTGGTTCCTTAGGGTTTCCTTTCCAGCTAATCTAGCTCATTTTTTGACCCCCTTTGGGGGCGTCTGGCGGGCACCGCCCACCACTTAAAATGTCTGGCAGTATCCATTCATGTATCTTGGGACTATAGCGCATCTTTTCATATGGGTTTCATAGGGTTTCCTTTGCAGCTAATCTAGCTCATTATTTTGGGGTGGGGTACTTTAGGGGCGTCTGGCAGGCACTCCCCACCACTTAAAACGTCTGGCAGTGATCATTTGTGTATATTTGGACTCTGCCGAACAATATCCCATTGGTTCCTTAGGGTTTCCTTTCCAGCTAATCTAGCTCATTTTTGGACCCCTTTGGGGGCGTCTGGCGGGCACCGCCCACCACTTAAAATGTCTGGCAGTATCCATTCATGTATCTTGGGACAATGGCGCATCTTTTCATATGGGTTCCATAGGGTTTCCTTTCCAGCTAATCTAGCTCATTTTTTTGACCACTTTGACCACTCCCCCAGGCCACACCCACCACAGGGAACATGCCAGACGACCGTTTCATTATATGGGAATATGTACTCTATATACCCATACACATGAAAATTGGTTTCCTTTCCAGCTAGGTTGACCCCCCTGGCACCCGGTCTAAACCCCTTTAGGAATCTCTGAGGGTGGTTTGTTTGGCTCACAGTGTGTGAGAAATGGTGATATTTAGATCTATTTTTTTGTTGTTGATATCTCCCTCCACACACAGTATACAAATGTATATGCATCCCATGTACAGCTCCATAATCCAGTACCAGATTGATAAGCCAAGGAGCTTGTACAGCTAGGTGGCCTACGCAATACTGTATGTGATTCAGTAAATTAATATTGAACTTTCAGAAAGGGTAATGTGTCTTTTTGTGCCACTTAAATAACATGCTTTTACCACTGTGTATTTCTCAATGGATAGTTTTACTGATGTCTTATGAGATTGATAAACACAAGGGGTTAAGGGATTGTCAGGTACATGTAGGCAATTAAGACCTGAAGTGGGTTATTATACAAAGGTTTTGTAATATGCAGTGCATATATTTTAAATTGGTTCCTATTTTGTGCCGATTTGTATGTGTGGCATGCCTGCAATTGTGCAAATTTGCATTCATGGCAAATAAAGGGTTAAGTCAAGTTTCCAAAATATCATTTGAGAAGTTATATTTGATACTCTAAGTAGAAGTTACACATACTGTACATTATAGGCAGCATGTACATGTAGGCCTACATGTATGAATAATTCTATTATTACCAAGGCCTCTTTAAATATTTGAGGCTTTTCTGATTTCTTACATGACAAAACTTCGAAGTGTACTGGCGCATGAATCTCTTTCAATTATCCATCTTTGGTTGACAGGTTGAATGCAAATCCTAGAAGAATAAGACCTAAACTATGAATGAACTGCTTTGATCATGGGTGCTAGATTCTATGTAGTGCGGTTTTATAGCCAGCAGAGCAGAATGAACAGTGCTATGATAAAGACCGGAATTTTTTTGGTATGAAGACCCCTTGAAACCATTTTGAATATCAGTACCAAAATGTCACCAGTCGTGGCGCACCCTTGTATTACAGCTTCTTTGCTGCAATGCCCTGTGTCAATTGGCTTGCTGATCTTGTACCAAAATAAATAAGGAACAACTATGTGCCGTTTCACTCGCTGCCGGTCGCGCAAAGAATGATGGCAGACAAAATTTGTTTCCAAAGATAATTATCCATAGGGCTTTTTTATGTTTTGCTAATTTTTTGGTAAAACAAGAACTTCCGCTTGCGCAGACTGTAACCCTTAGGTCTAGCTCTCCTCCCGATATAACTCATTTGGATGTGCAGGTGTACCACTACTCTTATTCAAATAGTGCAGTGGGCTCGTAACGTGTAAAGGTGGTGACTATCCTCTACACGGGGCCTCCAGTTAACGTCCTATCCGAGAGACGGAGTGTTTTGCACTGTAACATAGCCTGCATCTATGAAACAAGGGAGGGGCTCGTTAGCACACAACGCAGGCTTCAGTCATCTGCCACGATCTATGGTTCGACCCCACGATCTTTGGTTCGACAGGCAGATGCTTTACCAACTGAGCCAACTCGCCTCCTCATAGAGCTTTGGAGAGGTTTATGTAATAAAGCTTCAACTATTAAATGCCTTCAAAATATTGTTAAAAAGATGAAGAAACTCCTTTAATTTGAAATCATTGTTAAATGGGCCATTCCTTGTAAAATGAAACAAACGGTCACATATGTGACCATCTAATTTTGCCCCGTTGCCGGAAAATCAGATTAGATTTTATTTGATATTTTTTATATCATCTGTTTCTTACACTGAAAAGATTTTCCTTTCTTTGACAAGCATACATCAGAGAATGGCCCAATTGGTCAATTGAGCAATTACTGGCTCGCAATCATGCTTCTTATATCCAATTTATATATGTTTTTAATTGTTACATACATGTACAGCAAATGATAATGATTCTTTTACATTAGTTTATAGGGTGGATTAAAAGAAATATCAAGAAAAATGATACTTCCAGTGTGAATCATTAATATGTAATACTTTGTACCATATGAGAAACAAAGTGGCCAAAGTTTAAGGCTTAAATTCTAAGTGTATTTATAGCTTCTCTTCCATATCCTCTCAGATATAAAGTAGTGGAGTCCTCATGGACTACATGTGCTGGGATATTATTAGGCTGTAGATTGGAATGAATGGATGAGTGCATGATTGACTTATGTGGTTGGATGAATAGGTTGTACAGTGGAAACTCAGTATAACGAGGTCCTGGTGACCATCAAAATTTCCTTGTTATAGCAGGAATCTTGTTATAAAAGGTTTAAAAATCTAAAGAGCAGGGACCAGAAATATTACTTTATCAGGAATATTGTTATACCAGACCTCTTTATACAGAGTCTGCACAGCATAAGAGCTGTGAGTTACCGTTGTGTGTGAGAACTAAAAGTTATTGGCCACCATTATGCATTAGGTTTATTTATCATGATTAAGGCCAGGGCTATAAAATGTTGTATACTAGGTCCATATAAGTCCAAAATGATATTGTTATCGGTATGTGTTCTCTTCATTCTCTCTATCGGCTACCCACCATTTTCTCTGACATTTTCTCCATGATTTGTTCACCAAAGATAGAGAGTCAGGGCTCTGATTGTACATTAAGTTAGCTGTAGGCTTGGGGTTAGGCAAGGATGAGGTATATATTGTTTTCTCCAAGGTTGAAGTTAATGTGTTGCTGGTGTCAATCATCACAGCCTCTACACCATAGTGTCAGAATGTAGTATTTTCCTTACGTAAAAAAATATCTTATCGATGGCTTATTTGAGAGTCTTATAACCTGACAGCAGGGCTAAGGTGACTTTAATCTCGTTAGGTAATATATCAGATATTAATCTTCAACTATGCACCCTTATTGTATGAGCCAGTGAGCCATTTATTGTTTTTAGATTGTGAATCTAATGATTTGATGATCCACCTCTGTACATGTATTTTGCTCATGAACCTAGTGGCACAGAGAGGGTCATGATGGAAGTATGTTGACTTTCATCTTATTAATGTGGTAATTAGGCCTACAACTAAAATCTGCAAATATGCAGCCAGATATAATGAGTCACTATATGTTTTGTTTTTGTTTGTTTTTTCTTCAGATGGCATCAGCATCAGTAGACAACAAATGGCAGAAGGATGCTGCAGATCAGAACTTTGATTACATGTTCAAACTTCTGATCATTGGTAACAGCAGCGTAGGAAAGACATCCTTTCTCTTCCGGTATGCAGATGATTCCTTCACATCAGCGTTTGTGAGCACTGTGGGTATTGACTTCAAGGTCAAGACAGTCTTCAGACAGGACAAGAGGGTCAAACTACAAATCTGGGTAAGTTAGCCTTTATTGCTATCTTTGTTTGAAACATTGGTTTAAAGGTTATCAGGGAAGATGTTAACTCCATTATTTTCCATTTTCCGGCTCTTTGCCGACTATAATGCCTTATAGTAATATACAGTCAGTCCAATGGGTAACCTTTGATTTATCATCAAGAAAACAGAGATAGAATGATTATTCTAGAATAATCATTCAAAAGTAAATTGAATTTCGAAAATTACACAGCGCCATCAAATTTTGTAAGAATAAATTAATAAAACATATAGCCTAATATTTTGCAGTTACCAGGACATGTACATTTGATTTGCTTCATACACTGGAGTTTGATCCTCTAGATATGATGAAAAACAAATGTTAATATGTCATGTCAGTTTTTAGAAATAAAGCATCTGTATAGGATGGCATTCATGATACTACACAATGTGATTAAATCTAACTCTCTGTACCAGCTGTTTCTTAATTAATTCCTTTCATTATCATTATTGATTATTTCTCCTGGCTCAGGGCTTGTACATGTAGCTCATTACCATACAATACACATCTACAGTCTTTGTTAAATAGACTTCTGTAATGTATACAAATTTATGCACATATTCTCTGAGCACCTAGTGACGAGCTATTACATGAACAGCTATTACATGAACCTGCTTTTTATAAATGATCTTCAATGCTTGGAATCCAGTTTGCATACATTATTTGTAGCTATGTCCGGCAAGCTTTCAGGTTGTCAAGAACAACTTTTGTTTGAAAGGTTGCATAAAATTTGCACATGCATTACCGAAGCGGTCTATTGCACACTTGGCTGAGTGCAATAAAGAAACAAATTTAAAAGCAAATCTCATTGTATTTTTAAAAAAAATAAATGGCTTGGTAGTAGTAATTGTATTGTTGGACAGCACAACAAAATTGAGTGAGGGTACATTAAAAGCTAAGTAAATAGTACTTAGATATTGGAAGCTCACTTTTCTTGTTAGTATTGTAAAAGCAATAGAGCAACAAAGTGTAAGGCCTTCCTCTACTAGTATGTACTATACATGTATGTACTTAATATTTTTAGTTAGAAATGAAAGCAATTGAGTAAAACAAAAACTATATTAAACTGCTTTAAAGAGCATTATATTTCTTTATTTTAATAACAGTACACATTTTTAATCCCCTTACTTTGAAGTGTGTATTAATAACAATAATACATATGATTTATAATGCACCGAATCCACTCAGAGTTCTCTAAACACAGTGTAAGATAAAGAAGTAAGGGAATAAGAGAGTAGAAATACAGGACAAGAATGTAATCATCACTGGGAAGCATTAAACAAGTAAATTGTTAGACTGCTTTTAAATGAATACGGAGAATTGCAATTTCTAATATCTATGGTTAGATTATTCCATAAAGCAGGACCAGCATGGTTAAATATTGGTTTGGAGCTTCATGGTTAAATGCTTGTTCCCCCATGTGTTTGTAGATTAAGTCTGCTGTCATATTTTGTTTCCATATACCGGTATCTTATATTAAACTAGTTTTAGAAATTGTTTCCATGCATGTATACATGTGTCAGGTTTCAGTTGCTTGTGTCAATTAATTCAGTGTGATCAACAATTCAGAAGGTTTTTAAACAAAAATTCTGTTTGACGAATAGTCCAGAAAGAAACCTCTTTGTAGTAGAATCTGCACAACGCTATTTGAAATTTCTATGACAATGTCAGAACATGATCTTGAATCAGTAGTGTTCTATGGCTGTGTCTAATTAACCCATCTATCATGTGACAAGATGGCACAGGTGTGCATTCATTGGAGTGAAACAAATTATTCACTGAAGCTTTCAAGGATGGCAGATCAAGACACCTTGTTATCAAGTCATTCTATGTCCTATAAATAGGTGATGAACATCAGCAGCTATCTACGCAACAATTCAATTTACTCACAATGTTTCCAAACACATTTTACTTGCAATGACACCTCTGTGTGTTTCTTTGATAGCCCAACACATGCTCCAGTGACAGTAATTGCTCCATCGTTGAATACTACCACTATACCCAAATTCCTATTAAAATTCACCCTAGGACCTAACACTTTACCTGACCTTAACCCTTAACCTAATCTAAAAAGCTCTCTGCATATCTTTGAGGAAATAGAGTATAGTCAGGAGCAGATGATGGAATGCCAGTCCACTGTAGATAGCAATTGCTTTAACGGGATGAAATGATGTGATTTAAATGTAGACACATTTCCCCAATACTACATAACATTGACATTAGAATGTCAATCAGCTGTAGATATGAATATAGCCTGGAAGAAATGATTATCTTCTACTTTTCATTCAATTCAAATTCAAGTAACACCATCTATACCACTACACTTATGGATAATTATCATAGATGAATTCACATGTACAAGAATCAAATTGGAGTCAATTCTTTGTTTCATTATAAATATTATATTGGGCATGAAATCAGCAACAAACTCATAATGCTGCAACAGTCCAGACATTGCTTCTGATTTACAAAGAAGAAAGGTCATTCTTCTTCCAAACATTAGTAGCAGAACATTTTTCATTGGTTTAATTTGTGGAACATTGCATGATATGGGTTAACATGGAATTCAATGGTGAAACATGCAGGTACTGTAAATGCACAAATATTTGCGGTACAATAATTTTCGCGGATTTCGCGCTATTTTCGGCAGATGTGAATTCTAGAACACGCGAAAATATAGCACAATTTCTTATGCTTGTTTTGAATGCGCACTTCATCTGATTAATACGTGTTTGAATCCAATTCATTTTAGAGTGGGTGGATTTAAAGTGATTCCATACATGTAGGAAAGAAATGATTGCAAGTTGAATAGAAATATTCTTGACTGTACTACTTGCAATTCATAAAATGCCAACATGCCTGCTTGCTTATAATTGTAAATAAATGGCTGTCCTGTCATCCACCTTGTGTTATGAATGAATTAGGATAGTGTTATTCTACCCATCTCTTACTAAATGCACATCCTTTTGTAAATACCTTCCCAGAAAACATTAAAATCATGAAGACCTGATCCATCTCTAATACTCTTTTTCTCATTTTGGATCTAGCTAAATTCTATATTTAGATCACAAAATAAGGAGTGAATATGAATCCCTGTAAAAGTACATGTTTATAGAAAAAGAGACAACACAGTTAAGGGACTTCAGTACAAAATGGAATTAAGAAATAAACCTGTCTTTGTCCACAATATCAACAATGAGTGTCTACTCTTTTTATGTTAATGGGGATAATTACGATACCTGCTGTCCGGACAAAAAGTGCATCAATACATCGAGTGGTGTACGTGACTTCATGGTATACATGTGAAGATGAGAGTGGATAGCATCCTAGTGATGCATGCCGGTTAAGGTCTGATTATCTAAGCCTTAGTATGGAGTAGAAATCAATATGTACATGTAGGTAGCAGCCATTCAGTGAGCTGGTTACGAATAATGACTAATCAAGCTTTCTCTACGAGCAAAGTGATGAACGACGTTTGTCCTGAAATAGAGCACCGGCAGCATACGTAGAAAAGGTTCAATGATTACCGTGAACTTTTCAAAATTATTCAATTATGAATTCATGAATGTCTTTTTCTCTCTTCCTTTTGTTAATAAATATTTAGAAATATAAAGGGTATTGGAAATATGGTTTATTTTTGTCAATAAAACACCTTTCTTAGTAGGAAAAATACTAAAAATTTGCCAAAATCTTAGTGATGAAATTTAGTTATTGATGTACATCCGTCAAATCTGGTCTGATTTGTTTTTTTGATGTAAACATTTCATTTAGCAAGCACTGTACACATCCCATTATTTGAAGGGGAAGATACATGGAATGGAGAGAGATAGAGCCGGGGGGGGGGGGGGGGGGGAGCTGATGGAGAGAAAGAAAGAAAGCGAGAGTAGCTGGGAAGGTACTGATTATCAGAAAATCACAAGAAAGGCTACTTTTCTTCAGACATCTCAAATCATCAAATATTTGTAACCGAGTTATTTTAGACAAAGAAGAAAAATGCATGGAATACTATAGTAGCAAAAAATAGTAATGAATTTTTTTGATATCTTATTTGTTTACCAATTGAATAAGTTCATAAAACTTTGCCGATGTACATGTACATCACGGAATCACTGTGACAGTATGATCTATAAATCTCAGTGCATGAATAAAGCAGATGGTGACATTTAAGAGACCATTTTGGCATTTTTTATAATTTGGCAATTATCTACTTTGTTACTATAACAGAAGTGGATTCTCTCTAAAGTTGAATGTTAATACTTGTATCAACTTGATACATGCCTTCTAAATATACACATTCTTTACAATTATATCAACATTTTAATGTTGGTTTAGTAACTTTCCCTGGCATGACAACAATTTTAATGCCAATGTGAATGAAGCAACACATCAAGTCAATCTTGGGATATACAGCCCTTACACCTGTAAGGACAGTTTTCTTTTTTCAAACATTACACTCACTTTACAATATGCTTACAAGTACATGTTACTCAAATAATGGTTTATTTATTCAAAATATGCATCGCAGCCCTAGGGGGGCTGAATTGTACAATATTTTTACAAAATTATTTACATTGTAAAAAAAATAAAATAATGATACAAGTAAACATTAATTCATATAACATTGTGCAATTGTAGTTTCTCATAAATATACAAATTCATACACAAATTCATACACAATTCCTGCTCAAGGCAACAGTGAAATTGGATTCACTTTTTTCAGCTCTCGTCAAACATTGTACCTCTGTGTTGATGTGACAAATAAAAATAATAATGTTAAACATTAATGCAATATGCACATGTGAATGTTACGTTGGCTGTAAATAAAGACTTTGTGGCTTCACTTGACTGGTGATACATACAGTGCAAACAATTACGATTGCCTCTCAATGAACCCATATCATTTACCGTTACAAGATCACTCTTTATGTCCTTATCATGAACCCTTCAGAGGAAATAGATTATGACTGGTGCCAGGATAATACTCCATTTGGGGATGGTTTACCACCAGCACCCTTCTCTAAACTGCCGAAAACTTGCTCATTAACATCTATTCTGAATGATTAACTTATCCTTGACTGACATGTAAATTAATGTACATACATGTATGATGACCATTCTAGCTTTGATACCTGTATGATATACAGCAAATTATTTGTTTGGGTTTTTTTTATTTGAATCCCAATTGTCCATTTCTAAAGATCATCCCAGTATATAATCAGTATTTTATTTTGAATAATAGGGCTATTAATCTTGTATTCTATGAAGTATGCTTTGCAAAATATTCATCTTTTGATAGTCTTTTCATAATGTTTCATTTCCATATTTATTTATAGGGAGAATGATTGTTGAATGCTTTTCACTTATTATATAGCATGTGCAATTATGATGTAGTCTTTACATTACCCCTGCTACAATGGAGCGACTTTAATATTCAAAATGAGAACCAGGGTGCGACAATCATCTCTGTATCCTACATTTACGCAGTGTATGCTTTAGATTATTGTGTCCCCCAAAGTCAAGCATAGTACCGACCATTTATACACCTGGGTGAAGAGAAGCAATAGTGATACTATATAATCATACTACGTAAGGATAATTCAATGGCTGATGTTTCATAGAGGAGTCTTTTATTTTCTTTGTCTTGAATATACAGGATACAGCAGGTCAAGAAAGATACCGTACAATCACCACTGCCTACTATAGAGGAGCCATGGGTTTCATCTTAATGTATGATGTCACAAACGAGGAATCATTCAACAGTGTTCAGGACTGGTAGGTCTATTGTTATCATGTGATGGCTATTATCTACATGTACCATTTTTATCATTTTTCCAAACATCAACAAATTTTTTTACATATCATAACAATGTTTGCCCTCATTCAATATTTTATGGTAAATTGTACTAACCAATTTCCCTATACTTTCACTATCAATGAGTTGTTTAGTTTGGTCAAATTCAGAGTGAATTTACAAAACTGAATAACAATCAACTCTGCATAATAATGTTTAATTACTTAAATAAAAAATGCACCATAAGACTTATCCCTGACAGACTTTCACTCTTGGACTTCTTTCTTTAAAAATCTTGCTGCCCATATTCCTTAGAATTAATTGGGTGTAATTTCATTTGAATTGTACAATGCAGTAAACAGTTCATAACCAACAATATTTTAACCCCTTCCATGCCACCAGATTTTTGAGCAATTGTCAACAATGAATTTTCAGGAGTTGAATATTAACTTTCAATAAGTTTTTTCTTACATTATATTGAAGGCACAGGTTTCTGTATGAGGAAGAATTTTCAAACCATTCTTAGCCTAAACGAAATGTTCAACACTCGCATTTCAAAGTGGATTAGTGATTTGTGAAGTTAAATAATCATGTAACAATGTTTCTATCAATGTGCACAATGATAAAAAGCATTTTGATGGAAACCTTGTCTCATGAATTTATTTTTAATATATTTATCTTTACGTATGATGATGACCACCAGTTCAAGGAAATCAACTATTCTATTGTACAGGTGCACACAAATCAAGACATACTCGTGGGACAATGCACAGGTGATTCTTGTTGGTAATAAATGTGATATGGAGGATGAGAGAGTGATCTCGACAGAAAAAGGCAAACAGCTCGCTGATCAACTAGGTAAGTACTCATCCCCTCATAAAACACTGCCTTTTTACTCATTAGCCTGCCCTGGTAGACTGATTATGATGCTTTTCAAAGGAGTTTGATTTGGATTGCTGTGCATACAGTAGCAAGAAGAGCAGTGACTACAGACAAATTTGAATCCATTTCCGTTGAAGTACATTATGCCATTCATGAATATAAGAAAGAACCTTCAAAATGAAAATTTTATCAAGGTACTGAAATTTCAGAGGATATTAACATGATTTGGATAAACAGTACAAAAGATTTCACTTGAAAATAAAAACAACCTGTCTTAAGAAAACAAACTGGGTGTGCAATATGTGTATGTGACTATCATGTATTCAGTTCAACTCATTTATCATGAATCCATATTTTGCCAAGCCAAGTGCTCGTGAGCGTGTTATATTAAGAATGACCTATATAATATGATACATAGAGCATTGATGGTGAGCATGTGTGGATGAAAAGATTATGCAGCGCTACTACTTTAATAAGATTAGAACGTAATCTGTATTGTACATGAGTCATGCATCCAATTTAGACAGGCATATTTACCATGTATCGTGTAAAACATGGCAGCAGTGATTTCCATAATCTAATTTAATCTGGGTGTAACAATGAAGTATTCTAGTTTGCAGAAATATTTGAAGACACTACATGGTTTTAAAACCAAACAAATTTAACCACTGCCTTAAACCGGCGGTTGAGTATGGTTTGATTTTTGTATACATGTATATATCACACATTTTTATACAGACCCAAGCCTTTAACCCTTTCGAGACAAATGACCACATTTTGTGGTTTGGATCAATAACTTTTGATTCAGAGCTCTAAAAAATATACCAGATGCTTGAGTAGAAAGAGTAAAAATGTCTGCACACACTATGTGCATTTTTGTTGAATGACCATATTGCGTTTGATACAGGGAATTTTAAAAAGGAGAATAAGTTTTTAAATTCTTAAATTGGCAACACATTGAGAGGTTCAAAATCATTGTTTTTTATCAAAATTGGCAACTTTTTCAACTTTTCGACAAAATTCCATGTATATTGTTTTCAAAGACATTAAACTTATTAGAACTATGTAGCACTAAAAGAGAAATAATATTGTTGCCAATTTGAAGAACGAAATGTGATCAATTTAGCCTTTAAATAATTCTAGTCCTGAAAGGGGTAACAAGGCTTTGATTTCAACTTGGAACAGAATATAAATAAAAATGAATTGAAAAATGTATAATTTGGGGAGATTGTTGTTAAAGTGAATTGAAAATTGGAAGAACTTTCAGTATGGATTTCATCATCAAAATAGGTAAAAATGATTGCATATCACTAAAAAGAAATGAATTATTTTTGTTTGTACGTCATGTTGGCATGATTTATGTTGTAAACAAGAATATTCGTTGGCAGAAATCACCCTTATCTTCGGGAAGATGCCTCTGTCTGGGATTAATGATTATAATGAAATAAAGAAGCTGTATCCGCAGGAGGTTTTGTGCATGGATCTAAGTGAGTGTGGGCGTTTAGAGCGCATGTTGGTGCAATACATGCATGCTTAATGGGCCATTAGGCATTGCTGGTAACATAGGTTCAAGCAAGCTCAACGATGGAAGATTTCTTCAAACAAAAACATAGCCTTGGGCAAGGCAGGTGCAAATGCATTGTAAATATAGTCTCGGACTCTGTAAGAAGCAATGCAGTGGAAGAAACACTTAGCTATGGATGTAAAGGGAGTAAGAAGGAGAGCTGGAGAGAGAGAGAAAGCCATGTAGAAAGGAAAAGCAAGCATGTTATCCTTCTCACCCCCCCCCCCCCCCTGAAAAAAAAGAGAAAGAAAAACAAATAAAAGAAGACAGCAGAAAAATGTAAACATTTTTCCAGATCTGAGAAAAATAAAATTTTACCACTTGTGTAGGCATAATGTTATTTTCATTTTATAGTTTCAGTCTTTTTCAAAAAGTATTTTGGATATTAAATATTTTAGCAGAGTAAGGCAGGAAAACAGCAGTTAATGTGCATTGTTATCTGAAGGAATAATATTGACTGGCCTTGAGTCCTGTCCTCCAGTTGCTTTTTTCAAGCAGTTTTGGATTTATTTTTGTGTTAAATTCTCTTAGTCTGAGATTCATTTGTATGAAGGTTAGAGGAGAGTGGATTGAAAACCTTTCATTCAAAACTAATGCAAACTAAAATACATCATGAATACATAAATACCAGGAAGAAAGCCTTAACACATAGATCATACAGTTGAATTTATTTAGACTGGACTTTTACTGAAAGACATATCTCTCTTGATTTTCAATTGGTTAAAGCCCTATCTTATATTTATGTTTCGTGCAGCTTTGTATTGATTCTCCTCTCTCTTATTGTAAGGTTAATTAGCATGAAGGTTGAGACCTACAGGCACCATATATTGAATTGACCCTTCAGTAGAGAGAGGGTCAAGAGACCTCTATCACAGTGTGTTCTCACACCACACTTGACTCCACTCTGTGTGGTACATGGGGGTCTGCTTGCTATTCATAACGCTATTCATAAAAAACCGCTATTCATTTAACACGCGTTATGAATTAGCGGTCCTTATGAATGGAGGTCCTTATGCATAGCGAGGTAATTTGTCTATGGTTTGCTCGCTATTCATACAAAACCGCTATTCATAGTCACACGTTATGGATAGCGGTCCTTATGACTAGCGGTCCTTATGACTAGCGAGGTTACCCCGGTACATGTACTTCGCTCAATAATAGTTTAGATTTCAATCATTGTTACACTTCCTGTTGAGCTAAAGAGCACATGCATACACTCTTCAGGCAATTTTTCATCAATGATATGGACTAGAGTTGGTTACTATTAGGTTTGAGGTTTTAGGGTAGGCTTAGGGCTAGGTTTAGTTTTGTGTCCTGGGATTAAGTTTGACATCACAGAAATGTATTTCTGAATAATAATGTTACTGGAGTATGTTTATCACTCTTCATTGTATGGATGTCAAGTAATATGTGGTAGAGTGCTGCAGATTTGCACCTAATTTACTGCAATAAATCATATATACCTACCTATTATGCCTGTAGTCTTGACTACGGGACCCCTTCGAGAATTATCACACATGTGTCACAAAATTGTGCGCACCCCCCGTAATCCTATTGTCCCCTTCGCCACTCACGCGCGTCAATACGCTACGGCCATCTTCCTCTTTCTTGCTCGCCCCCGACGAGTTAGGACGTATAGTCACAGCGCTCCTGGAATCAGGTCGTATAGTATCTTTTTGGTGCGCTTTTTCACATAGTTAAAGCACTTTTAGGTACCTATATTCGTTTAGATTATAGTACTTTGTGTTTTATTAGTCACTCTTGCCGATTGCAAGGGATTTTTTGATTCCCTTTCTTGGCATTTATTTTTCTCTTTCACGGTCAGCCCCACGTAAATATTTCCGTGTTTGCGGGTGTTTCCGTTTGTCACCGAGCCTTCGGGTTCGGTGTTTGTTCTTACGGTTTTTAGGCTGTGAAAATTTCTTTAGTGCGTATCTCCCAAATAAACTTTAGTTTTATTTTTTGCATTCAGTTGAAGTATTTCTTAATTTGAAAAGTATACTTTATTGTCTGTTTTATTGCAGTGGTATGAATTCGGAGGAAGAAGCAGCTGGGTCAAGGAGACCTGCTTCTTCCGAAGAGTTGTCTAGCAAGACGACTCGGCCTTCCAGAACTCCCCCGAGTACAGCGGTACGCGGGGGAGGGAGGAGGGCTAAAGGTAAGTTGCCTAGTGGTGTTCCCTTGCAGAGTTTGCCAGTTTCGGAGCTTGCGGCTTCGGGACGGGTGGCGTTAACTGAATCGGGATTGTCAACTCCGAAGCCTGTGGTTTCGGGGTGGGTGGCGTCAGATTCTAGTGGTTTGGATATCTCGAATCCAATCCCCCGGTCGCTGAGACCAGAGGGGGGGGCTGTTGTTTCCCGTACGGTAGCGTTCACTCGCTCTGATCCGTTAGGGGAGACGCGCCCCACTACTGCAGGGCAACCCACGGGCTTAGTCCATGTTGGTCTGGGTTCTCAAACCCTAGCCCCCGGCAAACGCCATATGGGGGAACGAGTACTTTCTGGGCTGTCTCAGTTGCCAGCTGATGGGAATGCTCGAGCTAACAATTATGGACGCTCTTCGGAGCAACAGGTGTTTTCACCTGAGTGCGTGACTACTAGTGCTCCCCTATTGCTGCTTTCGAGCGGTCCAATAGTGGGTTCACATGCCTTTAGTAGTCATCGGGCACATACCGAGTCATCTCGGTCTTCCCACGCACTGGGAGCTTTTAGCTCCCAACCCATGGCTATGGCATCTTCTTGCCTAGCCAATATGGGTGATTTGGGCGATTCTCTAGGCTTACGCCATGAGCGCTCCAATCCCTTTATGGGAAGTGAACGTCCCTCCGCGGAGGGATCGGTTCGTGTTTCCGAAGAGGCTTCGGGGATCCGAACGAATCCGATTAAGCGTTCTAAGAAAAGGGTTTCGGCTACGACTCTTGTCGAGCCAGCCAAGAAAAAGGCCAAGAAGAAGGCGAAAAGCGGCAAGGCTTTGCCGGCCTCTTGCCCGTCTGGCCTGGCTGACCCGGCTAGCTCCTCTCAAGCTGACATGTTCAGTATGATGCGGGCTTTTGCTCAGAATCAGGGTTGGTCCTTTGTACCGGCTTCTTCAACCCTGACTTCTGTCCCTATTCAGGGATCTCGCTTTGAGTCTAATCAGCCTTTTGTGATTGATTCCTCTTTGTCTGAGACTGATTCGCATGTGCCTCCTATTCCCGCGGCCCTCGGGGCTCCGCCGGGCGAGGAGACTTTTGGTGAACCATGCGGGGACCCGCCTGCGGAGGCCTTTGTTAGCGTTCCTTTGTCTCATTCCACTCGGGTGGAACCAGATTTGGATGCGTCCTCTCAAGCTTCGGTTCCCGAATCGCTTGGGCAGGCGGAGTCTCAATCGCTCAATCTCTGTGGAGTGGAAGCGATTGCTTTGTTGTCCAAATATCTCCCTGAAGTTCAGTCAACCCGCGCGCAGGGTTCGACTTCGCGTTGGAATTTCAAGCAGCAGGTCTCCTCTGAGGGTATTGCTCTTGAGGAGGTTTTCAAGCTGGAGTATGACCGCATTGAGGCCGCGCTGTTGGTTAAGCGATCTAATGCGGTCAGGGGTAAGGCCTTTGCCTTTTGTTCTCAGGACCAAGACAGCTTTTTCAAGGCTAAGATTCTTTCTCCTGAGATTTTAGAGGTTGGTCGTCGCTTGCGGGCGACTAATCCGCTTACCTCCGCTGCGTTCAGGGCGGAGGATAAGATTTGGTCTAATATTGAAAACCACATTAGGTCAGGGATGCGTTTGGCGGCTTTTCAAGGGCTTCTCTTCGACCTTAGGTCCAGGGCGGAGGAGTTGAATGTTACCGATGGTGACAAGCTGATTATTGACGACTTGCTGCATACTCTTTTTTGTCTGCAGTGGTCGCAGCTTTCCACAGCAGCTGCTTCGGCTACGTTCCGTCGCAGGACCTCGGCTCTCTCAGCACTGGGTGTTAGAGAGTCGGGCATTGCTCAACTTCTCCGAGATGTTCCGTCTCGGGGTCCTTCGCTTTTTGGTGGTAAATTCGCTACAGTGTTTCAAAGAGAGATCGATGCGCGAAAGCAGATCTCGGATATGACTAAGCAGTTTCACACTAGCTCTAAGCCAACGCGGGCCCCTGTTCGGCGTAGACCTGCTGGTCCCGTTTCGGGTCAACGCAGTCGCGTGTCTAGGGTCCCGCCTCCTGAGCCTCAGCCAGCTCCGTCTCGTGGGAGAGGGAGTCGTGGCAGGGGCTTTTCGAGAGGTTCTCGTGGTAAGGCGATGGCTTCGCAGAAGGCCAAGCCTGGATTTTGATGTTTTTCCCCGAGCGCTTGTTCGACCGAATGTGGTAGGTGGCCGACTTCATGCGTTTCTCCCCGCTTGGGAGGCCATCTCCGGGGACGTGTTTGTTCTCTCCGTCGTGCGAGACGGATTCTTCATAGATCTTTGCCCCTCGCTCCCCGGAGGGGCTATAAGAATTCGGTCACCTCCCATGTCTGCCCTGTCTCGGTCTCATGCTTCGAAGGAGATCGAGTCTCTTTTGGAAAAGAGGGCTATAGAAAGGGTAAGAGACAGGCCGTCTCTTTCCCTTTCTCCAATATTTGTTATTCCCAAGCGCTCGGGAAAACTTCGTTTGATACTGAACCTAAAGAGGATAAACAAATTTATTCCTCCGGTTCATTTTCGGATGGAGACTCTTGCCTCCATTCTTCCGTTGATCAAAAGGGAAGACTACGCGGTCTCGATAGATCTCAAGGACGCGTACTTTCACATTCCCATTCATCGCGCATCTCGCGATCTTCTGGGGTTCTCCTTCCTCTCGGAGACTTATCGTTTTCGGGCTCTTCCCTTCGGGCTGCGCCCGGCCCCTCGGGTTTTTACTCAAGTTGTAGCGGTGCTAGCGGCCTTTCTGAGGCGCCGCGGCCTGCGGTTATTTTGTTACCTGGACGATTGGCTTCTCCTTGCGGAGTCGCGCGATCGTTTGTTGGACGAGACACGTTTGCTCGTCTCTCTTACTCAAGACTTAGGTTTCCTAATAAATTGGGAAAAGTCAGAGTTAGTCCCCACTCGCAGCCCAGTTTTTCTGGGGGCGGTGTTAGACATAAGGAATCAGTTAGCTCGGCCCAGTCGAGACAGGATTCTCACCATTGTCTCTGCGGCTCGCAAGCTCTTGCTGGCCAGAAGAGTCTCGGCCAGACAGTGGCTTCAGTTTCTAGGTTATCTAGCCAGTCTAGTCGATGTTTTAGAGGACTGCCGGCTCCTCATGAGACCCTTTCAGAGACATCTCCTCAGGTTCTTCAAGCCGGGAAAAGACTCTCTTTTGGTCTGGATTCCAGTACCAGTAAAGATCAAGTCTCTTCTCGCTTGTTGGACGAGCGAGGTGTTTCTCGCGCGAGGCAGGTCCTTCTCTGTCCCTCTTCCGCTGATATCGGTTTCGACGGACGCCTCTCGGTTGGGGTGGGGAGGACACTGCAACGGCAGCACGGTTGCGGGGGATTGGTCTCATCTTGGGACTCTTCCTCATATCAATGTCCTGGAGTTTATGGCAGTTCTGTTGACCTTGCTCCATTTCAGAAGTCGACTTCTCAGTCGTTCGGTTCTGATTCTCACGGACAACGTTACTGTGGCGGCATATATCAATCGGCAGGGAGGCACTCGCTCGGTTGCCTTGAATGCCCTAGCAGCTCAGCTGTGGAGGTGGTGTCGTCGCATGGCAATCACACCCGTGGCCTCTTTCATCCCCGGTCGGGAAAACCTCATTGCGGATTTTCTGTCCCGGGGCAGGTATCTTCCATCGGAATGGATGCTCCATCCGGAGGTATTTTGCCGCATTCGCAGTTGCCTAGGTCCACTGGAAGTGGATCTATTTGCGTCGGTGCTAAATCACCAGCTGCCGAAGTATTGCTCCCGTGTTCGCGATCAGGGAGCATGGGCTCTCGATGCTTTCTCCCTCAGCTGGGAGAACCTTCAGGGATTCGCCTTTCCTCCCTTCCAACTGATTCCGCGTGTCTTGCGGAAAATCAGGGAAGATCGGGCGAAGGTGCTTGTAATAGCTCCCTTTTGGCCCAGGAGGAATTGGTTTCCGGAACTTATGAGCCTTCTAAGGGCTCAACCGTTAGTTCTCCCGTTAAGAGCGGATCTGGTGTTACAGCCCCTATCGGGGATTCTTCACCACAATCCGGAGTCTCTTCATTTGACTGCTTGGCCCCTGTCAGGGAATCTGCAAGACAGTCGGGTCTCTCTGATAGAGCCGCGGACTTTTTAATGTCCAGTCGTAGGGTTTCTACTAGGGAAATTTACAATTCCCGTCTCTCGGTCTTTTTCCTTTGGTGCAAAGAGAGAAATCAAACCCCTTCTAAGGCTCCTATTGGTTCAATTGCGGATTTCTTAATCTCGTTATTTGACAAAGGGAGATCTATTTCTACTATCCGAGGCTAGCGTTCGGCGATCGGCGCCATTCATTCGGGTTTTTCGGATGGTTCAGGGATTTCCAATTCCCTGCTACTAAGTGGTTTGATTCGTTCGTTCTTTCTGAAACGACCTTCGTTTTCTAAGTTAGTGCCGTCTTGGAGTCTGCCTAAGGTCCTGGAGGCCTTGGCGAAACCTCCTTTTGAACCGTTAGGTGAAGCTTCGCTTCATCATCTTACGGTTAAGACGCTCTTTTTGGTAGCTATTGCCTCTGGGCAGAGGCGCAGTACTCTTCATGCTCTCTGTCTTACTCCTGGTCATGTTCGCTGGGAGAGAAAAGGTGTTAGGTTGATTCCTAGGGCTTCTTTCGTTGCCAAGAATCAGACAGCTACCTCCGGTCCTGTTGAGATTTTTCTTTGTCCGCTTTCTGACTTTTCTTCGGTGCGTGAGGACAAAGTTTGGTGTCCTGTTAGGGCTCTCAAATGGTATATTGATAAGACTAAGTCTTATCGTAAGGATGATCAGTTGTTCCTGATCACTAGAGAGCCTTTTTCTCCTGCCTCTCTTGATTCCATCTCTAGATGGATCGTTGAAGCTATTAGGGCCGCTGGCACAGAGGCTCTTTTATCCGACAGTAAGCCTCGTGCTCATGATACTCGTAGTGTCAGCACTTCTTGGGCTCTGTTTCAAGGTGTGGCGCTTGTTGATATTTTGAAGGCTGCTTATTGGCGTTCGCCCAATTCCTTCATTTCTTGCTACCTTAGGGATATTCCCGCAGGTGAAGCTTTGTTTGCGTCAGCCACCTTGAAGGCCGCTGTGTCTTCTTTGTAGTCTTTGGTGTAATCCTATTTCCTTCCGCTCGAAACATGCCTCCCGGTCTTTGAGTTGGCGCTGGTCTGGCATAATAGGTAGGTATATATGATTTATTGCAGTAAATTTGTAAAATCAGCACTGATTTTCTTATTTACTATATAAATCTATATACCTACCTATGACCCTCCCTCCTTCCCCGCTCCTTGCAAGCAACATGTTTCTTCTTGGGGTTGCTCGCAAAAGAGGAAGATGGCCGTAGCGTATTGACGCGCGTGAGTGGCGAAGGGGACAATAGGATTACGGGGGGTGCGCACAATTTTGTGACACATGTGTGATAATTCTCGAAGGGGTCCCGTAGTCAAGACTACAGGCATAATAGGTAGGTATATAGATTTATATAGTAAATAAGAAAATCAGTGCTGATTTTACAATTTAATGACAGATTTAAATGCCACTGTGTGTAGTGTTAATTATTGAATTCATTCTTCAGTGTTCATAATATCTAAGTTAGATGTGGAATTACTTATAAGCACTGCTCTATACTTTCCATATGATTGATAAAATTGCTTTCTTCTACAGATTCACTCTGTGCACTTGTTTTTACCATGTAAAGGTAATTCCTTTGAGTTAACAAACTTAATGGCTTTATCCCTTTGAGTTAACAAACTTTATGGCTTTATCCCAGCATACATCACTAATAATCTTGCATATGCAGAGATGCCAACTAGTATGATTTTATCGTATTTTGTACGATAAAAAAAGTAAAATACGGCAATACGATATTGCCTATAAAAAAAATGATTTCCCGATCTTTTTTCCCCTTTTTCCTTTCTTTTCTTTAAAAAATAAAACAAACAAAGCCTCAGTTTGGGAGTTTATCGCACTTCTCTCACAGGGGGACCCCTCTAAGATAGCAATTAGGACAGGTGTATGTCCGTTACTTATTGCCGACTCAGAAGTCTGTGGTATTCGTCGCACATTATTTTGTGATAAGTACCCCGTGGCAGTTCTAGGAGTGGTACCCACCGTATTGCGATGCATTTGTATGTGCTCATATTCACTCAAAATGACTGCATGACTTGCGGTTTCGCAGAGCTCACTCTTAAATCCTAGGGTTGATTTTGGTTGTGAGTGACATTTTCAGAACAAAAAATGTCAAAAACTGCATTTTTGGACTTTGTTTGTCCCTATTTATTCTGTATTTAGTTCAAAACTGACGCAAGTATTCTCTATTTCGCCAATACTCCGTCATGACGGCGCTGGTAGTCGGAGCTGTTCTCAACAGCCTTGGCTGTCTGAACTTCGGGGGAGGATCCTCAGTAAATGCCTCACTGAGCTGCTCATTTGAAGAAATTTCAGTTTTGGAAACACTTATCATCATTTATTTGAATACTACATATAATATTTGATGATAAATTCATTGTACAGTATATTTGAGTAGATGATTGACACATTCTTACCAAATTTAGACTCCCTCCAAATGAAATGTAAATGATATGTACTTCTGCGTTTTAAAAACTACAGTGGTGTGATGGTGTACTATATTTGTTTGTGAATGGTATAAAAGGCAAAGTTAGTCTCTTTAATAAAATATGCACATCCAAGCCTACACCAAACCTTACACTCACATGCACACACCCACACCCACACCCACAATGATACGAAACATTAAAAGAGCCAATTAAACCCCTTTTTCTCTTTTTTTTTAGCCCATCAAATGGATCAATAGTTGTTTAATATATGCAGTTCCTTTCATATTTCTTATTTCAATTTCATTTTTTTTCCCTGTACCCACAAAATGTCAAAAATTTTAAGATCTTGGGGTTGGGCAGGACCCCTGGCAAAAGAGTTTGTGTGAAGCCCTGTAATAGCCTTAATTTTTTTCACATTTGAATTTTTAAAATGTCTCTTTATACCCCCGCCAAACAAAGTTTGAAGTGGGTATATAGGAATCAGTCAACGGTCGGGCGGTCGGTCGGTCTGTTGCAAATCTTGCGGATCGAACTACTTTCTCAGTTTTTGACCGAAAGTCATGAAATTTGGTACACACATTGGTCTTGGTGGGAAGATGTGCAGCACATATTTTTCGGATGAGTCTGAATCTGCGTTGCCATGGAAACGGCATATCTATGGCAGTAAATCAGGGAAGAATCTTGCGCATCGAACTACTTCTTCAGTTTTCAACCAAAAGTCAAGAAAGGCTGTTGTCATGGGGCGGGGGTATTAATCATCATCTTCAATGATATTTCTAATTTTTTGATTTGATTTGATTTGATTTTATTTTATTCGTCAGGTGTATTGTAATACAAACACATCGAGGTACCATGACAGGATAGCCCATGAAAGCCAAAATGGCTTATTTCCAATGGGGTCCCTCAGATGCTTTTATGTTTTTCTTATAATTCATTTTTTTCATTAGATGTCTGTGAACACTTTGGGGTCTTTATTTTCATCATATGGTGTGCTAATAATGCATGTCACATTCTTTTTCGCGAAAATTGTGTGGAAAATCTGATTTTTTAAGGCAACCAGTCTGTTTTTTTTTTGTGTTGAGAGGTTGGCATCTCTGCATATGGTGTAATGATGACTATCATAAATGAAAGTATGAAGACATTCATTGAGAGAGTTATGATGTTCATGCATCAAGCCTTTTGGGATGAGCCTGAGTGTAACAGTAGCTGAGGAATCTTTTTGTTATGAGCCTCAGTTTTGATAGAATTTCCATACAAAATGGTATTACAATCAGTAGCAGTACTTCCAGACACAAGTGATTGGAAATGAGTGTTTATGGAAAGTACGGTTTGTTAAAAATAATGAGTATAAATTGAGTTTTAATACTTTCAAAAAAATCTTCTTTCCCCCCCCCCTGATTTCAATAACCATTGTCAATACTGCTACAACTACTACAACTACTGCTACTACTTCTACTACTTATAATAATAGAATAAAAAGAAAAGAGGAAGAAGAGGAAGAAGAAGAATATAATTATAATAATAGCAATACTACTAAAAATAAATATAATTAATGTGGTTTTGTCATTCATTTAAAGACTGTAATAACAATGTTGCCTTACATTGTTTAACTGCAATATATGCTGTTTGCTGCTCTTCAACTCTTCATTTATGCATTTTGTTTTGTCCATTGTTCAGAATCGGACATAAAGATCATAAAATCAAAATCAGTAATGCTTATTGAGTGTGGAAAAGTGTTTGAAACACGACTACAACCTTTAACATTTAGATGCTGAAAGACCAAAGTATTTACAATGTACTCATAGGGAAGTGCCACTACCTATCATTAGAAAATGCTGAACATCCTTCCTTTCTTTGCCTTTAATTCATTTGGAGCGCGGATGAAACTGTTTGTATGATCGATGATATTTATACTACTATTAAAAGAAATTTGAAGTGTTTACAAGTAGTGACATTCCATTGGTGTCGTTGTCGTGAAGCAGATGGTTATGGTTTTGTTTGGTTTTCACTAGTATGCATATATATCGTAGTGTATGATATGGTACTATAAATTAAAAGGTGAAGAAATATTTTTCTATTAAAATGCATAACCATGAAAGAACGTGAAATCATCATGTGGTAAAACCCATGATAATAATGCCATTGTGGTTTTATATACATGTAGCACTTAAGGGAAAGTTCACAGTGGTATTAAGTTGATTTGAATTAAAGGAGAAAATGAGAGAAACTGATTAATGAAAGTTTGAACAAAATGTGATAAAAAAATATGGAAGATATATATTTTCTGAATTGTAATAAATCAAACACAAATAAGCAATTGGCTCAGTATAGAAAATCTCATAATTTTCCTTTTTTTTATTATTTGATGAAGGAATAGATTTGTTTCATACAGGTTTAGTGTGAAAACATATCACCTATATCTATTGAGATTCATGTATGATTGAATATTTTCTTTAGAGAAAATGGAAATTAATGATTCTTTGGGTACAGGGCTAATGGGAGAAAAGCTAGCAAGATACGTCACGGAGTTGCCAATTTGTGTTTCATTGATTACAACTTCAACATTTTATAACTTTCTTGTTTCTTATCATATTTGCTAAAACGTTCACTGATCTACTTCTTAATTTTTCTGCTTCTCTAAAAACCAACTTGTAATAGGGGTGGACTTGCCCTGCCTTGTACTATATTACCATTACCCCCCAGATTGATGCACACATGATATGTGCACCCTCTCCACTTTATTTGCTGTATTCCTACATGTACCATATGTTCACCATGGTGGCTTTAAGACACAATCACAATTGTTTTCAGTGTACTGCCATCTCCCTGATGCTCTCCTGGGTAGAGAGGGGCAAATTTAGATTAATGTCTTGCCAAAGATCATTATTGGAATGATTTGGCTTGAACCTCTAACCTTTGCATCTCCAGTCAATGATTGAAACCACAGGACTATGGCATCTCAGGCAGAGGCAGTCTGCTGTTTATGAGCTTGGTCTCTCAATACATTTAGGGGATGTATGGTGTTTTTTAAAATCACAAAGCACTCAAGTCATTGGTTTGAAATCAACAGGTAATGAGAAGTAAATTAGAAGGGTAATACATGGGAGGAATAGGGTAATCTATAGACCCCCTCAACACCTCAACCTGTTACTCTGTACAAGTTAAACTAAATGAATGGAATTAAATGGTATAGACAATTGAAAGATGTGATATTAATGAGATTGGGGCTGAAATTGGCTCTTAACTTATGACTGCTTGTTTCACACATATAGACACAATATAAAATTGCTTGGATTGCGTATGAAAGGCATTCGTTGACTTTCTCATTGCATTGAGTAGATTCAAGAGATGATAATAAAGAAAGGGTCACTGATTACTACTTTCTGACACATTTGAAGAGTTATGTACATGTACATTACAAGCTTCTCCCCCTTTATTAGGAAATAGTTTGTATTACCAGTAAGTGGTTGACTGTGTCCTTCCACCGTAGCTTACCAGTAAGTGGTTGACTGTGTCCTTCCACCGTAGCTTTGCCCTTACTTTTACTTCTACTTCTACTGAAATACCAAAAGGTCAAGCCAGCTGAAAGGCAATAATTCCGACAAGATTGATTAATTTCATCTGCCCACGCACTCTCTCATCCTGTTAAGAGATCATTCTCTAGGATTAAAATTGAAGGAAAAACAGTGATGAAATAGATTTTGGGGTGACCTCCACAATGGTTGATGAAATGTTAGAGGTTTATTGTATTTACAAATAGAAGATATATCAATGCTGGAAGGAATGCTTGAAGTCAAATAAATTATGTGCGGTCCCATTTCATTGTGTATGAGTGCTGGATCTATCCCATATCTGAGACTATTTTTGGCTGCAAAAATTGGAATATATTCTCATACTTTTTATAACAGTGATATGAAACCAGACACCCACAATTTAGGTTCCTTTGTCCCATTGCCAAGCCCTCTGATCCATGAAAAGGGTATATTCTGCATAATCAGTTGTTTGTTTATTTATGAATGTTGCACCTTCTGTTCTTTCAAGGACTCTTTATTTCTCTTGGAACAAGGTCAATATTCATATCCAGCATATCATTATTTCTTGAAGCCAAACTCCAATTATAAAGGAGAGACTTAAGATTCTTACTTAATAAAGTAATTGGTGCCATTTTTTTCTCAAGAGATTACCGCCACATACTTACATCAGGGCAAGTCCACATTTTGTAGTCCCATACATTATTAACTACATGACATATTTTTGTACAACCCAATTATTAAATCAGGTTCATGGCCTGTCTAGAGCTGGGATCAACCAATCTGCTAATTATATTCCTTTTCCCATTACATTTGCATGTGAGAAATGGAGAGGAATATAATCCTATTCTTGCGAATGTATTGATCACAAAATGAAATTACCATTTTGAATGTGCTATCCATCCATATCTCTGGGTGTGCTATCATCTTCCATGTGTTTATAAATGATATGTGACTGGCTGCTAGTGTGGGGGTGGGATTGTGTGCGTGTGCAATTAGCATTTATATTAGGCTGAAATCTCATCTCATCAATCTTCCATACCTGGCCAGTGACAGGATTTTAAACAATGCTTTGCCTTAGGAAAGTGGATGCATTTGAAAAACAAGCTTCCTTTTCCTCAGGAAAGTGGATACATTTGAAAATCAAAATTTCCTTTTCTGTTCTTCATTTGAATCTAATATTTTTGTGTTGAATTGTGAGAGTCCAAAATATAAATAAGGAGAAATGCACTGATATATAAGAGTAAAGAGAGAGAGAAAGAAGAGAGATAGAGATACTGATTCATTTTTAAATCGACTGCAAATTGAGAAGAGTATGAACAATTTTAACATTTGAAATTCTTATGAATTTTTATAAATATAAACAAAGATTATGTACTCATTAAGAAATTTTTATCGATACCCATTTCTTTTTGGTGTTTTTTTTTTCAAATAAAGACAGAAAGATGTTTGTTTTCAAGGGATATTTTTTTATCAAGCCTGCAACAGATATATTTGTTGTTTAGGCAATACTCCTACTCAGGACACTGCTCCAACTTCAAAACCAAGTAGTTATATTTCATTCTTATAATTACCAGCCTAAACACAAAAAGCTGATGTGATTATATTTAACATCTTCAATGTCAGACAACATTATGTGGGTATTAGTGAATCTGATGGTGCCACATCACACAGATATTCCACTAAAAAGGATTTTTTTCTAATGCAATCTCATTTTGGATTCACTATTTTCAGCATGATGTCTAACTTGTTGAGTCTTTTTCCCCAGAACTCAGTTATAATTTCTTTGAAGTCCTTAACAGCATTCTTGAGATAAGGTGCTTTTTAATTTGAGGTACTTTAGTTTCATGGATGTCCCCTTCAATTATGAATAACAAATTGAAATGGCTACATTAACAGCTAAATGTCATTATCGCTAGTCACAAAATGTTTTTTATTAATTATATCTTTCAACATGTCATGATTCCTATATCAGGAGTACCGGTAATTCAGCTGTCCATGCATTAGGATGACATTCTATCTTTTTTTCCAGGCAGAATTCGTTGTCTCAGAAAATACAGATTCAAGCATAATACTTAAATGTAACCTTTGAATTTGTAATGTGCCTGTACTCTATAGACAAACCAATTTCTTTTTGCAAATGACTTTATCAGATAGTGTGCTTCCCTTTTAAAATGTGTAGTAGTAGTCAGAGACAGATCATTTGAATGTTTGTGAAAGAAGGAATAATAGCTTGTTTCTATCAAACAGCAATTTACTTAAAGGCAATCATTTCAAATTATTTATTCCTTTGTGTTTTCATATTTGACAGGTCTTGAATTCTTTGAGACAAGTGCAAAGGAGAACATCAATGTTAAACAGACATTTGAGCGACTGGTTGATATCATATGTGATAAGATGTCAGAGACCATTGATACAGATCAGACCCTGAGACCTTCCACAACCATCACACCAACAGACCCTGGACAACAACAGGCTAACTCATCATGTTCCTGCTAAGATAAGATGGTTTGATGGGTTAAAGAGGGGAGGGGGAGGGAGGGAGGGAGTAAATAGATGGAAGAGGGGTGTAAAGTCGGAATGGGGTGAAGTAGAAATGAAGGGAGTGAATTGAAAGAGATTTATATAGCAGAGATTTCTACATGAAGAATAATGAGTTGGAAAGTCAAACTAAAATATATTTGTGAATGCTATCTATCTGATCTGCATTTCTTGAAAGAAACATACATTTTCATGTAAGTGAATACCCATACAAGATTTAGCACATTTATACTAAAAGTGACAATGAATTTGTACTCTTTGTTGAAAGTGATACCATTCATGAATGGTAGAAGAAGCAGAATGTATATTATGGTTTGACTATATCATTATTTAATTTGAAAGATAATAGAATGGAAAATATGCATTAGAATGATTATAAAGGAAAATGTAATAGAATGCATGTCTGTACGAGATGGTGGGGAGAGATGAAAGAAGGATGATGAGAATAAATTTGTTGTATTACCATGTATGTCTTTGCCATTATTGTAGAACTCGGTTTCATTCCCTTATCTTCTATTCTATGTTACTTTGGTCTCAAAGACAATTATACAGATCTTGTATTACAGTCACTGCTTGTATCTGCCATTGAACATGATATATGTGTAGAATCAGATGAACCAGTGCCCATTGTATAGTGTTCAAATGCTTGATGATATAAGCACAATCTAGCATGCACTCTGCCCTCTCACACCTCTTTGACTATATCAATACTTATATTGCAAGTGTTCTTTTTCATGGTTGTCTTTCTATCAAGAACAGGCTTGCTGATATTGGGTGTAATGGATTTGGAGATTCTGTTGAGCAGGCATTTGCATACATTACATGTTGAAAGCCAGAAGGGTGTAAGAATACACTTCTCATTCGACCTCTCACCTACTTTCAACATACATTATTATACACCTGTATATTTAATAAAAGCACAGTAAACAATTTCATAAGCCTATACAGTAAATGATTTTTGTTCTGACTTTGTGATGGTAATTCATTTCTAAATTGCAGTTGAAAAAAAGTGACAAAGCCTCCAAGTGAAAAGTACTCATTGTTTAATACTGTTCCAACCATGATGAACAGTTTGCATGCATTATTATGTCAAGCTATCATTTCCATTATGATCATTCCATCTGTAATACTTAGTCTTCAGTGTTACCTAAGAAGCTCAATGTGAGAGCTACACAGTGATGGGTTAAATATGAAGGAAGTGCCAGTCACATTGTGGCATGAACAACCACATACAACTCACAACTGAGCCAAATAACATGGAATGTATATTTTGATATTTCTCTGTGCCCTTTATGATGGTCTGAATTTTCTTCATCATCAGGTCACGTTGGATTTTTTTTTAATGATAAAAGCTCCATTTTGAAGCTTACTCAATAATATTGAGAGTTAAACCCTTTGAAATAATGCTGCTCTAAATGCCCATTTGTTAAATTATGCAGGTAAGGCAAAAAACAGTTAAGTTTAAGTAGTTTATTTCATGTAGAAGTGAGTGTTGATGGTCATTACAATGAAATGGCACATGAAAATGAAAACCTCTCTCTATATATATATATGGGTCATGAAGTTATTTATTGGTTGCTTGCCATGTACATTGTATGTTTTAGTGAATGCCAAATAAATTTTAATTGTTCACTCCATTGAACAGGGGATGAGTAGAGCAAAATAAGATAGAATAATATCTTTGATTTTGTAATATGTTGTATTGAGTGTAGTAGCCTTTTCAGTTTCAAGGGTTTTCAGTGAACTACATGCCAAATGTCCTTTTCATACAGATGGTTGGTGTTCAAATAACAAGCAATATGTAAGAGATATAGACATTCAACATTGGAGGCTTTGATAATACAAAGTGTAGAAATAATGATTTATAGTAGTTATAATTGGCATGAAATCCAGAAGATAATTGATACTTGATAATCTTATTCAGGTTATCATACCTATGCAATCAGAATTAGTCAACAATTGAAAGGTGTTCAATGTGCAGGGCAAACTTAAGTTCATGTTCAGTGTGACTTTTAGCTATAAAACAAAACTTTCTTTTCAGGCTCATTTAAAAGAGAAAACTTGTACATGTATTTGTTTAAGATATCCACTATTTGTTCCATTATATGAGGTACTTGTTTAATTGACCATTTTGTCAATATATACATATAGGTGCAGAAACAGAACTATTAACTTGAAAGTGTATGTGCTGAGAGCCATCCAGGAGTGTGTTCATTCTATGTCATATTATAGGAGTTAACACTTTTCTGGTCCTCAGAAAACAATATAGTGGTTATTCATACATTTACATTGTATGGAGCATGTTAATTGATCTGGAGAGTCTTACAATTGATCCGTTATATTATCTTAGTACTCATCGCATGTTTAGTGGACTTCTGTAACATCTATTAATTAGCAACTTGAATTTCATGGGGACTGTATTGCTTTTGTATCAGTAAGCTAATATTCTTACATAACTTATCAGTCATAAAAGGTATATTTTGTTTTGGATATTAATGGATATTAATTGTAATGAAGGTGTTTGAAAAAGTATACTTTATTATTGACAAATATGGAATATTGTTTTAAACAGTAAGCAAAATAATGTGTATATGTTTATGGGATTTCTATATTTAGTATATCTAGCAATCCCCTTAGTAAAGAAGAAAGCATCTTATGTGTGCTTGTACTTAAACAGATTCGCTGAAAAATATCTATTTCATTTCTGGGACAAGGTATTATGGTCTTTCTGTATCATGTCATAACATGTCACTCGTTTTTAGAGGAGGCCCCTGGAATGTATTCATTATTTCTCTCATTTTTCTTTAGAACCTTTCAACATCGATGTGCAATATGTCATACATTGTTATATGTTTATTAGTATTTATAAATTGTACACATATCCCTATGTGCTTTCCTTCTCTCTATCTTTGCCTGTCATCAAATGTGATCAATTTCAAGCTTTATAATCATATATTCATTTTGAATACATGTATAGATATCAGAGTTGAGAATTGATTTAGTTTGTATTAAAAGGGCCATCATGCCTTTGTATCTTCATGTGTAGTAGATGCAATGAATATTGCAGGTGTTTCATGGGCGCCGCCATTTTGCCCTTTTTCGGGGGACCACTATTTTGTCTGGTTCGCCTGCTGGCCTGTGGTTGTGAAAGCGAATATCTGGCGCCATTGTGTTGCACCATTACTAGAAACTGCTCTCCTCTTGCTTGCATGATTAAATCATCCTCTGTTGCTATGGTAGCAATGACGTCAGCTTCGTCTCGAGAGGAAAGCGCGCTAGAAGCTTGTGATATGATACAGTGTGAATGGAATCAGCTTTATATGGATGCAGGCGGGCAGCACTTGCTCAGGAAACAGCAACAATGCTTGAGCAATATGTAATGTCCTCCAAATTCAATTCCAAGGCTATGTGCAAAACAAATTCCTGTATTTTATTAAATAGCAAGAAGAGACTTTCTCAAGAGCACTTCTGTAAAATCAAAAAGCGGTTGACATGTGGCAGCTTGTCAAAAAGTGCTTTTGAGATAATCATGGTTAAAAAGGCGGCAAAATCGAATGTGCCAAAATTGCGATGTTGCCTGCACATAAATTCAGCTTATAACACGTTGATGTAATAATAGGACGCTTATATTTTTATGCTTTATTTAGTTTTGGTAGAGCCGTTGGGCAGAAGATTACATACCCAGTGTCTATGCGAGTTGCAATGATTATTTTACGAGGTCTTCGATTCACCGGAGACATTTTCGGGCGTTTGTTAATTTGTACAAATAGTCAGAAATTCAAGACAAGCGTACAAATATAGAAAGTGAAATATTTGTTGTGTATATTGCGTCTCAATCATGTACAATGTTGTTTAATTGCCGCTGAATGATATTATTCCATCTCCCAATGGTGTCGATATCATTAAACAAGGTCTAGACATGGTATAGCCTTTTTTTTTTAAAGAAAGAAACAATCTACTTTAAATGGAATCAGATTGCTTTTATTAAAAAAAAAATAGGATTATCGGTAGTTTCAGATGACAGGCTGACATCTCCTCTTTTCATTTTAAATATTTTAAAAACTTATTTATTATAATTCTGTCTTTATTTGAGCAGGGTGAACTCATTCAGCGCCATCTCTCGCCGTTGATCGAATTCCCTTGACAATGATATTGTCAGTAACGGTCTAGATGGTTAGAGCTTGTAAAGTCTTGCAAAACTGTTGTTTACTTGATTTGCTTCTCTGTAATAGAAAATGATCGTTCGCAATCTTTTTGCCGTCCATTCTGTATTGCATGAAATGGACATGAAATCGTTAAACAATAATCGTCACATAATTGTCTACACTGCATGTTTCCCCGGACGGTAAACGACTGGTTTATAGTGACCCAATTAGGCATTTTATGTAAGACATTATAGGGTATTGTATATTTGCTTTTTGTACGCCAATCCATTTCTTCGATAATGTAAATGTACTTCTTTTTAGTACGGATATGTGTAAAGTTTTCTTTTTATTAGTAGAAGTATTGGATGGATAGAAATGAAGATAGCATACGGTTATTGGTATCCATACAGCTAAATTATTTAGTAGCGTGTTTACAATATCTTGTTTGACACCGGCAATGTGATGTTAGCGTCATATAAGTTAGCAAGATTTAAGATTTTTCTGCGATTAAAGTGTTACGTTATATCATGTTTTTTTCCTAATCCCTGCCTCTTAGAATATTGAAGTACAGGTATTCATACAGATTTTGTAGACGTACCCAAATTCCATTCCATATTGGTGTTTGTTAACCTAAATGAATAAGTGGCGTTTGTATATCGTGGTGACAGTGAAATTATGACTATATTGTTATTACTAAGTAGCTATGGAGATATCGGTATATTTAATAAAAGCAACCATTATTGAACAAAACTTGTACTTGAGAGCATAGATTGTTAAGTGTTTTAAGCTATTAATAAGACGAGACATGTGATTGCATCCAGGTCATTTGAAGGCCGCATACCACAGGAAATTATGAATCTCTTTGGATTCCTCTTCTTCCAATAGACATGTTCACAAAGTTATTCAAATTTTGGATGTTTCTTTACTGGGACCTAGTAACGAGGTATTCCATTAACCTACAATTAAACTACAATACTTGGAATCCAGTTTGCATACATTACTTGTTGCTATGTCTGACAAGCCTCTGACAAGCTTTCAAGTTGTTAAGAACAACCTTTGTTTTAAGAATATGCATAAAATTTGATTATATTTGTGAAGAGGTCTATTGGTAAAGACTGACAGAACATTTACAGGATGAATGAAAAGCGGAAAAAAATGAGGCATATTAAAATTGGAGATCATTGTCTCATGGTTGTGAAATGCCCTCATATAATTCGAATATGTTTCGGACATTTTATGATTGCCGTTCTAGTTTCATTAATCGCTGTTCTTTGATAGAGAAGCGACTGCAAGGGAGAAAAGTGCAAATTATATGCAGAAATATGGGGATCAAGATATTAGAAAATGAGGAAGAAAGAATGAGCATGACAGAGAGAGAGGGGGGTAGCTCGGTTAAAGTAGGGATAATAATTCTGATAATGATATTGAACCATTTGTATTGGGAAAATGCACTTTATAATTCCAAACCTCATTGTTAGGCCTCTTATAATTACCAGGACAATTATAAAAATAATCTTGCCTAATATTCTTCCCACTACCCAAGTAGCCCTATATGTGTTCCGGATTAGAAACGTTTTAATTAAGTATTGGCCAGTCTAGCAGAAATGCCAATAAGACTAGTTTAGTACGAGAAGTAAAACGTAAGAAAAAAATCCAATGCGAGGTTCCGTACAGTTTAGTTGTTTAAAAAGATTTAGTAAAATCGAAATTGCGGGTTATTGTCCCCGTCGTGAAAATGTGAAATTAGCATTGAACGGGACTGATCGGCTACCATTTATCTCATGACTTATCTGACTACTGCCGATATGGCAACGATTACCACTCGGTAAATAGGTTCATGTTACTAAAAGCAATTTGGAATGACAATTCTATCATTATGTTACAAAACTATAACTATCAAGCATTTCGTTTTCATTACATTGTCTTACATAGAATATTATTCTACAACACAACACTGCTAAGAGACATCTTTGTTCTCTGGTCGCAAGAGAACGTTGAATCCAAAAATAGCATCTTTCGTACCGCCATCTCTCCCACCATTTTTGGTCGTCTGTGTAAACAGACGTGGAATTAATCGTTTTCTCCACCATCTATTTCAATCTAAACCAGACTAGCTCGGCTCATCCATTATTAGCAATTGCTGAATATGTTATCTCAAAGCTCGGATCCATTTACCTTGAATGTTTCAAGGGGCATCAACTTGATGCTGAGATGTGATCATGGCGTAGCCGCATAAGGGCACAGTTTCGCTAAGGGGGGGGGGGGGTCTCATGACCGAATATGAACTTTCTTCCGCGAGCCAAGCGAGTTAGCATATTGAAATTGATTATCAAAAAAATAATAATACAGAGAGAGACTTTTCTTTTCATGTTGTAAGCTGCTGATGGTGCATTAATCGTAGTCACGTGTAGTTATTTTAGTGCATTTTATTTAAATTTGTTATTTTATTTAAATTTGTTATCAAAGTACATTACACATGTTGGTAGGGAGATAGGAGGTAATTGGCTACAATTCCGGGTGTGTCAGGTCCTATGTTGGAGTGAGAGCTTTGTGAGGGAAAATGAGTGCAGATCTCATTTAACTTTTGTGTAGAGAGGTTGAGCTCATCTTCCTGTGTATGAGAGTTTGTCGTGTTGTGCTGTGACTAGGTGTGAATTCAAGGCATAGGGTATCTTCATCATGGCCAGCGTGATAATACAACTCACTCATAACGAGCCAATCACTATGAATACGATGACAAAGAAAGCGGACAAAATATACAGCTCCTCATTGTAACCTCCACAATTGTTCTGGTAGACAAAAGAACATCCCTTCATTGCTATTATGTTATGAAGGTACCAGGTCCAATTTCCGATGTCACCCCGGACGAAATTCGACATGAGCAGCTCAGGAGACTGATCCTACACTCGACAAAGTTCGAAGACATGCAACGTCTGGTGAGGTGAAGGAAAGTCGTAACGGTAGTAAATCTAAGTTTAAATTCATTCATTCGACAAGAGTTTCAGATGAAGTTATTGATCAGTCGATAGTTCCAGAAAAGTATAGAAAGCAAATTATCAAGTTGGCATGAATCAGTTATGGGAGGCCATCTTGGTTCTAACAAGACAACTGATAAGATTCTTATAAATTTCTTTTGGCCATGTCTACAAGGTGAGGTGCAGCGATACTGTAGATCCTGCGACGCTTGCCAACGGACCATACCCAACGGACAATACCCAAGGGGGGGGGGGGGGAGTGACGAAGGCTCCACTAGAATCCACTCCCATCATCGACGAGCCGTTTCATCGGGTCGTTGTCGACATCGTTGGACCAATCAAGCCGGTAACGACACGAGGCCATAGATATATTTTTGACAGGGTCTAAGTTATTGTCTCTAAAATTACAGCCTCAGACCAGAAATTATTGAAAGATCGTTGGTCACAGTACTGAGTACACGCTTGAAACGTATATGACCTTCTACTGAGTAAAAGCTATTATAATCACGTAGCCTTCTGTTGATCGATCTACGACTGGACTTTGATTGGCTGATATAAAGTTCACCTAGCCATGAACATTAGCAGAGCCTGCGGTCAATCGAAAAATGCCCTTTTATTTGAAGGGTCTCCTATTTTCAAACACCAACTTTAATGGCATCGCTGGTTTTGAGTATAAAAAACTTACAAAACCAAAAACAAACTTAGCAATTGAACAGAGAATGGGAAAGAAAGAGAAAAAAAAAGAGAGAGAGAGAGAGAGAGAGGGAGAGAAATTTGAAATGTGAAACTTACAAAGAATAAGAATAAACTTTGAAATAACAGAGAATGAGAAAGAGAGAGAGAAAGAGAAAAGAGAGAGAAAGAGAGAAATAATTTATGAACAAAAGATTTCATGACATCAAGTCTCATATTTCTTTTTGCAAAAACTCCTTGGAGAAATTTTGTGTTCTTACAATTTGGTGAAAACTGTTATTTTGAAAGTGTATATCTTTACTCCAAGATACTGGAGAGTTAGGGATTGTTTTTATTATCTGTTAACCCTAATGTACAGTGTTTGAAAACTTTAAATATCCACAAATCTGTTGTTTGAGGTGATTAAGAGTGCAAGGAAGATGTACATCATATTTATTTCCCTTTTCCATCTCACCGGCATTGCTTTATGAGAAACGCTGAAAACATTCAAATAAAAGATTCATTAGGGATAAGGTGACATTTTAGAGAGGGATGTCATTCAAGAGAAAATTGTTCCATAACGATATGCTTAATGCGGAGATCACAATCATTAATACGAACAGACACGTAGAGAGAAAGTGATCGGTTGGCAGTTAAAAAGTAGAGCGTTATTCTTCGACACGGACTTGATAAGAACAGGGGAATGTAAATACATGTACCCGCAAAAAAGAGCGAGTTCCCAGCAAAGAGAGGGAGAGAGAGAGAGAGAGAGAGAGAGAGAGAGGTGGGAGTAGAAAGGAGAGTGTGAGAGAAAATATACAGAGAGAAGGGTAGAGAGAGAGAGAGGGGATAGGAAGGGAGAAAGAGAGCGAGAGAGAGGGGGTTAGAGGGAAGAGAGAGAGAGAGAGAGAGAGAGGGGGGGGGGGGGGGGTATAGAGTCAACTGGCCAGCTGTATGATATGTGTTTCCATATTATTTTGTTGACATGATCTATATAAGGACACCCAAAATTATATATGAAATGATAAATACAATCATGAATCCCTGCATTAGAATGAACAAGTCTTTTGCTTTATCAAATTGAAAGCATTCTGAATGTAAGATATTTTAAATATCACCAAATATTAGTCAAGTGATTATTAATTCTATTATACATTCAAGTGGGAAGCGCCAATGACGAAAACATTTCCCCTTCCTCTTCTTCTTCTTTCTTCTTCTTTCTTCTTCTTTATAAATATTTGTTAGCACTGATTGGCGTGGTTTCAAATCCCTAAAGTGGTTCTCTTGACCTTTTGTGGCTCAATTGAGTTGGTTATGGTCAGTCACTACTGATTTACAGCACTAAGTTGCCTTGACACAATCACAGGAAACCTAAGAATTCCTACAAAACTTACAAACAGCAGAGGTAACATCATTGGAAATGAGAGCAGAAATATATTATAGCACAGATGACGAAGAATAAGAAAAGAAGAGAAAAAATAAGATGACGTGGAAGAAGAAGTAGAAAAAAAGAAATGACAATAAAATATAAAGGGAGAAAATGAAAAAGAAGAAGCAGGAGAAGAAGGGGAAATATATGACAAGGAAAACGAAAATGCAGAGAAGAGCAACGTAATAAGAAAATGATAGAGAAAGAGACAGACAGACAGACAGACAGACAGACAGAAACAGGAAAATTGAGATAAAATGAGAGAGAGATAGAAAGAGGAAGAGCATGAGAGTGAGAGAAAGAGACAAAGTCAGACGAAGAAAGAGAGAGAGAGAGGGGGAGGGTGAGAGAGATTGAGAGAGAGGGAGGTGAATGTACTTCTCATATTCCATGCTATTCACATCTACGGTAGATATCAAGGGAGTCAAAGACCTTGTGTCCGATCACACAAACACTTAACTCACTTCCTCTTTCATCTTATATTACTCACAATAAGCATGATACGAAGGGTATTGGTTCGGTATTGAATGACCAATGTGAATAATCTGGTATGTCCATAATCAGGTTGAGTTCTCACATTTCTGCTTAAAATGTAGGTGAAATTCTGTGGAAATCCAGAGTTTGTCAAATTCTTTAAAATAATCATGATTTCAAATGTTGATTCATGACTTAATAAAAACTATGCATAAAGAGATTGATTCCAGATACAAGAGGTGAAACAGTGGAATAGAGAGTAAAATGTGTTTTATGTCGAAACTATTTTCTTTAGTATGCAGTGTACCGTAACCATGGTTCAACTTCTTAACGGCTAATACTTGAGATTTAAAATGTTGAATGCTTATCAATTATTTAAATAACAATTTTTTACTGGAGAGAAATATTTATTTTAAAAAGGGAAAATGGAAAGGGAAGACAAAAGCTGAGGAAGAACAGTTATCGAAGGAAACAACGGTAAGAGGTAAAAAAAAAGTCTTAGAAAAGAAAAAGATATGCATGAGGGGTAGAGAGAGAGAGAGAGAGAGACCCTGATAATAATTGTTTGTTTCCTTTATACTGAGGTACAATCAAATCAGTGTTCTCTCACCTCGACGGATCTATCCCCCCCCCCCCCCTTTCCCTTTTGCTTCATTTTTAAATACGAAAAAGACCGGGCTAGTGTGTGGTTATGATATGGAGCATGTTTTAATAGGGTTGGGGTTATCCTTTTTGCCTAAACTTTGCCCTTATCGCTGTAGGGGAGGGGGGGGGGGGGGGGGGTACGCTAATGGTCCAACAGGATACATGGATCGATAAGAGAACCTACTCAACCCATATACACTGCATATACAGTACATGTACGTGGGCGTGCTCACCACTTTCTATTTTTAATCAGCTCATGCCCCTCTATCTTCTATACTGCCCCTTCTCTCTCTTTCTTTCTCTCCCTCTCTCCCTCTCTCTCCCTCTCTCTCTCTCTCTCTCTCTCTCCCTCTCTCTCTCCGTCCCTCTCTCTCTCTCACTCCCTCTCATCCTCCCCCCCTCTCTCTCTCTCTCTATATACATCTCTCTCTCTCTCTCTCTGCATTTGAAGGCAATTTCCTTGCATCGTGAGCTGTACTGTGATCTAATGACTAGGATGAAGCTTATTCTAAGTAAAGCATGGGTCATCTAGTATTCACATACATCATTACTGCTTTGCTCTCATAATTATGTTTTTATATTACGGTTGTCATGGTTCTATTATTTCTCCTCCTAGAAATCGTCAATATTAATGTATTGATAGCTATAAAAACCCTTATTTAGAGTCTGATCATTTTTAGTCTGTATCCCAGCCCTTTTTGGTTTCCCATGTATGTAGGGGTCGCCTCGCTATTCATAAGGACCGCTATTCATTTAACATGCGTTATGAATAGCGGCAGTGGCGGATCTACATAGGGGGAAAACCGGCCCGTTCCCCTCTTTTGAAACCCAACTGGCATACCTTAAGTGCACAATGAAAAAAATTGCCCCTTATTGTGTACTTTCCCGGCTCTGTGCCCCCTCATTTACAAAATCTTGGATCCGCCCCTGAATAGCGGTCCTCATGAATAGTAATGAATAGTAAGTGGTCCTTATGAATGGAGGTCCTTGTGAATAGCGAGGTAATTTGTCTAAGGTTTGCTCGCTATTTAGAAGGACCGCTATTCATACAAAACCGCTATTCATTTAGTCACGCGTTATGAATAGCGGTCCTTATGAATAACGGTCCTTATGACTAGCGAGGTAACCCTACATGTTTAGTCCGAATACAAAACTATAATTGCGTTTTTTGTAATCAAATGGACGAATAAGGCAAAATAACAGAATCGTGAGTAAATAAACATGCTTATGATGAATAATGGTACTTCAACATATTAATACGATGGGACCTACTAGTCTGCACTAGGATATTGTTTCCGCATTGCTATAAATACTTTTGTTATATTGATATCATTTCTTTATACAAGAAAATCAGAATACAATAACTATCAGTCCAATATGCAGTTTGAAAAAGAAAAAGAAATCATTTGATTTTATTGGTCAATTTATTTCATCTTTAGGACATACCTGCTCATTGCTTTATATTGCCTTGTTCCCACTCGGTGTATTAGCTGTTCTATATTTATTATGTGATTTCACTGATTCTATGCAATTATTAATTTCTGAATGACCTGTTTATGTACTGTGCAATAATATTCACTACTGCATTTATACCTTGTATTACCGGTAGCAGTTTTTTCGTTCTTGTTAATCTTTGTAATTGATTGTACACATATATACACAGTTTATATTGTACACATGTTTTATTCAGCTTTTGGCTGCGACACATGTTTCTTTCAATAAACCATTTTTGAATTGAATTGAATTGAATTTGACTGAGTAAGAACATAAACATAGTGAGAATGTTGCAATTGTACTAGGTCCATCTCTCATATATACATATACATTTTTTTTTATGTATGAAACGGATTTGTAACTAATAGATGTATTATTATATGATCGGCTTTTTAGAATATTTTATGAATAAAGATAGTGGGTACAGCAAAGAAATATGATTGTATTTCTTAATAACTACAATTGATATATTCATCTGTAGATTTTGATTACATGATTTATGATAAATTAGCATAACTCATGTGTTAAAAAACAGAAAGAGCAAATACAGAGACTTCAACCGTATATCATCACCTTACCTTTATACATGTATATAGCTATCAATTTAACGTTTAAGGAGTGTACATAGTTTCCATACGCGGAAAGCAAGATACTGTATTAAGGAAAATACTGCATTAATAGATCAAATAAATATGTTTACTGCCTATTCTGAGAAGCGATGACGTAATTAGAATCGTTTTGGGCTGGAGTAGGTCGACACTGCAATGTATCCTATCTCTTGTTAGATTAGGACAATTTTCTGCGATGATGATGAGTAAGGCCGGCTCGCTCCTCGATTATAAATTCAGCAAACACCCGAAGCCGTGCATGATCAGCCGCATGCACCAGCACACGACATCCCACTGCATTCATGACGTCATAGATGTGACGTCAGAACATTTTGACGGTTGGTTTACTTTGGGTGTCCTGAAATAGGAAGGTGGTGGAGGTTCTTGAAGACGATATCACGTGAATCGGAGCTGCTGCCTGAAGGCTTGATCATGGCATTACGTTATTCTTGTCTTGGTGAAAAATGCATTACAGTGGCGCCTACTTCCTTTACTTGAATATCACCTATAGATGGCGCTACATACAATCACTACCCAGTGCCGTATACGGCACTGTCACTACCTAGTGTCCCTGTATTAGAGGGTAAGCACCATATAGGCACCAATCCTGCAGCTCATCAATATTCATATCAGAAACCCCTTGTTGAAGACTTTGAAAAATACAAGTTTCGGACTTGTATTTTCTTACTCAGTCACCTTATTTTTAAATCAGCAAAAGAAAATTTCGAAATATAAACCTCTGCCGAGGTTCGAACTCGTGGTCATTTCACCAAGAGAGGACTGGAGTATCCGATTGCGCCACACAGAACAGCTGCTCGATGCCCTTGCTCGTTTTATTATATCGCTACAATTCGTTTTCATGAATATTCATGCCGACTAGTTTTGACGGAATAAACCGTATTATGAGCAATTTGACGCGATATGAATATTCATGAGCTCAGCTCAGATTGGTGCCTATAAGTGCTTACCATATCAGAGAGTTACGACAACTGGGGATTTGAACGCCATTTTGTTTCCACTGCTATGCAACATTTCTATTCAATTCCGATGAGCACCTGGGTGTTCTCAATATAAAGAATTCGAACGCCATTTTGTTTCCAGAAAAGTGGGACGTCCATTGTCGCAACTCTTTCATACAGGGACACTAGTTTATATAAAAGAGTAGCGACATGGACGTCTGACTTTTCTGGACACAAAATGGCGTTCGAATAAGCCACTTCGGAGATGCAATCTGAGCATGAGCAGATAAAGGTCATCTGTACCAAATTCTAAAACCCACTGACACTAATATTCGATATGTGCTCATGAATGTCATGTAATCATTATTCAATTATGCACTAATGGTGCATTCCATGATATCCAGGTGGAAGTATTCTTTTGAAAGGGGGAAACAAAAGCTATTCATGAGGCACCCCTATCACTCCCAGAGTTATTTTCCTGAAGTGCACATAAAGGGACCCTCCATGTCTAAAATATCTGTGGATATTTGGGGTCATTTGTACCCTGCGCTAACCCCGAACTGGCTTATTCTTTCTATTTAGAACACCCAGGTGCTCATCGGAATTGAATAGAAATGTTACGGAATAGTGGACACAAAATGGCATTCAAATCACAGGTTGTCGTTACTCTTCTATATAAAGGTACTCTATCACTACCTAGTGTCCCTGTATTAAAGAGTTGCGACAACTGGGGATTTGAACGCCATTTTGTTTCCACTGCTATGCAACATTTCTATTCAATTCCGATGAGCACCTGGGTGTTCTCAATAGAAAGAATTCGAACGCCATTTTGTGTCCAGAAAAGTCAGACGTCCATGTCGCTATTCTTCTATATAAAGGTACTCTATCATATCACTACCCAGAGCCATCCATACACAGAGTTTGGCCAACTTGGTTTCAGTTGGGCACATGGCGTAGATTCCTTCGTTGCCTGATGCTAGGAGTCCACTGGGCCGGCGCCAGTTGGTACCAGTTCGCGCCAAAGATTGTGATTGGCGCGTAGTGGCTTGCTGTGGCGCCTAATTAATGTCCGCTCGGCATGCGTCGCCAAGTGGAATAAACTGGGTGCCATATGGCGTGCGCCAAATGCCACCCGGCTTGCTCCAAAATGTTGCGCCAGTTTGCGCCATTAGACGGCCATTTGATTCCAAAATTCACCCTATTGGCGCCATTGGCGCCATTCGCGTCAATTGACGGCTACTTTGCGGCACTTGGTGATTAAGTTTGTGCCAATGGTCGACAAATTGGTTTGAACTTGCCGCTACTTGCCGACTATATAAGTACCGGCCATCGGCTACCTGAAAATCTTGCAAGTTGTGTGAGAAAGTTGTGTGAGAAAGTCCTGCGATGCCGCCCTGCTTTTATAGGCGGCAAGTGGCGCTGAATGGCGCGGGCTATCCGCCTCTGTTGGAATTATTTGGCGCGTAGTGGCGCAAACAAGGTGCCACTTGGCGCCATGTGGCGCGAAATCTCATTGGCGCAACTTGGCGCGCACCATTACATTCCAGTGGATTCCAATAGGCGGATTGTTTGCGCCAAAGGGCGATATGTTCGCGCCATTTGGTGCCACTTGGCGGACACTTGGCGCTGATTGAAATCTTTGTCGCGCCACTTGCATCGAGCAAACATTTTGAAATTTTCTTGCCGCCAAATTCAAATTTGGTGCCACCACGAGCCAGTTGGGAGGCAGTTTGAGGCAGTTTGAGCCACTACACGCCACTAGGCACCTTATTGGCGACACGGCAAATTGCATTGGCGCAAACTGGCACCAACTGGCGCCGGCCCAGTGGACTCCTAGCATGACAAAGCAACATGCCGCCATATTGTTACTCTATGTATGGATGGCACTGTCATCGCCATCATTCACTATGAATGGACAAAGAGTGGACAAAGAGTGGACAAAGAGTGGACAAAAAACAAAAACTCTCATTCTACCCTTCACAATGGTTCTGGTAGTCAAAAGAACATCCCTTCACAGCAATAGACCCGTTCAAATATATTCAAATTTATGCATACTTTTAAAAGGTTCTTGACAACCTGAAAGCTTGTCAGAGGCTTGTCAGACATAACAAGTAATGTATGCAAACTAGATTCCAAGTATTGTAGTTTATTCATTAATAACAGGTTAATGGGATACCTTTTTACTCTGTCTAAAGGAAGAAATATCAATACATTTGAATAACTTAACAGGTCTATTCTGTAAAAATAAGTAGAATGGTGAATATACATGCGACACCCGTTCTACATATATTTACATAAAATCAGTGAATGGATGTTCTTATTACCAGAACCACTGATGGGTGGAATGAGGGGGTTGTTTATTTGGGGTCATCCCTATAGCTAGAAGGTCCGATAGTTAGCGGGTCCGATAGACCGACACCCAATAGATAGAAGGTTCGATAGACCGAATGTACGAGAGGGTCCAGTAGACAGAAGGTTCTATAGACCGAATGACCAACGGGTCCGATAGTCATAAGGTCCGATAGATAGAAGGTCCGATAGATAGAATGTTCTATAGATCGAATCGGCAAAAGGGTCCGATAGTCCGAATGTTCAGTAGGGGTCCGATAGTTAGAAGGTCCGATAGACCGACAATAAATACATAAAAAGGGTAAAATAGTGCATAAAATGATAAGTGGGTAAAAAATAAGTGGTTAAAATAAGTGGGGGCGTTCCAACCAAAGAAAAAGCAAAAAAGGAACAGGCTGAAATGGAAAGAAGAAAAGAAAAGAAAGGAAAAGTGAAAAGGAAAAGTGAAAAGGAAAAGTGAAAAGGAAAAGAAGAAATCAGAAAGGAAAGAAGAAAAATTCAAAAACTTCGCTCACTAGCATTATTAGGGTTATTTACTAATGCCCATTATATTTTCATCATTGATATTAGTTATTAATATAATCGCCATATTTATGTATATAAACCAATGGCAATTATATTAATAAGTCATATTCTTATGGAAGTTATTTGATTTGAACCTCTTGAATCTCTAGCTAATGTTATGCTATTTTGCTACTCAAAGAATGTTAGCAACATAACTGAAAGGAATCGAGCGGCAAGTTGACCTAAAGGGGCAAAAGAGATGAATTTTCAGAAATAATGGCCTGTGACCAATAGTCTCTTCCCAATATGAGAACAGAAGAAGCCGATAACATGTTACACATAATGAGAACGGAATAACAATACGCTAGGAACCTATTCTCAGGATACAAAATTCGCTCGCTCATACAATCAAGAGACTAGGCCTAGATTGTTTCTTGCAGCAAGCACCTCTTACGTCCTGCAGCAACAAGAAGCCCGAATATCATAATATTCGGGCAGTGAGGTATCCGACTATTCTTGAATTCCCCCACCAAAAAAAAGAAAAGGTGTAATGTACCCCTCAGGGTCCACAGACTAAAATTTGCCACAAGGTAGTAGTATGGGTGTAGTCGGTGAACATTAAAAAATATAAAAGCTGAGATCATAGCTGGTAGGAAAATACCACCTGACAACCCTCAAAAAAAAAATGGAAATACCCCCTCCCACGAAGGTGGTAGGGCCTAATTGAAATTCATTTTTATCGGTCAGAATCTTTTGTTGTCAGAATCTTATCTTTTGTTACTTTGAATGAAAATTCAACTATAAAGTGTGCACCCCATAAGATCTTTGTTTAAAATATAACACTTGGGTTAGAAGGGGACGCCCTTTCCTCAGCTTGCTCCACTAGAAAAAAATACTTCGGGCATGATGGGCCTCGGGGCTTTAGGGTGACCATATAATTAGATTTCCATGTTTAAAAAAAATGGTCAGCGTTCCCCATTGCCAATACATCGGTTTAGTGGCAACATCAAGGGTGAGCCTACACACCTAGTGCATCGGTTTATTACGATACACATAGAAGATAAGGCATTACCCTTTTCCTTTCACGAGAAATCTATCCAAAAAAATGTATTGTATTCACTTATTTTACGTTATTGTCGGTCTATCGGACCTTCTGACTATCGGACCCTCCGCCGATTCGGTCTATAGAACCGTCTGTCTATTGGACCCTCTCGTACATTCGGTCTATCGAACCTTCTATCTATTTGTTGTCGGTCTATCGGACCTTCTAGCTATAGGGCTGTAACCGTTTTTGTCTACTCTTTGTCCATCATGTTCATAGTGATTATTATCATAATCCTATCTAATTGTGTTTATTACTATAATTAAAATTAACTACACCATCATTATTAAATCATTACCTTCATCATTTTACCACTGATAATCATTGACAAGATCACTACCGCCATCACCATTATTACTACCATTAACACATCCTCATCACCATCAGAAGCCACATTAACATTTTCATCATCCTCATGATCATGTACATGTACGCATATTGAAGGGTTCTTATTGAATTTGTATTCAAAATAAACAGTGAAAAAATATGGAATATTTGACAACCCTTACCCCACCACACCCCCTAGATACAAAACACAAAACCACAGTAATTAATGAAACAGTTTTAGTAGTTGAAAAAGTTAAATATTTATTGCAAAGAAATGCCCATTGATAAAAACATATGTACATGTACTTCTTTGAAGAAAAAATGTCAGAATACTAGATATTTTTTAGGATATCACACAAATGGAAATATAACTTTATCCATGATACTTCTATTAGTTTGTATTACTTTAACAATAAGATTAAATCACTTCATATTCTGTCTATGACCTCATATCTTAGTATTAATCTCTCATATTTAACCACATTCTTCATCTCACTACAACTAGCCAGATTTCATATCATATAGATGCTTGTACAATAAGAAAATTCATGCATGAAGCACACATGGCTGCTGACATAAAACCTTGTATACTTCAGATCTAAAGAGTCTTATCAAAAGCATTCTCATTCATTACTTGAACCTAATTCAACATAAATTTGAAGTATATTTTAATAGTTTGTATTTTTCCTCCTTGCTCTTTTTTTCTTTCTTAAAGCACGTCAGAGTAGTTTAGATAGATGATTTGATTTTGATTGATTTATCTTCTGCATTCATATTAGTACATTTTTCGGTAATATAAAATACAAGATTACTTTTTGACATTGAATCATAAGTACATGTATATGTCACAATCATTTTTCAAAAACACGAAAATTGTCAAATTATTGTAATTCATAAAATATAAAATCATTAGCGGAAGGAGGACTGCCATTATAAGCAGTTTGCTTGAGAATATGGCAGCCCCAGACAAATATTGTGAAATAGCTAAAACATGTTTAAATACGCAGAATGGATAAATAATTTTAATCCTAAGTTAAGAGCATATTGATAAAATGGTGATGATAAAGAGATGGTCCCATAAAAATGTGTTGTATTATTATTGCTACTTGCTTTGGCATGATTTGTCCTAAAAAAATTTTTTAAAAAGGCTTAACTTTTTGGGGTGACACTGTATATGAAAGAATGGTTAACAAGTCATCTTTTTGACAATATTTTACGCTTCAAGAGTGAGCAAAAGCCAATGTGAAAGTGCAAAATCCATACTTGACAACCACCTGTTTATATTCTGGCTGGTATGAGAGTCATGAAAAGGCTTAGGAAAGTCTTATTCTGATAAATAAAATATAGCTTATGAAAGAACAGATTGTTCACTGTATGTACTGATATATCCCATCAAAACTTTGGTTGAGTGAGCAAGCCAGATGAAATTTAATTTTGAAACACTCTACAAAGTAGTAAATTGCTCACTCAAGCAAAAGATGTTCAGATATGTAAGGACACAAAGAACAAAGCCAGATATTTCTTAAATTGTCTTTTATTGATCAGAATATGGAAATGTCTAATCCTTTTCATGACTAAGCTTGGCTGATACCAGCCAGAGCCAATATTAACTTCTTGCCAAGTCTGCATTTGGCACACTTTTACAAAAATGGCTTTTGCTCACAGAATATTGGTTGACCTTTTGGTGTCATTTGATATACATGTAAGTGACCCTACACTATCAACAGGTATAAAATTTCCTTTTTTCCAACTGTTAACTTTTTTCTGGGACATACTGACCAAGGGCATCCTAGATATATATGTATATAAAGAGAAATTAAAATGTCCCTAAATGCACACTTCTAATTGTTTCACATTCATTGTGTTACTTTTTGAACAAGCAAGAGGACCGAACTGACTCAAAGCCAGCAATAAAAGAATCGTTTTGTTACATCAAATTAGAGATTCTCATATTCCGATTAACGCTTCAAATTTACTCCAAGAACACCAAATACATGTCAATGTCATCTCCCTGATCAGCAATCAATATGGGAGTTTGATGTAGCGAACAAATTTAAAAAGACAAACTCACTGGTTAATCTCTTTAGTGTGGATTAACACAACCTGATTCAAATATTATCAAGCACCAAAAAAAAAAAGCACATTTTAAATATTTATATCAGAAATGAATTGCTGGCATGGTTATGCATGGATAAGCTCATTTTAATTTATCTACATGTAGTACATTAAATTTTGTAAAGGGCTATAGAACCTCAAAATTGGTCATTGAAACAAAATTATGTCTTAACAGACATGTCAGGGGGCTCATTGCAAGCTGCTAAAAACAGTGCCATTCTTTTTTTAAAATTTATTTATATATTTTTTTTTTTTTGGGGGGGGGGGTGTTTGTTTTGTTTTCTTTTGGGTTTTCTCCTAGAGAACAAATGTAATGAAGCCATTAAAAATAAAAACAATTTATCCCATTGCTCTTCATCTCTATGCTCAAAGAATCTCTTAATTTATACCAATAATTTAAAAAAAATCATGGAAATTTAAGAGTGGATACACCATAAAAGATAGAGATATGGTTAGTTTGGGGTTTACTTATTTGATGGATATCTCTATTTCCCCCACTTATTCTGTGTATTTATGGAGGGTAAGCTAAGACAAGATAATGTTACAATCGCAGGGAATGGTCAAGTACTACACAGTTGAATCTCTAATTCTAATCTCACTTTCACTATTGTAACGTAGTGGGGGGGGGGGGGGGAACTATGAATAAAAATGATTGAGAATTTACAGAACTGATCATTAGGCCTAGTTCTTAAGGTTGATTATTTTTGGCCCACTAAAAATATACACAAGATGCTTAAATTAAATCTCAATGTTGGAAAATCAAAACTAGCTTATACAATATTTTGTGCAATCAATAACTTAGCCCAGATACATGTAGTTTCGACTTTTTTCCCATTGCGAAACAAAATTATGCTACAAGAACTAGATTCTTTACTTTAAACTTGGCATAGTACACATTTTTTGAACCCTGCAAATTCCTTCAATACTTAAACACATCTATGGCCACAGATAGAAAACACACAGGCCACTTTACATTGTAAATGATTATCAAAATAGGGAAAGAAACCAGGAGATTGTTAAAATTGCATTAAAAAGAACGTGTCCACCTGACATGTAGTACAACAAATCACATGCATCTTGACATTGGTACACTTGTTCCAATGTGCGCTGAATTCATGAAAACCTGAACATGAATTATTTTGCAATTTCTTTCACTCTGGTTAGTTAGGTAAAAAAGAAAACGTACTACACTTTTGAAGTGTATGATTAGATGTAGGATAATTATCTGTCAAAGAATTAAAAAAAATTACTGAAACAAAAAAGGTCTTATTTGCATACCGACTGCAACAGATCCCACCCCATTGTATAAAAGGAAACAGCTTTCCGTGAGGCCGGGTGTGCTTGGAAAGTTGGAATATTTAATTTTGGAAAAAACACAGAACACACATGAATCTAACCCACATATTTAAGCTGCACAAAAAATTTACCACACCAATACCCGATACAGTGAACAGACTTTGGTCTGCACTAATGGTGACCTCTACTTTATCGGGGGAAATACTTTACGCGCAGGCAGCAGCATAGTCAACACCAATAGATAGATGTACTATGCCCACTAGGTAATGATAAAGAACTGCCTTCTGGCACTGAAGGAGATACTGGAGACAATGAATTTAAGGCAACTGGATGTCAAACTATCGTCCAAATAAAAAAAGAGAACTCACAGCAGTCTAATGAACCCCACGCACCATCTAAACTATATACCATATATATTGTTAAGAAACAAGACGGCAAGAAAATTTTGAATGTGAAACCCGTCGAGATAGTAAAACGTGTTAATGTAGGAACGGATAAAAAGATGAAAAAAAGTAAAAGGAGCACTACACATTTTATGTTTTAGAGAATATAACCGGTATCATTCTACCACGTGTACTAAAGGAGTCATACATAAAGTAGACATCCCGGATGAGCGTAAGCGCTATGAGTAGGTCGGTAAGGTTGGCCGCCCCCTGGTCCGTGCCCGAGTGACCTATGGGGCTTCAGCCCCCGAAAAGCTACAACACAACATACTGTGTAAAAGCAGATAAGACGGCACACTAGCTGGGCTAGAGGTCCCAGCCCCCCGGCTGGCCGAAAATTAGCATCAAATAACTGAATTCAATTAACTTAAATCACGAATAAAACCCAAATATTAGTTCTGGCAAATAATGGTTCTGTCCGTGGAATTATATGTCTGGATTTAAATATACATTAAACCAAACATTACTATACCATACCTCCTGCTACAACACTCTTATGAAACATGGATTATATACCATTATTTGTGAACATTATATCTATAGTATATAGAATATACATACTAAAAGTAAATAAAACACGTATAGTATTCTATAATACGTTTACATCATTTATATGATATATTTAATATACATATTAAAACATGTTCTTAGTTTTTAATTCCAAAATCAACTAATTTCCCAATGTACTCCTACTAAACGTAAAAATACAAAAACTCAAATATGTAGTTGGCATAAATAGTCAGACATGACTGAAATGCCAATAAAAAACAAACAACCAGAAATCCTAAAACAAAAAGTTCACCAAGGTAACAAGATTTGTTTCCAAATGAAAAGTTTACAATCCGAAGAAGCTGGCAACACACCCACCTGCTGCATGCCGTTCTGGTCGCTGCAATCCGAATGAAATTATAACTGCGTTGCTGCATAATTTACTGCTTTTTGGCTAACTCGATAATTGTTGGAAGTTTGTTTGAATTTCATATGAATTTTATTTTGATTTGATTTCATATTCTTTGTATTTGGACTCCTCACAATATCCAATTGGATTTTTAAAGGTAGGATCGACTTGCTTTTCTTCTCCAACACAGTCCATAATATATATAACACAAATACACTAAAATGCACATTAAGTTTAGCTATGGAGGACCCCTATTCCTCTGGGGAAGAGGCATACACCCAAGCAGCGGGGAGTTAAATATTTCTACTCCGGCAGAAGCAATCTGTCAAGAAATGCCTTCGGGTGACGAGATTGAAAACGAAGATGAGGGGGAATGGAAAACCATAAAACGTAAGGAATATATTAGACGTAAATGTAAAAGACCACAAACAAAAAGTAGCACAACCGACTAAGAGAAAATTAAGTCCTCTAGCCCAAACAATGTAATCAATACCATAGTTCTTGTAAAAGGGTTAGACAATAAAAGCATATGCAACTTAAAACACGCAATAAAGCGACTTAAAACTCAAACCAACGCAAAATCAGGAATTTCAGAATTGAGAAACCAGTTTTAGTACAGGGACAGCAACAGCAAGCACAAAGAGGATTATAGAGAAAGTCTTTCGTGAGGAAGATGGTATGTTACAGTCCTGCCATCGAAACTTTGATACTGGATCAAACGCAATCAGCCACATACACCAAGGAATTTACACAACTGTAGTTGATGGGAGTTGAAAACACAGACTGGACACCATAAGCCATGGTATCAGCCAACAGAATGGACACCGAATTCGGTACTTGTCTGGAATAATAAAACAACGTCAACAGACTGTCATAGCAAGCTTATGAGTGTTAAAGACATAACGTTTTATGATACATGTATTTTGATACATGTCATCGAAAGCCACTACAAATAAAAAAGAAACTCATATCAAACTGAAGTTTGCACCAGCTACCTTGCAGAGGATTAATTTAGATCCGCACTCATAGGATCACACAGGTACATTTATAATAAGTCACATCCCGTTATTTAATAATTTTATATATAGATCCAAAATGAAAATCCAAATCCAGCGCAAGATGCAGGAGTAGTCAGGTATGACCGAATGCCTTTAAACCTAAATTAAAAAAAAAAAAGAGGCCAACTTTTGCTGTTGATTATATCTTGGATTTGGATTTGGGATTGGGATTGGTTTTGGTTTGCATTTACATTGGATTGATTGTTCACTTTTGACCAGAAAGTGAGGTAGTCATCTTTCATTTCTATTAATACCCTAGTAACACTAACCCTATATTAGGTTCTATCATAACCCTTTACCCTTCCACAGAGAGTATGGAAGACGCATACTCCTCGGGGGAAGAGGCATATGCCCAGTCGGCAGCAGAGTTCCATACGTCCCATGAACCTACCGTAATGATCCGACGCCTCGGCTGCCGATGGAGGTGATGAGGATGGGGGTGGGACTTTTATGGAATTTGCCAATTTTTGTTGCAAACACGCGACGGACGGCTGAGATCTGAGGGGGCGATATCGGCCGCCAACTCCCCCCCCTTGAATTTGCAAAAAAGACCGGGCCCCTTTATGGTTAAAAGAGAGTAGTCTAACCGGAAAAAATGGCTTTACCATGTGGAAACTCAAAATGAGATGAAGGGGAAGTTACTTTAATTCACTTCTAATTGTACCTATAGTTGTGAATTCCATATTTTTTCCTTAAAATCTCTGCATCTTTGGAGACCAAATTAAAGTTGCCCTGGTAAGCACTATTTTGTATGTGCAAGTCTGAAATTTTTTTCAGAAACATGTCAGGATTTCATGATTGTGCGCTCAAAATCATAAAATCCTAACTATAAATATTTTTGCTATTATCTCAAATTTAGCGTAAGTAAGATCGTGGGGTTTCCTTAATTTCCAGTGCTTCACTTTTTGACTGCTTCAAACACTTGAAGGATTTTATTATCTCCATTAAGATCATGTTAAGAAATTCTGGGTCTGACATGCACTTAATTATGTAATGTTGGGTTACTTCGCACCGCATCCCGCAAATTTGGTCTGAAAAGTTGAGCGAGACTTCAATAAAAATAGTCATGGATATATTGCATGAAATGTTTAGGGGCATTGGGGTTAATCAGTGATCATTCGCCAACTTGTGCCTGGGTGGATGATAATCTTTAAGCAGAATTATTCATTACACATACATGTATAAATATTCTTAAATCCACTCATTTGCTAATTCGGGCCAGTTTTGTATCCTATCATTTTCGGATATAGCATACACGAGTCCATTTCCCTGCACCACAGCTGGCCAGGTCCGTGCCCGCAAGGGACAGAAGCTAAAAGAAGCCAGAGCAGCATATTGGAGGGCCGAGAAGCAAGTGAATTGATTTTCAAGTAAATATGTTCATTAATGTGCATGGCTCCAATCATGGGTACCCGAAGTGTTGCAGAAGGCTAAAAATTAAAGTTTTTGGTATGATTTTTTTTTATGGTCATGTCATATCTAGCATATTCATCGATTTTTCAGTCTGTCACCCATCACTGGTACTCTTCCTTTTGCATTTCATACATGTGTTTGCGTACATAACAGGACAAGAAGAGGTATAAGTGCAAAATATATGTAGAAAAAAAGCAAGAAAAAATTCTTTCATTATTCAGGTCACAAAATCATTGTGTAAGGTTATTTCATCAAAGTAACTATTTAAATATTAACTGCTGACTATCAATCATCAATCAATGTAATTTAATGATATTAATGCTTATATTCTTAGTATGAAGGAAACAAAAATGTCCCCTTATGATGCGCAACATCTCTTATGCACCCTTTTTAACCCTATATTATATAGCCCAGCATATTTTGGAGGCTGACTAGCCAAAAATCGGCACGCATGTCAGAAATAACACATTGTACACAATGGTATAGTTCATTTTTTGAAATTTATTTTTAATTAACTGAATGTGCCATTCAAATTCAGATTGATTAGATATATTGCTATGTGCTATGAACAATTTCACAGCACATGCAAGACATGCAAATTCTTGCTTTTACTACCATCCCCCGGTTCTAAGGTGTTTCAAATGCCAACAATTTGGGCATACCAGTACCCAAAATACCTGTAATAACAAACTAAGGTGTGTAAGATGCAGGCAGGGCCATAGTTTCGAGTACTGCCTAGTGAACAACAACCTGTAATGCATAAGATACGGGGAGAACCACTCTGCGGCATACAAGGGGTGCATTTTGTATAAGGAAGCAAAGCAATTCAGGTAATTAAAACTAGTGGAATGACATAGGTATGCTCAAGCTGCAAGACAGCATAAACAAAACACACAAACCAATTGTAGAGTCGAAAAATTAAACAGTAGTGACTAACAATACCATCACACACAAGGCCGATGTATCTACCAACACTAACGTAGATTTGAATAATACAATAGGTGCAACCCAACAAGAAACCAGTCGAACCACCAAAAGAATGCTATTCGTCAACCCAATCCCACTCAAAGCAGTAAAATGCCCAAGCTAGTGTCCAAGGGACAGGACCCCAACCCCAGTAAAGAACCAACTCTGGAATGGTAGCTTTCGGATTAAAAGCTCTGTGCTCTTCTGGTAGTGGTGAATCTCTCTCTCAGTGCGACTGTACCGGGCCTGTATCGATGAGGTTTCTTGACTCCCCCAGTAGATCCAACTGATCTACATACTTTTATTGCTTGGACAAGGAAAAATCTCAAATAGGATAGTAACTTGGTAGTTGATGAATAGTAAGAGAAATAAATGCGTGGGCGAGGTTAGTAATGCTAAGAAAACGAGAGTAAGATTACTAGGTGTTGTGGATCAGTCCCCTGGACTCTGACGAGGTCCGGGGTTCGAATCCCACCGCAGCACTTGCGTACTTTGGCAAGACGTTAATCTACATTTGCCACTCTCCACCCAGGTGTTAACTTTCGCATCCTACCGGGTACCCATTTAACGTCGTTTGCTTAGCAATGTGAACGTTACTGTACTGCCCACTACTGGAATACTCCCCAGGGAGTGGAGAATGTGCATGCATTGTGTGCAGGCATGCCAGAATCCGATGACTGGGGTAATATATCTGTAATTGTGAGCGCTTTGGGCCGCTATGGGAAAAGCGTGTTATAAATGCTAGGTATTATTATTACTAATAACATGTAAGAACAAAGAGCAAGTAGGGAAAGCTCTTAAGATCACAAAACTAGTTAATTTCGCTGTAAATTGTACCATTCATTCATCAGAATCAAAGACGTCTGAAGGGGTTATACATAAGGTAGATAAAATCATTCCAGAAGATGATCAACTGACCTTACCAGAGAATCAAAATGTTATAGGAGTAAAGACATCAAGAGAATAAACGGTAATTTAACACCAACTCCATCAATCCTAGTTACATTTAATCAACAAAAACCCCCTTAATAATGTAACTTTATTATATGAATCCTATGCAGTAAATGTATACAATCCACCGACCATTAGATGCTACAAATGGCAACAATTTGAGCATGTATAAAAGTATTGTAGAAATAGTGTAAGATACGTAAGATGTGGTGGGAACCACTTGTAGGAAAACTGAGAGACCTACATGTTTTACATGTATTAAGATAACCATTCAGCAGCATATAAATGCAGACAGCTGCTTTTTGTATAAAGCAAAGAACATTCAATCAAAATAACAGAAAAATTAACATACGCTCAAGCAGCCAAACAGTATAAACAAACTACACAAACACAGCCAAAAGTGACAATCTAGGCTCCAGAAGCAAACTAGAAATATCACTTATGATTAATACCACCGCCCAGTGACAACAGCCTTTCGACTTTTGGTCGAAAACTGAGGAAGTAGTTCGATCCACAAGATTTTTCCGATTTACTGCCATAGATATGCTGTTTCCATGGCAACACAGCTTCCAACACATCCAAAAAATATTTTGTACACATCTTCCCACCAAGACCAATGTGTGTACCAAATTTCATGACTGTCAAAAACTGAGAAATAGTTCGACTGCAAGATTTGCAATATACCGACCGACCATCGACCGATTCCTATATACCTCCTTCAAACTTTGTTTGGTGGGGGAATAACAAAGCACCCAATACTGAAAAGAACCAAGCAATGCAACAAAACGGGTTTCCCCAACCTACTTTTAAGTCGCCATCTCAATCATCCTCAAATTCCAGTACCTATTAAAAGAGGCCAACAACCAAACCAAAAAAGAAAACACAAATACCCTCCCTATTAACCTAACAGAATTTGTGACTTTCATTATCTTCATCATTAACAACCTGGACAAAGAAACAATACATTCCAATAGAATTAGACTGGTAGTAGAGGCAACAAAATGCTTGAATATAAATGACATAGACCCCAAAATGCTCCATGAGCAACTTCTATAGTGAAGTAAATCCGGAGCATAATAGTCATAAGAAACGACCTATTAGTTGTATACAATGGAATGAGCAAGGGATGAAGGCCAGGTGACCAGGTCGAACCCGATGTCGAACACGATGTGGATGACGATGTCGACCACAGTTTCAATAATGTCCACCACAATGTCAATGATGTCGACCACGATGCCGATAATGATGCTGAATACGATATCAAGGTTAATGTCCAAGATGAAGTCCAAGATGAAGTCCAAGATGAAGTCCAAAACGATCTCCAAGGGTTGATTTCAATATGATCAATGTCAGATGGTGATAACTGAGAATTTACGCAATGTAAGCTCCACGATGTTAGCTGGTATAAATTCTGATTCAATCTGGCTAAACTTCCAGCTTATATACAAATCCTAACTTATACTAGAAAGTTCTTGCTCTTTCCCATCCTTTCTTGAAGAACAAAGATCCAGAATATTCTTTACTAGGCTATTTATACACCTAACTGTAAACAAATCACTGACATTCTTTGTTATGTAAATTACCTGAACTCCCATTCACTGTGAGTAGATTACATTGTTCTCATTTCCTGTTCATGAGTTCACTTAGAGGTCAAGTATGTTTACAATAGAAATAAAGCCTATTCAATGTTTTTCATATCTTACTAGAAAATTCCATCTGAATTTAGAATCTTTTGAAACAAGAAATAAATCAATTTCATTCCAGAATTTTCCACACATGTCTTATCTACTCTGTCTCTATTAGTTATTTCTACACCAAAGCATTAATAATTTTTGCTTTCTAGAAATTTCTCTGACTAGACATGCAGTGAACAAAAATCCTTCTAGAAAATTCTACAATTTCCTAACAGCATTTCATCTAATCATCATTTGGTCTAATGAACATTTGGTTTAATATCCGTTTGGTCTAATGCATAGCTTCTGCCTCACATCTATTAAAAACATCATTAATGACCTATAGTGTTTTATAAATGTTCTCGCTCGGTCGCTTCACTCCTTCCTCTCTGCCTCCCCCCCCCCCCCCCATTTTTTCTGAGCAATGAATAAGATAAGAAGGTACAGGAGATAAAATGAACCTCGAAAAAAAAGTATTTTTAGCACCTCATTTCACTCACTTTTCATAGAACAGAAAGCTAAAAAAAAATGCCTTTAAGTTTGCTCTTCCCCTCCCAAACCCAGTGAGCACAAACAAAACTATTCCCTAGAAGTGCCCCTTTTCTGCAGCCAGCCCCCCTTTCATCTTGATCAATACACTGGCCCTGCGTACTTGACAATACCCGAACAGCTCAGATCACCTCAGTGATTCGCTTTAAATGTCAAAATGAGTTTACACTAACCAGTTAGTAAAGATAATCCAGAGGGTGACAACGGTTAAAGTTTCCTGAAAAAAAAATTGTTGTTATCATCGAAAAATTGTGTGTTTTTTCTTGTTTGCCTAGCGTGTGATTATTAAAATTTGATTAAACTATTCTTTATACAAGCCCGTAACTGAGCAACAGAGGGGGTGGGGGGGGGTACGGGTTGGGATGTGATGGGTCCAGAACTCCTCCCCTCCCGTTCGCGAGATCCGCTGAAAATGAAGTCATAAAAACAAGTTGTGAAGGACGTCAATTTCATTTTAAGAGGATAATTGAGACGAATTAGACCTGAAGAACAATCAAATTAACAACATAAGTTGCATCTGTATCCACTCAAAGGGCCAAGGTGGAGTTTCAGAATTAACACAGTAACCCCCCCCCCCCCCCCCCCCTCGCGTCCCCCAGCGTTTCTCGATTCAGGAAAAAATCACTTCATATTTTTTGGAGCTTGTTAAAAGTTCTTGACCAAAAAATTCTTGAAAGTTATGGAAACCAATAAGATTTTCAGTCCTTTTATCCTTTTGCTGCCCGTAACCGGAGAATTACTTTTTTTTTGCCTGTCATTTTTCCCCCTAACATCTTGAAATTCAGGAAAAATCGACCCTGACGAAAGTTGTCGCATACTCTCATGCCCCCTCCCGTTCAACTATGCAATAATCCAATATTTAATATCTGTTAGACCAAATGGCAATTAGACCAAATGATTATTAGACCAAGTGTTAATTCTTAGACAAACTGGCTATTAGACCAAGTGAAGTTAGACCAAGTGGCGATAAACCGTTGTTAGACCAAATTATGTTAGACTGGTGGACTATTAGACCATGTGGCAATTTACTGTAATGGGGAAAGGGGAAACAGATTTTTTTTTTTTAATTAAAAAAAAAATGAAATAGATTGAGGTAGGTGACCTTTCATTCCCATTCTTCAGTGGTGTTTTGTTTAATACTTATTTGTAACACTTCTTTTGCTTTCAATTTTGTTCCTTTCCAGTCATGTCTCTACTTGATTGGTGCAGTTGTATTGTGATGAGGTAGCGTGAATTTACATGTATTTAGTTACAACATTAGTTGTCTTGGCTGACTTGATTTAGAAGCATCTTTACCTTTTTCTGAGTTCTGCCTTCGTTTGACTGTACACATAAAGAGTTTTAGCCTGCGTTTGTTTGTTTTCTAGTAGTTTCAGTCTGTTTTTTTATCTTGAATTCTTTCCTTATTTGGGGTTACAATTTTGTTTTTGTCTGTGCTGACTGTGATTCAAACACAATTCATAACTTTTTCTAAGTTTTACCTCGGTTTTATTGTCAGATAGTATTTTATATTCAGAGTTAGAGCCTTCACTCTGATTTGTAGTTTCCTGTGTTTTCATTCGTTGTTGTTTTTTTATAGTTATAGCGTTAAATATTAATAGTTTTAAATATTAATAGTTTCGGTCTGAGTTCTCTCTTATTCTGAACTTTTATTAAGTTGTTTGTTGCTGTGTTGGATACATTTTTTTTACATATTCATAGAAATATGGCAGGTCGTCCAAGAGCTCGGGAGGACATAATTGATCAAGTTAGGCTTCTTGGTAATGCTGCTGTGGCAGCAGATCATTTATTATTGGTGGATTTAATTCCAAGAATAGCGCAAACCAATGATGCAGTGGAGTTCCTTGTGGAAAGAGGCCTTCTGGGCAATACATTTTCCTGCCCACATTGTAATATCAGATCAAGAAAGATTGCCAGTGGGGGCATCGATGGTTGGCAGTGGCGATGTCCTGATTGCTATCGTAAAAAGAGCATCAGGACTGGATCTTTCTTTTCGGGGAGCCACTTGACATTGACCCAGCTGATAATATTTATGTACCTTTGGTCAGAGGATGTGCCTCTGGAGTTCATTCAAAGACAGGCCTCCATTCAAGATGATGGCACGGCCACTGATTGGGCCAACATGATAAGAGAGGTTTGTAGTCAACACCTGATGGCCAATTTTCGGCAGCTTGGTGGGTTTGACAACAATGGCAATCCCACAATTGTTGAAATTGATGAAAGCAAGTACTTTCACAGAAAGTATCACAGAGGCCAGTACCGTGAAGGGCATTGGGTATTCGGAGCTGTCGAACGTGAGACTGGGAGATGTCTTCTTCAAGTTGTCCCTAGGAGGGACAGAGCGACGCTGGAGCCTATCATCGAGCAATGGTGTTTGCCAGGGACCCATATCATTAGTGACGGTTGGGCAGCGTACCGCCATTTGGATGTCCTCAACAACGGGGTGTATTTACATGACATGGTGGTACATGAACACAACTTTGTGGACCCTGTCCACGACTGGCTCCACACGAACACTATTGAGGGAACATGGATGCGTGCAAAAAGAAAACTTCGGCGCCAGTTCGGCACATCACGCGCCCTGTTCCCATCATACCTTGACGAGTTCATGTGGAGAAATAATGTTGGCCCCCATTAAATTTGGTGAGCTTCTGAATGCAATCAGACAGTTCTATCCCGTGTAACTTAGTCTGTGTACATTGGGGTGGTACTGATTAATGCAATCATAGCAAGTAAACGTGTGTTAACGTTTCACGAGCAGCTGATCGTAAATGTTTCGATGCGATGGTTGTTCGGAGAGTTTTTGCATGTTCATTTTGAGCTGTGTGGATGCTGATTACTCTATGATACATGAGAAATAGGTTATTCAAGCAATGCATGGTTATGTCAAATCTAAATTATGGTAAATTCGGTGCTCGTCTAAACTAGTAATTCGTATAAAATATGAAAATTCAACCCACTTATGGCTATTGTTATGACTGTGTAACCAGATCGCTGCTGTATACACTGTAATAAAGATGTCTGCTTAACCTACTCGTACATTGACTGTTCATGCTGTACTTTATTGTGTGTGCCCCTGATCGACAGCTCCCAAAGCTGATCACGGTGGCAGCCCAATCATCCCGTGTCATCTGTTAATTGACTTTTGATGTGCAGAATCAAAGGAATTGATGGAGAATCATCGCCTTCTGTTGGGAGGTATTAGCATGCTTTCCTACCTCCACTAACATTATACTATATAACACCACGGCACGCTAACGCTACACCGACCGTAGCCCGTACACGACCGTTCGGCGATGCGGTGTGTACAGTGTAAGAGAGCGAATGAACGAGTGCTGTGCATGACTCGTCGTATAGCCTTATAAGATACATAAATAATAAATCATCGTGGTCTGCATTATAAAATGAACTTCAGACACTAAAATAAGTCTAAAGTAGATAATTGTATGAGGAGTGTGAACAATAGTAATCATTTTCTAATAATAATGATTATAAATTTGGTGCAGGAGGTGAGTGAGAGTTAATGACATTTTCACTGCATGAAACACCTAACGACATTCACACTGGAATGTGACTGTGTCCAGGTATCAGCACCAGTAAGCCTGTGACTGTAAGGAGCGTTCACACGAGACATATACAACATAAATATCTACCCTCATTCGTATAAATTCTAAAGTGCCATTAACACGTGAATATACACAATGAGTAGTGCAAGATATCCAGAGATGAACTGGGAGGCGACTGACCTGCCCGAAGAGTTCAAGTATATACAGAAACACTATGACTCGTTTATAGCACTAAAACCCAGTATGAACATTATAGTTGAATAATCAACCCCTCCCTCCATATATATCCACTTTATACCCCTAAAACCCAGTAGTATATAGGGACCGATCATCCTTCAATGTATAATATACAATTTATACCACTAAAACCCAGTATGAACATGAATAATCAACCCCTCCCTCCATATATATCCACTTTATACCCCTAAAACCCAGTTGGATCTATTGACTGATCGCCCTTCAATGCATAATATACAATTTATACCACTAAAACCCAGTATGAACATTATAGTTCAATAATCAACCCCTCCCTCCATATATATCCACTTTATACCCCTAAAACCCAGTAGTATATAGGGACCGATCGTCCTTCAATGTATAATATACAATTTATACCACTAAAACCCAGTATGAACATTATAGTTGAATAATCAACCCCTCCCTCCATATATATCCACTTTATACCCCTAAAACCCAGTTGGATCTATTGACTGATCGCCCTTCAATGCATAATATACAATTTATACCACTAAAACCCAGTATGAACATTATAGTTCAATAATCAACCCCTCCCTCCATATATATCCACTTTATACCCCCCTAAAACCCAGTAGTATCTAGTGACTGATCGTCCTTCAATGTCTAATATACAATTTATACCACTAAAACCCAGTAAGAATACAGGTGTATGTCCGTTACTTCTCTTAATTAGACAAAATTAATCCCTCCGTCTCTATCCCCTTTATACCCCTAAAAACCCAGTTGGAATATATATTGGGATTGTCTAAGAATATACATACACAACAGGAGGTTTTGTAGTGGGTCATTTTTGCCTTCAAAATGTTAGAAGTAATCATTCTTATATCATTACAATTACCAATCAGAAATCAGCAATGTCCACACTACATTATTAATGATGAAATCAAATGCATTAGCACACTTTTAAACTGAAAATATAACACTTTCAGCCCACACAACCTTCAGGAAATCAGTGTTATCTTATTGGGGGAAGGGGGGGGGGAATGGGTCTCTGATTATTCTTTGAATTAAATCTTGACAATTTTAGCCGATTTGGCCTTCCATAAATGAGAAAGTAATCTCTTTGACAAAATTGGTCCAATTGGCCTTTCATCAATGAGTTTGAATAAGTATATTAAAGGAGAATGAAACCCTGGGGAAATATCCATTTTAATGAAAAGATAGTAAAGAGAGAAGCAATTTAAAAAAAGTTCCATCAAAATCGGTTAAGAAATGAAAAAGTTGTGAAAGTTTGAAAAGTCTCGATTTACTTTCTATGGCGATCCTCAAATTGGCTATTTGCTTCAATGTGGCAGGTTTTTGTGGACAACTCTCCATATGTTTTGTACACAAAATTTCAGATTTTCTCCATTATCTCTCAAGGTACAGCTTGTCTCTTTTTTAGCTCTATGTATATCATGGTAAAATGTATTTTACACAACATATGTTGAGGTCACAAAGAGACAAGTAGCATCTTTAGAGATAATGGAGAAAATATGAAATTTTGTGTACAAAACATATGGAGAGTTGTCCACAAAAACCTGCCACATTGAAGCAAATAGCCAATTTGAGGATCGCCATAGAAAGTAAATCGAGACTTTTCAAACTTTCACAACTTTTTCATTTCTTAACCGATTTTGATGGAACTTTTTTTAAATTGCTTCTCTCTTTACTATCTTTTCATTAAAATGGATATTTCCCCAGGGTTTCATTCTCCTTTAATGGAATTTTGTGAAATTATGATTTTAAATTTTTGGCTTATATGGCTCTCCATAGATTTATTTTTTTGAAAAAAAAAATGGCCATTTGGCCCTCCATACATCATTTGGCTGAATGGTAAATTTTGACAATTTTGAAGAATTTTGGCCGTATGGCCCTCCATAGATGATTTGGCTGAAGTTGGCGACCATTTCGAACTCCTTTAATTTAGGCCCCTAAAACCCAGGATTACCAAAGGCACTTCACCCAATTATATGGAACCATGAAACTTTGTTAACAAGCCACAATTGTACAAATACATTGAGAATACAAACCCTCTAAATGAAGGTTGTTTTGAAGAAAAGACCCAATCAATACTCTCAACACCTCCAGGTCCAGATGGAATTCACGCATGTTTTATCATTCAAAAACCTTCCAGAGGGGAACCAAACGCTTCTCAATATATTCAACCTAATATGGAGAAATTCTTTTCCCATACAATGGAAACACTCCGAAATAATTCCCATACCTAAACCTAAGAAAAAGAGAAATTAAATCGTATAGACTCCTTTCCCTTACATCTGTTCTCTGCAAGATTATGGAAAGAATGATCACCAAAAGATTGAAATGGTTTAAAGAGATATTATAACCGATACAATCAGGATTTATAGAAAAAAGAAGTGTCCTGGACAATATTGCAATACTGGATACAGATATACACAAGTCATTAATACACAACGAATATTTAATAGCTTCGTTTATAGACCTTAAAAGAGCCTTCGATAGTTTAAATAGGAAAATATAACTAAACTTACATGTAAGCCATACGGCTTTGCTGGCAATATCCTAAATTGGATATGCAGTTTTTTAAACAGTTCATTTCACGAAACAAATTTAGTCGTATAGGCCTCCCACAGGGGAGCGTCATTAGCCCCATACTTTTTAACCTTTACATCAACATTATAAATCACTGTAAAAACAGTTACATCTCTATGTTTGCAGACATAGCCATCTGGAACAGCAGCCTAATTTGGAAAGTGCAGAAAAAAAGAATACAAGAAGACCTCAATAAACACTTTTTGATAAATGTACACCTTAAACTCTATAGAAAAAAATAAATGGTGTTTACCCGGAAAAGGGGGTTTCAGAGTTGAAAACGAAAATATAATTCAAAATACATGTACGTATCAAAAATAAAATTTTTAGGAGTAATTCTAGATCGACGAACATTGTGCCCCACATAGAGGACATATATACAGTCCTCAAAATTATTCATACCCCTAGGAAATTTAGAGAATTTTGCATTTTTCGCAAAAATTAAAGGTGAACGGATTTACTTGCACATCACTTGAATACATTATTCAAATGAGTTGAAACCAGAAACGGCATTCATTTGTAGCTGATAACTAAAATGTATTCAAGTGATGTGCAAGTAAATCCAGTTCCCCTTTCCTTTTGTTCCTAGGGTTATGAATAATTTTGCTGACAACTGTAAATGTAAAAAACCTATTAATATCCTACGATGTCTAACAGGCACTCATTGGGGTGCCGACACTAAAATAAAGCCATAATCGGACCTATTTTTGATTTTGCATGCCAGTTTTGATTCCGCAACTCTGGCATGCAAGAACAAATTAAACGCGAAACAACTCCTTGCTCACACCTTTATAAATTAAAACTATTAAGAGATCATCCTACAAATTACTATTATATCTACAATTTATGTAAGACAATGTATATTGAATGGTAGACCGGTTCTGTTTTGCAAATGTATTTTTTTCAGCAGAATCCTCCATGAAATATGATAGAAACAAAGCATTAAATACATAATACATCAAAAACTTGAAAAGCTATCAGGTAGACAGATACTTGTTTAACAGGTAAAGACTAACAGTTTTTTTTTTTCTCCCCAAGTTTGATCACTCAATGGAAGGTTTGCTAAGAGAATTGCAAAAATTGGAAAAGATTTTTGATTTGTACTCAAAGACTGGACGTTAATACAAACGAGTATTAAATAGGAAATTCATCCTATGCCATAAAAAAGCTTAAGTAGACATTAGCGGTGTTAAGACTAATGTTCTGACAGTTTTACTCAGTTTGAACAAAACGTAGAAGTTTTGCTCAAGAGAATTGTAAGGAATGGAAAGGATTGTTGTGTAGTCAGTGAGGATCATTCTGAAGTATAGTTGGTATCAATACTGCAATTTCTACAAACAAGTTAGTGCTAAAACAATTACCCGCACTGTAAGAAAAGTCAAATGAAATTAGTCGTTTACTGTTTTAAGACTTATGTTCTGACAGTATGAATCATTTTGAACAGTGGATTTTCTGCTAAAGAAAGAATTGCAAAAAGAAAAAAAAAAAAGAAAAAAATGAAAGAAAAAAAATGGAAAAGGTCGATATCCTTTCCTAGAATAGAGAATTATATATTAATAAACTGCCTATGTATACAAAGCGTAGTGTAAGCGCCCTCGGTGGCAGCATAATTTGAGTTTCAAAGACAAACATGACAGTTCAGATGTTTGTGGCAAATTGATGAATATCTAACATTTTGGCAGCTGTAGACAACTTAATTGACTAAAAGGAGGCAAGGTTACTACTGTACCTTGCGGTGATTTGTGGGAAACGTGTGTACGATATTCGTACCACTATTTTGGATGGCTGCCTTGTGTATACATGTAATTGATGCTATGTTGGTATGTTACCACGTATAAGAATTCATGGGGGTAAACATAATTAACATAAGTAAAATTCTATTGAAGTTAAAATTGAAAAGTAGCTACATATCCTGATTTTTGATTAGTATGATAGAGCATGACTTTCAACCATGAAGCTAAGAATTTTCCAATCATTTTTTTTCAATTTGAAAATTGATGAATGGGTGTCGCGCGACAGGACGGAAACTTTTGCACCACATACAAAATGAATGAATAAATTTGTTTTAAATATTGTCCAACTGTACTTTTTTCTTTTAAACTATGGTAGAACTAAAAAGTTAGGCACAGGGAAGTGGCAAGCTTTGTTAACTCAAATTAAAGAGATAAAAATCACTGGAGAGGGTGGACACTTTTGCACCATGTACAAAACAAATGGGGATTTTGAAAAGAAACTTTTTGATATCACGAAATAGTTCTTTTCTCTAAAAAAATGTGGTAGAACTAAATTGTTCACGTAAAAAAACTCAATCTATTGTTAAATAAAATTAAATGAATAAAAACTTGCTGGGATTAAAAAAATATACTTGCATCAAATGACATACATGGGACTGTACTTTCCATGCAAAATTCAGTCACATCGCGCCTAAAATCCCTTAAATACCCACTAAATGCGATGGGACGGAAAGGAACACACAGTTCTTCTCGAAATATAATGGAATCAATTTTAATGGTACAGAAGTGATGATACGATAGTTACTTGATACTTTATAAGACCTCAGTCTATAAACTCCAATTTTGCACCAAAAAGTTAATATTTTAACCCAATTATAGCAGAATATTGCCAGAACATCTCCGATTCAATGAAAGCCAACTAAAGTAAAAACAAAAATCATTTCAACGTGACCCTTAAAGAATATAAAAGAGCAGATAGTAAGTTCCCCTTACTAATTACCTGTAAGACATTGAGCAAAAAGAGCTTTCAAATAAATGGAAAACAGTTCGACTCAAGGAAAACAAGCAAAAGATAAGACTGCGTCTTCAATATGCCTCCGCTTGTATTCAGATAATTCCTGATCACCTACAAGTATAATATAGTTGATGCGCATTCATCAAATGGTTATTGCGAAATTGTGATCAAGTAAATTGACCTGACCTACTCACCCCAAAATCTAATCAGTTCATCTTTCTCTTGGGATACATACTGGTACCAAGTTTGAAGTTCTTACCTCAAAGAGTTCTTGAGATATCGCAGTAGCGAGGCTAAAAACCAATTTCATGTAAATTGACCTGTGACCTCTGAACATTGACCTACCTACCCCAAAATCTAATCAGTTCCTCTTTTTATGGGGATACATTTATAATTACATGTAACAATCTAGATGAAGAAAAGTCAATAAACTTACGCCCAAGATTCATCTGGAGTCAGGGCACATGGTGTTCAGGGTACTAGGCCTAAGCAAAATGTGTTGTGTGACACTATTGGGATGGTCAAGGGGAAGGGTTAATTCAAGGGAAAGGCGGACCATGTGGAAAATTTTTAGAGTCACCAAAAGTTCAGCCGGCCATGCCATGCGAACGAATATACATCACAAGGGGGCGCACTTTGCATGTGGGAGCCGACGCCAAATCTCACCCTAGTCCGCATTGGGTTGATAGTCGCTGCAAAGTCGTTTAGGCTGGATGGTCGCTGAAAATCACTTTGCTTTTGGGAGTCGCTTTCTGGATTAGTGATTCAGTGATTTACAGTATAAATTTCTGCCTCTCGCGCTGGATTCAGCCCTTTAGAAAACACTAGGACAGCTTTTATACTGGAGTTGGATTTGAAGTTTTATTCGTTTATTTGACATCCGGTTGTCAAGGTAGGATTTCCATATCTCGTAGAGTAAAAATATCGTAATAGCTCTTCCCCATGGAGGATCCATATTCCTCCGGGGAAGAGGCGTATGTACAAGCGGCAGGACAGCTGGGGGCAGAGGCAGATTTTTCTACCCCAGTGGAGGTAATAGATGAGACGAGGATGTACACTACATGGGGGAATGGGAAACCAAAGGAAAACGACAGAAAAGAAAAAGACCAAGAGTCCGTAGTAGCATTAGTGATGAAGAAAGAGCTAGGCCCCTAAACCACGAGTCAAATAGATAATAGTCAATAAAAGGGAGTAGGAAACAGTAATATCTGTAGTGTAAACCCAGTAAAACTAGTAAAGGAAATAAACTAACTCGTTGGAGATGTAATGTTAAGAAAACTAGAGGAAGACTAATATTAACATGTAAGAATAAGGAGCAAGTAGGAAAAGCACTTAACATTAAAGAATTAGGCAATTTATTCAGCAGAATCAAAGATGTGCAAAGGAGTAATCCACAAGGTTGACAAGACAATTCTGGAAGAAGATCTATTATACATACTAAAGAACCAAAATGTAGCAATTAAGAGATTCCAAAAGAAAATAAATGGTAAGTTAACACCTACGCCATCAATATATTAGTAACCTTTAAGCAAGAAAAAAACCCCAATAACTTAACTTTCCTATACGAATCATATGAGGTAGATGTATACAATCAACCGGTTATTCGGTGTTATAATTGTCAGCAATTTGGACATACACAGTTCTGTAGAAATAACATAAGATGTGTTAGATGTGGGGGAAACCACGGGTACGAGAACTTCAAACAAGAAACGCCCACATGTTTTGTGTAACGAGAAGCATTCAGCTGCATATAAAGGCTGTGCTTCGTATAAAGAAGCAAAGAACATACAATCAAAATAACAGAAAAATTAACATGCTGAAGCAACTAAACAGTAAAAGCAAACGACACAAATACAACCAAAAGCAACAATTCTGGATTCAGTCGCAAAGGACCCAAAACAAATGAACAGATTCCAACAAAATAGGTTCCCCCAACCTACCTTTAAACCAACACAAATAACCTCGCATTTAACTTAACAGAATTCTTGACTTTCATTATCTTCATAATAAATAACCTGGATAAAGAAACAACCCATTCAAACAGAATTGGATTAGCAGTTGAAGATACAAAAAAAAAATATAAAGGACATAGACCCCGAAATGCTCCACAAGCAACTACTATAGTCAAGTAAACCCGGGGCAGAATAGACATAATAAACAACCTATTAGTTTTATACAATGGAACGCACAAGGGATGAAGGCACATGGGCCAGATTTTTACACCTTATTTCAAAAGATTAACCATATTAATCCATATATGTGAACAAGAAATATGGTTCCAGGATTATATTTTTGCTATACCAAACTACAACCCAGTTATAAAATGAGGAAAAAGAGGTAGAGGTGGTTTAGCAATCTACTTACATGTACATAAAAATCACTTTTAAAATAAGATACTCCAATAGAATTCCAGAAAATGTCCTTTTTCATAACCATACGGTCACAATTACTATAACCCCTGCACAAAGTTAAATATTAATGATTTAAATAGACAATTGTCAGGAAGACTTTATCCTGGTAGGGGATTTCAATAGTCATAGTTCACTATGGGGAAGTGTAAAAGATAATGGGGAACCCAAACCTTGCCTCCAGAACCAAACTCACTCCAGACCAGATCCACGATCTTCTACTCACCTGCCTCAACTCCAACTCCTTCAAGTGGCGCACCAACTACTACAAGCACCTCGGAGGAGCCGCCATGGGTTCACCTCTCTCACCTGTCATTGCTAACATCTTCATGGAGCACTTCGAACACCAAGCACTCAAGACCGCCGACAAGCAACCCTCACTCTGGCTCAGATATGTGGACGACACCTTCGTCATCTGGCCCCATGACACTACGGACCTGCAACTCTTCCTCGACCACATCAACAAGCAGCACCCAGACATCAAGTTCACCATAGAAACCCAACTCAACGACTCAATCCCCTTCCTGGACGTCCTCGTCAAGAAGACCACATCAGGGTTCCCCTCGCACCAGGTTTACTGAAAACCAACCCACACAGACCGATACCTCAACTACTGCTCCTTCCACCACCCATCAATCAGTACCCAACTCTCAGACACGCCCACCAACTCAATTGACAAGGGCCACCTCCAACAGGAACTCACATCTCCAACGCACTCACCTCCAACCAGTACCCAAGGACAGAGGTCTCCACTCAACCACCTCGGCACCAGCACTCAAACACAGCCACCAACAACCAATCCACCGACAACCAACCCGTCAGAGTGGTCCTCCCATACCTAGGCAAGACATCACACCAACTACACCGCATCCTCACTCAAGCCAACTCCAAAGTCAGACACCGATCCTCCAAGAAACTCCAATCAATCCTGCACTCACACACGGACAAGATAATTCGCAACAAGCAACCAGGCATTTACAGGATACCATGCGACTGCGGAAAAGTCTACATCGGGGAAACGGGCCGCAACTTCGACACGACTCGAGGAACACAAGTCCTGCCAACGACTCAGCGACTGGGACAAGTCAGCCATCGTCAAGCACGCACAAGAAGATCACCGCATCGACCGGGCAGACAGCAAACTCATCACCAACATCAAGCACTGGCACACCAGACGAGTCGGAGAAGCCATCGAGATACGACACAACACAGTACCCAGGACACAGGACTTCACCTTAACATCTGGCACCCAATCCTTCATCTACTCACGCCACACTACCGCCGACTCCGACAACCAAACCCGCCGCTCCACCAACAACCAAGCCCACCACACAACCTACAACCCAGGCCGCCGCATCCGACACCTGAGATCGCCACACCGCCGACACAACAATGCCGCTATAATCTCCACCCACGCCCACCCAATGTACACAGAGGAACTTCACCGCCGATCCGCCCGCCATCAATCCCTCCATCGTCCGCACTCACAACCACAACTCCCGATGTCTCAGCGCCTGACGTCATGCCTAGGGGACCAGCAATTTGAGTCGCTCCTAATCTATTTGGAGGATATCGTCTTCTCTAGCTCTTGACGAACACCTCAGTCGTCGAGGGCTGGTCCTGAATAGACTTCGTCAACAAGGGCTAAAGCTGAAGCCTAGAAAATGCCACCTCCTTCAAACTAAGGTGCAGTATATCGGTCACGTTATCAGTGAGGGAATCCAAATAGAACGAGAAAACTTCCTCGGTAACTGACTGGCCTCGCCCCAAGACCGCTCGCTCCCCTTCAGCCGGACTAATGATTGTGAAGCAATATGCTAAGGAGGCCACGAAGGCCAAGCAGACCTGTCCAACCTTGCAGAGGACCTAGCGGACCAGTCAGTATACATAGAATTAAATAGAATAGAAAACACTAGCCGAAACCTAATTATCTGTGGGGATTTTAACAGTCATAACCCTCTATGGGGAAGTACTAGGATAGACCGACGGTAAAGTAATAGAAAACTTCATTCTATAAATTATTGAACGACAGGTTTTATACACGTATTGATTCAGGTGGCGCACTCGGTTTAGATTTGTCAATACCGTCAGCCAACTTGGCACTCTGTAGCGACCACTACCCGATTTTCATCAATATCAGCATTACTCAAAAACATACTAACACTCCTCATCTGAAAAATGGTCCGTACACAAAGCAGACTAGTCTGGAAAAAATACAAAGAACTCACTGTCTAGTAAATCCTATTAACTACCGTATCAATGATACTTGCATGATATACGATCGTTTTACAGAAAGTTTTAAAAATGCAGCTAACTCTTCTTTCCCCAAAACAAATAACAGGAAAAAACACATCCCAAACCCATGGTGGAACAATGCTTGTTCCCAGGCAATGAAATCACGGAACAAGGCAAAACTTCTAATGGAGGAAAAAGGCACTTCACCCAATTATATGGAACCATGAAACTTTTCGTTAACAAGCCACAATTGTACAAATACATTTAGAATACAAACCCCCTAAATGAAGGTTGTTTTGAAGAAAAGACACACAATACTCCCAACACCTCCAGGTCCAGACGAAATTCACGCATGTTTTATCAAAAACCTTCCAGAGGGGAAACCAAACGCTTCTCCATATATTCAACCTAATATGGAGAAATTCTTTTATTAAATCGTATAGACTCCTTTCCCTTACATCTGTTCTCTGCAAGATTATGGAAAGAATGATCACCAAAAGATTAAAATGGATATTATAACCCCGATACAATCTGGATTTATAGAAAAAAGAAGTGTCCTGGACAACATTGCAAGACGGATACGGATATACACAAGTCATTAATACACAACTAATATTTAATAGCTGCATTTATAGACCAAAAGAGCCTTCAATAGTTTAAATAGGAAAATATAACTAAACTTACATGTCATACGGCTTTGCTGGCAATATCCTAAATTGGATATGCAGTTATTTAAACCGTTCATTTCACGTGAACATTAATCAAGGTTGTATTTCACAAAACAAATTTAGTCGTATATTTTTCTCACTGAGACCGTTATAACTTGAATTACTATAACCCTTGTAAAACTATTAAACCTGATGATTTAAATATGTAGAATTGTCAAGAAAATGTATTTCAGGGAATTTTAATAGTCATAGTGCTTTGTGGGGTAGTTCAAAAAAAGACAAATGGTATTATAAAAAAATTTATAGAGGACTTCATATAATTTTAATAAATAACGGTTTGCCTTAGCATTTTGACCCCCATTCAGGTGTCAAATCTAATACTTAACCATATCTTCATCTAAAATAGCTTCATGTATCAAATGGCAAGTACTGCCAGAATTATTTGGTAGTGACCATTATGTAATAAGCTTCGATATTTTTATTAATAGAAATGAACCAGATATTAATGCATGATTATACCAGCGAACCAGTCTGGTCACTTCGAAACGCTAACTGGGAGTAGTACAAAAGACAAATTGTGTTCGAAAATTCCATAATAAATTCCAAAATAGAAAATAACAAGGAAATATATAACATCCAGAACAAATATGATTTCCTGATGGGATGCATGACGCGTACGGCAAACAATTTACTATCAAAAACTCCCAAAAATATCAAACAGAAAAACCCAATACCTTGGTGGAATGAAGATTGTCGTCAAGCAATCAAAGATAGAAATAATTACAAAAATTTAGGAAAACCCTAGACAAACATGATTTAATGAATATAAACAGAAAAAAGCACTAGCACAAAAAATACTCAGAAATACCAAAAGAAACTATTGGGAAAAGTATTTTAAATCATTAAATGTCCAACCCTGGATAGGTATGGAAACAAGTAAAAAACTTGAGGAAAAACTAGGAAATAATCTGGAAAGCTTCCCAAATCTAATAGATCCCACCAATAAATGTATCACAAATCCAAAAGAGAAAGCTAACTATATTTCAAAGTATTTTCAATTAGCTGACCAAAATATATCGCAAAAAGCGAGAAAAAAGGATACTATTTGAAAAATTGGTCATAGATGAAGCAATAAACATCACGAACCCCAAGACTTTTAAATCAATAGCTGACCATTTTTCAGATCACGAACTTAATAAAGCATTAAATGAAAGAAACAGTGCCAGGGAAGGATGGCATAAAACCTACAATAGTAAAACAATTACCGAATAAAGCAAAAAATTGCTCTCAGAAATCTATAACTTAATTTGGGATCATCCCACTTTCCCTAAACAATGGTTTGAAACTATACAAATACCGATTTAAAAAAATAAAACCCCACACAGCCCTCCTCGTACAGTACCATTTCACTAACTCCTGTCCTGCTCAAAGTAATGGAAAGGATAAAAAATAGATTAACGTTTTATTTGAAAAGGAAGAACATTTTAAACCCTTTTCAATCCAGCTTCCGGAAGAAGAGAAGCACTATGGACCACCTCGAGGTTGGAAACGGAAATCCATACCAGCCTTAGGTGGTAACCAAACTGCTGGGGTATTTCTCGACCTAGAAAAAGCGCATGACCGGATATGGAGAAAAGGCATACTATATAAAATATGCTAAATAGGTCTAATTGGGAAATTTTTAAAATGGACTCATGAATTCTTAGAACGAAATTGTGTTGTAAAATTAAGGGTCACTATTCTGACTGGTATAATTTACGCAACTTTATTCCTCAAGTTGCATTAGTCCAATTTTGTTTAATATGATTAATGATATTACCCTAAAAGACGAAGCTGTACATTTATATTTGCAGACATCGCGTTTTGGTACTCACATACATTGTAGCAATTTAAGAAATTCAAAAAAGAACACAGAAGGCAGTAGCTAACATAGAAAAATGGTGCTCTGAATGGGGTATGAACATATCTCCATCCAAATCTTTTCTTCTATTCTCAAACACAAATTCTTAGGTATTTGGTTGGACAACCACCTATCATGGGCAAAACACATCAATAGTAGAGAGAAGTAATAAAGGTTAAATTTATTACGTTATATTGCAGGTACTGAGTGGACCGAGTAACGAACACTATATCCTGTATTTGGTATATAAAGGATTAATCAGATCAATTTTTTTATTACGGCTGTGAGCTATATGACTCGGCCTCAAAATATTTAAGATTCTATACAATATCAATCATTAAAAATAACAGGTGCCATGCACCAATCATCTTTGATGGCTCTACAAACAGAATGGAGAAATGCCTCTACAATTAAAGTATTTTATAGATAAATGTGGTACAGTGTATATCTACATGTAATACGTGAAGAAAATCATCCGACATTGAACATCATAATTCAATTAGATGTTCAATCATTAGTGGAATCCAGGGAAAGGACAGTTTATTAAAAGAATTAATACTAGTGCAGTTAAAGATGTAGAAAAAAGAAAGTTATGTTTATCCAAATATCCATTTTGGCACTATCCGAATCCCTGAGTGTCTTTTGATTCATGAGAAAATGACAAGAATATTTATGAGTTAAAAAAGTATGCTTTAGAAACAATTTCAATAGCAAGACCATCTCAAAATATACACTGAAGGATGAAAACAAAAAGACACCACAGGGGCTGCCTTTTATACCCCCGAATTTAAAATAAGTATAAACTATCACCCATCAGTATTGTAAGAGCAGAACTCTTGGCCATTTGTTTGGCATTAAAATGGCTCGATAACCTTATATTTTTAAAGGTAGTTATATTATCCTACTGTAGTCTGGGAGACACTCCCATACGCGTGCTCATGAATTTGCATAATTCTTGAGCACTTGATTAGTTTTTTTTACTTGTCAAACAAAAAATCTAATATATTGTATAACATGCCAAGGATGTATGGCGAAACGGGGGACGTCTTCGTAACAGAGTTAGGGTTCATCGTCAAATGAGACAGAAAGAATATAGACAATTAAAATTGAGTGAGCACCTAGAAAAATGTGCTGGCTCTTTAGAACCCAATCACCCCATTTTACAAAATGGATGATAAAGTTAAACGTTGCCTGAAAAGTATTAATAAATTTAAACCTTTACTCAACGCTATGTAAATATAAAATAGATCTTTGATCTTTTATACGGTTATGTTTCTCCAAACGCACTGTGGTATATATTTCTTTCATGTATGTGTGTACTGTTATACATTCTGTAGTATAATCTGTAGAATTTTTGCCTCATCAACTTGAATCCTATAACCTTACATCTCTGATCTCTATGTAAAGAAAAATCCCAAGAAATACATGCACACTGGAAATAATGGAGACCTGCACAGTATTCAGTCCAGTTACTCAACGTGTTTGAAATACGGCCATTCAATTTATTATTCTTACATTATACCGATTTGGCGTTTTGTATTGTTAAAAAATAACCCTCGCCAACTACCCTGGTCTCTTGTTTTCTCTCTCCATTCATTCTGCCCGCTACTATTATTGAACTCTTTTGGCTATCCTGTACCTCTTTATCTCTTCATACCCGGTTGTACATGTACCTCCGAACTTTAATAACTTTTGTACTGCAATTAATGTCTACCTTGTTTTTTTTTTAATGTATATAAACGCATGTTACTAACAGGTACGATCACTCCACCTATAAATTGAAAGCGCTTTTGGAAATCAACCTGTTGCTATATCTGCCGTGTCATTCTCCGAGTGAACTTTATTTTAATTCCATTTCATCTATACCTTCTCCCATTTAAAATCTCTATATACAGGTACCCGAGTTACCTAGGCTGGAGTGTCCCCCTCCTCCGATTCATATTCTCATAAGGTACCTTGGGAATTGGTAAGATGGTACATGGTTGGGGTCCTGTGATGAGCTATCTAGCTGAAAATATGTACACCAAAAAAAAAATTTTCCTTTTTCTAAATGTTAATGGCTTAAATAGTCATAGGCCTTAAAACAAAACCCCCCAAAAAAGTGGAGGGTCAAATCAAGCAAAACTATTGTTTTCTTACATAGAAGCCCCAATAAAAGGTACATTTAATATAATATAGAATTATATAAAGAGGTAAATATAATTCTGATATACTTTTTAATGAATACAGATCTAAATCCAATCCAATGTTACTGACTTAGTCAAATCTGACTGATAAAGGCCTTTAAACAAAAAAAGTTGCAAATCGGGCTGCTGCTGCTCTGTAACAGTCGCTTTATGGATGCGTGATTTACAGTAATTTTCAGCCTTTTGGACAAATTTCGGACATGTTATAACTGGATTTGGATTTGTTCTTTTGTTTTATTGGACAACCTGTTGTTTAAGGTTAGGATTTCCATTTCTTGTAGAGTACCCAAAAAATTTCCAATAACATACATAACAAACCTACTGTAATATAAACCCCTCAAACTTCTGCAATTCAACTTTGAGCCTCGATATCTTTTTGGCGGCTTTTTAATCACTTGATTTTTAGATCATTTATCCTTCACATCCATGCCCCATTTGTATTGGTTATGTCATCCTTTAATGCACAGCACCCCTGAATAGAGGGCAAAAGTGAAAAGTTGCAAATTGAATGGCTATCTTGGCTATTGTCTATTGCTTTTGTTGCAATGTCGGGTGTGTGTGAAGTTGAATGGGTCATGAATGATTCACCAAGTTTATTTCCTGTTTGGTATATGACATGTGCCTTGCACAAGCTTTATGCTTGGCAGTTGAGAAGGCACGAGCAATCGGCCAAATCGAAGCCGGTATTCCTCAGAGAAGTTGTTGCTCAATTTGGAGAGAGTCGCAGTACCATCTCCAGATTATTGGCAAAGTTGCGGGAAACTGGTGATGTCAAGGACAGACCAAGGAGTGGTCGTCCAAAGAAAACAACCCAACAAGAAGACCGCTTCCTGACCCTTTCTGCCCTGCGGAATCTAAGGTTATCTTCCAGGAACCTGCAAGGACGATTTGCTCAAAGATTTGCCAAGTGACTGACCAGACCATCAGGAACAGACTTCACGCAGCCAATTTAAGAGCTCACAAGGCACCAAGAAGACCTGCACTTTCGGCCTTGCATCGTCATTTCCGTCAACACTGGAGTTTGCAACATTCGATGGAACCGGGAAATGTGGCAGAATGTCCTTTTTACAGATGAATCCCGATTCTGCTTGAGGAAACTGGACGAAAGGGTGAAAGTGTGGCGTCGCCGTGGGGAACGCTTCGCTGCATCGACTGGGTAACAGCGTTTGGAGGAGGCAGTGTTATGGTGTGGGGTGGCATATCTGCTGAGGGAAAGACACAGCTTATCGCCCGCCCACACAGAGCAAGGATCTTCACCGAATACCTGCAGGAGGAGGCAGTGACGAGGATGGATTGGCCTGCGAACAGCCCTGACTTGAACCCAATCGAGCACCTGTGGGACCAACTTGGCCGTGCTGTACGCGCCAGAGTGATAGATCAGATCCTTTAATATTGAAGAGTGGAACCTTATCCCACATCAACGCATCACCAGGCTGGTGACAAGCATGAGGAGATGCCAGGCTGTCGTAGCTGTATTCGGATCTTCTACTCGCTACTGAACTTTTGATCCTTTGCTATTCCACATTTGATGTGCATGTTACTTAATAAAAAGTGCCAAACATTGTCATTTGCAAATTCGTGAATTTGTGTTTGTTTTGTTAGAGAGGGGATGAGAGAGTTAAAGAACATGAGTTCACATCAAGAAAGGGGAATGTGTTTGTTGAAGTGAAAAGCGATCCAAGAGAAGGAGAGTTTGTGTTGCTTATGTTTCTGTGATAGGGTTACATGGCTGAAAATGAGATAATTTGCTGAGGGGAGACTTTTCCCCACCGCAGTTGTGTACTGCTAAGGTGGAAACTTGCAATATTCTGCATGAAACCAAAACACAATATTAATGTTATCAATCAGTTGCTGATTAAAACACTGAAAACAATATTTGTCCACGAAAAAAGGTATTACAGCAGGAACATGCACACCTAATACAAAATTAAACAAACCAAAAGGAACAAAAAACAAAACCTTTCATTCCAGTTAAGAACTGAATAATGCATTCTGTAACTTCACTTTGCCCTATATTTAGGTTCACTGCACATTCCGTGATTCCATAATACAAATGTGGTATTATTGCGAAGGTGAATAAATTAGCTTTACAATGATATCGAACTTGATGATCATACAGTTTATATAAATGCTTAAACTTTAATTGCAGAACTTGAGGGGTTTATAGTTCTTCCCCATGGAGGATCCATATTCCGAAGAGGCAGGAGAGCTGGGGGCAGAGGCAGATTTTTCTACCCCAGTGGAGGTTATTGATCAGCGAAGACCAATGGGGGACTAGGTCGTAAACAGGGGGAATGGGAAACCACCAAATGGAAAGAACAGAAACGACCGACAAGAAAGACATGAGTTATAAGTAGTAGTATAAGTGATGGAGAGCTAGGCCCCAACCACAATTAATATAGATAATATACATGTAGTTTCTATAAAAGGAGTAGGAAACATTTGTAGTGTAAACCCAGTGAAAATGGTAAGAAATAAACATGTGGGCTAGGTTAGTAATGTTAAGAAAACGAAGATTACTAATAACATGTAAAAACAAAGAGCAAGTAGGGAAAGCTCTTAAGATCAAAGAACTAGTTAATTTAGCTGTAAATTGTACCATTCATTCATCAGAATCAAAGACATCTAAAGGGGTTATACATAAGGTAGATAAAACCATACCAGAAGATTTACTATCCATACTAAAGAATTAAAATGTTATAGGAGTAAAGAGACTTCAAAAAAGAATAAACTAATTTAACACTAACTCCATCAATCCTAGTTACATTTAATCAACAAAATCCCCCTAACAATGTAACTTATATGAATCCTATGGAGGAATGGTCAATGACTGAAATGCCTTAAAACTTTTACTTCAAACTTAACTGTGCTCATTGCCAGACGAAGCAGTAGCGGTCGAAATGGAGTTTTCCTTGTTTGCACATCGTGAGTAATCGATACCATCACTCAGAAAAGACGGGGTGCTATATCAGATACCATGAAAAGACTGCAACCCATCATACATTGGGGAGACAGGCAGACCAGTAGGGGGAAAGAATAGCAGAACACAAACTGGACATCAGACAGAGGAACACCGAACTCTTAGCCATAGCCGAGCATGCATGGGAACATCAACCCGACTGATCTGGCATTAAATACATAGACTAGATGCAAAACACTGGCACACCCGACGGGTCAAGGAGGCTATCCAGATTGGACTACACGTCAACTGCGACGTGGGCTTCTGAATTTACGATTCATGGATGCGCTGCATCAAACACCAAGCCCTCCATTACAACTCAACACCTGCCCAGCAGCTGGCCGACACTCACCGCAGCAGTACAATACCCACCGTTCGCTCCCAGGCATAGAATTCCCCAACATCCGTAAATAGTCAGTAAATCGTCAGACACAGGGCGGCGCTCTTTAAGTTTCGCCTGAACCGCCCCCGGAGTGTCGTCACCCAAGTCCGCAACCACGCTATATTAAACCTGCGCGGCTCAACACCTCAGTTAACGTCTTTGTAAAGTCGTCAAAGCTTTTGAATTTCTAACGGCTATAGAAACCCTCCGAGTAGAAATCCTCGAGAATTACATTCTGGTATCTCTCCCATGAGGGCCTTAAATATCATGAAAATTCCAGAGTAGATAGGAAGATAGGAAGTGAGGATATTACGCATCATATTAATTTTCACTTCTGTTTCAGAGGGACGAGAAATGAGGTTTGCACAGATAGTAGCTCTGTGTCAAACCGCCAACAAAAATCGAAGACTTAATGTGAAAAAGATTGAAATCCTTGCAATTTGATTGACTGAGAACAAATTTGTCGGTAACAATCACTGACAAGACACGCCCTCTGTTTAGCATAAAACTCGAGTAGAAACCAGACTGTAGATACCGCTATACGTGGGACTACATGCGAAGAACGGTAGAGGGATCATGAATGCATAACCATCACCATTCGATGGATGATTATGAAAAGATATTTCGAGGATCCCCTCAATATATTTTGATTGTCCATATGTGAAAATTTTTGATCTTGCGCAATGAGAGCAAATATGAAAAATAATGTCACATTTTCAGACTATTTTCATAAAGATACACTTTCAACAAAGGAAAAGGAAGAAAAAAAAAAAAAGAAGAAAAAAAAGAGATGGCTCCACATTACCCCAAGTACATGTATGCACATATTAAAACAGGAGTTGATTTCGAGTGATATAATTCTGTTCTGTTTTGTACTTTACAATTGAGTTAATCAATAAAATTGATACTACTCTTTGTCAGGACCAATTGTGGTGGAAACTCAAAGGGCTGCAGTGATGTGACGGATATGGCCGACATGAGCCAATTTACGTAATACAGTGGCAAATCAAAATACTTATATCTAAATATACACATGCACCAAAAAAAAAAAAAAAAGAAATAAAATAAAAGTACAATGTAGATAAAGATTAGTCCCTAAGAACATACAGAACAAATTTTTTTTTTTTTTTTTTTCTTCCAGAGTTTGTCAGTGGTGTCACCCATTAAGTAATATATAAGCAATTATACGAGATAATAATAAAGTAAGAACAAAACAACCTAATTGGTAAAAAATAATGAAGATCATAAAATGACTTAGAGGATATAAAGAAATAGAAAAGAAATAGAAAACGTCAATAATAATGAATAAATAACTGGTTAGCTTTTGAAATACATGGTAATAACGCCAATAGCATATTCATAAATAAAAGGAACAAAGCAAACCTTTATACAGCGCGAGAGGCAGGAATAGTCTTTTTTTTGACATAAAATGCCTTAAAACCCAATTAAACAACAAAAAAATAACTATACTCAACTGAAATCCTTGCAATTTGATTGGCTGAGAACTAACTTGTCGGTAACAATCACTGACAAGACACGCCCCCCGTTTAGCATACTCGAGTTGAAACCAGCCTGCATGCACCGCTATACGTGGGACTACACGCAAAGAACGGTAGAGGGTTCATGAATGCATTGCCCTTGATTTTTTCCGACATAACCGTTCGACGGATGATTATGAAAAGATATTTCGAGGATCCCCTCAATATACTTTGTTCATATATGAAAGTTATGATCTTGCGCAATGAGAGCAAATATGAAAAATAATGCTTCGTTTTCAGACTTATATAAAAAAAAAAAAAAAAAAATATGGCTCCTCATTTCTCCAAGTTTTCACAAACTAAAACAGGATTGGACTACGAGTGATACTAATTACGGGTTAGAGCAACTCTTATTCTTGAATTTGACGTTTAGTCCAATTCATTTGGTTGTTTCTAGGGCGAGAAATCACAATTTAGCTGAGACTCTTCGGTAGCGGTTTTACGTAAAGAACTTGTTTATTTTATGTAAATTAAGCAGGAAGGAGCGGAAGCTTTTGGGCAGTTAATCGCGGTGAAGAGCCACGACTGCCACCGTAATCAGGAAATGCCCAGTGGTAACCAGCTGCACCTTAATCAAAAATAAAATTGTCAGCTATGATGATTTGCAGAATATAATGGAGTCTTAAATGCATAAAATTACATATAACCAACAAAAAACAAACAAAAAAGAAAAAAGAATGCATAAACGCTACAAGTGCTCTAGCAAATCTCGTGGTTGTTTTGTTTTTTGCAATTGATCGAATCAATAAAATTGGTACTACTGTTTGTCAGCGTTAGTACATGCTCCTTGTCTGCCTTGACGGACACGTAATGAGACGGATATGGCCGACATGAGCCAATTTGCGTATTACAGTGGCAAAACAAAACACTTATATCAAAATATACGCACACATATAAAAAAAATAAAACAAAATTACAATGTAGATAAAGATTAGTTCCTAAGAACATACAGAACATAGTTTTTCAGAGTTTGTCAGTGGTGTCATCCTTTAAGTAATATATAAATAACTATACTAGATAATAAAGTAAGAACAAATCAACCTAATTGTGTAAAAAATAATGAATGTCATAAAATGACTTAGAGGGTATAATAATGTTTAAAGATAGAAAACTTCAATAATAAAATAAATAAACTGGTTAGCTTTTTAATTACATGGTAATAACGCCAATATAATCAAAAACAAAATGAACAAATCAAACCTTAATACAGCGCGAGAGGCAGGAATAGTCTTTTATGACATAATATGCCTTAAAACCCAAACAAACAAAACTATACTCAACTATACTCAACAATTATGCATTGTATATATATTTTATTTTTAAATAAATGGAAAAACATAATCTGGACATTGGTGTTTTGTCAATAACTTTTCAATAAGTTGGATAACTATAAGCATCTGGTTTTATATATTGTTAAAAAGATAAATGGGGGATTTAAAATTCGGATTTATACCTATGCATCCAACAGAAAGCGCACACGCCTCACTCCATAGGTACAATTTTTACATTCAATTATTACATACAACGCACATAAGAATTATATACAGAACCTTTGTACTACCTCCATTGTTAATTATTTTGTTAAGATGACAGGCGCGGTGACCTAGTGGCCGAGGCCTTGGTGGCTGGCAGGTTGCAGTCTACCGAGGCCAACGGTGGGGTGGATCCCCGTTGTTTGATGTTCGAGACCAAGGTCTGAACTAGATTCAGCGGGTCCCCTCTCGGCTCCCCAGGGGTTAGACAGGCCCGGTAATGGTCATCTCTTCCCTGAAGGGGAGCGACTCAGTACATTGGATTCACCGTGCTGACCTCTTGCAAATACATTTGAATACAAAGGACAAAAGACGTTACGTCGAAAACCATTGTCTTATAATCTACAATTCACTTCAATTTAAATATGGTCCACGACATTGGTATGTCGGGTTAGATCGGTATATAAACAGGAGTGGAATGGCTGATATCGGCTATTAAAATTAAAACTGAGCCCAAATCAAACCAAATATTACACTATTTATTAGGCGAACTACATGGCTATCAAATCTACCCGTTTTTGCATGACTTCCCCCCAAGCAGCCCTGTTGAAGAACCCAGCCAATAATAGAACAGTTTCGTTCATAATCCACGCCCAATGCGTGACCTATTGGGCACGAAATTAAGCAATACGAAGAATACTGCTTCTTGGAATCTGGTTTGACAAAAGACTCAATTGGAGATATCATAAATAAAGTTGAGAGATAACTTTATAAATTGCTATAATTCCTATATTCATTTGTGTATAAACATACCATAACTGAACTTACCAATTACTAATAAAACAAAGTAACATATACTTTTAACCAACACCTGCACACCGCAACCAGGAACTGACCAACCCCCAATTGAAAACGGGCGCAAATATTCACTTCGAATGAAAAGCGCCTCAAAACAAATCATATTTTGGATAGTCAATATACAAAGGACTCGTCCATTCCATAATAGATTACGGATGCGAACTATGATTCTGCATTTAACTTAAAAAAGAACTTCAAGGCTTTTAGTAACCCTTTTTTATTTAGGAATAGGTTAGAAGATGCATGATTGCAGTTAGTTATTGGATACGTACTCTAGGTTTGTCTTAAACACGGAAAAAGATGCGAGACGCATCTACAATTGGATGTTGAGTAAAATATCGGACGTTAAAAATGCATTAATTACCCCATCTGTATCGGTATCCACACTTGGTATGAAACATACATGTATATGATTATCTGCGGAATGACGATTGATATTTATTAGCTATAATGCAGCTGTAAACAAATGTAGTTTGACCGGCAGGCAGTATAGATGCCATCATTTGAGAACAAATTATTCCATGCACTGTGTGCCTAGACGTGCTTTACTATATAAGATACTTCGGCGGGAGTCCTAAATAATTATTAAACAAACCAATCGGCTTTCTAATATTTGCAAAACTTGCCAGTTAACTTCTACCACTACGCTTTGAGATCAATATCAATGAAACAGTAATGAAAAATGTAAGTATGAAAATTGTGTTATTGTAACGAAAAATGTACATCATTACATGACACATCGTGATTTCATTTGCATCGCACATCCACGGTATATTAAACAGTCTAACAAAAAATCTGCCTGAAACGGGTGCAGATAGACACGACTACATCCCCATCCCGATCATCAAAGCTAGTTTTAGTACCATATATACCATTACGTGCTAAAAAAACATGGACTCGCGGCCTATAGCCTTTATAGGGTTATGAGAGGACTAATCATGAGAAACAAAACGTTGCCCATGGTTAGTTATTGTTTTATTACCATGCTAGAAAAAAATCTGAAAAGTTAAGATTGGGCAAAGTTTAATCCAATACTGAGCATGCTGGGAGAGGGGGGGGGGTGGTGGGAATCTAACATTTGGTTGTTACGATTATCTGACCCCAGTCTGTATCAATTCTCGATTAACTTGTTTTATGTTCAAATTTCGCTATGATAGGTTACTGGTCTGGTATTACCAAGGAAGATTCGTGCACGAGACCAAGTTAACTTTTTATATGGGAGACTGAAGCAACAAACGAAGAATTTGACTTATTTTGTTCGCATTTGTGGTCATAGCTGTAGTGTAAAACTAGATTTAACCGTAAGAAAATGAATAAAGAAAATTAAAGGGAAGTTGAGCGGATTGTTTTGAGCATCAAAGAAGCGGCAATATGGGGTTGCGGACTTACGGTGTGTGCATGCACTACTAGTATTCAGCCAACAATCAACGCTAAACAGTAACAAAGAGGTAGGTAATCCCAAGGAATTACATGAACTCGTTGGTAATCCTTTTGGTTTATTTATTCGCGCTAACATTGAGGTAACAAAAACAATTACGGCGGCTGTAGAAAATACATGTATACTTAATCCAGCTCCACAAAAAAGGCGGGAAGCTTCAATGCATGGGGTTACGTGTTTCTTCGCACTTCCATTGTCATGATTGCGTAGTTTAGCTCATATTTTGATCAATTGGGCCGGCTTTTCACAGATTTTTATCCTTGACTTAATACATGTAATAAAGCATTCGGCTTGTTTTGTGATGTACATTTGACAGACTTTAGAAATGGTATATATGAAGTAGAAGCAACCTTTCGAGATCACTCCTTTCGCACCCTCGGTCATCAGTATCGCAAAATCACTTCCAAAACAATGGCGCAGAATATAGTGCTGAAAAATTCCGACGATTTGTGGAGTTTCGTGCTTCAAGAAGATGCCACACATCGTCAATCGTCAACGATGTATCAACATTTCTCATCGAATATGATTCAGTTAAGTGTTTGAATTTCCTTTCTCCGGTTGGATTATGCATTAATCATAATTATACAGCATTCGACGATTATCTTAAGCTTGTTATGGATATGTTGATTTGAATATTCTACATCAAACTTAATAAAGTATACAGATAAAAATATGCACCAATTTGAATTTCTGAAAATAAAAATCGTTTTAGCTACCCTGCTAGATTTTCCTTTTGAATAAAAAAAAATTTGTTCTATTTTCATACAGAAATGGAAAAATAGTATGAGATTGTATTTCTATTTTGTACTTAAGCTTTTACTGGTCTATATATTTTTGTTTCATGACCTAAAACGTTGAGTCACTTTTCTATACATAGACAAGTTTGTTTATAAATTTTACAGATTGGTTAAATGGTTAAGGTTTGGCTATAAATCACTATGAACGTCCACACAATGTTCTCACTGTTACGTCGCATTTAATTTGTGGTTTGCCAGGTTGGTTATGAATGGGGTTTTCTAAAATTTTAATGGACTTCAATAAAAGTAATTTGGTTTATCATAATAAATTTGCAATAGCTGCTTTCCGTTTGATGAAGTCATCACAGATATGGTAAATTTTCTAATCCTTACAGATGTTTATGCATTCTCTTAATGTAGGATATATATGGGACAGGTACTGTACAGGGTCATGCATACATATGAATATTCAAGAGCATATCCATGCGAGTGAGTATACATGTAGTTACCCTTCTTGTATAAGTCGTTTTGTTCTTATGTAATTGCAAAGGAAATTTAATAAAACAGAAATGTTATTGAGGTAAACATTGAACTAATTGAAGTATATTTTCTTTCTATCCTTGTAGTGCGCATGATGTTCACAATTACCAACTATGAAAATTTATAGCATTGGTGCATGCAGTACTATATTTAAACTAAACCAGTATTGACTAGAGAGGAAAACGAAGAGAAGGCATCGGATAGGACGGACGTATTTTTTTCCTCCCGTTTTTTCCCTTCGCTTTTCTTTTTCGGATATTTTTCAAACCGTTTTGTTTCGGAAATCCTGTTTGATTTTGGAAATTTGTCTTGCTCTGGAATTTTCACCTCTAATTATTGAAATTGGACGTAGATTTTGGAATCCTCTACAAATCCTGAGCTGGCTTCAACTCTTCCAAAGAAGGTAGGAGTACGTTGGGATTTTACTAACATACAATTGTAAGTCAGTTACAATGGCCTCCGACACAGACATAGAATACCGGTATGTTGATTGCGAGGTCCCTACCAAAACACCACAGGCTAAAAAAGTCCGTACCATACGGTACAACGGAAAAAACGTCCCAGAATTAATACAAACTCCCAAACACAATATGAAGTATTACACATAACACTATGCCTTACCCCAATAGACGTAACTTAATCATTAACCAAACAGAACCCTATCAGGGTGACAAAAGAAATCAATTTGTAAAATCAGCACTGATTTTCTTATTTACTATATAAATCTATATACCTACCTTTAATTTAACATAAATGAGTCACAATATTGTGCGCACCCCCGTAATCATATTGTCCCCTTCGCCACTCACGCGCGTCAACATGCCACGGCCATCTTCCTCTTTAGCGAGCAACCCCAAGTAGAAACATGTTGCTTGCAAGGAGAGGGGAAGGAGGGTCATAGGTAGGTATATAGATTTACTGCATTAAATCATATATACTATATCTAACACTCAAATCTCAGACCAACCCTATACAAAATGCCCCGTCTACCTAAAGCTTCCCTGGCGAGGTAAAGTATCTGACAAATATGCCAGTATGGGGAAGACTATTTTGCAGTCTCTACAAGAGTTGTGCTCAACCAACCGCATACTAGCCTCAAAAAAAATGTATACCAATATGTGTGCCATTGTTATGCCAGGTACGCAGGTCATACAAAAGAGAAACTAACATACACCAAAGCAACAAACTATTCAAACAATCTACTAATCAGGTTAAGGCACACAGCAAATCCCAAATGAATGCACCCGCACCTAACCACAAAATAAGCAAACAGTACCAAGCGAACAAAATGCGTTCAACCAACCCAATTTTAAGCCAACCCCAACACAACTATTCCTATCCCATCAAAAAAGCCCAATACCCAGAACAAAACAAGAAACCAATTTAGCTACGACAATCAAAACCTGCAGAATCTCTCATTCATGGTTTTCATCATAAATAACTAATCGGATAAGGTTCGTAGCCAGGCGATGCCTTGCTTAAATACCTAACCTGCATAAACTATGAACCTAGATACAGTAACACTTCTTAGTACAAACGGGCCGCGGTCTATAACCATGACCGACCCGTTTTTCAGGTGAAGAGCCCTACGCCCAAGCAGCTGCAGATTTCAATACCCCAATTGACATACCTGGCAACAATAATGTAATAATCACAGATACAGAAGACGACAATTGGATCCAAACTCAAAAGAAAAAGCAGAAAACGACCAAGAACAAAAAGTATCACAGATCAAGAAACATCGCAATCAATCTCAAAGAAATACATGTAACCCTAATCTAACAGTAATTACTAAAGTACCGGAGGAGAAAAACACATGCAACATAAACCCGGTAAATTTAGTAAAAAAAACATAAAGTTGGACAAATAGAATGAAAAAAGTAAAAGGAACAATACTTGTTACATGCACCACAGAGGAACAGGTAGCAAATTTGTTATGCATATCTGAAATTGAAGGAATACCAATAACATGTACTAGGAATTAGCACATGCAGCCTACAAGTAAAGGGGTCATCCACAAAGTAGACAAAATACCAAACAAAGATCTATTAGACTTTTTAAAAGATCAAAAAGTTACGGAGGTAAAAAGATTCAAAAAGAAAATTGATGGAAAATTGGAAGATACACCATCTGTATTATTGACATTCCAATCAGAAAACCCCCACATACGTGGCATTTCTATATGAAGTATATACCGTAGACACATACAAACCCCAAGAGGTTCGATGCCACAATTATCAATTATTCGGCCATGTGCAAAAATATTGTAGGAATAAATTAAGATGCATATAATGGTGAAAACCACAAATTTGAAAAAAGATACCCGTGTGTTTCCGTTGCAAAAGAAATCACTCTGCAGCATTTAAAGGTTGCCTTTACTATAAAGAGGCAAATTTCAAAACAAAAGAAACTAACATACGCCAGAGCAACAAAACTATTCAAACAATCGACTGACCAGGTTAAAACAGCAAATCCCAAATGAATGCACCCGCACCTAACCTCAAAATACTCAAGAAACAAAGACATTGAAATATAAGCAAACAGTACCAACCCAATTTTAAGCCAACCAACACAAAACAAGATTCCTATCCCATCAAAAAAGCCCAATACCCAGAACAAAACAAGAAACCAATTCAGATATGACAAACCTACACAATTTCTCTCATTCATGGTCTTCATCAATAACTTAGGAAACATCATTCTAATCGGATAAGGTTAGTTGAAGCAGCCAGGCGATTCCGTGCTTAAATACCCAACCTGCATAAACTAACCTACATGTAGATACAGTAGGGTCTGAGCAAAAAGTACAGTCAGCACAAATGAAAATAAATGCTACCTGCTGCATACCTTGACTTACATGTATATAATAAGTTTACACTGAAGAATAATTCCACTACAAGACTGATCGTATTCAGTTTCCATGTTAACTACATTTTGTTAGTGCGTCAGGACAGAATAGAATGAATATGTCTAACAAAATTGAAGACTAGCTACATATTTATTATGATAGAGCATATGACATTCAACCATGAAGCTAAGAATTTGGCCCAATCAATTTTTTTCAATTTGAAAAATCATTAATGGTGTCGCGCTACAGGATGGAATGCGACGGGACGGAAACTTTTGCACGATGTACAAAATGAATGTGAATTAATTTTTTTTTAAATATTGTCCAACTGTACTTTTTTCTTTAAAACTATGGTATAACTAAAATGTTGGGAAGTGCCAAGCTTTGTTAACTCAAATTAAAGAGATAAAAATCACTGGAAAGGGTGGACACTTTTGTACCATGTACAAAACAAATGGGGATTTTGAAAAGAAACTTTGATATCATGAAATAGTTCTTTTCTCTAAAAAAAAAATGTGGTAGAACTACATTGTTCACTTAAAAAAAACTCAATCTCTATTGTTTATTCAAATTGAATGAATACAAACTTGTTGGGGTTAAAAAAAATATACTTACATCAAATGACATACATGGGACTGTACTTTCCATGCAAAATTCAGTCACGTCGCGCCTAAAATGCCTTAAATACCCACTAAATGCGACGGGACGGAAAGGATACACATCACAATTCTTCTTTAAATATAATGGAATCAATTTTAATGGTACAGAAGTGATGGTACGATAGTTCATTGATACTTTATATAAGACCTCAGTCTATAAACTCCACTTTATCCTACATAAAAAGGGGGTGTTAAAGTGCCCCAAAGTACAATTTTGCACCAAACAGTTCATATTTTAACCCAATTATAGTAGAATATTGCCAGAACATCGCCGATTCAATGAAAGCCAACTAAAGTAAACACAAAAATCATTTCAATGTGACACTTAAATATAAAAGCATATAGTAAGTTCCCCTTACTAGTAATTACCTGTAAGACATTGAGCAAAAAGCTTTAAAATAAATCTAGCAGGAATTACATAATGCCTAGTATCTCAGGATGATCATTACCTTTAGTGCACTCCTTTCTAAATGAAGTTTCAAGCTCTTCTTCATTTGCTTCAGATGTTCCTTCACGTTCTACCTTGGTAAGAGATTCCTTTACATCAACCAAACAAACCCAGCATCAACCTCATCTTCATGAAAAATTCAAGTGCTTACATTTTTAGAATAATATCGCCCCCTTGGTCAACGATTTTCACAGACTCACTAAGCACCCTTGTGCAACTTTTGACGACAGCACTTAAACAAGTCCCTTATACTTGAAATGTTCACTAAATACAAAAACCTCTTATACACAGGTACGCTAGGATTCCGTCACATTGCGGAATCCAAGGTAATGAAGCTGCCAACCAACTGGCAAAAAAGATTTATACCACCAATCAGATAATGAATGGAAAAAAAAGGATAAAAGATCCTACCAAAAAGAAACTTAGACATGACTTGGTGGGTACGAAAATCAAATTACTTCCTTTAAATGTAAAATCAAGAAGAGAAGAGATAATCATTCACCGACTCCGAACAGGAGTAGTATATCTAAAGTTTTTTACACAGTATAAACAGACAAAGATGTTCTTTGTAGCGTTTGCAAAAAAAAAACGTTGAACACTATTTATTACACTGCCATAAATACAAAAAAGGACGTAAACAATTCCTTATTAGAAGCAGGGATCCACCTGAGTTTTGAGTTTGTTTTTGCCTTTTCTTTTGCGTTACAATATAAATCACAAGTGTCTGCAATTGGATTTGGAAACTGCATTGTATTGTAAGGTAGGTGGGCTGCTCTCAGCGCCTTCAGCCTTGCCTTTATTCGTACAATTTGTTGAAAATTTAAGTTACACTAATCACTTTAATTTAGGTAATCCACTTATAACAGTTAACATTCGTAGTTATGGATGACCCATACTCCACTTGGATTCAGATAATTCCTGATCACCTACAAGTATAATATAGTTGATGCGCATTCATCAAATGGTTACTGCGAAATTGTGATCAAGTAAATTGACCTCTGACCTACTTGCCCCAAAATCTAATCAGTTCATCTTTCTCTTGGGATACATACTGGTACCAAGTTTGAAGTTATCACCTCGGATAGTTCTGGAGATATTGCGGTAAAGGTGCTAAAAACAATTCCATGTAATTTCATGTAAATTTATCAGTTCCACTTCTATGGGGATACATTTATAATTACATGTAACAATCTAGATAAAGAAAAGTCAATAAACTTACGCCCAAGATAAGTCTGGAGTCAGGGCACATGGTGTTCAGGGTACTAGGCCTAAGCAAAATGTGTTGTGTGACACTATTGGGATGGTCAAGGGGAAGGGGTAATTTCAAGGGAAAGGCAGACCATGTGGAAAATTTTTAGAGTCGCCAAAAGTTCAGCCGGCCATGCCATGCGAACGAATATACATCACAAGGGGGCGCACTTTGCATGTGGGAGCAGACGCCAAATCTGACCCTAGTCCGCATTTAATAGTTGCTGCAAAGTAGTTTAGGCTGGATGGTCGCTGAAAATCACTTTGCTTTTGGGAGTCGCTTTCTGGATTAGTGATTCAGTGATTTACAGTATAATTTTCTGCCTCTCGCGCTGGATTCAGCCTTGAAGAAAACACGACAGCCTTTATACTGGAGTTGGATTTTAAGTTTTATTCGTTTATTTGACATTCGGTTAAGGTAGGATTTCCATATCTCGTAGAGTAAAAATATAGCAAACATAACATACAAAACAAACTTATAGTAATATAATAGCTCTTCCCCATGGAGGATCCATATTCCTCTGGGGAAGAGGTGTATGTACAAGCGGCAGGAGAGCTGGGGGCAGAGGCAGATTTTTCTACCCCAGTGGAGGTAATAGATCAGGAGATGAGGATGTAAATGGGGGGGGGGGGGGAATGGGAAACCTACGGCAAACGACAGAAAAGACAAAGACCCAGAGTCCGTAGTAGCATTAGCGATAAAGAGAGCTAGGCCCCTGACCATGATTCAAATAGATAATAGTCTCTATCAAAGGAGTAGGAAACAGTAACATCTGTAGTGTAAACCCAGTAAAACTAGTAAAGGAAATTAACTCGTTGGAGATGTAAGTAATGTTAAGAAAAATAGAGGAAGACGAATATTAACATGTAAGAATAAGGAGCATGTAGGAAAAGCACTTAACATTATAGAACTAGGCAATTTAGCTGTAAATTGTACTAAGTTGTGTAAAGAAGTAATCCACAAGGTTGACAAGACAATTCCGGAAGAAGATCTATTATACATACTAAAAATCAAAACGTAGCAATTAAGAGATTCCAAAAGAGAATCAATGGTAAGTTAAGACCTACTCCATCAATACTAGTAATATTTAAGCAGGAAAAACCCCCTAATAATGTAACTTTCCTATACAAATCTTATGAAGTAGATGTATACAATCCACCGGTTATTCGGCGTTATAATTGTCAGCAATTTGGACATACACAGGTGTCGAAATAACATAAGATGTGTTAGATGTGGTGGAAACCATGGGTACGAGAACTGCACCAAACAAGAAACTCCCACATGTGTTAGATGCAAGGAGAAGCACTCAGCAGCATACAAAGGCTGCTCTTCGTATAAAGAAGCAAAGAACATTCAATCAAAATAACAGAAACATTAACATATGCTCAAGCAGCTAAACAATATAAGCAAACTACACAAACTAATTATCGTCACATGTTTCACTTCTGTCACATCTTTGCGACCGAGATGTGTAGGCTGACTAGAGTGGGCGACCTAGAGCTCGTGCCCGCGTGACCTAGGGGGCTTCAGCCCCCGAAAAGCTCCAATATATCGTGAAATAGCGGGTCAGAAGGCACATTAGTTGAGCTAGAGGACTCATCTGCCTCGTCAACCGAAAATATGAATCAAAAACAAAATTTTGAACTAAACTAGAAATATCACTGAAGATGATTAATACCCCCGCCCCGTGACAACAGCCTTTCTTGACTTTTGGTCAAAAACTGAGGACATAGTTTGATCCGCAACGCGTTTCCTCAATTTTCTGCCATAAATATGCCGTTACCATGGCAACGCAGATTCCGACTAATCCGAAAAATATGTCTTGCACATCTTCCCACCAAGACCAATGTGTGTACCAAATTTCTGAGAAGTGATAATCTTTTACTTTTTCAAAAGATAATCATTATGTACCAAGCCCATGATGTGTCACCTTTTTTTTTTCATAAACATACGGTCACAATAATTAACTACTATAACCCCTGCACAAAGCTAAATATTAATGATTTAAATAAACTAAAATTGTCGGGAAGACTTTATCCTGGTAGGGGATTTCAATAGTCATAGTTTACTATGGGGAAGTGTAAAAGATTATAATGGAAAGTAATAAAAACATTTAGATAATAATTTAGTTATACTCAATAATGGATCGGCAACAAGACTAGATCCAAGAACAGGCTTACAATCTCACCAAGACCTAACATTGGCCTGTCCAACTGGCACCACAGATAACTAGGAAGTGTTGCCGGAATTATTTGGTAGTGACTATTATGTAATTCATTTTCAGTTATATTTAAACATAAACAGACCCCAAAAAATAAATATTGCACCAGGGAGATGGTTGTTCATTAAAAAACATAACTTGGGATTTATACAAGACAAATATAATGGAACTTGAGAAAAGGAAAGTAAAAGAAAATAATATAAGTCATAATATACAAGAGAAATATTCATTTAAGAATGGTCCCTCACCCGGACCCCATAAACCTTTTTCCTATTCGAAAATCCGAACAGGAACGCTGAACGCTGAACGCTGACAACCGCTCTGCTTTTGGATTTGTGATTTTGGATCGTCATTTATATTATAAGTTTCTGCCTTTCGCGCTGGAATCAACACTTTAGACAACACATTTTTCACACTAGAATCGGATTTGTTCATCTAGTCATTTATTGGATATCTGATAATTAAGTTAGGATTTATTTGCATATCCCGTAGAGTAAAAATATTACATAATATACATAAACTTACTGTAATACATATAGATAACAGCCCTTCCCATGGAGGATACATATTCCTCCGGGGAAGAGGCATACGCCCAAGCAGCGGGTGAACTGGAGGCAGAGGTAGATTTCTCTACCCCAGTGGAGATAGATCAAATAAAGGGAGATGATGTAAATGGGGGGGGGGGGGAGGAATGGGAAACTAAAGGAAAGCGACAAAAAAGAAAAAGACCTAGAGTTCGCAGTAGTATTAGTGGAGAGCTAGGCCCCCAACCACGAGTCAAAGAGCGAATAATAGTGTCTATAAATAATATCTGTAGTGTAAACCCATTAAAACTAGTAAAGGAAATAAACGAACTCGTTGGAGACGTAATGTTAAGAAAACTAAGGAACAAGTAGGAAAAGCTCTCAACATTAAAGAACTAGGTAAGCTGTTAATTGTACGATGTATTCAGTAGAATCAAAGACATGTAAAGGAGTAATCCATAACGTTAAGACAATCCCGGAAGAAGATCTACTAACCATACTAAAGAACCAAAATGTAGCAATTAAGAGATTCCAAAAGAGAATCAATGGTAAGTAAACACCTACGCCATCAATATTAGTAACCTTTAAGCAGGAAAAACCCCCCAATAACTTAACTTTCCTATATGAATCGTATGAAGTAGAGGTATAAAATCCACCGGTCATTCGGTGTTATAATTGTCAACGATTTGGACATACACAGAAGTTTTGTTGAAATAACACAAGATGTGTCAGATGTGGGGAAACCACGGGTACGAGAACTGCACCAAACAAGAAACGGCCACATGTTTTAGGTGTAATGAAAAGCATTCAGCTGCATATAAAGGCTGTGCTTCTTATAAAGAAGCTAAGAATATACAAACAATCAAAATAACAGAAAAATTAACCTATGCTCAAGCAACTACACAGTATAAGCAAATGTAGTAGTAATACGTCAGAAAGATTAACGTCCTATAACGGGAGCGGGCGGGCTATATACTGACGACACAATACAGGCTAGGCGGGCGGAGCCGAGGTGACGTCACAGGCCGGGACGATACGTGGGAGCAGTTTGAAGTTAAACGTCGTTCGGCGGGGTTATGCTCACGGTTCGTGTAAACACACAAGTTTATGTAAGGTTAGTTTTGTTGTGAATGAATCAAGTGGAATGTGCTGATGGTAGCTGTGTATTTTAAGTCATATAACTGGTGATAAATGTACTCGACCACTAAACAGACACAAATACAACCAAAAGTAACGATTCAGGATCCAGTAGCTAACAAAGGACCCAAAATAGGTTCCCTCAACCTACCTGTAAACCAACGCCTTCACAATCATCCTCTAAAATTCCAATACTTAAAATTAAAAGAGACCAACAACCTAATCAAAGAAAAGAAAGCAACACAAAAACCTCCCATTCAACTTAACAGAATTCTTGACTTTCATTATCTTCATAATAAATAACCTGGATAAAGAAACAACCCATTCAAACAGAATTAGATTAGTTGAAGCTACAAAAAGATGCTTAAATATAAAGGACATAGACCCCGAAATGGTCCACGAGCAACTACTATAGTCAAGTAAACCCGGGGCAGAATAGACATAATAAACAACCTATTAGTTTTATACAATGGAACGCACAAGGGATGAAGGCACATGGGCCAGATTTTTATAACTCCTTATTTCAAAAGACTAATCGTATTAAGCCAGACATTATGTGTATACAAGAAACATGGTTCCAGGAGTATAACATGTTTAAACTACAACCCAATCATAAACAAGAGCCCCAAGGGGGCACGACGCTCACCCGAGGTGGATGATTCCTACCAAGTTTGGTTAAATTCCGATCGTGTGTTTGAGAAGATCAGAATGTACATTTTGCCTGGCAACACCCCCCCCCTCCAGTATGTTACCCCCACAGGCCCCCTATAGGGCCACTCAGAGAAATTTCATGAATAATAATATTCATTCTTCATCTATAGAGGTATCTCCATACACAATACCAAGTCTGAGCTATGCCTGGTTCTGGAGAAGTTTGAAATTTACATAGCTTTTACAATTGGGGGCCTTCCCCCTGGGCCCCCCTGTGGGCCACACGCATCATTTTAGCAAATTTGGGTCCCCTACCCCTAAGGATGATTCCTACCAAGTTTGGTTGAATTCCGATCATGGGTTTTGGAGAAGATGAAAATGTAAAAAGTTAACGGACGGACAAATTTCCATCGCAATAGCTCACTCGAGCCTTAGGCTCAGGTGAGCTAAAAACAGAAAATAAAAGGTAGAGGGTTAGCAATCTACATGAAAATATCACTTTTAAAATAATAGATACTCCGATAGAATTCCAGAAAATTAGTCTTTCTTCATAACCATACAATCACATTATAACCCTTGTAAAAAACTAAATATTAATTATTTAAATAGAAAATTGTCAGGAATTTATCACAGGTGATTTTAATAGTCACAGCCAATTATGGGAAAGTGCAAAAGATGATAGCAATGGTAAAGTAATACAAACATTCATAGACAATAATTTAGTTATACTCAATAATGGATCGGGAACAAGACTAGATACAACAGGATTACAATCACACCTAGATTTGACATTGGCCTCGGTCCAACTAGCGCCAAAGACTGGAAAGTGTTACAATTATTTGGCAGTGATCATTATGTAATTCATTTTCAATTATAAATAGACCTAATAAAACAAATTTTCATTGCACCAGGGAAATGGGTTGGTCATTAAAAAACAAATTGGGATTTATATAAGACAAATATAATAATGGAACTTGAGAACAGGAAAATAAAAGTATAAGTCATAATATACAAGTACGATTTCTGCTAGGATGTATAACACGTACTGCAGACAATTAAACCCAATAAGAAAACTCATAAAAATCCCATACCCTGGTGGACTGGATTGCAACTTGGCAATGAACGGAATAAAATCTACAATAGATCGGGAAAAACCTTGACAACCATAATTTAATTGAAGAAAAAAGCAATAGCCAAAAAAATTAGAAACGCTAAGAGAAAGTATTGGAGGAAAAATACTGTAATTCATAAAATAGAATTTCTAATCTCGGAGCGGTATGGAAACGGGTGAAAAACATAAGACAGCAAGATAGCCAATACTTATAGACCCTATAAATGTTTAATTGACCCGAAAGGGAAAGCAGAACACAGATTATTTTCAATCTGTTGACCAGAAGGTCTCAACACAAGAGGCAGGAAGAATGAAGTTACAATGTATTTGAATAGTTAGTTATAAAGTAATATACAGGGACCATGAACCCCAGAACAGTACATTAAAAGCAATAATTTTACTGAACTAGGGTTAAATAACGCAATAAATGAAATGAAAGAAACGGCCCCAGGGAAAGACGTCATAAAACCGGGAATGATCAAACAATTATCCAACCCTCCGAAACTATTACTTTTAGAAATTTTTAATATGATTTGGGATTCTTCTACATGTATATTCCCAACACAATGGTACGACATTATACAAATCCCTATATTAAAAACAGAATAAAGACACCACACAACCTTCCTCTTATCGCCCCATTTCACTCACCCCTGTACTTTTGAAAGTAAAGGAGATCTACTTTATATTTCAAGCAGATAATCCTCCGGAAAGAATTAACTTATGTACCAATCCTTTAGTGTCTATACATATAACCCCCTGTCGTAAGATGTTTCAATTGTCAATCATATGGCCACTTTCAAAAGCATTGCACAAAGAGGTGTAAGGTGCGGACAAAATCAGTTCAACGAATGCCCTAATAAGGAGCAGCCAACATGCTGTAAATGCGGGGCGGGGCGGGGGGGGTAAAGCATTCAGCTGCCTACAAAGGATGCACTCAAAGAGGGAAAAGAAATTCAAACCATTAAAATAAAGATTTCATAAGCTGAAACAGTCAACATTGAATAAGTGGACCATAAGCCGTACCTTTTGTTCCCAAGTTGTAAGGGGAACCCAATAAGTTAGATTGCGTGAGGGTGAAGGGACCCAGCAAGGGGTACCCCGAGAATATCGTTCATTATGGCGTCCACGAGAATACATGCAAATAGTTCTGCCAATGCGGAGAACGTAGGCCAATATAACTTGAGGTTTGGTCGTTTGCATACAGAGAATTCTAGGATCGAGGAGGCAATGGTTGCTCCGCGGGGGGAGCGAAGCGAGTCTTGGGGTATAAAGCTTTACAAGATCTTTTGGACAGTCTTGAAGGTTGAGGACCGTCCAACAGAGCTGCCCGAGAGAGTCCAGTGTTGAGGCGTAGTGTCTAGCGTGGCTCTGCTAATCAGAAAGGAGACTGCTGAAGGTTGTTTAGCTATATTATATCTGTAATGGCAGTCTGAGAGTGTCCCCTGTGTGGGCGGACTCAGAAGTGGGGACGGGGGACGAGAAAGGGGAGGTTTATACCTTCCTATTGTGGAACGACTATTGATAAATGGCGCTCCGTGGAGGCCGTACTACCTACAAGGGCAGGGCAAAAATCAAGGGCAGAGATTACCCCTACGAGGGCATGCTCTGACCCCTCTGATGGGAATAGGGAAGAGGGAGAGTTTATCCTCAGATAGCCGTATCCTCAGATAGCCGTATGGTTATAGGGCGCGAAAATGCAAGTCTGCACCGGAAACAATTGGACACATTTCAGATTACTGCCCGTCCGTTCTAGAAATATGCCTGACTAGGCACAACAGGGTCTGTCAGGAGTTGGTACGGGCCACCAAGGCCAAGGAGTACCGTATTATGGAGGAAGCTCCATTTGTTGGGCATGACGGGAAAAGATACATACCAGATCTTTCTCAGTGTAGGAGAGGAAGCCTGCTACATAATTAACCCTGTCTTTCTGGGACGATAACCCCAGCAGATTGCGAAGGCCTGGGCCGGCAAGGACAGAAAATATACACCGATAATCCCGGCGGTGACAAAAGCTCAGCCCCTCGTGCATCATGGTCTATGGCTTCGTATGCGGAGCAAAAGGCACGTGGTGCCCACTTAATGAAGAGGTGGTGGGAGTGCTAGGTCTGGCCAAGGGCCGGGTCTGCAACAGGTTGGAAAAAGTGTTGTGCGACACAATTTGGATGGTAAAAGCTTTTATGAATAGTTAAGCCAAGCCTAGCTCTCCCAGAGCCCGGCCGCACACTGATGGATGCTTGCATGGGGATCCTTTCACGTTTGTTATATGGGCAATTTCAAATTTGCCTGTCCATAGAGTGCATTTCAAATTCACTGCTCCGCCACGGTGGGCGGCAGTTCGATCGATACCCAAGAGGCTTTGCGTTACAAGAGAGGCATCTGCGCCAATTGCAAGTACGGGAAACTCTGGTGTGGGTAAAGTTAACCCGAGGGTCGACCAGTTCAAGTTCAGGGTGGGTGGATGCGCCAATTGCGCTTTTCCCCCTTCAGAATAGTTCCCAGATCAGAAGCGATAAAAGGATGGCAGGCCTGAGGAGGGTGGCAGGTGCAGCCTCCCGGGTCAACGGTCGAGGATTCACCGCAGTGTGCTGGATGTGAGACGAGACCTACATAAGCCACAGCGGCTCCTCTTCGCGGCTTCCCATGGGACTGATGTGCCTTGCGTGGTCACCGGTACCTGATGGGGAGTGACCTGGTCCGTCGAGGTGTGTAGCAAAGCTCTCTAGACAAGAACACTACAACAGTATGTAATAACCAAATATATAATTATATATAGTTAGATAAAGAACATGTAAATAAATATAAATCTAAGTTTCCAACAGACATAAAGGCCCCTAAAAAGGCGTAAGGTGTGGGGCCACAGGTGTGCAATATACCAACAAAAAGGTAACAAAATATATATCTTTCTGACATAATATGCCTTAAAACTTAAATAAAACAAACAAAATTTACCGCAACCAGGCTCTGACTAGATCCCAAATGAAACTAGGCGCAAATATTCTTTCTGAATGAGAAGCGCCTTAAAGCGTAAATAAACAAACCAAGGCCTCCGGCCAGTAGAGCAATGAGGGAGGTGTAGAAGGATCGGAGATGCCGCTCACAGCCGACTCCCTTTTGGGGGGTGGGTTAGGGGAAGACTGGATTACATGGTGGGGCAGTCATAGTTGGACAGGGGATGTTATCCAACAATGCTCGCTTTGTCGTCTTGCGATCAAGGTCACTCCAGCGTTAAATGGGGTAATGGAGACAAACTTTTCGTCCCAACCGCAATGGTTGGGTGTTCACCTCCCTTTCCCTTTGATCAGAGTTGTCAAGCCTAACCTTGTTTAGCGTGACAGCTAATTATAGCGCGCCATTTAGCGTACACTAGTTTCGGCTCTATATCGTTTCTGACGTTCTGCTCATTCATGCAAATTTCCATGTCGAAAAGCTTTAGTATATTATGTCGATGTTAAACGCTATTTCTGAAGAAAATTCCCATATCGCTGATTCAATGAAAGCCAACTTGAGTAAAAACCCTACAAACAAGGCATGAGCGATAATGTGTCTCGCCCACATGCGATAACTAGAAATATCGTGATCTGTTGCCATGCAACAGGTCCCCCAAGTGCATAAATCTGCATAAGTTATGCTTGCATATATCTACATTACTAATATAAGTTATGTCATAAGTCTTGTGGGTAAACTGTTTGACCTGAAATGACCTTTGACCTTACCATGTGACCTCTGATGGCAGCATAACATGCAGGCCCCTTAGTGCATCTACAACCCAAGTTTGGTTTAAAAGTGACTGACGGTTGCAAAGTTTAATAATGAAGCAGAGAATTGATCAGTACATGGAGAAAAAAAAATCCCCTGGTTCAATCCCAAATGAGACTGCCAGGATCTCTGGGTTCAAGTGGGTCCATGGACCATGACATGGCCAGGTATTCAAAATTTCAAGCAGATGTTGCACTATTGTGATCGGATAGCAACACGTTATGCCTAAGATTTCCTATGACTTGACAGAGGGCGGGTACAGCCGAACAGATTAGGCTGATAGACACTAGAAGTGAATACTGCCCACTTTTTAACATGAAACATTAAACATACTCTCATTTACAGGCAATGATAGATACAGCAGAGGACAGATAGGTGAGGTTAACCACATGAAAAACTAGAAATATCACTGAAGATGATTACTCCCGCCCCGTGACAGCCTTTCTTGACTTTTGGTCGAAAACTAAGTAGTTCGATCCACAAGGTGTTTCCTCGATTTTCTGCCATAAATATGCCGTTACCATGGCAACTCAGATTCCGACTAATCCGAAAAATATGTCTGGCACATCTTCCCACCAAGACCAATGTGTGTACCAAATTTCATGACTTTCGGTCAAAAACTAAGTAGTTCGATCCGCAAGATTTGCAACGGACCGACCGCCCGCCCGCCTGACCGTCGACTGATTCCTATATACATGTACATGTATGTACCCCCTTCAAACTTCGTTTGGCAGGGGTATAATAAAGCTAGTTACTATAATCATAAGTTTTAAAGGAGAATTAACCCCTGAGTACAAATTTTCTTGCTGATTTGGATTTGTACATGAACCATTGAGAAATGTTCCGGTCAGGAAGATACTTTGAATCCAAGACCTAAATTGCTTTTCTTCATTACCTAAAATCCCATATGTGACGAAAAATATAAAGTGGGTGTTTACATGATTTATAAAAATTAAATCTTTATAATGATACTTTTAAATTGTCTGGTTTTGCTTAACAAAAATCTATTTTCTTGGGTTTGCCAAACAGAGCAGTATGCATTCTGACTTTTCAAGTCCCATTATCCGAAAGCAGGTGAATGCATAGTTTGCTGCTATAGATGCTCAGGGAAGAAGCATCCATAAAATTTGAATTAATTTGCTCCGTCCATTGCGTCACAGTATCTAGAAAATAGATTTATATTAAGCGAATATCGATTTTCAACAGAAATATATAAGGAAATCTTCAGTTTAAAAATAAATTGACATATCTATTCTATATTTTTAATCTCAAATGGGTTTTTAATTTTGAAAAAGGCAATTGGGCATTTGGATTAAGAAAATCTTCTTGTACACATAAAAAAATGGCAGCCCCCATGTATTGCTAGCAGACGATACATATTGCTAGCAGATGATAAATTTTGCTCAGAAAATCTTGATTCTTATCGATCTCGTATATTTTGACGCGAAGCCATATAGTCTAACAAGTAGGAATAAATAACACCTTTCAACACTATCGTCTTTATTGTTTGAGGTTAATTCTCCTTTAAGAACCTAAAACAAAAAGATGCTGTCAAAATATAAAGGGGTAATTCAAGGGAAAGACCGAGAAATTTTTAGAGTCGCCAAAACGTTCAGTCGGCCATGCCGTGCGAACAAATATCCGTCACAAGGGGGCCCACTTTGCATGGGGGAGCAGACGCTGAATCTCGTCACCAAGTCCGCATTGGGGTAACAATAGTCGCTGCAAGTCATTCCAAAGCTGAAGGACGGACGTGTTTTTTCGTTTGTGCGAGATTTGCCGGCGTTGCCGGTTTGATAGTGTTTCGAGTTTGTGTTTTCCTTTTTTTTCGTTAACTTAATCACAACAGTGTCTGGAATTGGATTTGGAAACCGCATTGTATTGTCAGGTAGGAGGTGGGCTGCTGTCTGCGCCTTCAGCCTTGCCTTTACTTGATTCGTACAAATTCGTGCAATTTGTTGTAAATTTAAGTTACACTAATCACTTTAATTTAGGTAATCCACTTATAACAGTTAACATTCTTAGTTATGGATCACCCATACACCTCCGGGGAGGATTATGTAAACTCAGATCTAAATTTTGGGACGCCGCTGGAATCTGCTCCAAGCCGGCAGAGCGAACCTCCAGAGAAGAAAGCAATAGAAGAAAATAAATGTCAGTTAACTCAAAGATTACTAATAACATGTAACAAAGAACAAGTAGGGAAAGCTCTAATATCAAAGAATTAATTTAGCTGTAAAGGAGTTATTCATAAGGTAGATAAGCCATACCAGAAGATTTAATGACCTTACTCGAGAATCAAAATGTTTTTGGAGTAAAGAGATTTCAAAAAAAATATACGGTAATTTATAACACCAACTCCAATCCTAGTTATATTTAATCAAGAAAAAAACCCTAACAATATAACTTTCTTATATGAATCCTAGGCAGTAGATGTATACAATCCACCGGTTATTAGATGCTACAAATGACAATTTGAGCATGTGCCCACTTAAAGGAGAATTAACCTCAAACAATAAAGACGATAGTGTTCAAAGGTGTTATTTATTCCTACTTGTTAGACTATATGGCTTCGCGTCAAAATATACGAGATCGATACAAATCAAGATTTTCTGAGCAAAATTTATCATCTGCTAGCAATATGTATCGTCTGCTAGCAATACATGGGGGCTGCCATTTTTTTATGTGTACAAGAAGATTTTCTTAATCCAAATGCCCAATTGCCTTTTTCAAAATTAAAAACCCATTTGAGATTAAAAATATAGAATAGATATGTCAATTTATTTTTAAACTGAAGATTTCCTTATATATTTCTGTTGAAAATCGATATTCGCTTAATATAAATCTATTTTCTACATACTGTGACGCAATGGACGGAGCAAATTAATTCAAATTTTATGGATGCTTCTTCCCTGAGCATCTATAGCGGCAAACTATGCATTCACCTGCTTTCGGATAATGGGACTTGAAAAGTCAGAATGCATGCTGCATATATTATGTTCTGCTCTGTTTGGCAAACCCAAGAAAACAGATTTTTGTTAAGCAAAACCAGACAATTTAAAAGTATCATTATAAAGATTTAATTTTTATAAATCATGTAAACACCCACTTTATATTTTTCGTCACATATGGGATTTTTGGTAATGAAGAAAATCAATTTAGGTCTTGGATTCAAAATATCTTCCTGACCGGAACATTTCTCAATGGTTCATGTACAAATCCAAATCAGCAAGAAAATGGCAACCCCCATGTAAATGAGTAGGAGACGATACCGGGTGTTGGAATATCTTTATTTATACCCTTTTCTAATATCTTATTAGAAAATGATTTAGGCCAATAAGTAGGAATATATTACACCTTTCAATATAAGTAAATTTGTACTCAGGGGTTAATTCTCCTTTAATGAAGAGGTGGTGGGAGTGCTAGGCCTCGCCAAGGGCCAGGTCTGCAACATGTTGGAAAAAGTGTGCCACACACAATTCGTATGTTAAAAACTTTTATGAATAGTTAAGCTAAGCTAAGCCTAGCTCTCCCAGAGCCCGCCCGCACACTGATGGGTGCTTGCATGGGTATCCTTTCACGTTCGTTATATGGTTTTAATTTCAAATTTGTCCGTCCATAGAGTGCATTTCAAATTGAGACTGCTCTGCCACAGTGGGAGGCAGTTTGATCGATACCCCAAGAGGCTTTGCGTTTGGCCTGACAAGAGGCATTTGCGCCAATTGCAAGTACGTAAACTCTGGCGAGGGTAAAGCCAACCAGAGGGTCGACCAGTTCAGGTTCAGGGTGGGTGGATGCGCCAATTGCAGCGCTTCAGAATAGTTCCCAGATCCGACCTGCCACGATAAAGGGTTGGCAGGCGAACCCAAGCCCTCGGGCCAGTAGAGCAAAGAGGGAGGCGTAGAAGGATCGAATGGGTGGCGGGGGAGATACCGCTTACCACTTGACAGATAGCCGCTCAAAGCCGACTCCTTTTTGGGGGGTGGGTTAGGGGAAGACTGGATTACATGGTGGGGCCACCATAATTGTGGGACAGGGCATGTTATCCAACCATGCTCGTTTTGCGATCAAGGTCACTCCAGCCTTAAGTGGGGTAATGGAGACGAACTTTTCGTCCCAACTGCAATGGTTAGGTGTTCACCTCCCTTTCCCTTTGATTGGAGTCGTCAAGCCTAACCTTGTTTAGCGTGACAACCAATCATAGCGCGCCATTTTGCGTCCACTGTTCTTTCGGCTCCATTATATTGTTTCTTTTCTGGCGTTCTGCTCATTCATGCAAATTTACATGTCGAAAAGTAAATTGAAGTATATTTTCGTGTTCAACGTTATTTTAGTATATTGTGTCCGTGTTCAACACTATTTCTGAAGAAAATTCCCATAACATCGCCGATTCAATGAAAGCCAACTCGAGTAAACACCCTATAGACAAAAATTATCAACGTGACCCTAAAAGGGACTAGCAACAATATTTGTAATTTGAATAAAAAAAGCATATAGGGGAAGTTAACTACATTAAAAAATTGATGGGAACTCACTAGTAATTACCTGTAAGGACATTGAGCAAAAATAGAAAGCCACTAAAGCTAGCAGGAATAGATGTATTGTTAACGAACCATATGAAAACTTGCGAAGGATGGACAAAGCTCTCCCTGATTAAGATTTAAAGGAACTCCTAAAAGATCACAATAGTAAGTTTGGGGGCTCGGGGCCCCACTGGTCCCGCACCGGAGGTACCTGTAGGGTGAGTGTCCCCCCTCGCCTGAAGACTCTGACGACGTACTGGAGGGGTCACGGTAAGAAGGTGCATTAGGCTGGGGCTTTTGGGTAGTGATGAGTCACCTGACTGAAAAGTGCTATCAAAATTTTAAGATGGGCAATAGGGAGGTTAGGACCCATAAATCCTCAGGTTATATTGCAGAGATTACTAGGGAAATATAGGGTACTAAATATACAGTGTAGTAAATAAAGGCACTAGAAGAAAGATCTTTGACGGAGCAATTTTAAACATAAAATAAAAATATTAAAATCATATAGTGGCTAAAATAGAATATAATAGAGTTTAATTGAATATAACAGTATCAAATGTACATAATATGTAGGTGATGAAGAACCTAAAACCTATACTATAGTCAATTTTCATCATATATCTTTCTGACATAATATGCCTTAAAACAAACAAAATTTACCGCAACCAGGCTCTGACCAGATCCCAAATGAAACTAGGCGCAAATATTCTTTATGAATGAGAAGCGCCTTTAAAACGTAAACAAACAAATCAGAAAGTAATAAATGTCAGAAGATTCCCCCAAAAAATAAATGGCGTACTCCTCGAAACGCCCAGTGTACTACTAACATTTAAATTGGAAACACCTCCACAATGCATACATTTTTTATATGAATGCTACTCAGTAGCCACTTTTCACCCCCCCTTAGGTCTTTTAAATGCCCGCAATTTGGCCACATTCAAGATCAATGCAAAAATGCCATACCTTTAACGACTATCCCAATTAGGATAGACCTAAATGCATCAGATGTGGTGGGGGCATTCTAGTGCCTATAAAGGTTGTTCAAAATATAAGGAAGCCAACACGATTCAAACTACCGGTATTAACACAAAAACTTACAACCAAGCAGCAAAAACCAAAGCTGTACACAGGTTTAAATAGTCATATTTGACTGCAAAGCTTTTAAACCCCCCAAAAGTCTGTCCTCATTGCCCGATGAAGGATAGCAGTTGCATCCGAAACGTCGTGCATATCTCTCCTACGTCAACTTTGCTACATGAGACAACTGATCAAATTCTTCTCTCCTTAATATATATCGTTTTTGGTTCACTCCAATCACCAGTCTTTTGGAGGACCCGGTTGAACTGTTACATGTAGGGGTATGTTGGGAATATTTTCATTCTCTAACACCCGTTTACCTACCTACATGTACATACAGTACATACATGAATAACATGGCTACAGCCTTGGAAAACTAGGTTGAATCCATAGACTGCGACACCTATGGACCTTCCACAGAAACCAAAACTTTACAAACCATCCGTCAAAAAAAATGCCAGAAAATAAACTACTACACAATGAACCAAACATTACCCAGTTAACTGTCTGACCCCTATCAAACAGTCAAAAACGCTCACTATTAAGGCACTCTATAAACATAGCAAAAGACAAATAAATTTGCCAGAAATGAGGTAGAAGCCTACTCATTGGATGCAGGAGTGCAAAAAAAAATTGACCGAACTGGCACCAATCCCAATAAAAACTGGGGTGGTATTTTGAGATTTTTATTTGTGAAATAATTTTAATTGTCAAAGAACAAAATGTACGCTTACGGCGCATCATTGGTTAATGCCTGCGCAAAAATGGCTGCGTATGCGGAATTCATCTGCACAAACGCCAATGATATTTTGAAATTTGTTATCACTAAAATCAAGATAAATCTCAGAATAATGGATGACAATTCCCACAACTAAACCCGGGATAATTGTGAAAATTCCCATTGGTGACAAAATTAAACTGAAAAAACCATAGATCACAAGCAATGTACAGTATCATCCATAATCCTGCATGCACTGCTCTTCAGTCATAGCAATGACCCGCATACTCTATATCCATTCAGATATGCCTAGCATTTTTACGGATAACAATGCGCTGTACAGACGAATGAAATTACACCAACGGGTATTGACAACACTCTCCAGTAAATACATCGTACTCACTATCAAAAGCAAATAATGCCTCTACAGTATGAAGGTAAGAATCATTTTTGAAACACTCTGAAGCCTTCATGCACATTTGTCTCTATTTGAATCAGTTTTCTTGGCCACACGTAAGAGATAATCCAGGAGCAGTGCTTCTTATCCAAAAAGCCTCTTTTCTCCGAATTGATGTGTTTATAAATATAATAAATCGTCTTTACATAAATAAAACCATTTCCAGCTCAAAGCAGATTAAACCCATCAAGACTGGAACATTTGAAGGCCAAGGATTTTCTTTACCAAGAAATATACAGAGCACATGGTAGCTGACATGTGGTGTTTTTTAGCCACTTTACATATTGACATGGATCCTCTAAGAAACCTTTAAATACTTTATTTCAGGTTTTAAAGTGCAAAAAATTATAGTAACGTTTGAAACTAAGGTGTCAGAATATACAAACATATCAAAGATTATGAATAGTCATATTACGGTTATGAAGTCATATTTCATAGTACATCTTTTTCAAGTTTTAAAAATGTCTAAAAAGACAGGATTGCATGATAAAAAGATGTCACCTGAGATGAGATGAGGTCAGAGAGGGGTAATAAGGTTGGATTAAGGGGAGGAGTCAAATGAGAGGGTGACATCCAAGGTGTTGTCTTTGATGACAGTAGAACAATGATTGCCAAATAGATCATATACCAGGTCCCTCAGCTTCGATACAGTCTGTGATTTGGTCTCCTCGCTCCCACATAGATTGGTACTGATAGACTTGAGCATCTAGAGAAAGCAAAAGAGAAAGAATGGGAAGAGACAGGGAGATGGAAAGAAATAGACAGATGGAGGGGAAAAGGGAAGAGAGGAGAGAGAGGACAGACAGAAAGATGGAGGGGATATAAACAAAGAAATAGAAAGCTATTTACTTTGAAGGCAACTAAACATATTCAAGACATCAATATGTAAATAAACAGCTGGCATTTAGCAAAGATAATTCTAAACTTTCATGTGATCACATGTAGTTAAATGATTGAAAACTGGAGGTAAATATTCTATTCAGGCTACAAGACTGTATACTACCCATAGACTGAAGACATTCATGTTTGTTCCCTATGAAATCAGTCCAGAAAATAAATCACTGTTATAATCAAGGCTCACCTTTTCCAAATACGTGATTCCAGACTGACCAGGACAAACCCATAGCATCTCAACTCGGCTGAGGAAATAAAAACAAATTCATGGTTAGAAAGAGCAGTCCAAACAGCAACAAAGCAATTATCCCACAATTTACATTATTTTACATGTACCATGAAATTACGAAACAAGGGGAACACCTAGCTTTCTCGTCTGCCTCTTGCAATTTATAACATACACAAATCATTACCTGCATGAACGGTAACTTGAATTTGTCACTAGATTTCCACTGGTTTGAGGCGAGATAAAAGAATCACCAACTGAAGGCTACTTTTAAGGATTGATGACATGTCCGTCACCACATAGATCACTCTTCATATTCACAGCACCGATATTTTACATTATATTGCAAGTACACATCTTTGGTATACAGTGTTACTTCTGCAATGCAAAGACATGTCACTTTTCCAAATCTATTTTGAACATGTTACAGTACATAGAGTATTACCAGTATAAATGTACACAAATATGCTGAAAACAAGGAATGTGTCGAAAACATGTAAACGTGTTAGATTTTCTTAATCTTTGTGATATGGCTGTGAACATCATGAATGGCACCAAGTTGCTGAAAGGTTCAGCCTTATTTAATTATTAAATCCATTTCAAAATGAACAAAACACAAAATTTACAACCATAAAGTGCACCTTCCTGAGACATGCCTGGCACATAATAAAATATGTCGTAGACTCACTATTTATACAGTGCAAACTCTGCTATAAGATGTGAAGCTGTAGAAAGAAGCTGCTGATGTGATGATTCTACATCCTTATCTTGGTAAACTGAGAATACAAACTTGTATGGTCTCCCTACAAAGTACATATACATGTGAGGAAAAGAAACGGTTACATACAATGTAGAAGATGAGTACAGAGAAGATGTCTACAGGAGAAGAAAAGATAAATTAGCAAAAGCTAAATAAAAAATAAAGGTTGCTTAAATATAAAGGTTTATGATAATAAAGAATAGATGACTATAGTTATCTACACATTTTCTTGGGTGTCGTCCTGATTTAGGACTTGAATGAAAGCTTAAAATATGCTTGACTTTGTCATTTTCACAATTATCAACAATGTTCAAAAATTCAGTTGTCTGTATTGAAGGAGATGTACGATTATTGTATCAATATAGTCAATATTTCTTCAGATCCAATTCTCCCCGTTTGGACTTCTCATTGTCAAATGTTGGTTTTACTTACAGCACTGAAAATCAGGTGACCATTCTTGGCTGACTGTAAGGCAGTTTATCTTAGATGTAACAAGCTGTCTACTATGATACGGACTCACTATGACACCTATGAATGGAGTCTTGGCATCTTGACTGAACCACTCCTAAAAAGAGATAGAGTCATTAACTGTTACAAGTCATTAAAATGCAAACTTCATTGTTAAAATGCCTAATAAAACTACATGTATTGCATTTATCTTTGACAAGTTTATTCTACTGCGCACAATGCAGAGAGCATACATGTACATGTACATGGACAACTGGATGAACCATAAGTTTTGGTTAAATTAACTAATATATGCCATGAGAGTTTAATACGACTACTTAATACAATAGGTGAAGGTAATCTAAGTGACTAGACTTTGCTTATGCTTGCCCGACATAGCAACAAATACTGAAAACTCCTAGCATTTGACAACTGCAATGAAATAACTTATGAACATGTGAATGTAAAAAAAAAAAAATACTTGGGGTCTATGAATAGAAGCATTGAAATTTGCCCACTGCCAGGAAAACTTAAATTTTTTTAAATTTGTAAACAAATTTTTAGGCATTTTACTCCCAGTGTTAAAGATCGTATGCTCGATCTGTAATGAAAAACACAAGTCAGAAAAAATTGGAACCAGCAGGATTCGAACCTGTCATCTACTGCTTGCCGGGCAGCGACTTAACCACCAGGCTATTTTGGTTCACAGCCAAGTCACGATGAACTGGAATCAAATCCTCAAGATCCTCTTCTTTCTGACTCATTAATATTCAAACGGTCCGCCGTAGACAATGGTTAGTAAAACGAAGCTTGATGGGAGGAATTTTTTAATTTGTAAAAAAAATTTTAGGCATTTTACTCCCAGTGTTAAAAAACACAAGTCAGAAAAAATTGGAACCAGCGGGATTCGAACCCATCATCTACTTATAAATATACTTTGAATATTTAGATTATAAGCAAAGTGGTCTAAACTGGAAAAAAGGGAAAAGTTGAAAATCATTTTTTGACACATTAATATTGCACATGAAGTTAAATGGTGGTCTCAACTTTACATATCTGCAATCTGCATTATTAACAAAAAATGTCTTACAATAGTGTAGTTCTATTTTAGTTTATTTAGAAGTAATGCTGTCTATCACTACTAAGAACTTTGGCCTTACTCTCAATCATTCAGAAGATATGTTATCAAATTGAATGATCACTACATGTACAAGTAGGTTGTGCAAGTTTACAACTTTAGGTAACCTCAAAGTTAATTCAAACATGAAAAACAATTGTATATCCACCTACGCTACTGTTGCGTTCATTTCATTTTACATGTTCTATAATATAAAGTCATTCAACAATAGAGGTTTAATTTGTTAATACCTGAAAGTGGCCTTGTGTCTCAATATCTCTGATGGATGGATTAGGGCTAAACGTAGGATGACTGTGATACCATCCTACCACTCTACACCCAGCAGACTGGATATCTTCACATGCTTCTGTCTGTGAAACTGAACAAACAAGGATAGATAGATTGGAATTCTAGCCAAGATGGGACAATCCCACCAGTCTGCAGACGAAATATATTCATATATTTTCTATCTGCAAAATGTCTCAAGCTTCACACACGTTTAGAATATATTAAATTGTTGATAGCTTGCAAATGGCTGAAGGTATCTTAAAACTAGAGGGTATCGTAGAAAGGAACTTCGTAAGTCTAGATCCATGGAATTTGGGATAAGGATGATTCAAAATGGTGACAAGAATCCTTATCACTGTATTAAAAAGACACATCGCATATCCATATTCAAGGCCTCTGATTGGTCAAAACTGTCACTAATGAACGTTGAGGAGTATGGCGCAAAGTTTTAAGTGTATGTGCAATCCAAGACTCCATGAATGCACATGCATGCAGTTTAACACTGATCTTGGATTGGTAAATTTCCCTACAAAGAAAATACATTTGGACAGTCATAATTTGTCAAATACATGGTCATGTGTCATGAACTGGTCCCCCCAAAAGGGTGGTGCTGTTACACTTTCTGATTTCCAACAAATCTGGTACCATTCCTGTACAAAGTCAGTAGGAAAATTCAAATAAAAGGGAATGGCTTTCCGCAAGGACGGACGCGTTTTGCTTACTGTTTTCTTTTTTGTTGTTTAATTATACAAATCTGCATACATTTTGTTTTGCATATATTTGATTCTGGAATATTCAATATGAATTTGGATATAAGCTCAAGATTTGTTCTCTGAAGACAATTTCATTTTGACCTTGGATTTACATTTTTGGTTTTTGAAAACTGGAATCTGGACAAAAACAGATAAGGTACATGTAGGCCTGATTTGCAGTCATTTTTCTGTACTAATCTAACCCTTATATCTATCCTGCATAAAACTAACGCCCTTATCCCTATATTGCAAACAGACCTCTAAACATGGCCGAACCCTATTCATTGAGGGAAGAGGCCTACGAACAAAGAGCAGAATTCTCCACCCCGATAAAAAACCCAATACTGAATGCCCTCCGAAATGGAACGAGAAACTGAAGATAATGAAAACTAGACAGAAATTAAAGTATTAACACCCCAAAAGACAAAGAACCAAAAGCTGTGTCCCAACCGCAAGGTCAGAGCAGTCCCTCCAAATTCACTGTAATAGTCAAAGGACTGGAAGGAAAGACACAGCACCACAAAACCACCAAAAAGTAGCAAAAAATAATTTGATTTTATATTTGGATAGAACAAAGTCTCCGCTTTATGACTCGTAACTGAAACTTTCTAATGCTTTTAATTCAGCAAATGAAAGGAGCTTGTAAGAGAAGTTTGCTAATAGGGAGGAAATGAGCTCTAAAGCTGGGACCTATTCAAGCGTGCAGAGTAAGAAAACTAGAAAGTCTATAGAGAGTGAATCAAAAGGCCATAGCACCCACAATGAATTGTCGGATTAGGTTCAATTTGGTAAGAGTGTTTAGTTTATTCATTCTATTGCCAAGACTTCAAATTGTGAACTTGAGTCCTTCGAAAGTTATGATGCAAATGATAGTGTTCTAATGGGAGATTAAGCACACCTGTGGCCTGACACTGGACAAGACAATGCCTATTCACTCCATTGGGTTCTTTCTTTGTTCAGTTACATAATACTGATTGTTACCTGTAGTTCTGTTATACACTGAACTTGTAATTTAGCCTATAATTAACTTAAATACAACCTACTCTTTTTCTTGTTCACATTGATTAACCTATATGCAATTTGTTTTACATAGAACTTAGATACTTTTCTTGCTCACATAAACTTGATTGTTCGTTAGCAAACAAAATCCTTTTTCAAACTGTTTTGTCACCGAAATGGAACTTAAAACTGCTCAGTAAGCCGTTTTTGTGGCTATTGGACTGAAATATCAGTAAGAGATTGCTGAGAATTTATTCTTTGTTAGTATTAAAATCATTAGGGAAAAGGTTATTTAAGGCCCCGTGAGATTGCAGTGATTTTACGAGGTTGAGCGGTACTGATTAAAAAAAATCATATGGAAGGCGAGGAATTGGGAAGAAACCGAAGCTGTGCGCCAAAAAGCTGACCTAGAAAAACTGTTAAAAACTCCGTTTTTAAGCTTCCAGATTTTGATACAAGGGTACAGAAAAGAACGGTCTTTCAGAAAAACCAAAAGTCCGAAAATAAAATTTTCCAACCCAAATTCCCATTTCATCTGTTTACACAAAATCGCGGGTTGCAATATTTTGGTTTTGTGGTGCGGGGTCACAAACATTTATGCAATATCAACTCTGTAAAGATAGTAATATTAATCCCTGGTAAAGTAGGACAGTAAAGAAAATGAAAAAGGAACACTAATTACATGCAACACAGAAGAGCAGGTAGCAGCCATAATTAAAACAAATCGTAGGCATGTCAGTCACATGCTCTACACATAACCATACTCCAAAATGAATGAACATGTACCTGTATCTACCCGAGAAAGAATCCAACAGTATAACTCGTCAATGTTTATACAGCAAGTGAAAATTCCAAGTCAGGCAAGCTTAACAGAATTCTGCATCTATAGCCTATGCATGGCCCCCCCCCCCCCCCGACTCATAAAATACTTAGAATGATATAAAGACGAAAAGTATAATTTGATTTGTATTCAGGAAACTTGGTTTGACGATAGAATTTTGCAAATCCCCGATTTTATACAAGTTTCTTTTGGAACAGGGAAATCCGACCAATAAGAGGGTGTGCTATTTACACTCATACCATGAACTACATGTCCATGACAAAGAAACACAGCATATCAAAGTTCTTGTCCTTGAATCAAACATTTGTCACAAATTTTTGAACTACAAAAAGCTGAATGGTCTAGCTAGCCTGATATCAAGGATAGACTGTTACTGTATTTACCTGGGTCCATCTCACATTGCATGCCTGTACTAAGACTTCTACATGGTCTAGCTAGCCTGATATCAAGGATAGATTGTTCTGGATCAAAGTGACCTCCTAGTAGACCAATCACCTCGGTGGTGGATAGATGAGAATGCTGTCAAATAAACATAAAAGACAAAACTTTTTAAAACAATCTTTGTACATGTCGGCAGAGATTCACACACATACAGTACATGTACGCAAGGTTTACAGCTAACCTCGCACCCATGAATTTGTACTTTGAAGATAGCTTACCATAGGTGAATGAGTTCAATCTGATAATTTTAAAGGAGCAAGATCACAAGCCAAAAAAAGCCTGAAAAATTCACTTGTCAAGGTTATAGTGATCCAAGTGAAGGAATTGTATGAAAATAAGATTACATCATCCTACAATGAAAACTATTTCCCCAGAATTTTGCTGTTGATTCTGGTGCGTTTACATCAACTTAAAGATCGACCTCTGCTGAAATAAACAGTCCTACACATGGATGGTACCGTGAGTGACCAAGATTCAGACAGACAGATGTAAAAACCACTTAATACTTTGTGGGAATTCTGGCTCTTGGTAGATAACATGCTGAAATTTAACATGCTGCTATAATTTCTATCAATCTCATTTACTTTGTCTGCAATTGCTTTTCAACTTTAACGCCTGGTTCATTCAATATACAGTTTACGTACTATGAGTTACAATGTAGATGTAAATGTAGTTTACTTTGAAACGTATTCTTCAGTTCAATGTTAAAAATGATGGCATGGACATCTTAAACAGTCTATTTGACATTAGTGCCTTGACTACAGCCTTATAAATGTTAAACACTGAACTGACTTTAATAGAAGTTTAATTTCATTTTTTTAACCTATGTTCATGTCCAAAAACTACAGTGCATGGGCCATCTACAATTAGTGAGACCTGACCAAAAAATTAAGAATCAGTATTTCTTCCATCTTTTGCACCCATGATGGTTGAAATTGAGAATATGCACTGTAGGTCTAGACTGAATAGGGGCATATTTTTTTTCAGGAAACATCCTTGTGAGCCTCATTCATGGAGAATGTGAAACTATGTGAATTGACCTACATGTGGGATCACACAAAGAAAATTATGAAATCTTGGTTTTAGCATACCCTGAAATTGTATTTTTGATGGAAAAGCACCAATCCAATAAAGTACATTACATGTATAAACTATTTCCAGATGTTAAGATTTCAATCAAAGGTTTTAATAGAACATTTCATGATTATCCAATGTATAACACTTTAGTGTTTAAAAAGGTTGAATGATAATTTTTTCTTAACAAAAGGTTAAAACCTTGAAAATGACTGAAGAAATCATTTTATCTAACTTTGCCTACAAGGTGTGTGATGTCTGACCAAAGATGACCCTTAATTTTCATATCCTTTTTTAAACGTTATGAGTCACCGCTGTAGCTCCAAGCAATGTCCAAATTATTCTATTTTATCCCTTTTGAGCCAATCGACCACATTTTGTGGTTTGGCTCAATAACTCTAATCTGAGCTCTAAAAAATATACCAGATGCAAGAGTAGAAAGAGCAAAATTTCTGCACAAACTCCATTTTTGATGCATGACAATATTGCATTCGATGCCAAGAATTCTAAAAACGAGAACAAGCGTTAAAATCCTTGATTTGGCAACACATTGAGGTTCAAAATCGTTTATCAAAATTGGTAATTTTGTTCAACTTTGACAAATTTTGTAACCATGTATATTATTTTTAAACACATTACACCTTATTAGAACCTTGTAGCATTAAAAGAAAAATATTGCCAATTTGAACAAAATGTGATCAATTGAGCCCTAAAATAATTCCTGTCCTGAAAGGGTTAACAAGTTAAGGTCTACATAACTTGGTTCTATAAGATTAAATAAATCCAAAAGTTTCTTTTCATGTTAAAAGAGCGAAATTTCTCTTAAAAATTTAACGTTGTTACTTTGCCCACATGGTCATGTACACATATCCTTAAGATGGATATAAATTTGTACCAGAACTGAAAATACATTTAAGGTCCATGTGAACTTACCAAATCCATGGTCACTATTGCATCTCCCTTCACTTTCACACTGAATGGGGCCTGTGAAGTAAAATAAAAGTTGTCAATTAAAATTCAAACTGCAAATATTGGAACAGGGGCTTCTTAGATTAAGATTAGATTAATACAGTGCAAGATGGACATTCATCGTACAAAAACAACATCTCCAGTCGTAATCTTGACCAAGCTGTGCGAGCTCCTTGGCTTATCAATTTGGTACTTGCCTACGGAGCTGTACATGGGATGCACGTGTGTGGAGGGGATATCAACAAAACAATCTAGATCTAAATACATGTAGATCACCATTTCCCCTCCCACATACTGTGAGCCATGCACACCAAACTCTGAGTTTGCTAAAGGGGTACCCTTCCAGGATCAACTAAGATTGTAAAAACTGAATTAGAAAAACAAAAAAACAAAATTGGCAGGTACGATTATGACTAACGTGAATCGCCGCGAGGCTTGACAGCTAAAGCTGCCGGTTCTGGCAAGGCTAGCTCTCCATACTTCACTGTTAACAACTTTCTAGAATCCTCACCTCACCGCCGACTACTGCATACAGACTCGAGTAAACCACTCATTACATCCTCAAAACCAGCAAGGATATCTCTTAGAAAAAAATATCAATGAATAGACTGAATTAACTGTCGTGAGTAACTCACAATATCATGTGTTAGCCCCTCATGACTGCATCCAACAACCTTGCTCTACGGACCCAGACAGCAGTTCTAAGATATCCCAAGTTGCAAGCTGAGAATCCTCTTCAAAACCCAATCACCAAAGTGGTATCCCTCCACATTCTAATGAATATTCAAAACTATCCCACCCTCGAAGCTAAATGTACCATTACCTACATGTACATGTACATGTATATATGTATAATGACATACATGCACCTCTCTTTTTGTTAGCAGAATTCCTTCCTCACAACTGAAATATTTCCTAATTGACCGTTTCTGTAATGTATACAGATTTATGCACATATATTCTCTGAGCACGAGTTATTCCATTAACCTGCTTTTTATAAATGAGCCTCAATGATTGGAATCCAGTTTGCATACATTACTTGTTGCTACAGCTGTATGTCCCGGCAAGCTTTCAGGTTATCAAGAACAACCTTTGCTTGAAAGGTATGTATAAAATTTGCATACATTACCGAAGTGGTCTATTGTGTCACTACTTCAAGCCATGGACATGCTGTCTCTTTACAAAAGATGTAACATTCTTTCTTTCTGTAGAGTACCAAATGGAATTCCTGTAATGTACACTGCTACATACCGTTCGTTTAAGGAAAAGACCAGCTCATACATGTATTCAATAGGCCATTTTTGGTAATGTTTTCAAATTGTACATGTTTGCCTAGTGACATACTGGTACATTCACCTGTAAAAACCTATTCTTTTTCAATAGACCTGTTTACTACGTGATTCAAATTTCCTGGGGACCTAGTAACGAGGTATTCCATTAACCTGTTATTAATGAACTACAATACCTGGAATCCAGTTTGCATACATTACTTGTTATGTCTGACAAGCCTCTGGCAAGCTTTCAGGTTGTCAAGAACAACCTTTGTTTCAAAAGTATGCATAAAATTTGAATCACTGACATGTAGTAAACAGGTCTATTGTCAGAATGTAAATTGCATTGTGAGGATGGACAAACATTTTGGCTTGCCCCACCTAGCAACACTTAATGATGCAATCTGCATTCTGACTACAGTGGTAACTCAACCCGCATTCAGACTCACCCCGCATTCAGACTCACCCCGCATTCAGACTCACCCCGCGTTAGACTATCCCTGGCAAACGCATAGTGTGCACACTCGCTGGGACTTCTCCCCGTCTCCCCCCAAACATGTTGGATTTTTGGATGGGAGAGCGACCTTGGCTCGTAATCCGATATCTCGCATCTGTGTTTATCATAAATGCGCATGCGCGAAAAGTGGATACGAAGAACTGCTTCCGCTGTGTCACAACGGTTTATGCACGTTTGGGCTAAAACCACTTGGTCTAATTTCCAGATGGGCTACCTTCGTTCGGGCTAAACCCTTTTGGTCCACTCTTCATTTGGTCTAATTTGCACTTGGTCTAATAACCAGAAGGTCTAATGACCACTTGGGCTAATTATCACTTAGTCTAATTACCATTTGGTCTAATTACCATTTCGTCTACTTTATTTTGTTGTCACTTGGTCTACTACCAGTTCGTCTAATGTCAGTTTGTCTAATGCCCAGTCAGTCTAAAACTAGTTGGTCTACAGGCATTTCGTCTAAAATCCACTTGGTCTAGTATCCATTTGGTCTACATGGCATTTATATGGTCTAATGTGCAGTTGGTCTAACTTTCATTTAGTCCATTTTCCATTTAGTCTAATTGTCAGTTGGTCTAAATGCCAATTTGTCTAAACATCACTTTGTCTAATTATCACTAAGGCTAATTGCCTGTTGGGCTATTCCCTTTTCGTCTACGCACCTACCAACAACACTATGCGTCATTTTATTGGCCATCCCTGTAAGAGAAAAAATTCAGCTAAATGTAAAAGTCAATTACCAAGGTTTGAAAAAGTTTTGACAGCTATCAAAACATATTACGATATGGAAAAGTATATATCAAAGATAAATCTTAAAGAAGATAAGTTTGAGGGAAAAATGGTTTCATTTCACCAAATGTTTCTGAGAGTCTATGTTCTCTTTGACTCTTTTGTACGTAATGTAGTATAATTGTACACAACGTACATGTATATATTGTGTTAAACTATCCAATACACCGCTGTGCGGCTGCATATTTTGTTATATTCTGGTATACTCTAATGTTTAAGTATTTACATGACAAATCATGGAAATATATATATACGACCTTTTGTAAAACTTGTTATGATGATGATGAATAAAGGAACTGTGTACAAGGGTAAAAATATTGAATAAAAGAAATTGCTTCTCGGTCGCTTCGCTTCCTCGCATAACATAATTTGACTCGGGAGGGGGGGCGCAAATTCACTGTTTGCTCAGGGCGTCATAATACCTATATACGCCACTGCCTTAACCATAAAAAAGACTGGGGGGGCCCCCCCCCCTCGACGTTTCGCAATATAACTCCGGAATGCGAAAAGCTTTCACCGCGCCGCTCCATGACTTTTTACTTTCAAGTCTCGCGCAACTTTGAGACCAAATTTGTCTCACTTGTGCGTGCCGTTTTTAAGCCACGCCCCTTTGAAAAAAGTTTGTCAACCCCAAAATTGCTCAGAAACGTGATTTTGTGTACAAAGTCAAGGCAAATTGTGTTTTTTCAATTAATTCATATAAAAATTCATACTTTTAATTTCAACGGCTGAAATTAATTGATTTTAGCATCATTATGCTTCTAAAAATGTTTGCGACAAATTTCGTTCAAAAAAACAACAAAAAAAAAGGGTCAAAAAAACAAAGAAATACATAAGAAATTAATAAAACAATAAAAAAAACAAAAAAAAATTTGATACCGAAATATTTTTTATGTACAATTGTTTGGAATGTAAGAAGGAATATTTACACCAAAAATCAGCATCCTAGAAGCTTTATTTAGTGATTTAGGGCAAAAAGTATGTTTTTATGCATAAATTAGAATAATTAAATAATTCAAAATAATTAATATTTTTTCGAAAATCTGAGTATGCAATTTTGTAGTTTACGCACGTGCAAAATTTTGCGACGATCGCGCAATCAGCGGACTAAAGGGCCCCCCCCCCCCCCCCAGTTTTTCCAGCCTCCAAAATACCCCAGTCTTTTTAGGGTTAAAAGAAGGCCGTGAACATAAACAGCGGTATTTTGTGGGTAGCAGGAGACACTTTTTGGGTGCTTGGAAAGGGAGGGGGGGGGCATTGTGCCCCCGCCAACGCCCCCGCCAACGCGCCCGCCATGCCCCCTATGCAGCCACTAAAAACAAAGAAAAAAAGCGAGAGCGAAAAAGCGGGGAAGTGAGATAAAAAGGCCTCGCCTTTCTGCACCTAGCCCTGTTAGTTACATACAGTGCAGTATTACCTCAAAATAACTGAAAAGCAGTCAGGGCGTCGAACTTAGCTTTCCGCCTAAGAAATTGTTTGCTACGAGCAGTTTATCTTTCTCTCAAATTTGCTAAAACGTCAAAGCTTTCGCGCTTCGCGCATAAAGGGAAACTCCCTTCGCTGCACACGCCCCTGTTACATAAAGTGCAATTGCGTCCAAATAACTGAAATGCCGCCAGGGCATCATGCAGACTGACTTTCCGCCTTATAAATACCTTTATCTCTCTCTCAAATTTGCTTTAAAACGTAAGAGCTTCCACGCTTTGCGCAGGAGGTAAGCCAAGTAATTAATAAACAATCGGGGAGTCGAACTGTAACTTTCTGCCTAAAAAATTGTTTGCTACAAGCCGTTATCTTTCTCTCAAATTTGCTAAAACATCAGAGCTTTCGCGCTTCGCATGGGAAGGGGGAAACTCCCCCCTCCCTCCCTGCACCAACCCCTGTCAAATACAGTGCAGTATTGCGTCCAAATAACTGAAAAGCAGCCAGGGAGTCAGACTAACTTTCCGCCTTAAAAAAGGATTACGAGCCATTATCTTTCTCTCAAATTTGCTGTAAAACCTAAGAGCTTTTTTTTTTTGGCCCCGTGTCCACTAAAAATCATGCGTTTGCTGCACGATCACGCTTGGCCATTGCACATTTACGTATAGATGACTTCTTTGAAGTTTCATTTTTTAAAGTTTTATTTCCCTTTCCTTTCTCAACTTGCTACTAAGAAGAATAAGAATAAGAAGAATAAATAGTAATTAGACCAAATGGTCATTAGACTATATGAAAATTAGACTAAATGGAACTGGACCAAATGATAGGTAGACCATATGGTATTAGCCAAAGTAGGTGTAGCCTAAATGGATATGAGACCATGTGGCTTGTAGACAAAATGACTCTTTAGACTATTTGGAAATAGACGAAGTGAAAATTAGCTGAAATGAAAATTAGCCCAAATGGGTTTTAGACTAAATGGGGTTAGCCAAACTGTGTATTAGACGAACTGGCTATTAGGCCAAATGGAAATTAGTAGACAAACTGGTTGTAGACAAAATGAAGTTAAACCACTTCGAGTTCGACGAACTGATGATCAGACCAAGTGCTGGTAGACCAAGTGCTGGTAGACCAAGTGCTGGTAGACCAAGCGACAGTGTACCGTCACAACACAGTAAATGTAAACATAATACGTTACACTTGCATAGTTAGCTGATGTGTTTTATTTTGAGTAAATTACTCCCACTTCACTTCTTGAAGAGAATAGTGTACCGGTATACAGGCAGATCGTTTGTTTACAAATCGCAATTTGGCGCGCTTTAGCGCGCCCTACAGCGCCATGCACGGTGACCTAACGCACAGACAGTCGTGATTTGTCCCCCAGCTAGCGGGGGATTCGAACATAGTATGGACGCTCGGTCGTAAAAAAAGATCTCTCCCCCTTCGCCCGCTAAAGGGGGGGGGGGGGTATAGTGTGAACATCGGATCAGTATAGGTTGGGGCGGGCTTATGTAACTTTCGGTTAGCAACCCTTAGAGTGATAATAACAATATTTGTTTGAATCCTGCTCGAATGCTGATCACACAACATGATAACCGCTTTTGACTCTTATCAGGCCCATGAGCCTCGGCATTGTGCTGGTCAATGATTCGGTCAAGCGAGCCATGTTTGATGGTCTGCTGATCATGCAAGAATCTCTGTGTTTTCATCGGTTGTCAATGGCATTGAACGAAAGTACCCGGTCTGACCGGCCCTTTAGTGACGCCTCTGGTAACCATTGTCGAAGAGGCATGGATGAGATTTACATATCTGGTCTATTGTATCTTAGCAGGACTCATCAGCCCTTTTGAGGGCTTTTATCACTTTCCCAGCAATTAAGTTTCCCTTCATGAAAAGTATTGCTGATACTGCACTCATTTACAAAAATGTTTACCATTATCATTATTGCCTCGGTCTAACACATGAACACTTACCGGCAAGGTACTGGAGAACTTGGAGCAATCTATCAGTTTGAAAGGATCATAGGCTGGTGCTTTGGGTTGTTTAGATTTTGGTCTGGGCAAAAAGTGGAAAGAAAACAATTATGAAACAATTATACATCTACCAAAAACTGAAACGAATCTAAAGCAAAAACTGACATTTAAGAAGGTCTCAACGATCTGCTAACTACATGTATGTAATGGGTAAAGAGCTAGATAAGAGTATAATGGAAACCAAGACTACATGTAGCATTGAAACAATCTTGAAGTGAGATGTACAGTATCTCTCATAAACTAGAAATGTCCATCGCCACGCAATGCGAATGTATCCCCCAGCACTGGCAGTGATTTTCACGTCATCCTTCTGTCCTTTGGAGGGACAAAGAACCTCCCTCCTCCCTCCTCCCCTCCCTCAAACAAAAGGATGACGTAGAGATTGCCACCAGTGGCCTGGACTATTGTCAACACTAGGAGCAGCATCACCAAACAATATGTGTGTAGATTAGAGTATATTGCATATCTATAGAAAGTTCAGAAGAAATCTGTCAAGAAATGTGACGGGCAGAGCACACATAAGATATCCACTAAACTATGACCTTAGACCATATAAAAGATGTAACACTAGGGGCAGCATCACCGAAAGCTGTAGAGGTCAGAGTAAACTGATGGACCTCCAAACAAAATCTGAAAGAAATCAGTCGAAAAAAGTGACCACCAGAGTGCATTCAATACAGCAACCAAAATATGACATTCGACCTTATAATAAGTGGAACACTGGGGGCAGCACCAAACACTAAAGATGTGTTGATTTTATTAAGACACACCTCTATACAAAATGTGAAAGAAATCCATCAGAAAATGTGGCAGTAAGAGTGCACAAAGGGACAAATGACCTTTGACCCTATAAGGGAGGGGGAGGGGGAGGGGGTTCAGACAGTTTACTGCATCATCTATGAACCGAGTCAGAATAAAAGCATATTATGTTTTACTCCTCAAAGAGAATACTGATATCCAAAGGGTACCGGTATTTGTCAGGTTTATCTAAATAGGTGATAGCTTGCAACAAAGTTCTGAGAAAACAAAAAGAGAAAGGAAAAATATGAAAACAATTAAAAAAAAAAAACACCTACATTGTATACATGTAAAGGTATCATTAATAAGCCTTTAATTCTCAGGTACTAAATATTGAATGAACATATCAGTTACAGGAAGAAAATGGACAGAATAAAGAGAATAAGGATTTTATTCTTGCTCATTCTCACCTTTTCTGTTTCTCAATGGTAGTTTTCTCCTTGATATCACCAGGGTCTTTGCTGAAAATCTTTCTCCGTGGTCTCTAAGTAGGTCATAAGAAAACAAAACAAAAAAATATATATATAATAATAATAATAATAATAATAGTGGCTACTTGTATAGCGCGCAGGTCCGCCTTTCGCCGCTCATGGCGCTGTATAGATAGGTAAATTATTACCCCCGGTCATTGGATTCTGGCACGCCCGCACACAGTGTATGCACATTCTCCACTCCCTGGGGAGCATTCCAGCCAGTCGCTGTAAAGCGCACACATGCTAAGCAAAGGACATTACCTTTTGCCATCCTACCGGGTACCCATTTAACACCTGGGTGGAGAGTGGCAAATGTAGATTAACATCTTGCCAAAGAACGCTAGTGCTGCGGTGGGATTCGAACCCCGAACCCCGGACCTCGTGGTTCACAGTCCGGGGACTGTGTATATACTGTATATATACATGTACATATATATCAAAGGACTAAAAGGTTTGTAATAATGTTACAGTAATAATTTTCCAGTCACGTAAAATTTAGCACAACTCAGACGGTTACCAGCCCAATTACTGACCATCCTGCTTCAAAATTAAATATCATTGTTTTTTAAAATTGAATTAAACATTCTGCTTCATAAGAAATTTTGTTAATCATTTTGAACGATGAAAATATTTTTCTTTATCGCTCTAAAAATGCAGGATGCAAGGGGAAATTCAAACTTTGCGGTATAGACTCATGAATAATAAATACCTTCATAACCTACATTTTGTACATACTAGGGGCTGCTTGTTGAATATTCACGAGTTCACCCTCCGAGGTCAAAAACGGATACTGTAAACGTGGAATATTTCGCGGTGTGGAAATTTTCGCAAATTTTCGCGCATTTCGCGCGGCATTAAATTTGCGTGAAAATAAAAACATGCAAATGTTTTTGTTTATGTATTCTTTTGCCCATGAGCGTATCACGTCGGCGAAATAAAAAATGTGGAATTCACCTTACTTGGCCGAGCGTAAAATATTAATCGCATGAAAATTTCCACTTTTACAGTACTGTCTCATAGTGTCTGTCCGTTCCAGAGTACGTCACAATGTAAAAAACTCCTCAAAAATCATTATTTCTGTGAGATGTTGTGGGTACCAATAGTATATTGCTTTACTTTAATATTGAATTGTTGTTGTTCTTGTGGTATTTCTGTTGTTTTGAAGTTTAGCCTGATCGAAACTTGTTCAGTATATATTGTACCAGTGTCTGTACAAAGCACAGCCTGTATTCGAGCCCTAGGCGAAGTAGTGGACACCATCATGACTTTGCTTGCGTCTTTCTCTTTGTCAAAATATTTCAGATGTTTATATTTCATTTCCTTAATCATTTCTAAAACGCTTGAAGGCAATATATCGTATATTGGCAAAATTCATGCAGCCCTAGCAACCACTATATACAGTTTGTCCCAGAAAATAAAAAAGAAATTTATCAATGTTTAATCATATCTTAAGCAGAATTATGATTAATAAATGACATATACATGTATTTGTAAAGCTTGGAACCTCTTCTTTCATTTGATGCCACTCATATGATACATACTGCACACATGTGTGAATAAAGACAATATGAAGCAGGGCTACCAAAAAGTTGTTTGGCCAACAATATTTGAATTTCAAAGAGATAATCACATTTCAAGTTCATTTTTTGCCCTTTAATATGACACCTCAATCAGGAAAAATGAGCCTGGGATGACAAAGCTCTGTTGGTGTAAATTGATGATTGCATTTCCATGATATATTAAAGGCTCCCAGATCGTCCCCATTCTATTACCAGAAATACTAGTTGCTCTGTTGTTAACTGCATGGTCAAGTAGTTTAATGAAAACGTACCTCATTATCAATCAGCTTTTATCATTTTCTACTCATCACTCCAATTTGTTGACGATCAGCCCTGCATTAGGTCTTTTGTCTTGTTTGCTTATTGCTAGGACAGGCAGCCAGTGCAAATGGAATCGTTTAAAGTAGAACTTTAATGATTTTAAATATTGGCTTAATACTTATTATTGCACAGATGGCATAAATTAAACAAGGTTATCCAAATTCAACGCTTGGAAACATTTGAAGTAATGATTATTATCAATTATAAAACGGTGAAATACAGCCCCCAATATAGCAGCTGAAGAGCTCCTCGAACGCTGCTGAGATATGTGACGACACACCATGGACCAGTCCTGTCTAAGCAGACGATGTCCCATAACATCTTACACATTTTTCAGAGCCTATTTTGTCATCTCCTCTTCACTTATTTCTCTTCCTTCACTAGGGTCAGTCTTAATGTTAGTCTGTTGCCTCACTCTTAACTTCGTGTATGGTATTATTTTGATGAAAAATGCAGCGTTAAAAAAATAAAGGAATCAGTCACTTGTAAACCAAATAAGACGCCATCGTATTTTCAGCTGCTTGCACCGGGGCATGTTCGGCGTTTTAAGAGGGAACGAATACCATCCTGCTATTATTCGGAGGGCTTTTCAATTTGAAAGTGGGGTTTATTTCATTGATCATTGACCCTTCTCCTGTGTATTTACAATCAAACGGTTTTAGCTATCAGAATCAGTTTCACTTTCCCTTTATAATGGTGTGAAATAAGGTCATGTTTAAATACACCAAACTCTTTATAATTTGATAAATAATTGCATTGCAATTACGTTCATTCATTATAGGACGTCGTCTGCTTAAGCAGGATCGATCCCGAGTGTGACGACATCAAAACATCGCTATATTTCTGGCGAATCCTCGGATATTCCAGATGCTGAGAAGAACTTTTATTTGTGTTGTTTTTATAATCATCAGATACGCAGTTGACATAAAACTTATACGATTGCCATCTGTAAGCTTCCCAGTTTCTAGTGATACATTAATTGCAATATTTGTGATTTTCTTTGAATAGCTACTTTAATAAATCATGGAGATGCAAGCGTCACTTTACACCAACAGAGATTTGTCATCTCTGGCTCGATTTTCCCGATTGAGGTGTCACATGAAAGGGCAAAAAATGAACTTCCTAGAAATGTGATTATCTCTTTGAAATTCATATATTGTTGGCCAAATGACTTTTTGGTTGCCCTGCTTCATATTGTCTTTATTCACTCATGCGTGAAGTATGTATCATATGAGTGGCATCAAATTAAAGAAGATGTTCCAAACTTTACAAATATGTATCATTTATCAATCATAATTTGTGATTAAGATATTATTAAATATCGATAAATCTTGGTTTCATTTTTTCTGGGACGCAATGTAATAAGCCAAGTCAAACCTATTTTTATGCATTACCAACCATATCTAGCCGAAAATCGCCGATTTGATCGGACGTGTTTTCTCGTCTCTCCGTCTCCTTTTTCATTCTCAGTAAGCTACACACTAATAAGTTTGCTTTTGATTTTGTAATTTTCGCCTTTTGATTTCTGAAAGTTTTGATTTTTGGGATTGATGTGGCCACTCACCAGTTCAATTGTGAGGTCCGAGGTGGGGATACCTACCCAACTATAACACTTTCCAAAAGCTCATACCAAACAGTACAAAGAAAAAAAAGACCTAGGATTTATACAACAACTTCACAAATCCAAAACGAAATACCAAACATGACTATCTGTCTTACCCCAACTGACATATCCAAGTCATTAACCCTTTCGAGACAATTGACCACATTATGTGTTTTGGCTCAATAACTTTTAATTCAGAGTTCTAAAAAGTATACCAGATGCATGAGTAGAAAGAGCAAAAATTTCTGCACACTCAGTGTCCATTTTTGTTGCATGACCATACTGCGTTTGACGCCAGGAATTTTAAAAAGGAGAATAAGTTTTGAAATCCTTAATTTGGCAACACGTTGAGAGGTTCAAAATCATGGTTTTTTATCAAAATTGGCAATTTTTAAAACCTTTTGACAAATTCCTAACCATGTATATTGTTTTCAAAGACATTACACCTTATTAGAACCATGTAGCACTAAAAGAAAAATAATATTGTTGCCAATTTGAAGAACAAAATGTGATCAATTTAGCCCTTAAATAATTCCTGTCCTGAAAGGGTTAACAAAACTAAACGGACGTGCTTTGCTTACCGTTATCTCTTTTCGTTCTTTAGTTAAATACACATCTGTTTTGCATATACCATTTTGATTTTGGAATATTCAATCTGAATTTGGATATAAGCTCACATTTTCATTCTTGGAAGACCAAAATTTCATTTTGACCTTGGATTTACATTTTTGGCTTTTGAAAACTGGAATTTTGAAAAAAAACAGAGGATAAGGCAGGCCTGAGTTGCAGTCATTTTTCTGCACTAACCTGCATAAAACTAAGTTAAACACTTGTACACTAACACCCTTATTAATGAGGGGGAAGAGGCCTACGATCAAACAGTAGCAGAATTCTCCATCCCTACAGAGATACCAACAAACAATACTTAAATGCCCTCTGACACAGAACAGGAAACTGAAGATAATGAAAACAACTGCCAAGGCTTCGGCCATATAATAGCCAACTGCAGGTATAAACTTTGTTGCATAAGGTGCGGGGGAAACCAAACAATCACAAACTGCGACAGCAAAGACTCACCCATCTGCTTCAGACATGGACAGATTCATAGTGTAGCCTATCAAGGCTGCTCAGAATACAAAACCTACATGTAAAATGCACACGAAACTGATGTTACGCAGATGCACTAAAACAAAGACCTCAAACATCCCCGCTCTAGCACCCCGTCACTCCCACCAAACCAGTCGGCCAGTCCCCTTTCTACTAACACTACGACCCCCTCTCTCACTTCAAACCCAACACCCCCTCTCTTTCAACAAATCAGTCGCCGCCTTCCCTCCTATCAAGCAATACTCTTCCCACCTATTCAATAAACCTCAACAAATCAAAGCCTCCACTCAAAGACAATACCGATCCTCCTCCAAAAGTAAAAATCCACTTTATATCCAAAGAATCATAGCACACCCAATATAACCCATTTAAGTTCAATATAGCCTTCTTGGCCTTCATAATAAATAACTTTCAGGAATTAGTTACAATTAAATTAGTGATTATATTATCACAAAGTACTTACCATTGATTCTAATCTTTTAGTCTTAGATTCTGGTTCATGCCTGCGTGCCAAACTTTCAACTGTATTTTGTCTCTTCTTCACCTTCTGTAGACTAGGATTATCTACAAAGAAAGATACATCATGTAAGTGTATTGTACTATTAAACCAATATATTAGCCCATTATAAAGTAATGATCAATATGTGAAAAGAACAAGTCATGCTTTTGGAAACAACTGACAATGTTGAGCATAATATTGTTCTAAGATCTGCAAGCACCTAAATTTAAACGGGATAACTAAACCTTTGAGCCCCCTCCCCCAGTGCATGGAAAATGTTCTTGATAAAACTTTTGACGAATTTGACCTCAAAACATCTCGGCCTCCGAGTACCTGAGAAAGATCTTCAAGAATTCGGTGTCGCATTGTAAAGAACCCTCCTCTTCATTTTCCACAATCCAGACAAGAAAATAGGATTCAATTTGACTTTACTCAATGGTACATGAATTAATATCTGACTTGTAAGTACCCTGCTGACTTACATGCTCCAAAGTTGATAGCTCCTATAGACTCCAGGTAATCATGAATTAGTCCAATCACGTTGACATCTCCACCACTCTTTAAACCACTCCTTGCTGTTGTTTTATTTAGGTATGTAGGCTTGATCTTAAGCCTTAAATGATTCACATTAAAAAAGAAAAAAAAAATTCAAGGATTATTAAAGCCCAGTATCACAGAAAGAGAGAGTGAAAAAATGAGGAATCCTTATGTATCTCTTTCTACATGTAAATAAAATGAAACAACAATCAAAGAAGAGAGACTTAGTAGTTTAGATGACTTGGCTTGATCTGAATCTCAACATAAAAAAGAGAATGAGAGAGAGAGAGAGAGAGAGAGAAAGATGTACATCATTTCTCTCAAGGAGTTATGAAGGCTCAGTGGTAAAGCAGCGGTCTCGAAAATTGGGTGGACCCAGGTTCAAAACCAAGTTGATGCACTAGTGCCCTTCAATCATTAATCCTCATTACCAAGTCCCTCAGAGAGGACTTAAAGCCGTAGGTCCCCTTGGTAGTAATATCAGGACTGATTCTATTTGCTAGTCTCCTGACTACGCAAGCCAATTCGAGAGTTTAACACAGAAAGTCACATATAGTGCACCCCCCCCCCCCCCCGCTTCCCTATTGCCACCTGCTTCCTATGCACCCGCATGAATGCGTACAGAAAAAATTCCTCTACTAGGAGCAGCCTCAACAGTAAAAGACATGTTGCAAGCAAGGAGTGGGGTGGGGTGGGAGGGTCATAGGTACATGTAGGTACATCTTCTATCTATCTATATATTACGCTAAGGATTTTGCGCCTTTTTTTTTGTTCAAATAAGTGCCTCCCCTGGCCCTTTCGGTCCCCACCTTTTGGTACCCACGGGCGGGGAATGGTTCTTAAAGTGGAGGGAGGCACTTCTTAAGGGCTGACGTGCCGTCCATATTTCATAAATTCATTTTTAAACATTGAATTTCCGGAGGGAGTAATAATTCTGCCAACACATGAAGCTGGTTTGTAGCTTCATGCCCAACCCATACCCTAATACATTGTACCTGTGAAGGGGAGAAACCTCAATTGGTGTATTGCAAAGAACAGCGTGATGTGTACTAGCTCCAAGGCCATATCCGCATGCATGGATGGCTTCAATGTACAGTATATACTGCGCAACAACACACATGTTATTCATTCATACAGCGCATGAATGGCATCAATGTACACGGCACAACAACGCACGTATTATTCGTTCACACAGCGCACTTCTACTGCATGCTTCTACTGCATGTTTCACGCATATAGAGTTGCATCATTATTTTGTAGCTTCACATACATGTACAGTTTTGTGTATATGTAACTCTATGATATATGATATTAATCCCTTCTCCCCTCGCGCTGGGGGTGACGGGATGCCAATGGAATTGGGGGGGGAGGGGGGTAGTAGGGAAAAGTCAATCCGTCGGTCCTCCCAATAAGGGGCCATAATCCCCCTGAAAATAAAAAAAATGACAAATTCATTTTTTCTCATTTTTGCATCCTTTACAGGGGACGTACCGCTAATTATGCATGTTATGTTTTCATGGCCTTAATTTCTTGAGTATTAAACCACAGAAACATGGCAATATCAAATGGATATACATGTACTACATAATTATATCCATATCATTTAGTCTTCATCAAGATGAAACTGTATTTAAGATTTGCTCAACTTTTTTTAAATTCACTTGATTATTGTGACAAATATACTGTACGGTGATTAATCATAAACAAAGCTACAGGTAGCGCCCCTGGATGCTAGTGTATATATAGATTTATCTAGCAAAGAATGAAAATAAGTCCTGATTTTACAGCAATAAATTAATATAACTACATATTTTGATAGACTAGCGCACATTGAAAAATTGGGTGGCATCAGAGGAAAGAAATACAAGGGTGACAAAGGGAAGATGCTGCCGCACCAAAAATGCTGTCGTGGAGGACTCCACTCCTGCTGGGATAAGCTTTAAATAACAGGACAAAGGAGTTCGGAAAATGCCAAAAGGCAGTTCTCAGAACTCATCGAACAGCAAAAGCGGGGGTCAGGAAATGCTCATACTACGCCTTACGTGAGTGGGGCTTATTTCCTACCGCTAAAACCTCTGGACCAGGGGCCCGAATGGCTTCTGCTATCCAAGAAGGAATCCAGAGAGGCTGGAGAAGAGTTCTCGGGTGAAAATAAGGATTGGGCGTTCTTGCGGCAGGACTTAGTCTTGTCGATAAGAAGTAGAAGGCCCTAACAGGGTAACAAGCTTTATCCTCTCGTACCAGGAAGGTTGGACAAAGGGCAGAAAGTCTTGACAAGACTGAAAAAGGACCTCTGGATCCATTCAATGCAAGAGGTCTTGGAGGACGAGGCAAAAAAGCCTCACTCCCAGCTAACATTAAAATCAGAACTGATTTTATTATTTGCTAGATAACTCTATGTACCTACCTATTTTGCTAGTCTTCCGACTACACAAGCCATTCAAGTAATTAAAGTCACGACAGTGCATATACCCCCCCCCCCCCCCCCCCCCCCCCCCGGTAGGATCGTGCCATCCTCTTTCCTTCTCGCAGCCTAAAGAGTTGCAGCTAAGTCACAATCTTGCACAAAAATTCAGAGTTTGCTACTCTTTTAGCACGTTTTCTGGTGACTTTAGCCAATATTTCCGTCCCAGACTTGTTTTAATATCTGTTTAGGGTTGGTTTATGTCTAAATGTCAACTTCAAGTCTCAGTCCTATAGAACCGCCGAGAAGCCCCTAGTGAGCTTTGAAACCAAAGTCAGGTTGGGCTTAAGATTAATCGGCGTACTTGGGTTCACTGTTACGCCTTCGGGCCAGATCAGTTGAACTGAATGTGACCGAGGAGGACTCCCATTTGTTGGACGAACTCCTGCTTTTTTTAGCTGGACTTCAGTGGTCTCAGCTCTCATCAGCGGCGATTGACATTACACATCGACGCGGCAAGTTGGCGCTCTCCACACTGGGAGTGCTAGAGAAAGATATTCCGCCTCTTTTGCGGGGTATCCCTTCCTCTCATCCCAACCTCTTTAGGGGCCAGTTTAACGAGGTCTTCCACAAAGAGATAGAGGGCGGCAAACAGGCAAAGGAGATGGCCAGACAATTCTTGCCCACTCAGCCTGCTCGGCCCTTTCCGAAGTCTAAGTTGATCTCGACAGGCGCAAACCGCTTAAATCGTCGAGTGACTGTGACTATCCCACGGATTGAGACCCCTACCCAGGCGCCGTCATGGGGCAATCGTGGTAGAGGCTCGGCGAGAGGAAGAGGGTAAGACAGCCGCCAGGGCCCTGGTCAGGCCCAAGTCGGCCTTTTGATACCTTACCCCGAGTGCTTGTGGACAGTGTAGGCGGGCGGCTCCGGAGATTCCTCCCAGTTTGGGAGGCAATCACCGGCGACGCCTTTGTGCTATCCGTCGTGCGCGACGGCTTTTACATAGATCTGATAGAGCCGATTCCAAACGCCGCTATCAGAATCTGCCCGCCTCCAATGTCCACCCTTTTCCAGCAGTACATCTCCTCAGAGATCGCCACGCTGCTGAAAAAGGAGCGCCCTCATAATGTGCACTAGGGGCACCCCTTGGAAAAGAGCCCAATAGGCACTGATGCCCCTGGTATCGTGAGCACGGGGCTTCCCATCATTCACTAGGGCCTCCGGCCCAGCTGCCTGGATCGCTTTGACTATCCATCTAGAAATGGATTCTCTGGAAGCGGGGGAAAAGGGCTCTCAAGTGATGACAAAAAGCTGATCACTCTTACGAAGAGTCTTAGTCCTATCTAAATACCATTTCAAGGCCCTCACCGGACACCAGACCTTATCCTCCTGCACTGAGGAATGGTCAGACAGTGGTTTAAGAAAAATCTCGACTGTTCCAGAGGAAGCAGTCTGATTTTTGGCAATAAAGGAGGGCTTTGGTATAAGTCGCACACCATGGTTCTCCCAACGGATGTGACCCGGTGTGATACACAGAGCATGAAGAGTACTCCTCCTCTGTGCAGAAGCAGTAACAACTAAAAACAGCGTCTTGACCGTTAAATGGTGAAGAGACGCTTTACCCAACGGTTCAAAAGGTGGCTTCGCAAGCACGTCAAGGACCTTGGGTAGACTCCAAGATGGAGTCAGGCTACGAGTTGATGGACGCTGCAAAAAGAAGGAGCGAGTCAACCTAGCCAAAAGAGGGGAGTTGGAGAATCCCGAACCATCAGCAAAACCAACGTGGATGGCGGCAATAGCCGAACGATAGCCACGTATGGTTGAAATCGATCTACCCTTATCGAAAAGGGAGATAAAAAAATCAGCAATAACACCAATGGGGGCTTCACGCGGCGAGACACCCTGATTCCCGCACCAAGAAAAGAAGGCCCCAAGACGAGAGTTGTAGAGATCTCTAGTGGAGTCTCTACGGCTTCTCATCACAAACTGGGAGGTCCTCTTGGAGAGCCCCAAGTTTCTGGCATCTTCCCCAACAACGGCCAGGCAGTCAAGTGGACGACCGCTGGGCGTTGATGAACAATCCCGAGAGGGGTTGAATTATCAAATCCTCCGAGAGGAAGGGGAAACGGCTGGCCGGCCAGAAGACTCGGCAGGTCTGGAAACCAAGGTCTCGCTGGCCAATGTGAGGCTATCAAGCCCCGTCCTCCTTGACCTTCCTCAAGACCTGAGGGATCAGAGGAATGTGGGAAAAGCGTACCCCCGGATAGCTCCCCAATGGATGGAGAAGGCATCCAGCGCCCACGCCTCCTGATCCCGAACCCGTGAGCAATACCTCGGGAGTCGGTGATTGAGGGTTGAGGCGAACAGATCGATCTCCAGAGGACCCCACACCTCTCGGAGAAGAGCAAACACATCCGGATGAAGAGTCAACTCTGCCGGGAGGCATTTGCCCCGAGACAGAAAATCCGTGATCAGATTGTCCTGACCGGGAATGTAGGAGGCTACTGGAATTATGTTCATAGACCGGCACCGCCTCCACAACTGGGCAGCTAATATGTTCAGAGAGGAAGACAGAGTGCCGCCTTGGCGGTTGATGTAGGCAGCTACTGTGACATTGTCCGTAAGAACGAGTACAATGCGACCAACAGGACCGGGCCTGAAATGATGAAGAGACAGGCTGACCGCCATCATTTCCAAAACATTGATATGGGGCATAACTCTCAAGTGAGACCAGTCCCCTGAAATCATCTCGCACCGGGAATGACCGCCCCAACCGAGAAGGGAGGTGTTTGTCGTCAGAGAAATTGACGGAAGAGGGGTACAGAGAGGCTTGCCTTGGGCAAGAAACAAACTGTTCGACCAGGGGGTGAGAAGGAGCTTGATATCTCTTGGGAGTGGAATCCACCCCAAAGGAGAATCTTTGCCCGGTCTGAAAAATTGTAGGAAGTGCCTCTGAAAAGGCCTCATCAACAGCCTGCAGTCTGGTAAGACGTCCACTAGACTGGCCAGATAGCCCAGGAATTGAAGCCATTGTCTGGCTCTGCCCTGCGGGCCACTCGCAATGACCGTGCGGTCATGGTGATAGTCCGAATCCTGTCCCGACTGGGGCGGGCAAGCTGATTCGGGATATCTATCTCCGCATCTAAGTACACTGGGGTACGTGTGGGAGATAATTCTGATTTTTTTCCAGTTTATCAGAAAGCCTAAGTCTTGCGTTAGGGGCCGGCCTCAGCCCAAAGGGCAGGGCATGAAATCGAAACGTTTCGCCCTGGAACGCGAACCCCAGCAAACTTCTCGACAGAGTGAATGGGAATGTGAAAGTACGCGTCTTTGAGATCGAGGGAGATCGCAAGGTCGTCCCACTTGATCAAGAGCAGAATAGATGTCAAGGTCTCCATGCGAAAATGCACTGGAGGTATAAACCTGTTGATCCTTTTCATATTTAGAATCATACGAAAACTTCCCGAGCGCTTGGGAATGACAAAAATTGGGGAGAGACAGAGATGAGGATGATCTCTCACCCTTTCTATGGCGCCCTTTTTCAGCAGCGTGGCGATCTCTGAGGAGATGTGGTGCTGGAAAAGGGCGGACATTGGAGGCGGGCGGATTCTGATAGCGCCTTTTGGAATCGACTCTATCAGATCTTTGTAAAAGCTGTCGCACACGACGGATAGCACAAAGGCATAGCGGGAGATTGCCTCCCAAACTGGGAGGAATCTCCGGAGCCGCCCGCCTACACTGTCCACAAGCACTCGGGGTAAGGTATCAAAAGGCTGACTTCGGCCTGACCAGGGCCCTGGCGGCGGTCTTGCTCCCCCTCTTCCTCTCGCCGAGCCTCTACCACGATTGCCCCACAACGGTTAGCGCCTGTTGAGACCGACTTAGACTTTGGAAAGGGCCGAGCAGGCTGAGTGGGCAAGAATTGTCTGGCCATCTCCTTTGCCTGTTTGCAGCCCTCTATCTCTTTGTGGAAGACCTCGTTAAACTGGCCCCCAAAGAGGATGGGATGAGAGGATGGGATGAGAGGAAGGGATACCCCGCAAAAGAGGCGGAATATCTTTCTCTAGCACTCCCAGTGTGGAGAGCGCCAACTTGCCGCGTCGATGTATAATGTCAATCGCCGCTGATGAGAGCTGAGACCACTGAAGTCCAGCTAAAAAAAGCAGGAGTTCGTCCAACAAATTGGAGTCCTCCTCGGTCACATTCAGTGCAACTGATCTGGCCCGAAGGCGTAACAGTGAACCCAAGTACGCCGATTAATCTTAAGCCCAACCTGACTTTGGTTTCAAAGCTCACTAGGGGCTTCTCGGCGGTTCTATAGGACTGAGACTTGAAGTTGACATTTAGACATAAACCAACCCTAAACAGATATTAAAACAAGTCTAGGACGGAAATATTGGCTAAAGTCACCAGAAAACGCGCTTATAGAGTAGCAAACTCTGAATTTTTGTGCAAGATAGTGACTTAGCTGCAACTCTTAAGGCTGTGAGAAGGAATGAGTATGATTGTGTGCGCGCATCATGCGTACATGCACAGAGGAAGGTGGGATCCTGGGGGTATATGCACTGTCGTGACTTTAATTACTCAAATGGCTTGCGTAGTTGGAAGACTAGCAAAATAGGTAGGTACATTGATTTATTGTAGTAAATAAGGCTGAAGAAGAGGCAAAAAGCATGAAGCCAACTACGTCTCTGACCATGAAAAATACTCCAGAGGAGAGCCTTCACCAAAAGGAGCTACCAAGAAACATTGCACACAGGTTCAAGAGGAGGTTTGGCGAGGGAGTCTAGGCCCTGGGGCAAACTCCAGACCGGAAACAGCTGGGATTTGAAGGGTGCTTTCAGAAGGGCTGAGTCAGATTACCCCCAAAAAGGAAGAAAGAACTCCCAAGCTGACCAAGAGAACCAGGTCTAAGGGTATCTAAGAGGAGATGGACTCTGGACTTGACATTACTGGAAGAGGCCAAAAACGGAAGTTGTAAGCCTCCATGGTGGAGCTCTACAACCACTGACTGAGAAGTCAGAGGGCTTCTCTGAGAGATCTGATTGTCTAGCTAAAGGGACCAAGCAATCAGAAGAAGGAACAGGTAGGCTTGCTTTAAAGTACAATTAGAAAAGAGAGAGATGGAATTTGACTAATTGTTATTAGAGGAAAGAATTGAAGCTCAACTTTATAAAGAGAAAAAGAAAGCCTGAGAAAACCCTGATATCATTCTATCACTCGAATGGTTGGCATGCTCCCCTTCAAAGGACCCACCTCTTCGCTGGGAAGCTCACAGAGTTGGACCCTGAAGCAGTGTACAGCAAACGGGCAAAGGAGCTGCGTAGAGCTCACCGCCCCCTCCCCCTACACCTATCGGTGTAGAGTCTGGCTGGCCGACTGAACGGGAAAGCCTAGGCAGTGAAGCGCCATGACACGGCAGTGCCTGGTGACAAAGATGCCCGTTTGAGTTGATTGGGACCATTGGGATTGGCTTGGGACCTAGCAGTGAGAAGGCTGCCAGGTTCACTAAAGCTCCGGTGAAGGCTGATAGCCTCATTGAGGATCTAAACATGGTGGCCAACCTGGTTCATCTCCCAACCTCCCATCCTCCTCCACGAAAGCCTTCCCTTTAATAATAATAAAAATAATACATAACATTTATATTGCACTTAATACAATGTTTCTAAGCGCCGAAGTAGTATTATTACCCTGGCTTTAGCCCAGCTGCCCTATAAGGTGCTGAAAGCATTCAAGGAATAAATTCCTACCAGGTACCCATTTACTACACCTTTAAGAGGATTTAAAGCCCGGCCGACCGTCAATGTTCAAGATATCAGGCAAGAGTTCTTCAGTAGCGTAAAACTACTGGAAATCTGGAAATCTGGAAATCTGGAAGCAAAAAGCCCTTGAGAGCTCTGGCGGGTCGAGTCTAGAAGAGTTTTCAGAGGCCACTCTATCATACTCCCTCCTGAAGTCAGGGGTAAGTGGGATCCCAGAGGCTTGATCAGGGTGAGAATGCAAGAGCAGGGAAGCGGACCAGAGGCATAGAATTCTGGCAAGTACCTACATGTACGTAACAGAGCCTCAGCCTCTTCACTCAATGCTTCAGGCCCGAGGGTAACTCAGGCTCCATGGTAGGGAGCATTGACCCAGAGTGTAGGGAAAAAATCGGCCTCTGAGATGACAGAGGAGTCCCAGTCGACTGACTTGCCAGAAACGCACCTAAGATCTACCGGAGTGCCAGGGCAGAGCAGTGCCGGAGGAGGGAAGGGGAAATGGTTTTATCCTGGTTTCCGAGTTTGCCCTTCACGTTGAACAAAGTGACCCCTCAGCGGTAAGTGCAAGTTAGTTCTTTCAAATTCTATTTTAATCTGGCTCAGTATAGGAGCAGCGTAGCATTGAATAGCATAATGGTATAAGACAAGTACATGTACATGTATATCATTCATACCGTTCAAAAAGGATGCCTTGTTCTGAAGCACAACCTTAGGAACTGAAGAGAGAAGTATCGTTTATTTTGTTCAAACGGGTGGGCCTTCTATGAAGCACAATGTTAAGAGGAGAAATAGAAAGAGTTAAAAACAATACCGGGTATATCATTTATCTCATTCATAAAAGTTGCCTTGCTCTGAAGCGCAACTCGAGAAGAGAAAGGTTGGAATCGATACGTTTAGAAAGTTTTTCTTCGTCCTTAAAGCACAATGTTACGAAAAGAAAGAAAAAAGGGAGTGTGGGAAAAACCTGACATATCATTCTGACAGTCCAACAGGCTGGCTTGCTCTGAGGCACAGCATCAATCATAGAATGAAGACATAGGATTTGTCAAGTGCAAAATCCATTAGAAAAAAAGAGAGATCGGATTTAACTACCCAAGATGGGTTGGCTTGATCTGAAGCTCAACATTAAGAGGAGAAAGAGAGAGAGAGAGAGAGTGGAACAACGAGATATCATATTTCTCATTCAAATACAATGAAGGTTGCCTTGCTCTGAAGTACAAGACTGAGTACAGAAAAGAGAGAGATATCATTTATCTTGTTCAAACAGGTGGGTTTTCTATAAGGCGCAATCTTAACAGAAAGAGAAAGAGTTGAACAATAATATATCATTTATCTTGGCTTGCTCTGAAGCATCAATTTGCTGAGAGAAGAGAGTTGGCTTTCTCTGAAGCGCAACATCAATTAGAGGAGAGGGATCGGATTTGACAAGTTTAGAAGGGTTTTCTTGATCTTAAGTATAGGATTAAGAAGAGAATGATGGAGTGGAACAATGAGATAATTATTTGTCGCACTGAAACATGTTGGCTTGCTCTACAGTTTTACATGTACATTGACTAGCTAAGAGAGACGTAGGATTTGACTAGTTTAGATGTTTGGTTTGATCTGAAGCTCAATATCAAGAAGAAAAAGAGAAAGAAAGAGAGACTACATGTAGTTTAAGACTATCTTCTCTGAAAAGTATGCTTAATCCAAGAACAACATTTATAAGAGACAGAGGGAATCCATTAAATAAGAAGGCTTGGCTTGTTGATGTTCTCAAGCTCAACACTACTCAGAAAAGAGAGAGAGATAGAATTTGACTAGCTTACATTACAAGTAGTTGGCTTGATCTAAAGCACAACAATCAGGAGAGAAAGTGAGAAGGAAAACATTTTCTTGTTCAAGAAGTTTGCTTGATCTGAAGCCCAACATCAATTTGAGAAAGGGAGAGAGAGATAGAGAGAGTCGACAACAGGATATACATGTACACTGTATTTTGTTTGAATAGGTTCAATCAACAATACCCACATCATCATTTGAAGAGAGAGATGGGAAAAGAGATGACCTTTTTTCTTGATGAAATGTGTTATAATGCTCGGAAACACAACATCAACTAGAAAGGTGAAAGATGTGTTTTATCACTCCCAAGTCAGTAGACTCTTTATAACAGTTTTCCGAATCATTGGGCGTTGTGGCGTGCGCCTGTAATCCAGCTAACAGTGGAAGTTATAAACTGATTCAGGGGACCCAGGTTCGAGACTGAGTCACGTCTTTCGGATGGTGACGTTAAAGGTCGGTCCCAGACGTAAATAATCATATCTACACACACACACACACACACATTCACCTGAATTAACGTTTAGTGTAAAGCTCAAACATGTAAAACTAAAACAACATGGTTTATTTCAGACTGGTTAGTCTAGCCATTGCTCCTCATTGTCTTAAAGCAACACATCATCACCACCAGTATACTCCCAGAGAGCTGGCCCTATAGTTACTCTTCAATATGTGACTAGACCGTTTGATTGCTTTGTCATCGCGCAAAATTTGAAACACAGGGCAATCTCCACAGAAAATGTCTCAGACTGACAAGAAGCCCCGACTTCATTTTCCTTTCTCATCCAAAATCACTAAGAAGACCTTCGTATCGCCTTGAGGGCAATAAGAATTGGAGAAAAGAGAGAGGAATGGAATGCCTAGTTTAGATAGTTTGGCTTTATCTGAAGCACATCAAATAGGAAAAGAGGGAGGGACAAGAAGATTTGATTTCTTTTACTTGGGTGGGCTGTAGATAAGTGCAGCATCAGTTTGAGGTGGGATAGAAGCGAAGGCTAAGATCGAGGGAAGTCATCGCTCTCCTGCTTCGCTCTCCTTTTTCGGATACTATTCGTTTTGTTTCGGAAATTCTTTTGATTTAGAAACTTGTTTTGTTCTGGAAATTTTCACTTTTTACTACTGAACCTAGATTTTGGAATCTTTTACCTTGAAATTCACTACGATTCCTGAGCTGGTATCAACTCTTCCAAAGTAAGGTAGGAGTACGTTGGGTTTTTCACTAACATACGATTATAGTAAGTTATAAATGGCCTCTGACACTGACATTGAATATGTCGACTGCGAGGTCCCTGGTGTAAACACCTACCTAAATACCGCAGGCTCAAAAAGTCCATATCATACAGTACAAAGGAAAAAACGACCCAGAATAAACACATCCAATTCCCAAACACAGGACGAAATACTACATATAACACTATGCCTTACACCAATAGATATAACCAAATCACTAACTAAACAGAACCCTATCAGGGTCACAAAAGAAATCAATGATAAGATAGGAAAAGTAAACAGTATCCAAAAAAAGGGACGCAGCATACTAATTGAATGCTCCACAGATAAACAAAGAAAAGAAACTGAAAATCTAAAGAATATGGCGGGAATTGACATAAAGGTAACAACTTGGACCCCCAATCCCCCGACAAAGGGAGTAATCACTGGCATTGAACTTTCTTTCTCAGAAGAAGAGCTCACCCAAGAGATAAGATCGCAGGGAGCTACCCATGCACGTCGCATAAAGAAAAGAGTAAATGGGGAATTAATAGATACAATGGCTTTTTGTATCACATTCAATACTAACGAAATCCCCGAACATTTACACGTAGGATACCTGAGGAAAAAAGTCAATACATATGTACCCCCGGTGACAAGATGTCAAAACTGCCAAGGTTTTGGCCATAGATCTGTCAACTGCAGATATAAAGTACGTTGTGTTAGATGCGGGGGAAATCATACAATATTGAATTGCGATAGCAAAGATACCCCTAACTGCTTCAGATGCGGGGAAAATCACAGCGCAGCCTATCAAGGCTGCTCGCAATACAAAATTGCAAAACAAATACAAAACATAAAATACACCCAAAATCTAAGCTACGTAGATGCGCTCAAAAAAGTAAGCGCACAAACAAAGACTTCGAACACCACCACCACAGCAGATGCACCCCCCTCAATTACTCCAAACCCGTCTGCCACCTCCATTTCTGTCAAAACTACGACCCCACCAGTTATTACTGCAAACCAAAAACCCCCCTCTTTCTCTAAAAACCAGCTGCCGCCTTCCCTCCCATCGGCTAACAATACTCCCCCAACAAACCCAACACAAAAACTAATCTCTCTTCACAAGCCTGCCACAATGACAAATACAATCAAAACCTCCGAAACTCAAACCGATAATCCCCCCCTAAACCAGTTCAACGAACTCATTGCATTCCTTGCATTTATTATCAATAACCTAGACAACAATACAACCAAAAGTAATAGAATTAAGCTCGTAGTCGAGGCAGCACAACGCTGCTTCGGCTACAAAGCCGAAGCGGAGTGTATACACTCGATGCTTACCTCTGACACCTAGCTATGGTCTTATCTATACTTCAGTGGAACGCTCAGGGCCTTGTACATAAAGGACCCGAGCTTGTTCAATATATATCGAAATTAGCAATAAAGCCGGATATAATATGCATCCAGGAAACCTGGCTGAGCAACGCACCCTATAATACTTTTATAATTCCTGATTACCAACCTAGTTATAAACACAGACTTGGTAAATCAAAAGGTGGATGTGCCATTTATATCCACAATAACATTCCCTTCCAGGAAATTCCAACACTGCCAGTAAACGAATTTCAAATAATTAATATTATAAAGACAGATCTAACCTGCTCCATTATAAATTTCTATAACCCTTGTAAACCACTAACTACCGAATACCTAAATTCCACAATAGAAAAACTTAAACGCAACGTAATCATTTGCGGGGATTTCAATAGCCACAATCCACTCTGGGGAAGTAACAAGTTAGATCAAAACGGTAAATTAGTAGAAAAATTCATTTCAGATAACAATTTGGTATTGCTAAATGATGGGTCTTATACACGCATCGATTCTGGTAGTGGTGCCCTCTCATGTCTAGATCTATCTATATCATCCGCCAATTTAGCAGCCAAATGCGATTGGCAAGTAATTAATAATACACTCGGTAGTGACCACTACCCAATTATTATCAACATCAGCACTACCCAAAAACATAATAATTCCCATCAACAAAACCCAAGATACGATAAATGGTCCATACATAAAGCAGATTGGAATAAATACAAAGAACAAAGTTCTGTCAAAAGAAAATCAAAATAACCTTCCTAATAGCAATACACAAATGTTATACGATCAATTTATACGAAATATTAAAAACGCAGCACATTCCTCTATCCCAAAAACAAATAGTAATAAAAAACGAATACCAAACCCATGGTGGACTAAAGCTTGTTCTGAGGCAATAAATGCAAGAAATAAGGCAAATACCAAATTTCGCAAAACTCTTCAAATGGAAGACCTAATAGAGTTTAAAAGAAAAAAAGCACTTGCCCAATTAGAAGTAAGAAAAGCGAAAAGAGAACACTGGGTTAATTTTTGCTCAAGCCTTAACCGTTTCACCCCACTCGCTTCCATATGGAAAAAGATCAAAAATATTAATAAACCCCAAGCTAACGAAAAACATAACCCACTTTTAGTAAACGGGGTTAATATAGACAATGACGAAACTAAGGCAAACACTTTCGCAAAACATTATGAATCTCTTTTCGTAGACAAAAACAAAACAAAATCCATTAACAAGCCACAGTTATACAAGCACATTGACAACATAAACCTCATAAATGAAGACTTTACAATTGAAGAAATGACTCACGCAATAAATAATACCCCCAACACCTCCCCCGGCCCAGATGGGATACATATAAGCTTTATTAAAAACCTTCCACCAGAGGCGACCCATACGCTATTATTTATATTCAATCAAATATGGAAAACATCACACATCCCCATACAATGGAAACATTCAGAAATAATCCCTATACCCAAACTTAAGAAAAAGAGAGGAGAACTTGAATCATATAGACCTATATCACTCACTTCTGTTATTTGTAAAATCATGGAAAGAATGATCACTAAAAGATTTAAATGGTTAAACAATAGACAAGATATTATAACCCCAATACAATCTGGGTTCATAGAAAATAGAAGTGTCTTAGATAATATTGCCAGATTGGACACAGACATACACAAGGCTTTAATACATAATGAATACCTAATAGCGGCGTTCATAGACATCAAAAAAGCCTTCGATAGTTTAAACATAAAAATACTAATAACTAAACTTAAATCGTACGGTTTCTCCGGTAATATTTTAAATTGGATATGCAATTTTTTAAGAAATCGCTCTTTTCACGTGAACATAAATGGTTGTGTTTCACAAAAAAAATTCAGTCATATAGGCCTCCCACAGGGAAGTGTCATTAGTCCCATAATGTTTAACCTTTATATCAATAATATCATACATCACTGTAAAAACAGTCACATATCTATGTTTGCAGATGACATAGCTATATGGAACAAGAGCCCAAACCTAAAAAACGCAGAAAAAAGAATACAAGAAGATCTTAACAATATCAACTCCTATTTGATCAATGTACATCTCAACCTATCCATAGAAAAGACAAAAGTAATGGTGTTTACGCGGAAAAGGGGAGTATCAGAGTTAAAAATAATTATAAACGGAAACAAAATACAAAATACATCAGAAACAACTTTCTTAGGAGTAATTTTAGATCAACGACACACTTGGCGTCCCCACATAGAGGACATAATATGTAAATGTAAAAAACGAATTAATATCCTTAGATGTTTAACTGGTACTCATTGGGGTGCCGATACAAAAACATTATTAATGATATACAAAGCCATAATCAGACCCATCTTAGATTTTGCGTGCCAATTCTACGATTCTGCAACTCTGGCATGCAAAAATAAATTAAACACTATACAACTTATCGCTTTAAGAATAATCACAGGTACCTTACCCTTCACATCCTTAAACACACTATTAATAGAATGTGGAGAAAAACCATTAGATATAAGGAGAAAAAAATTCTCCCAACTGTATAAACTAAAATTATATAATCATAAAGAGAATCACCCTACAAAACATATTTTCGAAGATTGTTGGCAATACCACGTCATATAAACGAGAGAACAACCCCTTGCTCTCAGAACCAAATCATACAACCCCACAGTTCAACAAAATATATCCCTTACCATTCCCCCCTGGCACTACCCAATACCCAGAGTTGATCTAGAAATCCATAAACGCATAACAAAAAACGATAATCCATCCATTGCTAGACAAACCGCCCTCGAAATAATTAACACTAACTATAGCAATACGCTAAGAATATATACTGATGGATCTAAAGACCCTGTCTCATACAGAACAGCGGCATCCTTTTTTATACCACAACTCAAATACCAAAGCAATTTTAGAATATCCCCGATATCTATATGTAGAGCTGAGCAGACAGCTATAATTCAAGCACTCACGTTTTTAGAGCAATATCGCCCCCAAATGGCAACGATTCTTACTGATTCATTAAGCACACTTGTACAACTTTCAACAACAGAGCACCTCAACAAGCCTCTTATACTCGAAATCTTCACCAAATATAAAAACCTCCTATATACAGGCACGATAGTCAGTTTCACTTGGATCCCGGCACACTGCGGAATCCAAGGAAATGAAACCGCCGATCAACTGGCTAAAAATGCACTTATAAAAGAAAACATAGAGGTAAAAATAAAAGCAAATTTAGAAGAAAAAATAAAAGATTTATATCATAAATCAGACAACGAATGGAAAAATAGGTTAAAAGACCCTTCTAAAAAGAAATTTATCATAAATGAATTGGTGGGAACGAAAATAGAATTATTACCTTTATACGTTAAAACATGAAGAGAAGAGATAGTAATTCACCGTCTCCGAACTGGAGTGGTATATTTGAATAACTTTTTATATAACATAAACAAACATAAAGACGGCCTTTGCAGCGTATGCAAACAAGAAGAGAACGTGGAACACTATTTGCTATACTGTCATAAATATAAAAAAGAACGAACAAAATTTCTAATTAAAAGCAGGGATCCACCCATATCTTTAAAACAACTATTCTTAAAAGACAACGGACTTTTACATATAATACAATACACAAAGGCAACTGGGCTTTTTCATACTCTTTAGGTATATACGATATTTCAATAATTGATCACCGGAATACGGTTCGTGCGAGAACCTTATTAAGTAACTAATAACATCTGAGATCCAAAATTGTACAATCAATTTCAAAACAAACATTTGTTTCGATTATTTTTCCGGTTTCTTTTTAACCCTCTCTTTTCGGACTGTAGTTATACTCCCGCACCCTTTCTGCGAATGCGCTATGAGTAGGTCGGTTAGGTGGGCCGCCCCCTGGTCCGTGCCTGAGTGACCTAGGGGGCTTCAGCCCCCGAAAAGCTATAACACGACGCACGGTGTAAAAGCAGGTAAGACGGCACATTAGCTGGGCTAGGGGCCCCGGCCCCCTGGCTGGCCGAAAATCAGCACCAAAATAATGGAATTAAATTAATTAACTTAAATACCGCGTCAAACTCAAATGTTATCAGTTTTCGCAAAAAAAAAAAAAAAAAATGGTTCCGACCGCGAAACTGTGTGTCTGATGTGGATTAATAATATGATATTTTATCAATATATACCAAATACTTAATATAAGTTTTGAAATAAACAAGCCCTATAAAACTGAAAATGGAAGAACTCCCAACAGTTGAGATCATTCATCTGCGCAGTAAACTAGGTGCCGAGGCCATCAAGGGATGTATATCCCATGACTGGTCAACGGTGGGATGCTCACTCCCTCCTTTTGACCATGCGGGAGGAGCCGATATAGCTCTCCCGATGGTCAGTAGTTTGGCGTCTGATCCTTCTCGGCTGGCCCTTGAGAAGGACGGTTTTTATAGCCCTCTCTCAGTGGGTCAGTTACTCGGTCACTTAGGGAGCTGCTGCGAGTAAATTTATGGTCTCACATAGGGAGCCCCATATAATATGTTCTCAAGTCATAACACTCATACGCGGTAGTTGCTCAGTCAGGTTCTCTTGTGACTCCTCTCACACACCGTTATAACACTGTTGAAATACGCTGTAACACATAGGTCCAACATAATATGCCAAGTATGAGGAAGAAATCATATATATGTACAACATGTACAACATAAATAATATAGCGTATTATATACTCGGCATAATTTCTCATCCATCTTAGTACGATACACTAAATATATTACCTAAAAAAAAAAGCGTATTATATACTCGGCATAAGTTCTCATCTATCTCAGTATTATATATGGAATATATTACTTAAAACACATGATATGCCATATTTCATGCTAAATTACGCTCAGGAAAAATATATAGTGCTTCGATATATCCTGTATATATTATACGTATAGTATATAGCATATACATACTAATACACACAATAATGATAATATATATATATTATATGCTAAACAATGAAAAATGTCTAGTACACCACCATTCGTATATACTACGTATATGGCATATATAAGACATATGTTAAATCTTCATACACTCTTATGAATCGTACACAATATACCTTTGATTTGATTTGATGTGATTTGATTTCATTCGTCAGGTATATTGCAATACAAACATAACCAGGTACCATGATAGGATAGCCCATGTAAGCCGTAATGACTCATTTCCAATGGGGTCCTTATACCGAAATAACCGATTAAAAAAATACACTAAGAAAACACATTAGTACGGCTATAAGACTATCGTACACGTACGACAGGTAATAAGAATGTACTAAAGTAGCAAAATAAAACATAATAACATTTTTATAAAGTAGGCGAAGATTGCATAAATGTGAAAACAAGACTTACTCAAGGGAAAAATATATACAGAAAATCATAATGACACTATCGATTATAAACGTTGGTTACATAAGTCATATAATATAGGAAAAAACCATCTGAGCTACAAAAAGGAGAGGAGAAATATATTTATGGAGTAGAATCAGTTTTTCAGATGATGCTTCAACACCCTTTTAAAATGTTAAAAATTCTTAACTGACTTAACATGTTTTGGGAGGGAACTCCAGAAAAGAATACCGTTAAAGAAAAGGAATTTCCAATTTTCCTTTCCGCTTAGACACTACGAAATTAAATTGACTATTTCAAGTGTCATGCCCATGAACGCTTGAAGAGCGAGTAAAATTATTTGAAATATAGTATACGTTACTCGTATAGCAGAGAGAATATATTATATAAAACACACAACACTATACTTTGTTTCGTGCTATATCACCCCCATTCGTATATATTATCTGTATAATATATGAAACATATATATTATAGCACACAATACTATACTATACCCTATACAAAATCACCCACATGAGACACGCATAGTGTCCTACCATATGTACATATTATAAGGATGATAGAGAATACACATCCAAATTCACAATACTACATATATTATATACTAAATCACGAAACATAGATAGGGTAACACTATTCGTATATATATTTTTTGTATGGTATATAGAACACATATATTGAAACACACAACACTATACTATACGCTTTTCTAAACACTCTTTTGAAACCTGTTAAGTATTTCCAATATGTGTATATATTGTTTGCTTTGTACAAGTATATGGAATATATACAAATATAGAACATATATATAAAAACACACAATACTATACCATACGCTTTTCTAAACACCCTTTTGATACATGTATAGTATTCCATTATCTGAATATATTGTTTGATCTTAATTCCAGAATCAACTAACAAATCCCCCAACGTACTCCTACCAAACGTAAAAACACAAAAATTTAACATGTAGATGGCGTAAATAGTCAAAATTGACTGAAATGCCAAAAAAAAAACTAACGAAGAAGAAGAAGAAGAGGTGGGATAGGATTTGTCTAACTTAGAGGGGTTGATTTGATCTTACATGAGAGTGCAACATTAATTAAAGATATCTTGTTCAAATACATCGCCTGGAATCTAAAGGGAAAGTCCACCCTGGTATACAGTTGATTTGAATAAAAGCAGAAATATGAGAGAAACAGATTAGTGAGCAAAATCCAGTAAGAAATAAAGCTATGAATTGTTAAAGTTGTAATCAATCACACACACAAATTGGCAACTCTGTGACGTATCTTGCAAGCTCCTCTCCAGTTTGCTCAGTACAGAAAATTCCATAATTTGTTTTCTTAGTTTTTGATGAAGGAATATAATATTTGTTTCATACAGGTTTTGTGTAAAGCAATGATTACATATATCTAAGGTGCATGTATGACTGATTATTTCCTTTAGAGAAAATGAAATTAAAAATGATATTTGGGGTACAGAGCAAATGGGAGAGGAGCTCGCAAGATACATCACAGAGTTGCCAATTTGCGTTCGATTTGATTACAAGTTCAAAGATTCGTAACATTTTTATTTCTTATTGTTTTTTGCTCAAACCTTCACTGATCAGTTTCTTTGCTTTTTGTGCTTCTGTTAAAACCAACTTGTAATGAGGGTGGACTTCCCCTTGAAGCGCAACATCAATTAGAGAAAGAGAAACAGACAAAAGATATAATTTATCTTGTTTGAATTTGTTGGCTTAATCTGAAGGGGAACCTCAATTGCAGAAGAGAGAGACAAGATTAGACAGGTTGACTTGATATACATGCAGTAACATTTAGTAAAGATGAAGAGAGAGAAAGAGACAAATGATACACTGCATCATTCCTTTTACATAAAATGTTAACTTTGCTTCCTCTAGCTTGGAGAAAGAGGCAGCTAGATAGGGTTAACTGTATCCTAAACATGATATTAACTGGCAAAAGATATAAATCCACAGAATTGGCTCACACTGAATGACAGGATTCCCAGAGTACATGTATGTATCCAAGTATCCAATCACTGAGTTTTTAAAAACTGAAATCAATTATCACCAATCTTTGAAGTAATTTTTTTTTTATAGCCAGATATTTTTCAGGTGTTTCAGCACTACTGTTTGAAATCAAATAAGTTCTTACCAACATATGATTTCTAATATAGCCAGATATCTCTCTGGTGTTTCAGCACTACTGTTGAAATCAAAGAAGTTCTTACCAACATTTAATGATATGATTTCTTATAGCCAGGTATCTCTCTGGTGTTTTAGCACTACTGTTGAAATCAAAGAAGTGTGGATGGGCTTCCTTCTCTCCGTCTGTCACCTGACTGGGGTCAAGGGTCACTTCTTCCTTTGGAAGTTCTATAGTCTCCTCATCAGTCTCTACAAGAGCATAAATCAAATGAATTCATGAATTTGAGTGATTTGTAATGAAATTCATCATATTTCTTTGATTTTAACTGATCGAGAAAACTCGAAAAGAAAAAAAACATCTTAATCCCTAATCCTCTAAAACCACTTTTAGAAATCGAAAATATGTAATATTTTTCAATTTATGACACAATTGCCAAAATAGCATCATCTGGCAAGCATAGAACTGGCAGCTAACTTCAGCTTGTAAATACACATCTATGGAAAGTGTCTGAACCATAGACTTTGAAACTATCAAAAGTCAGGTGAACACTTTTTAGATCTGTCACAGAATGAATTTCTAAGATTTAACCGTCGTTATTAATTTGTTCAACTATCTCCATATCATTGTGACACTGGTACATACTGTTCATGGCCCTCTAGACTAATGAGATTTCTAACTGAAATACAAAGATTTTAGTATCTACCTTCACAGCTCTGATCCTTGATCCTTGAGCCATCATCATCACTATCATCTCCTCTTACAGTTTGTCCAGCTTTGGTTGACCCTTCACCTTTATGATCTCTTCTATCAGTCCTGTCTCTATTGTCATTTTCATCTTGGTGCTCCTTGGTGCATTCTGCATGTACATTCCTTTCATGATAACACTCATCACTTGTCTGAGAATCTTTAGCTGTAGAAGTTTGCAATGCAACAGGACTTGGTGCATCTCTGCTGACTTGTGGATGAGATGATTCAAGTCTTCTATTCTCCTCACATCCCTTCAAACTCTGAAAATTAGAGGAGTCAGTCTTGCTTTGTTCCCTACTACCTGTATCTGATGCATGCTGGGTATCAGCAGTGGACATCACATCCTGTTCAAATTGAAGTATCCTTTCAATTACAAAATTTTCACTAAGACTACGCTTGCACAATTCGGTATAATCCTTGTTTCTCACAACCGCTGTCTTTATATCTTCCATGCAATCACAGGTTTCTTTCTCTACCTTGATTTCTACTTTTGTGTATCCTTTATAACAATGATCATCTTCCTCTGGTTTTGTCTCAAAATCCATCTTTTCCTCCGCTTTCACAAGAGCTGGTTTTATCCTTCCTCTCCTCTTGTTTCGTTTTATCCCCTCATTGTTCCTTTCATTTACTTTTGTTTTGTGCTCTATCCCTGACCCCATGTTCTCTGGAAGACTTGATTCTTGAGTTGTTTCCACACTATCACTGACTGGAGTTACTACCAATGCTTTACTTTCATCACCTGAACATTCTTCATCTGAACTTTCTTTCATTGTCTTCATAGATCCCTTTCCATCTCTCCTCCTCTTCTTTGGATGCCTATCTTTCATAATGTCCGTTTCCTGTCCCAAAGAGCAAATGGTTAGTCCATCTTCCTCTGAAGAAAGACGCTCTGCCTTTATATCTAACAGACTACTGGAGCATACATTAGCTGCTACATGAGAGGCAATGTTCACCTCCGTGTTATCAGTTGCAATAATTCCCGTCTTCACCTTCCTGTCTGGAGAATGGGATTGAGGGTCCTCTAATTTAGGAATGTTCTTACTGATAGTAGTTTTGTGTTCTATATCATCACTTCCTTGCTCAGTTTTTACTGACAAGATGAATGCTTCATCTTCGTGACCGTCCAAGTTTGTATTGTCTTTGGGAAGAGAATGTCTCAGAATGTCACCAAATAGCAGAGTAGACTGGAGACCTTGTCCTGAATGAGGACAAAGAGAGAAAGAGTGTTTGTGAGAGATGTGGAGAAAGGTTCAAATAGAGAGAGATAGCAAGAGCATTAAGCAAGAGATAGATTTGGTTCCATATAATCACAAAATGTTTTGAATATTTGTAAAATAATAATAATAATAATAATGGCCACTTACATGTATATAGCGCTCATATCCGTCACGCAGTGACGCTCATGGCGCTTAGACATTATTATTACCCTGGTTATAGCCGAGCCGCCAAAGTAACTAGCGCTCAAGCATATCAGGTACCCATTTAAACCTGGGTGGAGAGTGGCAAATGTAGATTACAGTCTTGCCAAATGACGTTAGTGCCATGGTGGGATTTGAACCCCGTACCTTGTGATCTACAGTCCGGTGACTTACGCACTAGACCACAACATGTACTTCCAGAACAGATGCTTTGCATGCAGCATGAACAAATATAAGTGTCAGCATCATCAACATTGGTACATGTAGCTGTTTAATCTTGTTGATGCATCTTTATTATGAATTATCAATCACAGAATCAAATCATTAAAAATAAATCTATCTAATACAGACATGAATATCAAGTGAGTGTGTGATACAATACCCAACTGAAAAGTGCAATATGTCACAAAATAGAAGCGTCTTATCCTCTTTGTGTAATACCATATCTCATATGATTATTCCTATCAGGTGCCAGCACATCCTACTGTGTTTCAGGTATATTTATGACCAAAATAGGATGTAAGCACAACAGATGGGTCACATATGCAACATACATGTAACCGTAAGGAAAGGCCATAAGATCTTTTTACCCGTTTGCTCGGTGTCCGATGTTTCCTCAACGTCAATATCAACATCCTCCTCATCATCATCCAGAGACAGATGTTGGTCTTCCTTGGTTACCTGGCCATCTTCATCATCTCTGCCCATGGTTAATAGATGGTCATCACTGTGTTTTTTAAGTCTGTCTGATGGTTGACTCTCAGGAAGCTTTACAGAACACTTACCAGAGAAATCCTGCCCACCTTTGGAAGCCTGTCATGGGCACAAAAGTAGACCAATCAACTTGTAAAGAAATTAGTTACAAAACATAGAGGTACTTTTTCTATTGGTACAAAATGGTTTTCAAACATATTGCAGTAAAACCTTATTTGTATTTTGTTAGCTTTTCACACCCTATTGTAATTTTGTGCCGCGCACATCAGAATGTGGTATTATGTGCATTTCAATTGTATACATATTTTTGTTTGGGGTCCCTCCTTTTCTCATTCACTATAATGTTATTATATTTCATTTGATGGTATGATTATATAATTGTGATTTTACTCTCAGGGCCCCATGGGAGACCAACATATGTTGAAGGGGCTACCCTGTTAATAACTAAATTAATTTGAAAAAAGATAAAAAGGAATCATGTACTTAGCTTAGGGGGGACACTAACCCATAGTTATTTTAATGATAATCTTTATTTTTATTTATGCAAATTATATGCATAAATATACATTTCCATTGATAATCAAGTAAAGAAAGACCTTAGAGATAAAATTTCAATGTAAGAAGGTTCCTTTTAAAACTTAAAAACTTTATTACATAAGAAAAAAATTTAGAAAGTGAATTCAATTCTTATGTATTCTATTGTTTTACAAATTTCTTATGTATTTCCTTGTTTTTCAACTTTGATTTTTAAAATGTTTTTTCAGTCTGCTGTTTCAGAGTGTTACCTGAACCAATATTCAGTTAGAATACATGATGATTACAGCTTAAAGAAGAAATTAGTGTTGATAAAGGAGGAACATGAGGAGCTGCTGTTTCCCTTTCGTTTTGAACACAAAAAGGCAACATGACTTGGTAACTTGGTGTCAAAAGACGCGCAAGACTTGAAAGAAAAAAAGTCAGAAAGTAGCGCGGCGTGAAATGCACGGCAAAATTTGTCGGGGGGGGGGGGGGGGGGGGAGGGTTAGGGTAAGGGTTAAAACGGTTAACCGAGAAGAACAGCAAAGTGTGCTGTGCAGTACCTCCTCCTTTCTGATAACTCCCACATGAGACCTAATGTCAGATGGAATACTACCCTCATAGTGTAACACATGTTTCATGACAAGCTAATAATAACATTGCTACATACCTGATTTTGAAGGTAATTTCGAGCAAAGTCCTTGACTTGAACACGGTTTCTTGTCTTGATCATATCTGCGATTTCCTTCCAGTTGTGGCCATGCTTATCCTAAAGAAAATAATATATTTAGAATAAACAAGAATTTTACAATGAATCTGAAGAATAAGGTATTCAAAATAAAAATACATAATTATTTGTTAATCTTGCCGGCTACATGGGTTTTTTCCTCAAGACTGCATAATGATTTGATTCCTCCATTACAATTGTAAAATTTCATGATCAATAGAATGAGTCGATGAAACTAACAAATTGAGAAAAGTTTAGATAGAGAAACAATTTTGCCCTTTTTCAAATTTGGAAAAGCAAAAGAAAAGAATTCATGGTCATGTCATTACAAAAGTGGACAATGGCACTTTTTACCAGAGAAACAGACAGAGAATAAGCTTCCTATCTTGGAATACTCACAATACCCTTCTTGAAAAGATCCTTCTCCTCATCTGTCCACCTTTTATTGTAAGAAGATAATTTTGTTGGTTTCCTGTTAAATAAAATCAAAAATTGAATAAACACATTTGACCTGTAACCATGTACAGTATGTACATGTACATTGTATAATAATAATATTGGATATTTATATATAGCGCTCATATCCAGCATGAATGGTGCTCAAGGCGCTCCAATATTACCACGGCTCTAGCTAGGCTGCCGATTTCGGCGTTCACAGCATTCAAGGAATTAATTCCTGCCGGTACCCATTTAACACCTGGGTGGAGAGTGGCAAATGTAGATTAATGTCTTGCCAAAGAACAGTAGTGGCACGCCGGGGTTCAAATCCACGACCTTCCCATCTCCAGTCCAGTGTGTAAACCACTCGACTACGTCACCTCTACGTATGTATGACTGGATAGGAAATCTCTACATATCATGTAGACTGATGTCTTGTACTTGCAAAGTTAATATCCTATTGAATACCCACTAATCAGTGAAAAATACATACATGTATAAGCAAGGAGCAATTAGCTCTGGAAAACTCAAAAGATCTCTGGTTACACAAACACACAAAAGAGGATTACATAAGATTTGATGTGAAGACTTTCTAATTTATAACAATTAAAAAAGTGATCATGTGAGCAAAAAAGTTTGTTTTTTTCAACTTCCATTAATATAAAAGAAAGGAGTTCCAGTAAAATTTCCTGATCATTAGCTCAAGGATTACCTGTCATGCTAAGTGTTAAATCAATGACCTTTAAATCACTAAACTACAACCACATCACAAGGAAGGTACAATGCAAAGATAAAACTTACTTTGCTGTGAAAAGCGTCTTTAATCCTTTATTTTTACATCTGTGGAGAAAGAAAATGATAACATTATCGTCCTGTCATTTTGCTAATACACCTTTATAGATTCATTGCAAATCTGAAAGCATTGTTTTACAAGCTAAGAGAAAGAGTTTAAAAAATAAAAGTTCAATATATAATCAGCAGGCCACAATGTGCAGTATCATGCAAGTTCTTTTTCAAAAATGTAAAAACACATCTCATCTGCTCAAAATATGATCATTATTATCAAGTTCTTGTCTTTAAAGGTAATGTTAAAGTGATTACATATAAAACAGATGAAACATGTCATGTAATACATAAATACTGTTTCTATTCTTAAAACCTACCTCATAAACTTCTTTGTCTGTAAATAAGAACTGCATTCATTAGAGGTCAAGGAAATAAAAGCATACAACATGTTTGGTCTACCGTAATATTACTTAGACATATTAAACCTTAAATGACCGAAAACAAACTAAGGCAATTAATACATTACAAATAGTACTCCTACAATCTTGTCTCTTTATGTGACATTCTATATTTCCCAGACTATAAGGGGTCATTTTCTTGAAGCTGCCATGTAAGTTACTGATTATTAAAGATCTTTGCTATGTGCTTCAAGAAGCCATTTTAGCTATGTTCAACAACAAATTCTGCAATGACTGACTTTATGAGATCTCAAAATTGTCTTGAAGCAGCCCTCGCTTCAAGTATACCCACACGTCATGTGTCCGGACAGGTTGCTTATTTTTCATGCAAGTAATCATAAATCTTTCACAAGACAGGGTGACCAAATGATAAATTCCAAATATTCACTGATTTTAGTGTTAGGCCAAAAAAAAAAAATTGTTGTATTGGCGTAACGGGTCTCTGAAAAATAGGGTCGGTCGGTCGGCATTTTTTTTTTTTTTTTTTTTACGACAGTATAATACATAATACATGCAGTTAGTTCTTGTCCGCAGCACTTCCGGGTTTTCGATCGCGATCGCGATCGCAAAGGCAGCACGATACGCGATATCGATAGTAAAAAAAAACAAAAAAACCTAGGGTCGGCGACATTTTTAGGGTCGGGCGGGTTACGCCAATACAACAATTTTTTTTTTTTGGCCTTATTTGAAGCATAATTTTTCTAAAATCTGACTGCAAAATTGACTGGTTAATTTTCTTCTTTAGGTGTCCAGATACACCCCATATTCTACAATTGCCAATAGGAGAAAACGTCATGGTAGTGAGAGGATGAAAGGATACTGTTCTTCTTTGATCATCTGATGAATAGTGGCTCTGCTACTTTCATCCATGTCATCATGTAATATCACATTAGGGATCTGAGAATTGAACTGAACAACAATTCATAACAGTCATTCACTAATAATAATTATAATAATAATCCAGATATTCAAACTGTGCAACATGTCCACGCAAAGAGAGCGCTCAAACCGCTTCCATTTTAAGATTTAATTAGAAATACATGTACATTGACGGTGCTTACACCACAAATATCAATGTTCCATTTAAACCTCTATTTGTTGCATCTGAAACAACTTTGTAATACCAAGTATAAAAACGATAAGAGTATAAAGTAGCTATCTCACTAACGGTTTGAAATGAAATGAATGTTGGGTCAATAGACAAAAAAAAAATTATAACATCTTTTAAGAGTCTTAAAATTTATATACATGTAAGCACATTTTTTGAAGAGTTCTAAATCTAAACCCAAATTATTTACACTCATGGAAGATGACATATTAAAATTAATCTTTTGCATAACTTGAATCAACCCTCAAGGAATCTGCACTGCATCTACATGTACATTGCTCAATGTGTTACATAATTGTTACAATTATATACCATTTTTAAAGGTCCACTGCAACCCAAATCAAGTTGATTTCTGTAGATGTGCAGGGATTTATACAACTCATATTTTGTTATTCAAACATCTACATGTATAAAATATGTTTCATAGATTTTAAATATTTTTTGACATCATTTCTCAAACATGTTTTAGGCTCCACCCTAAAAATGCTCCAGATCTTGAAATCATCTGTTAGTGAGCTAAGGAGAGACAGTGGCTTTTCCAGAAATGACCATCTGTTCTAATAGACCATACAATGGCTACATACATGTAGGAGTTGCTATGTCAGACATGCTGTAGCATCACCAGGAAAAGAATGGTAATGAAGAGGTATTGGTCGAAAGCATGCAATCCTATTGTGAGCATGTGCTGAGCTGTGGGAAGTTACATTTTACTGTCTATTGTAGAATGTTAGTGTAGCTGACCGATGATTGACAGATGATGTCATTGCAGAAATGAGATCTGGAGCTTTTTTTCAGGGTGGAGCTTAGGAGGTTTGAAAAAATATTTCAATAATTATAATATTTAAAAATCTATGAAACATATTTAGATGTTTGAATAACAAAATATTTGTCATATGCATCCCTGCACATCATCAGCAAAAAACTTACATTTTGGTTGCATTTGGTTGCAGGGGCCCTTTAAATGGATAAAATAATACTGATGGATCCTCTCAGATCAAATCTCTGTGATCTGGTAAAGCCATATTTCTGTCAATCTGTACGATGTGTGAATTATTTTCTGCGGAGAAGCCTGCTACATGTACATGTAGTAACAAACTTACCTGTTCATCAAATGTTAGCCATGGATGCTGAGAGAGCTCTGGTGAGAGATGAGAACTAACAGAGGGTAGCTCATTAGGATCTATACCAAGACCTAGTGATGATGGGCTGCAGGAAAGACACAAGTGAAATACAGATTAGAGTCTCAAAAGCAGCCTCCTGCCTGTGATTTGGAAAGTACATGTATCTGGACTGCACCTACACTTTGTGAAAATTAATTCCTTAATAAAAAGGAGTGTACAAGTACATGTATATAACTAAAATCTCAAAAATATATTAAACAGAATTTAATCAAATCTGAAATGGGATGGAAAGTTCTGCAGCCTAGACCAACATCTCTGCCACTCATTGCACAAAGGCAAGGAAAACATAGAAGCCAAGCATCGCTGAATTGCACACACTATCACCATTACTCCACCCTGGACAGCAGTCAACAAAGAATTTAGGGTGCAACAAATTCAAAATTCAACAGCACATTCGAGACCTGTAGTGCAGTGCTGCCAGTGGACCCTCTGTGGTCACACCATGGGCAGCTGCTAAATGTACTTCAAACTTTCAGCAGGGTTAGTTTTCAAAACAGATTGTGGAACATATTTCCTGACAAAAGTTAAGCCACAGAAGTGAGACAGACAGTAGAGAAGCCACTTTGGGTAACTTGGGTCAGGTTAAGCCTTGGGTCAGGTTAAGCCTTGGGTCAGGTTAAGCCTTGGGTCAGGTTAAGCCTTGGGTCAGGTTAAGCCTTGGGTCAGGTTAAGCCTTGGGTCAGGTTAAGCCTTGGGTCAGGTTAAGCCTTGGGTCAGGTTAAGCCTTGGGTCAGGTTAAGCCTTGGGTCAGGTTAAGCCTTGGGTCAAGTTAAGCCTTGGGTCAGGTTAAGCCTTGGGTCAGGTTAAGCCTTGGGTCAGGTTAAGCCTTGGGTCAGGTTAAGCCTTGGGTCAAGTTACATGTAAGTATCTTTCTTTTTCAGCAATCTAACTTGCACAAGATGAACAGTAACAGACTAATATCCCCTCACGTTTTAAATAACATAGACTTCAGTCCACATTATTTGATAGCCTGTATTCATCAGAGAAGAAGGTATGTGCCTAAGCAGCAGCAGCAGAGTATATATCCCATCCCGGCCTTCTCCATATTTCCAAAGCCTCCAACAATATACATGTAGGTACAGCTGAAGTGCTTATTAAGAAAGGAAACAATAGAAAAAAATAAAAAGTATTATGAAAAAATTGGAGCAAAATTACATTTAAATGTGGATATTGGAATATAAAGTTTTGGAAAATACACAGGAGAAAGTAGGCACTTATGTCCCGCATGAATCATTACTTGCAACACAAAACAGCAGGTACCCACTATACTAAACATGAATGAAATCACACGTATACGAGTCACTTGCACAAAGCACAACTGAACTCCTTCCATAAGCAAAGGACTCTCCCAGATGGAGACCTTTTGTTTATCATAAAAGAACCAAAAGTGATTGAAGCAAAGAGATTCCAAAGGAGAATAGGAGGGAAATTGGTCCCTACACCATGAGTATTTTTAACCCTTAAACTACAAAAACACTTTCCTATACAAAATATACTCAATAGACATCTACAAACCACAAGTAATCCGATGCCATATATGCCAGCAATTCGAATATGCGCAAAAATATTGTAGAAAACAGGATTCAATAGGTGCGATGTGGGGAGAACCACAAATTTAGTCCCTCTGTTTGTTTTTGATGTAATAGTAATCACTCAGCAGGCTTGAAAGGATGTCCCCTCTACAAAGAGGCAAAAATATAGAAAGCATCAAAATAAAAGAGAAAGTTACTTATGCCCAAGCAACAAAACAACTTGCAAACAACAGCCTATTGTTTGGGGCATGACCTATACTCAATCTCAAACTAATACTCCTGTATCTGCCCCAAAAACAAACAATGTTCACGAAACAAATGCAATGAAATGAAAAACACAAGCACCAGGCAAATAACAAAAGGAGCAGCCTAATTTTAAGCCAACCCAACCCAAAACTCAAATCCGAGAACCAATCCAAAGGGGGCAACAACCAGTTCTAAGTAAACCAGCAAGAATCCAATCCAATAGCACTAACAATCAAGTCTGCCAAATTTCTTTCATTCATTGTTTCCAAAATAAATAACCTAGATAAAGAAACATCTCATTCAAATAAGATTAGTAATGGATGCAGCCAGGTTATGTCTCAACAATAATGATAAAATGCCTGAAATGCTCCATGGCTAACCAGGACAAAGTGCCTGATTACGGGCACATACCAGCAGAGACTCCAACCCCAAGCACCTTCTAAACGGGGAGATCTTTCTCCTGCCTGGACCCCTGAGCAAACGGGAGACGCTGATCGTGTGCGAACATGCGCACATCACGAGCGCAAAGCGCGACGTCCCTTGAGGCCAAGTTTTATATATATATATATATATATATAGTTAAGGGCCCTGGAAACTCTAGGGTTATACAATGATCTTAACCTTATTTTTGAACATATGGCAACTAAATATATTAATCCAATGATTAAGATCATGAATTTAGTTTTATGTCATAAAAAGAGGTCGTTGGGCGGGAGCAAGGTAATTTTAAGCAGGACAAAATACATCTTAAACGGGAAACACACAGCTACATTTTGTAGAGTGTGAGAAATTCAAACACAAGCGGGAGATTTTGCGAAAAATGGCCTCAAAACAGGAGAGTGGGACTCTCTGTACCAGGGAACAGTGTTCCTTTTCTCCTTTATACGTAAATTGATACGCATATATAAAAACACAAGTATATCCGAATACAAGTACAAATATATGATAAAGATATGCTGTACATACTGACGTGCATGTACTATGTACATGTATTTATTCCAATTTTACACTGAATATAAATGCAATTCGATTATACAACAATCTTATCTCAGAGTAGTCTTCTCGAGAATACCAAAACAATCAGAAAACACGGAATATCGAACACTCATTAACTAACTGTACATCCCAATGTATTCCTATCAAATGTCAAAAGTATATTAATTCAAATCTGTAGTTGGGATAAATAGTCATTTTTTACTGCAATGCCATTAAAAATCTAATAGAACGAACAAAGCGTATTTAAGGGAACAGTCGGGGACGGGCGTGTTTTGCTCACCGTCATCCTTTTCGTTTTTTTGTCTAATTATACAAATCTTCATACTTTTATTTTGATTTACATATTTTTTTGATTTCAGAATATAAATTCCGAGCCTACAATCCGATTTGGGATCCAATCTTTGAATTTTGTTTGCGGAACAGTTTGATATTTGGAATTTGGATTTACAATTTGTTTTTGGAGATCTGCAAGACCGAATTTGAAATAATACGGGACAAAGGTAGGCCTGCTTTGCGGTCATCTTCAGCACCAATCTAACCTACATACCTAACCTGCATAAACTAACCGAGAAGCGGTAACACCTCTCATTGCAATCAAGCCTCGGTCAGTAAGCATGGCCGACCCCTACTCATCAGGGGAAGAGGCCTATGCCCAAGACACAGCTGAATTAGACACCTCAATTGACATACCCGCACACAAGAATGACAATGTAATAATCTCTAACACAGAAGATGACAACTGGACACAAATTCAAAAGAAAAGCAGCAATAGAAAGAGCAGAAAAAGACAAATTCAAACAAAAAGCAGTCTCACTGACCAGGACACCAGAACCAAGGAACTTTGAAGAGCTGGAGTCCCAACTGGCAACAAATTAACTCAAGTAGCTGCCCCTTTTTTAAGGATGTACAAAGGAATCTACAGGTGCGTTGTTGCCTTTGATGTCCGATGTTCGATGCCGCCGACTTCATGGGAAAGCTGAGTAGTGATTTTTGTCACTCGGGAATTTTTCACTTTTTATTCTAATAAACAAAGTGAAAATTGAGCAGATGATAAAATATGAGTACAAAAGCCTAATTGTGTCCAGAAATTTGGTTATACTGTATGGTTGCAGTTGCAATTTTTGAAAAAGGGACAAATTTGACAATCCTAATATTCGCAATTTGACATTCTTCCGATTACTTCTGACAAACAAAATTTTAAAATGTAATTGTTCAAGTCCTGTTATTTCTCAGAGTAGTGTCAAGAATGTCAAAATCAAGTAATTTTGATTCTTATTTCAGGAAATTTTGCACCATTTCTTTCTGCTTGCCTCCAGTAAAGGTAAACACTGTGAACTGCTCATATTACACTAGTGAAAGCGAAAAATAATTATCATTACAAAAGCATATTTCCCCTTGAACATGGCCCGCAATGTTGTAGCCAGGCAAGAATCGTTTGTCTTCCTCTCTGCAAGGAAGATAGAGATAAGCACATGCCGGACATATTTCTTCCTCGCGGCATCGAACATGGTTCAAAGGGAATGAGCTACTTGTGACTCCAGCTCTTCAAAGCAACTTGCCAGAACAACACGCACAAAGAAATAACCCCAAACTCACAGTAACTGTCAAAGGATCAGAAGGGAAAAACCTATGCAACATAAACCATGTAAAATTAGTTAAAAACAAATTCACAGATAAAGTCGGACAAATAAGTAAAATGAAAAAAGAAAAAGGAACACTCCTCATCACCTGCAATACAGAGCAGCAGGTAATAAGCTTGCTAGGTGTAACCGAGACTGTAGGCATACCATTAGCATGTAATAGAAACAGTCATTCATCAGGTAGAAAAAAACGATACCGGATGAAGACTAATTAGACCTTCTGAAAGATCAAAAAGTAAATGAGGTCAAAAGATCTCAAAAGAAAATTGATGGAAAGTTACTACAGACGCCATCTGTACTATTAACATTCCAAAAAGAAAAACCCACCCACAAGTGTAACATTCTTATATGAAAAATACATAGTAGATGCATATACCCCCCAAGTGGTTCGATGCCACAAATGTCACCAATTTGGCCATAACCAAAAATACTGCAGAAATAAATTGAGATGTGTATGATGTGGTGAAAACCAAAAGTTTGTAAATTGTCAAAAGAAAGATACCCCCGTATGCTTTGTTGTAATATGAATCACTCTGCAGCATTCAAAGGTTGCCCCTTCTACAAAGAAACAAAAAGTATACAGAATAAAAGAGAAACTTAAATATATGCCAAAGCAACAGAACATTTCAACAACAAACCACTGATCAAGTTAAGACTCAAAGTAAATCCCAAAGGAATGCACCCGCACCAAAGAAACAAACACATCGAAACAGTACCAAGCGAACAACCAAATGCTTTCAACCAACCCAAAGTTAAGTCAACCCCAACACAAAACTCAAAGATTCCTGTAACCATCAAACAAGGACAATACCTAGACCAAATCAAGAAAGAAACCAATTTATCTACCATGTCAATTAAACCTACAGAATTTCTGTCATTTATTGTGTTTATTATAAAATTTATAATCTTTATGAACATGCATGGAGTGCGCAACATCACCCGGATTGGACAGGAGTCAAGTGCATCGACATTTCACAACACTGGTACACCAGGAGACTGAAAGAAGCAATTCAGATCCGCCTCCACCACGATACCATTAACAGGGATAACGGGTTTGAGATTCCAGAATTGTGGATACGATGCATTCGACTCCATGGGCAGCGGAAATCCCCTCCGAACCCCGCCGAGGATGATGGCGTCGCCAACAGGAGCTTTCCGCCAATACCCGACCAGCCGAATTTGACTAACAGTGGACGGACGTCTGAGGGCGCACCTCCCAGGCCGGCGCGGGAGGACAGGCGCCGTCACCTACGTCCGCAAACACGCTATAACCTTCGTGCACTGAGCACTCTTCGTATTTAAACTCTTTGCTATTACCCCTTGAGTTGTCGTTTATCACACATACGGAGCATAAACAGGGGATTACTTTGGGATTTTGGATTTTGGATTTTGGATTTTGGATATATTTTGGACATATACTTCGGATCATTTTGGATTTGCTTTCAGTTTGGGGGATATTCGGATTGCAGAAGGGTAAGCTGACATTTTTGGGCCGTTCACGCACTCTGCACCTGCACCATATAGCTTCTGTTTAAATTTCCCGCCAAAACCACAAATGGCGGGCGCCACTCCAGTGGCAGAGAATCAAACTCATCTGAGGCCCTCAGTAGATGATGGAGGTTTTCAAGTAATAAGAAAACTAAAATTAGCCAAAAAAAGGATGAGAGAGGGTAGTTTAAGTGATGTGGAGGAGTTGGCGGCGGATACCGACTTCGGCACCCCGCCGTCAACTCCACTCAAAACAGGTGAAAACGCCAAAAAAGCAGACCTTAAGGTGCTCTTAGTACCCATAGAGAGAAATAAAAACCTGAGCGCAGTAAATCAGCTAACTATCAAGAAAGATATAGAAAAGGCTTGTAGGTCTCCCCCAGACTACATTAAGTTTGTTTGAGGTGGGAAGGGGCTCTTAGTAAAATGCAGAAATGACGGGCAATGTAAAGCCTTAACCCAGATACCGGAGATCGGCAAAATTGCAGTAAAAGCAGAGGAAAAAACCTACGCCTCGAAAGGGGTCATATTTGGGATTTCTCTTGAGACATCTGAGGAAGATATTCTGCAAGAGCTAGAACGAAGTAGGGTAGTGAAAGTTGAGAGAATGAAAAAAAGAATTGAAGGTGATTTGAAGCCCCTAAAAACTATCATACTGTTTTTCTCTACCCTCAAGTTCCTGAATATGTTGAATTTTGGTTCCATCAGTTAAGAGTCAAGGAATACATTCCACCAGTACCCAGGTGCTACAAATGCCAAAGATACGGGCATTTAGCAATCGGATGTAAAGCCAAGGAGAGGTGCCCCAGGTGTGGCCTAGGGCATTCGGTAGAAAGTTGCAAGCTGGAGAGACAACATTTCAAATGTGTAAATTGCAATGGTAACCATTCGGCCGCTTATAAAGGAATGCGAGGCATCTGAAGAAGCACAAGAAGTGCAGCAAATTAAAATACAAAATCGAATTTCTTTTGCACAGGCAGTGAAACTACACTCAGAACAAAATGAGGAACATAAAGCAGGAAAAACATTTTAAAAACTCAGAACTTAAGAATGTAATAAAAGAAAATGACAAAATAAATACTCGGAAAGAGAATTTAACAATTGCAGATTCCGATCAAACCGAAATGGAAATCGTCTCCGGCTCGCAAATTTCTACCAAAACGGATACGACAAGCAATAAGTCTGAAAATACAGACCAAACCAATAGAAATTTCTTGAAAGGTGTCCCCGACATCACACTTATCTCTTTCTTTATCAGATTAATCAGAATAGTCACAAAGCCAGATTGTAACCCATTTGATGAAATTACACATATCTTGAAAGATACACTGGGCTTACATCCCACCGTAGATGAATTACAGACCATTCATGGCCTATTCCACTAGCCTTGTTACACTCGTGGCTTTCAGCATTCTCCAGTGGAATGCACAGGGTCTTGGATGCCACGGGGATGAGTTAATTAGTTTTTTAAATCAGCAAACAAGACCCTTTGAAATTATTTGTATTCAAGAAACGTGGTTTGACGATGGATGTATTATGCAAATTCCAGATTATATATGTGAATATAGAAATAGACAAGGAGGAACTCGGGGAGGGTGTGCAATATACATGCATTCTAAACTAAATTACAATAGAGTTTTCAAACACGATGATTTAGAAATCATATCATTACAAGTTTTATTGCATGATAACGTTTCTGTGAATATAGTTAAAGGATGTAACAAACTCAGCATTGGTTCGTTAAATGAATTATTTAACAATGTTGTGAAGGAAAAGCACACAATAATAATAGGAGATTTTAATGCACACAACTCTTTATGGGGTAGCCAGAAAACAGATACAAATGGTAAAGTAGTGGAAGAGTTTGCAAACGAGAGAAACCTTGTTATTTTGAATGATGGGAGTGCTACTAGAGTAGACTACCACACGGGTAATTTTTCTTGTTTGGATCTAACCTTAGCCCCTCCTTGTACAGCTAACAAAACAACATGGCAAGTCCTGAACAATAGTTTGGGAAGCGACCGTTACCCACTGTTATGCCAATTGAACATATTGAATGAGAATAGTACACATACAAAGATTGGTCAGTCCCAACAAATTTGTTCAATGCTATCCACAAAGAATGTAAATTGGGATGAATTTAGGCATCTAACTGAGGAACAATGGGATACCTTACAGAATGAAGGTAAGGTTATAGAGTACCAAACTTTCATGAAAACAATTAGGTTCTCCCTGGAAAACGTGAAAGCACATCGGGCGACAAAGAAAATAAAGAAAAACCCTGTGCCATGGTGGAATAAAGAATGCTCCTCTAGAATAAAGGAGAGAAATAGGGCAAGGAGCAAACTGAAAAGTTATGTAATACCCTCTGCTGATTTAGTGGAGGATTTCAAGAAGAAAAGAGCTATCGCTCAAAGAACTTTAAGGCAAGCTAAAAGATTATACTGGGAAAAATACTGTCAGAACATTGATCGTTTTACCCCTCTATCGAATATCTGGAGTATGATCAAAAGGATCAATAATGATGGTATTTCACCCAGGAAAAACATTGTTCTCATGAGAGAGGATTGTTCCGCTATCACTGACAGTGAAGTCGCGGATACTTTCGCCAGCCATTTTAAAACCATTAACGAAAGTTTTCAGGGCAAGGTTAATACCCCTGAACAAAAAGAAATTGCTAGCAAATGTGACGATATCATATCATCCTTTAGTGATGCACAGAGTAGTAGTGTCCTTGATGAACCCTTTACCATGTATGAATTAAGTATATAACATTAAAAACATGTAAAGAGTCTTCTCCAGGTAAAGATGGAATTGGGTATGAAGTATATCAAAATGTCTCATACAAAGGGAGAGAAGTAATGTTAAATATCATGAATAACATATGGGTAACAGGAATTGTTCCCACCCAATGCAAGCATTATGTTATTGTCCCAATATTGAAACCAAACAAGGTAGCTACAGATGTTTCTTCCTATAGGCCTATATCTCTTACTACCTGTTTCATCAAAATAGTTGAGAAAATTATCAAGGAACGAATGACATGGTTTACGGAAAAACATTGTCCGTTACCAAATTGTCACAGTGCTTTTAGAAAAGCAAGAAGCACAAAAGACAATATAACCCAACTAGAAAATGACATTCAAAAGAGTATTGGTAATAAAGAACATACCCTGGCCGTTTTCTTTGATATGGAGAAGGCTTATGATAGACTGTGTAAGAAAGGATTGATTTATAAACTGAACAAACTTGGTTTCCAAGGCAACACTGTTAGGTTCTTATGGAACTACTTAAGTGGGCGCTCTTTCCAGGTCCGGGCAAATCAGAGCTACTCAATGACACATAACATAGAGGAAGGGCTGCCCCAGGGTAGCTCACTAAGTCCTGTCCTTTTTAATTTGATGTTATCGGATATACCGATGGACGCATCTGTCAATATTTCTACATACGCTGCTGACTGTGTAATATGGAAGAGTGGGAAAAACATAGATATTCTGAAAAGAAAAGTACAAATCTACGTAAATAACCTAAATGAGTGGTTCAACAAATGGGGTTTTACCCTTTCTAAAGAAAAGTCTGTTACTTTATTTTTCAGCAATACTAACAAAATCGTACAGATTGACTTAGATGGGGTCCCTTTACCACCAAAGGAGGAACATCTATTTTTAGGTGTAATGCTGGACAGGAAGCTTACACGGAGACCGCATATAAATATGATTGTAACAATAGCTAAAAAGAAAATAAATATCATGAAAAGACTAGCGGGAACTACGTGGGGATGTAGCTATAAAAGCCTTCTGAACTTCTATAAGGTGGTCATTAGGCCACTCTTGGATTATGCATCTGAGGCATATGATTCGGCTCATGATCATGTGAAGAACTTCTTGCTGACTATTCAATACCAAGCTCTGAAGTTGTGTACAGGGGCTTTGCCGGGAACTTCCTTAGAATCTTTACAGGTGGACACGGGTGAATTACCACTCGACCTAAGAAGATCCATGCTTAGTAAGGTATACAAAGCAAAAATAAGGCAAAACCCCATACATCCACTCCAATCCTCCTTGAAGAACTGCTGGCAATTTGAATATGAAAAGAATAAGAAAGTGCGTAAACCATTTGGTTTGAGAGTTATGGAAGATGAAATATACATGTATCATGCAAACGAATCACTCATGTTTTTTACCCCCATGCCGCCTTGGCATCTCTCTCCACCAGAAGTGTCATTGGCGCTACATGAGCTTGTGTCAAAAAGTGATAACATGTTTTATCAATACAATACAACTCTGGAGTATATTAATAAAATGTGGAAAAATAATCTCCATATTTATACTGATGGTTCTAGAGACCCTGCAAACGGCAGCGCCTCTGCTTGCTATTATGTGCCTGCAATGCGGGTAGTTGAATGTAAAAGAATGCAAAACTTCACATCATCTTACAGATCAGAATTGGCCGCAATTGTCTTGGCACTACGGTGGCTTGAAAATTTGAATGTTTATAATAAAGTGGAAATTTTGACAGATTCTCTGAGTGCTATTCAAGCAATCAAGGAAAACAATAACGACAATTTCGTAAAAGAAATTATAATCACCGCTACATGTCTAAAATACAAAGGCACAATAATCTGCTTAGAATGGATCCCATCTCACTGTGGGGTCCAAGGGAACGAAACGGCTGATTTCTATGCGAAAACAGCCCTAAAACAAAGAATAGAGATTAATAATGGATTGAATATCCAAGAAACCAAACATATTTTAAGAATTCTCATACAAAATGAATGGCAGAAGAGATGGGACAGGTCAAACTCAAAATTAAGAAAATATCAAAAAGTGGTCTCAGAAAAACCATCATTTCAGTATCTCTGCACCGACAAAAGTGGTGAAAAAATGATTCACAGATTACGCTTGGCAGGTTTGGGTTTGAATGATTTCCTGTTTAAGACAGGAAGACACACAACTGGAAAGTGTGATTTTTGTAACGAGACAGAAACGGTATAACATTTTTTATATGTTTGCCCTAGGTTTATCATTCAACGCGCCCTGTTACTTGCGGAATTAAATGTGAGCAATGTCTCTGAGGCGGAACGCAAAGTGGAGAATCTCAGTGTCAAGACACAAGGTGCACTCGTCAGATATTTCAAAAGGATTCGTTGATTTGTAATTGGTTGCCAAGAGGGCAACCGTGATAGTAAGGTGTAACCAAATAAAGAGAACGGAATCGAAGTAAATCGGATGGGATTTATGTTGTGACCATTGAATGTTAATGTGTACAATCATATTGAATAATTTGTTTTTTATACGCTGCTCAAAGATGAAGCACTTAGTTATATACTAACTATAGGTATAGGTGCACTTTTCTTGTCATTTCACTTAATTCCAAGGCCCTTTAATGTCAGTATATACTCTACTTTTAAAAAAAAAGAAAGAAAATCTGTGTACGTATTTATTTTGCCTTTATTTCGCTTTTATATATTCGGATTTTCTAATCAGGTTCTATGAGGAATCAGAAAGAGCGCCCCCTGCTCACGTTTGAGAGACATAGGGAATACTTGTATTCCTAAGACGCCCTCGAAATGCACCTCGAGCGGGCTTGTCAGGATAACGTTGTTAAATCAGGGCAGGAGTGGCGGTCCTGCATGGTATCCTGGAATCTGTACCTTTCTAACTAAAAGTTAGACCCACGGATCAACAAATAAAGTATAAGTGAAAAGAGCAATTTAGTAAGGCAACAATAGTCAAAATTGACTAGTTTGCCTATTTTAAAACAACAACAACATTCTCCACAGTACTTGACAAAGGCCAGCTGGATCGGCCGAAACGTCGTACACATACAACGATTTCTTCGCGAGACAAGTGGACAACTCTTCAACTCACTTCAATCTTTATGATGTTTATATTACCTATATGCAGATATATCTATATATATATCCGCACATGTAATCATAACTTACCACTTACTAACCAAACAAAATAACACCAACTGATAACCAACAGCTGCACACCGCAATCAGGAACTGACTAACCCCCAGAAAAAAAAAAAAAAAAAAAAAGAAAAGAAAATAAATTAATTAAATTAAATTAAAAAAACAGAGAATACAGGTGCAAATATTCAGTGAATGAAAAGTGCCTTTAAACCAACAACAAAAATTCATACACTGTACAATGGAATGCACATGGAATGCACAAAGCATGAATGTGCATGGCCTAGATGTCAAGCAAGTTTAAGAAGATCCTCCATAGACTACCAGAAGGCAGAATCTGCTACACACTTTGAAGGATGGAATAGCCTCTGAGAGTTCGCAGTGGATTCTACGACTCTCCACATTTGTGTAAAGTGTCAGCAAGAAAAAATTACAGTCATCTTTAGAACAAACAAGACCCCCACAAAGGAACTATTTTAAGAATTATTTCATGGACAGACAATGCAGGAAATGAAAGAAGTTGTCCATTTAAAGTACCATCATAAATAACTCTTTTGAGTGTTAGCATCAAAGAAAAGACGAGATAAAAGTATCCAGGAAACTTTGTTCCATTATATTTTGATACACCGGTAGACTAGGCCTATATTTCTGTAAAGACTGTACAAGAGGTGAATTGGCTTTTTTCACAAAGAAATATAGGCCTAGATATGATGACATAAATGGTACCCTGGGGTACCAAATAAAAATCGGCCATTTTGCCGAATTATTTAATTTCTTTTTAGGGCTGTACCCTGGGTTACCAAAAAGTGGGAAATTATTTTGGTGTGATTTTTTCAACATTCAATTGTGTCCCATGTTCTTGTAAAAAATCCTATAAGTCATGTATTTTTCTCAAATTCATTGTTGTTGTAATTATTCTATTATTGATTCTATTTCTTCGATTTGCGAGAGGGCTTGGGCCAGCAGGGTCATAATAACACCCTGCTCCTTGTCTCCCCCGTCACTCGCCTTCCTAAAAGAATTATCTAGAAAAATGAAAATCGTTCAACCATTGTTGGATACTTTAAATTAATAGTGGGAAAATCATAATTTATTAACGATTTTTTCATCCATTAAAAAAAACTTGCATCTGTGTGAGTGGTAAAGAGGATAACAATCGAAAGGTATTAGAAAGTTCATCAAACAAAAGTGACCTTCTTCAACTGTTCAAGTTCTTTTTTTGAATGGCTCCACATTTCACTAAGTACAATAACCTTGCATAAGTATGAGTGTGACTTGTGAGTGCATTTCACTGGCGACTAGCCAGGATTAGCTTTGTGAGTGTAAAAAAAAATAAAAAAATTTGCTATACGCCTTTTACATCACGTAGCCAGGCGTTTTCCCCAGCAATCTAATTGCGCACGGGTTAGCAGGACATGGAAATACCCTGAAATAACACTTTCCTGATAACTCCCACGAGCGACAGGTCCTTCACCACAGCGTTTCCTCCCCTAGGGAAACTTTTGGAATTTAAAAAAAAAAAAAAATTTCTGAGAACTCACCAGTGCTTGTGTATCCATGCCTCCTCTTGTCATGCAGATATAAAATGGCGGCTGCGTGCAACGGCGTGCGATACAACCAAAATTGAAACTATACGCTGCCGACAGCGCACGCCGTTGACATTTTATATCTGCATGACAAGAGGAGGCATGGATACACAAACACTGGTGAGTTCTCGTAAATTTCTTATGCTCTTTTGGGGGATTTTTTTGTAAAAATACGTACGATCAAATAATATTTGATATATAATGAATTTGTGAAATCATTATTTATAAATAATGGAAACTGCAAAATTCATTATTTATATATGATGAATATTGTAAAATCATGTCATTTTATGTCATTTTATTGTATAATAATCGTAGAAAAGAGCTAAATAGTGAATTATATGTAAATAATTGAGCTAAATAATAAATTTACAAACGGCGCCTAATAGTTTTCATGATTTCGATTACGGCGATCGTGCCGCCATTTTAATCTGCATGACCTCGTAGGCATGGATACGCAAACGCTGGTGAGTTTTCTGAAATTTTTATCATCTTTTTATGGATATATTTCCAAAATTATACTCAATCAAAAAAAAATTGTCATTCCAAACGTTTCCCTAGGAGGAAACGCTGTGGGGAAGGGCCTGTGGGTCGCGGAAATTATCAGAAAAGTGTGATTTCAGGGCATTTTTCATGTCGTACTACCCTGTGCGGAATCTGATTGCTGGGTAATAACGCCTGGCTTCGTGATGTAGAAAGCGTATAGCCATTTTTTTTTTTTTTTTACATTCACGAAGCTAATCCTGGCTACACGCGCTCGCCATCTATCTTAGTTTCATTTTGAATTATTTCGACGAAGGACAGGTTTTAGCAGTCAAAAGTCGAAATTTTATACCCTATGGACATGACGGCCTGCTGGGGATTGAACTTCAACAAATCCATCCGAGCAATCGATTTCATGTGGGTATAACGTAAAATTATAAGCTCAAAGTACATTTTCAGTAAATTTTATGACTTGTTTTTAGCCATATTGAGGAGTGTCTAAATGAAAGTCTATGGCACATCAGCAAGCAATGGTCATATTGACCATTAGGATCATATACATGTGTGTATACTGGGTATTGGGGATACAGATGTAATTTTGTTTGAAATGGAGGTTTTTGTGGGCAAACTGATACTTAAGTATCACTCTTTAGATTTTTCGTTATAAGTTTGTTAAGATACAAAATGTAGAAAGTTATAAAAACTTACATTTACAGCCTTGTTTTTCGTACTTGTTACCCACACCTCCATACGGATGACGACTGCTCTCAATATGCTGCGCACTAGTGAGGCCGCTCTACATGGTTACGCACCATAGATACGTACGCAGAATGTTACGCACACAAGCTATTCTACGAAGACCTGGAAGGGCCAAACTGACGACGTAAAAAAAAAAAAAATATTACGTACGTACGTAATAATTACTACGTACGTACGTAATTTTTTTTTTTTTTTTACGTCGTCAGTTTGGCCCTTTCAGGTCTTCGTAGGAGATCGACGAACCCATCGCGCCGGTACTACTACGAGCGCTGAGGGCTCCCTTCATCATCATCATCATAATCGTGAAAAATCGTGAAAAAATTTCAGGAAACATTCTTCAAAGGTCACAAAACAACCTGGTAAGTTTTAATCATCTATTATTCAACATAAGTATTTGGATTTAAGTAAACTGCAATATATGAGTTTCACTTAAATATAGCAAAAAATGCACAGTGATGCAGTTTAGGTATGGGATGTGTGTTGGCTGCATTCCTACACAGTCGGCAATGGCGTGTACCTATGAGTGGTCTATGGCACTCATAGGTACACGCCATTGCTGACTGTGTAGTAGTTATCGACAGAAAGGACCCAAAATTTCAGGAAACCCTCTTCAAAGGTCACAAAACAACCTGGTAAGTTTTAATCATCTATTATTCAACATAAGTATTTGGATTTAAGTAAACTGCAATATATGAGTTTCACTTAAATATAGCAAAAAATGCACAGTGATGCAGTTTAGGTATGGGATGTGTGTTGGCTGCATTCCTACACAGTCGGCAATGGCGTGTACCTATGAGTGGTCTATGGCACTCATTGGTACACGCCATTGCCGACTGTGTAGTACGTAATATTTATTTTTTTACGTCGTCAGTTTGGCCCTTCCAGGTCTTCGTAGAATAGCTTGTGTGCGTAACATTCTGCGTACGAATCTACGGTGCGTAACCATGTAGAGCGGCCTCACTAGTGCGCAACATATTGAGAGCAGTCGTCATCCGTATGGAGGTGTGGGTAACAAGTACCAAAAAGAGGGCTGTAAATGTAAGTTTTTATAACTTTCTACATTTTGTATCTTAACGAACTGATAACTTAAAATCTAAAGAATGATACTTAAGTATCAGTTTGCCCACAAAAAACTCCATTTCAAACAAAATTACATCTGTATCCCCAATACCCAGTATACACACATGTATATGATCCTAATGGTCAATATGACCATTGCTTGCTGATGTGGTCTATGGCCTCCTTGTCAGACGCGTCTGGTCGGGCTACCTAGCTAGGACTAGGAGGAAACGCTGTGGTGAAGGACCTGTCGGTCGCGGAAGTTATCAGGAAAGTGTTATTTCAGGGCATTTCCATGTCCTGCTAACCCGTGCGCAATTAGATTGCTGGGGAAAAACGCCAGGTTTCGTGATGTAAAAGGCGTAGGCCTATAGCTATAGCCAATTTTTTTTTTTTTTTTTTACACTCACGAAGTCGAAGCTAATCCTGGCTACCGAGTACTGGGGGGACTCACACCACGAATTGTGGTCATATTGACCACTACGAATACAATACGCAAAAATAATTGGTATTTTCTGTCGCGTGTAGTAAAGGTATGGGGGGAAAAATAAGATAAATATTTTAAATACTTGCTTTCAAATTCAGGCCTTAAAAATCTCACTCCTACCTCAAATGGCCGTTAGGAAGAACTTTTGATATTTTCAACAAAATCCAAAGTCAAAATCTTGTCCAAAACCGGAGAAATCCCCGCCGATTTGTTTCGCGATCGCATACATGTACTGCCGATGTCTTAGACTAAAATCGGCCAATAAAACTTTTGTCCACGAAAAAACTCGGGATCGCAAGCGCACATCGATCTTTAGGATCGCGCACACAGAAAATCGGGACTTTTCCGTGTATGCCACAGGGACCGAATTTTTAAGGAAATGTACACATTGACTCCGATAGCTCGTTTCGCGAGAATCAACAGTAAATTACGGATTTGATTTTTGGAAATATCTTTTCCAACATCGGTGAGTTGAATTTATTGTATTTCTTGGATATTTTTATGTCGGTTTTTGTAAACTAAATGCCGATTTTGAGTGAATGTTTGTGACTTTTGTGCAGTGGTGTTTTAAAAAGTTGAGGTGTATGAATGCCTAAATTATACACACGAAGTATAGGAATGTCTTACTGCGGCAGCCCGAACACGTAGTGTTCGGCCTGCGCTTCGCAGTCCTTTGATCGCATGGATGTCACATAATTACAAGGTCGTTTGTCAAAATGATAGCCATGAAACATGAAATCAGTTGATTTTAGGCTATTTTAGGTACTTACAATACTTTACGATTGACTGTCGTCTTTCTCTTCAATGAGGATGATACAAAAAAGGCATATTTATCTCCAAGAGCCTGTAGTAAAAACTTCCGAAGGTCGGTGTTTTGCTTGCAATGCGCATGCGTCAGCAGCTCCAATTATAATACAGACAAGAAGGGAGGATTATGAATATTCATTAGACGAGCTTGAGCGAGAGTGCTAGATCTATACGCTAGCGATCGGCGGATTACAGTGGGTATATGAATATTCATTATTCCACTGACGAAAACTATGCCGTCATTGTAATAAACATTCATAGGCGCATGCGCAAGTGCCTATTTTCAATTTGGCTTTAACAACATGGCGAATGGGACTGGTTTCGAAAATTGAGAGTAAAAAGTGACATTCATCGATTCTACACATTTTTTAGGAAAAGCGGATTTGCGTAAAGTCTGTTTAGGTAAGTGGCATCGTATATATGATACTTTAATTAAAAAATAATAATTACATGGCCATTTTTTAAATGGTCATTTGAACATTGGTAGATTGTGAGACCCACCGAATCGTACTGGTTTCACTCAGGACGCTGCCACTTCGTGGCAGCGTCCCGGGGCTAAGGAATGTCATGAATGTAGCTATGAGTGGGGGGACTGGGGTCTTTCCAGTTTCTTTAGCTCAATCCAGACAGTATGAAATAACAAAAATTGTATTTTACTGTAAATAAAACTGATTCCGAGTAATTAACAAGAAAGGAAAACATGAAGTCGACTCTTTATTTTCTCCTTCCACCCCCCCCCCCCCCTTTTTTTTAAGACAGAAACTTCAGTGTATGGGACTGGGCTGACAGATTCGGTCTTGCTACAAATACAATTGTGTACCGGTAGTTATTTTACAAGCCTCTCTATCAAATTACAAACTGAACTATACTCATAATGAATCAAGAGAATGGTAATTTTCACCCATCATCATCCACGCCTTCAACATCCAGCTCCATGTCCTCATTTTCCATCGCTAAATCTGTAGTGTAGAATCTGCTTTCCAACTTTCCAAAACTAAGTTTTCGTCGAAACTTGCTAGGGTATCCCTGAAAAGGAATCAGAAAAGGAAAAATACCAGCATTTGAAACGGCTACGTTTCATCAACGGTCATTTGAATCATGATGAGTACAACTACAAGTTTGCCGACATTGAAACGCGTGTATTAAAATTAACATGCGTTTGAATGGGATGTCGGCGAACTTGTACTTATGACGGTTTGATGAAACGATGCCCAGAATTTTAAAACCCCTGAAAATAAGTTTGAAAACCCTAGTATGACCGATTATACCTCTCTTGTCGTGGCATAATCGTCACTATGTTTCATTAAAACGTCTGTTTATTCCTCTTTAGAAAGATACCCCACCTGTCGTGAGTATATCGAAGTAATGGGCAAGGTCAAAAGTGAAAAGTTGCAAAATTCACTGCTTTTGTTCGGGCTGTGCATTCTTCTTTCCTCCCGAAAGAGTGGGCTCAATAAAAAAAAAAAAATAAAAATAAAAAGAAGGTCATGAGCCTTTCGGGGTCTGCTGTTGTTAATTTTTAAAATCTCTGACAAGCCCCGGCCGCCACCGAGCAACATACATACTTCACATAAACATAAACAAACATTCATGATGTGGAACAACTATGCAAGCACTAAAAAAAATAATGGCATTCAAACATGAATAAGCATTCAAGCAAATACTGCAAAACACATCATTTCACATGAATTCATTCCTGTAAGAGAAAAAGCACGATAGAAACTTCAAGGATTAAAGTCAATTTTAGGCATGATGCTTTGAAAAGTTCATGAACAAACACAATATTGCCTGACATTCTCCATAGCAGGGGCCGTGGAACGTCTTGGAATGTGGAGGGACTTAATGGGGGGCTGCGTGTATAACCACATTTTTGCACTGTCATACGTTTGCACGTGTTTACTGAAAAAAGTGGGGCTGTAGCCCCCCCCCCCCCCCCCCCCCGGTTCCGCAGTCCCTGCATAGTGCATGAATTTCATTTCATGATTCTACAGAATTTGACATTCATGGTTGACCAGTAGTGGGAACTATAGCCTGCATGGTTCTGCATAACAATATATTGCAACTTTTCATGTTTGACCCCTGCCCCTTATTATGTACTGCTGATTTTATGACTGCAAAATTATTACATTGTTGTATGACAAGAGAAATATAATCGAGCGAACGTGAGTTTCCAAAAAAAATTGAGGGGTTTATATAGACACGATGAATAAGATCCAAGTGTCAAGTCCACCGCCGTCTCTCCTTGTCTAAATCCTTTATATCCGGATACACATCAGAGTTTTAGACTTTTTGCTTCCATAAAAAAGAATCGGCATGAATATAATATTAAACCTATGAACTACGTGTGAAGAGTCGACTCCACTTTTTGATTATTACAAAGTTAAACTAGAAATATCACTGAAGATGATGATTAATACCCCCGCCCCGTGACAACTGCCTTTCTTGACTTTTGGTCAAAAACTGAGGAAGTAGTTCGATCCGCAAGATTTTTCCCTGATTTACTGCCATATATATGCCGTTTCCATGGCAACGCGGCTTCCGACATAAAAAAAATATGTCTTGCACATCTTCCCACCAAGACCAATGTGTACTGTACCAAATTTCTTGACATTTGGGGCTTGTTACGTTTACACACGTCACGTTCACGTCATGTAATCACGTAACGTGCTATTTTGTAGAAAAGGGGCATCTAATCTAAGTGTTTGGTTACATAAACGCAACAATTCGTAGAAGTACTATCCGTGTTACAAGTCATGTCTATCTCTCCTTTTAGTTGCTAATTAATTCAGCCACTTTGACTGACTGCCCTAGATGTAGCACCTGGCTATGTCTTTTGTTCTAAGTCATGTATGTAGCAGGCAGCTTATTGAATGGCCTGACACAGGCCAGTGCTTTTGGGATAATTTTATTCATGTTCTTAATTCAGCACAGGTTTAATGCAAGATTGGCATGTAGGTTCCTTTCATGGGTTGTTGCTAGGAGATAGTAAGGTATGGCGTTAACTCTGACTCAGGAGTCAGATACTAGACTCGAGAAAAGAAGGGTAGAGTCAGCGTAAGCTGTTTTCCAATTCGGCCTAGGGTCGAGTACTCAGTTGGCAGAAAGATGTCTGCAACCAGTGTTATGGGTGAAGATCAGATGTTTCCTTTGTTCAGATCAACTTTGTTCTCCATCATTTCGAGTTTTATGTAACATCTTATCGAGGGTCAGTCCTGATTCTCTCTTCGGATCGTGTGGTGGTTGGGGGCCGGGGGGGGGGGGGTCTGTGGGGCACATATCCCACCGTCGGTTGACAAAAAAGGGAGGGACAGAAAGAGGGGGATGAAAGAAGAGAAACATTTTAAAGAAAAGGAAAAATTAAATATAAATATCTTAGAAATATCAAGAAATAAGAAATTCATTAATGAGACGCATTCTATCTCTCACAATTTGCGATTCGCACCCATTTGCAGCGACTGAAATTCGCGGCTTGGATATCGATAAACGATAATGACGTCATACTAGCATCAATATCAGCCGTTGCAGGTTTCTTAAAACACTCACGTAACCTGACGTGAAAACGTGAGTATTCGTAGATTAGCCAGGGTCTAATCAACGAAACCACAGACCTTACAATTCGTAGATCAGATCGGGTATTTATACGAAACTGCTTCAAACGTGACGTGAACGTGACGTGTGTAAACGTAACAAGCCAAAACTGAGGAAGTAGTTCGATCCGCAAGATTTTCCCCTGATTCAGTACTGCCATAGATATGCCGTTTCCATGGCAACGCAGCTTCCGACACATCCAAAAAAATATGTCTTGCACATCTTCCCACCAGGACCAATGTGTGTACCAAATTTCTTGACTTCTGGTCGAAAACTGAGGAAGTAGTTCGATCCGCAAGGTGTTTCCTTGATTTTCTGCCATAAATATGCCGTTACCATGGCAACGCAGATTCCGACTCATCCGAAAAATATGTCTTGCACATCTTCCCACCAAGACCAATGTGTGTACCAAATTTCATGAGCTTTGGTCGAAAATTGAGGAAGTAGTTCGATCCGCAAGGCGTTTCCTTCATTTTCTGATTTTCTGCAAGATTTGCAACGGACCGACCGCCCGACCGACCGCCCGCCCAACCGTCGACTGATTCCTATATACCCCCTTCAAACTTCGTTTGGCGGGGGTATAAATAGTATCCTACTTTGAAGTTTGCATCACGAAAATGTTAAAATTTAGATAATTACGGGAGAACTGATAAAGACGGGAAATATTTCAAAAACCTATCGTTCATACGTTGCATAAATGAAAACAAATATTTTTTTATTCACTATGATAGTGACATTTAGCCCTATATCATGCCCGAAACTACCATGAAAATATTACCAGCCTGCTATTCACTGGCTTAGACAGGGGGAGGGCACCGGGGGCATGCTCCCCCCCCCCCCCCCCCTCTATTCAGCCTCCAAAAGGGGGGGGGGGAGAGCGAGAGCGAAAAAGCGGAGGAAGTGAGGGGAAAAGGCCTAAAAGGGGGGAGGGGATTAACTATCCTCTCCCTACACCCTCCCTGTTACCATGGGTGTCGATCCCGGGGGGTGGGGGTATATATCCCCACAAAACGAGGTGGGGATGGCCTGTATTATTACCCCCCCCCCCCCCTCCGATATTTTTTTATTATGATACATTAACTTAAAATTAATAATTATGCAAGCTCATGATGTTTGATCTTGAAATACCATCACATTCTTTAATGATTAGAAGTAAGGAAATAAGAGATGCCATAACTTCAAAATATCGAAATTTAGTTTTTGAAGGTTTGAATTGCGAAAACTTTCCAAAGCTCAGTCGCTTTGCTCCCTCGCATAATTATTTTCTATTAGGATCTCGTAATTTCGCTCCCCCAGTATATAGGTCTTAAATAGCTTAAAGGGTTCAAAAAGTTTGAAAAAATAAAGATGTAGGCCTAACTGCTTTGCTCGCTATTATTATGTAAGTTTCATATATGACTGCTGATAAATATTGCGCTTCCAATATAGGATAGGATAAAGTGTATAAAACAGCATTTCTAAAGGTTCAACTTTTGAAAGAAATCTCAACTTCAGGTCGCCTTGCTGAATTTATCGACTCTTTCTCAAGCCTATACAGGGTTTTTTGTTAGTTCTGCTCCCGATTGTTGAAGTGAGTGAATAGAAAGCTTTCCTTCATTCGTGTTACACAGAAAACATGCAGAGTACAATATTGCCTTAAAAATTGTAAGCTTGGCAATTATTTAAATAAGTTTAAATTTAATGTGTAATGCCTTGTTGGACTGTACCATTTATTGTATTGTTTTTGTTCATGCGTTTGTTATTGTGTTGTATTTTACCTAATAAAAAAATATAGATATAAAATATTTTTAAAAACCCGTTTATCAATGTATAAAATTCGAGTTTCTCTACCGCTTAACTGCAGCGGTGGTCAAATGCTAAATTTCCTGGGTAAAGTGGACAAGTAAATGCGTTTTTTAGTGTTAAAATTGGAAAACTTTGCTTCTTCGCTTGTACAACAACGTAGATAAGTTTGGGCACTCGGGGGTGGGGTGCGCCTAACTTCATTGTTTGCCTCGGGCGCCATAATAGATACGCCACTGGCTTCGCTCCCTCGCATGTGAAATGTTGCGTTCAATAATTGAAAAGCGGTACGGGCGTCGAATTATAATTTTTCGCCTACAAAAGTTGTTTGCTACAAGCCGTTATCTTTCTCGCAAATTTGCTAAAACTTCATTCCGTCTAAATAAAAGGGTGTTAAAACGTCAGAGCTTTCGGGGGAAACTCCCCCCTCCCTGCACCCACTCTTGTTACATACAGTGCAGTATTGCGTCCAAATAACTGACAAGCAGCCAGTCGTCGAACTAACTTTCCGCCTTTAAAAAAAAAGTGCTACGAGCAGATTTGCTGTATAACTTAAGTAGAACTTTCCTGCACCCGTCCCCTGGGGAGCACGCTTTGCGTGCTCATCGCGACACCTAAAATGAAATCCTGGCTATGTATATAGTCCCCCCTATTGAAAAATCTTGGCTACGCCTGTGCTGCTACTTGATCACTCACTCACACTGCTCGAGGATGTGTACAACATCGGGGTGCGATCGAAACGCATCACAAAATTGTTAAAATTTAGATAAATATTTGGGGATAAAGAAGAAAAGAAACCCAGAAACCCGTCATTGAGGCTTTGCAGACCATTTTCATCGGCAGTCCTTCCCATTGCTTCTTTCCAAAGTGCTATCTTCACTGTGCTTATTTCACCTTTCCACTTTTGTGTCAATGCTTGATAATAGAATCATTTCATTCTTGGGGCTTTAAGCTTTCTGATGATCTATTAATCTATTAATGTACTATAAAGCGGTGTTGTGGATCAGTGGATAAGTCCCCGGACTAGCGTCCTTTGGCAAGACTTTAATCTACATTTACCACTCTCCACCCAGGTGTTAAATGGGTACCCGGTAGGATGCGAAAGTTAATGTCGTTTGTTTATCAATTTGAGCGTTACTGTACTGCCCATTGCTGGAATACTCCCCAGGGAGCGGAGAATGTGCATACATTGTGTGCGGGCATGCCAGTATCCGATCACCGGGGTAAAAATATCTCCTTTGTAAAGCGCATTGATATAACCTTCGGTTATAAAATGCGCTGTATAAAAACTACCTATTATTGTTATTATATGAAGAAAATGAATAACAAGAACAACCTTCTGGTAAGTCTAATCAGGATGCTATTCATACTGACGCCTTTTTACAGATACTTATCACATTAATACACCGTCTATATTAAAGGAGAATTAACACTAGAATATAAATGTACTTATGTTCCAAGGTGTAATATATTCTTAATCATTGACCTGTATCACGATAGAAATAAAATGTCAGAAAAGGGTTTAAATCAAAACATTCTAGCACACGGTATCATCTGCTAACACTTCATGGGGGCTGCCATTTTCTTGATGACATGGAGTTGTACATGAACCACTGGAGACCGTTCCGGTCATGAAGATATTTTTAATCCACTAGCTAAATTGCTTCTATTCATTATAAAAAAAGCCCCATATATGATGGAAAATACATAACAGGTGTATAATATTTATTTTAAAATCTGAAATTTATAGATTTCTTTTTAAATTCTCCGGTTTCGCTAACTAGAAATCGATTTCTTGGTCTTGCCTGGCAGAGCAGAACATAATTTATACAACGCGCATTCTGACTTTTGAAGTCCATTATCTCAAAGCAGGTGAATGCATAGTTTGTCACTATTGACGCTCGGGAAAGTCATCATCCATAAATTTGGATTAATTCGCTCCGTCACGTACGTCGTAGTATCAAGAAAATAGATCGATATTTAGTAAAATCGTAATTTTCAAAGAAATATAAAACACATTTTCGTTTTTAGAATATATGTATATATCTGTTAAATATTTTAAATCTCAAATGGAATTTTGTATCAGGAAGAAAGACAATTTTGCATTCTGATTAAAAATATCTTTATGTACACATCAAGAAAATGGCAGCCCCTTGGTATCGCTAGTAGACGATAAATTTTGCTGAGAAAATCCTGATTTATACCCATCTCGTATATTTTAATGCAAAACTACTAGGGCAACAAAAGGGAATATGAGCACATTTATATTTTAAGGTTAATTCCCCTTTAACGTTCAGTCCTACATGTTATCTTATCCTACCATCAATCATATTCTATCGCATCCTATCCTATATCCTATATCCTATCCTATAGAGTACCGAAGTGATGACGTCACAAAAAGCTATTTTTTGCATTTTGACATTTTTTATACCATATCTCAAAGGAACATGGTGAAAAACATCCAGATCCCAAATTTTATGGCAATTGGCTCATTGGGCCCCGAGATATGGCCGCATGAATACCAAATTAGCCCCATTGAAGTCAGTGTAAATTGGCCTGGTTCTTAACAGTTTAGAACCAGGCCAATTTAACACCGACTTCAATGGGGCTAATTAGATATTCATATAGCCATACCTTGGGCCACCATGAACTGATTCATGTCAAATTTGACATGTGAACGTTTTCCATCATGCTCTACCTAAATATGGTCATAAAAATACTGAAATACAAAAATCAAAATTTGACTCCTTTAAATCCTATACTATATCCTATGTCGTATATCCTATGCCTAGCGTCTATGCCAATGTTTCTACTTTACTACATATGGGGACTATAGTGTAGCACTTGTAAAAAATGGTTGAAGATTACAATTTTCTAATGTATTTCTGAAAATACCTCTTCATGACAATGAATGAATTATGTACAACATAATAATTAATGGAAGTACATTTTCCATCACAACTAAAAGTGTAATTATTCCATAAAACCCTAAAACTCAAATGTGATCTATTTACACAAATTTTTGTCGTTTCTGGTCATTCATGAATATTCACGATCGATTATTATACTCGGATCACAACGTAAATAAGACGTCTTTTTGACGTCTTTTGACTTCATTAAAACTAAAATAGTAAGGAGGTATTCTTACATTATGAGGAGGCATTTTAAATCGAACTAAATTGTAATGGTACTAACAGTTATGTTCACACGTAGTACATAGCATCGATGCTATGTAAGTTTCAAAAATATTGCCAGTACGTTCAGACAGGCCATGATCGACTTGCTTCTATCACCCACTCGTGACTATTCATCGCTCACTCGCTGCCAAAACAATAAGTACTGCGTCGCACAGAGTGACCCGAGTATAATTGGTATGCATGGTCAAACGCGCGGAAGTGGTCTACGCCAGATAGACCGCGGGGCCGATAGTCCGTGGTGTCTGAAATGCAACGCATTTTCACATCACGTCTTAAAAGCATAATGACTCAAATAATTCATGTATCTTAATCCCGGGGGGGGGGGGGACTTCCATTGAAATCCGTACAGCATCCGCGAACCTGAAAACTAGGAAAAAGGGTAGTTTTTCAGAGTCAAGTCTTAAAATATGAAATTTGTTTTTAAGCAGCAAGAAAGGCTCATGACTGCATATCCTTTTGAAGATTGGATTTTCCAAGCATACAACTTAACGACGATCAGATCGTACTGAGCCGTATCCGGACACCTACCCCCTGGACAACCACCCCCCGGATAACCACCCTCCAGGAAAACTACCCCCTAGGACAACTACCCCCTAGGGCTACCACCCCCTAGGATGACTACCCCCCGGGACAATTACCCTCTAGGATGATTACCCCCAGCTAACTACCCTCTAGGCAACCACCCTCTAAGACTACCCCCCCCCCCGGACAACTACCCCCAGACAACTACCCCCTAGGACAACCACCCTCTAGGACAACTACCCCCGGACGACTACCTTCCGGACAATTACCCCCCAGACAACTACCCCCTATGACTACCACCCTCTAGGACAACTACCCCTAGAGCAACCAGTTTCTTTTATTTGAAATAAAAACAAAGACTTGAAGTCACTTATTGCATAATCCACTGAACATCAAAAAGTTAATGAGCGCATCCAGGAGGGGGTGACGATCCACCTCCCATTTCTCTAATTTTTAATTTTTGTTTAAAGATTTGCTGTTAGTGCATTCGATTGCAAGAGGTGTATAGTGATTTGAGCGAATGTGCGGAATTACTGGTGACTGGCGTGTACATTGAGACGCCGCGGTCTATCGGCCCCGCGGACTATCGGGATTCCCCCGCGGAGGTCTGTCTGTCTTCATAAATCAACATAATAACAATTCATCAACTAACAAATACATGTGTTATAATTAAATACTAATACTAATACTAATTTTAAATAAACCTTGTACATGTCAAAATTGACTGAACTCCAATCTTATGCCAAAATAAAAACACATCATATTTTAGTTAAGGTCTGATTCTGAAAGAGCAGTTCTCAGCTTTAAAATGATATATAACTCATTGGATGTTCATAACTCAATGTACAAAGAGAAGAATGCACACTCCCTCATAATGTTACTTAATAAGGGTTTCAAGTTTGCAGTCTATTCAAGCACTCTGACTTGCAAAGTGTTGTGCTAAGGTGACAAAAGGAGGATTCGAACTCAATGAAAATTTCTATGAAGGGATTTATGGGAAAATATTAATAATAACAATGACACTACTAATAATGATGACAATGAAATAATTTATTTTCGAATAGAGAAATATGACATTTATCAGCCCCTGATTTTTTTTTCAATATCGCGCCATTTCAACGAATTACTTAATATCACTGTCGCATCAGTGACAAGATATATCCCCTAAATAACTGATAATATAAAATAGATAGATGTCTGAATATAGCACATCATCATATAATGATCATACAGATACAGGAAATATCTCGTAATTGTTTGAATATATCGTAATAATATTGTCCCGTACAAAACTGGTAAAAGGTCTTGTAAATTATACTGACGTAAATATCATAAAATTGCCCTACAAATTTAGCAAAAATATTTCGTCATTGCTGATAGATGTCATTTTGATGTCAGTCTAACAAATTTCGATTAATAAAATTATGTTATTTATCCCCAACCTCCCCATCCTTCCTTTCACAATGACAACACATCAGAATATAGCAATTTGTTTATATAATTCTATTTATTTCATTTGATATTATTTTCATGTAATGGCACAGTCCGGCGAGGTGGCCGGTGGCCGCCTACCACCTACCACCTCGCCTATACGCGTTGCAATGGAAGACCACGGAAGGATTACACAGGCCCGTACCCAGAAAGGGTACGGGCGACCCCCCCCCCCCCCCCCCCCCCCCCTTCTTGGGCTGAGGTTCGCTTTTTCATTAAACACACACACACACACCTTTAATCTTGATAATGTGAAAACCACGGCATGGGTCACGATTATGTCATTGTGGCTGCTCAAAATGCTGTCACTGTGGTCTATCTGCTAGTGACAATGACAATGACAATGATTTTATTTCCCATATGTCACCCCTTCCATGGTATTGGAGAAACAATAATTCACAATCAGTTTGTATACATATGAACAACTATATACAAATATATGTATCATTTACAGTAAGTACAGTAAAAAAAAAACTACAACAAGCGTACAATATTTAGTTTATAGGCCCATGGCGCTTGAAAGCGCCATGACCGCCCAACTGAGGCGGATACGGGCGCTATAGAAGAAGCCATCATCATCATCATCATATATTTAGAGTGGTCTAGCTGTTACAAGTGAGTGAATGTAACACAAACTCTAATAAATATTTTGTTTCTGCGACTTCAAAAATGTGTGCCCAAAATAATCATCCACAACCCCTTATTGCAGCAGAAAGCATCTAGATTTTAGAATTTTCCGTGGGGCATGCCACCGGACCCCCTAACAAGGTATTGATTATGACAAAAAGGTCCACTTTTGCCAAAAACGACCCACCCCTGTAGAAACCCTGGCTACGGGCCTGTTACAGCACACAAAAATTGAATGAGTTGTGAAGTAGAGTTTATTAACATAATTTAGCCAAGTTGAAGAATTAATACAAGTCGTCCTATATCTCTGAGCTGGGCGACCGAAAATCGACAAAAAGTTAAAGTTGCATGGCTAAGTAAGAAACTGGCAGAGGAAAACAAAATGGCTGAACAAAAACCTGCATTTATGTCAAAGCCCCTTTTCCTTTTATATGCCCCCCCCCCCCAAAAAAAAAAATACCGCGTGGCGAACCTCCTAAAGGGTAGATCAGCACGACGCCATGGGTTGATTAATCCTCCTTATAATTAATGCATGTTAAATAGGACTTAATTTACCGCGAATTTGACTTTCCAAGTTGAGTTCTCCGACCTGCCATTGTTCTCTTCGCACTTGCGCAGCTCTCTCTTCAGCTCTCTCTCTCTCTCTCTCTCTCTCTCTCTCGTCATTCACTCTTTCTACGTCTTTCGTACCTCACGCTCTTCTCGTCGCTCAATTATTTCTTTCACCTGTTATCTCTCACCGTTTCCTTCCGCAATTCTCATGTCTCAATACCTCTCGCACCTTTCTTACACACATACACACATACATCCCCCCCCCCCCCCACACACACACTCTCTCTCTCGGCATGTCTCTCACCTGTCCCCTTTCTGTCGCTCTTCCAAAAACTCTGAAGCACGCAAGCAAGCCGGAAAACAACAACCCTGAAATAAATATTTCAAAAAGAAATAATTATTTTCAGCTGGACTGTCTGCAATTTCTAATTCAGTACAAATTATACATTCCCAACAACCAATCACCATCCTATAATCACGTACATTAACATTAGTAAATCCCAGACAGCCTCAAACCACCCAGCAACAGCTCTTCCCAGTAACAAACTCCACCATGCTACTATTTATAACCTAACCAAATATCTGAGAAATTTACCACCGTTTGCCTTATCACCCATCCACATACCAGAACGCCAGCCGGACCCAGAAACGCTGGCAACTGAAATATACTAACTTTAGAATGTGGATAGTGTAAGAAAGCAAACGAACTTTCCATCAAAACCAAAACAAATCTCAATTTCTGTACCACTATATTCAGTATCACATAGGTCAACTGATCACCGCCAGAGCTTTCCAGCTTTTGTAAATGGCTATGACAAAAATTGTTCCCCAAAAGTAGTACATTTCCCATGTCGGCATATAGGAGTTGTTGTTGTTGGTTGTATTTTTGGGGGCATCTCGTTTTCCCGAAGGTTCGTATTTCCGAAGGTTCGTATTTCCGAAACACTAATTTCCCATGCCTGGGGGTTCATAATTCCGAAAATGAAAAAGGGTTCGTAATTCCGAACATTTGTTGCATTATTCCGAAGGTTCGTTATTCCGAAGGTTCGTTTATCCGAAGGTTCATAATTCCGAAAATGAAATAGGGTTCATATTTCCGAAGGTTCGTATTTCCGAAAATGAAAAAGGGTTCGTATTTCCGAAAATAAAATAAGGTTCGTATTTCCGAAAATGAAAAATGGTTCGTATTTCCGAAAATGAAATAGGGTTCGTATTTCCGAAAATAAAATAAGGTTCGTATTTCCGAAAATGAAAAAGGGTTCGTATTTCCGAAAATGAAATAGGGTTCGTATTTCCGAAAATGAAATAAGGTTCGTATTTCCGAAAATGAAATAGGGTTCGTATTTCCGAAAATAAAATAAGGTTCGTATTTCCGAAAATGAAAAAGGGTTCGTATTTCCGAAAATGAAATAGGGTTCGTATTTCCGAAAATGAAATAAGGTTCGTATTTCCGAAAATGAAATAGGGTTCGTATTTCCGAAAATAAAATAGGGTTCGTATTTCCGAAAATGAAATAAGGTTCGTATTTCCGAAAATGAAATAGGGTTCGTATTTCCGAAAAATTAAATAGGGTTCATAATTCCTGGTAAAAAAAGGCGAATTCATCAGGAGCAGAGGTGTAGCAACGGGGGGGGGGGGGGGGGCACGCCCCACCCCTCCCTCATCGGATGGCGAAAAAATAAGGAAAAAAAAGAAAGAAAATAAAATAGGAAAGAAGACGGTTGGACCCCTTCCGGCAATCCCCCCCCCCCCAAACCCTCTTCCACCAGCGGTGTCTTAGACCCCGTTTACACAGAGACTGAAGTCGACTTTAGTCGAATTTGAACTCGAGTTCATTTGTGTGTAAACAGGGTAGTCGCAATTAGAACTCGAGTTCAAAACTCGAATTCGAATGACGACCCAGAGCAACATTTATCGAATTCAAACTCGACTTTTATCGAATTTAAATTCGCTATTTGCTGTGTGAACGGACACGTAATTGAAAGTCGACTAGCAAATATCCAGCCAGTGACCCCGTCATACGTCACTTCCGGTATTGCTAAGCAACGCGTCAGTAAATAAGGGTCATCCAACAAGTGAACCACAACGCACGAACGATCCTACAAAACCCGCCGAAGTCACCAGGACAATTCATACAATACATCCAAATCAATAGAAAAAGCTGGCTATTTGAGCAATTTAGCTACAAGCAAATCTTTAAAATAAAATTTTATCCATTACGGCAGGTTTGTGGGAGCGGGTCACATATCGATTCTGACCCATGTACAAAAGGTAAATGTGTGAAAACTGACATGGAGGTTTAACAGAGTTGTCAAGTTTATAGGTTTATTCAGGCAAAGATATTGGAAAATTACACTATGAATGAAGCATTGCGTTGCATAGCTCAAAAAAAAAAAAAAAAAAAGAAGCGGCTGGATTGAACAAAAATATCTTCCTGCCATCTTCTTAAACGGTCTGCTCGACGAGCAGATCTTACATGTTGCTGTCGCATATAATTATTGATCAGGATATTCCTATTCCGACGTAAAATCATACGAAACCAGATCAAAATGACTGCGCTTACAATACTCGCTACCGCCATTTTGAACTCACTCGCGGGTTTTCAGAAATTTAACCCGGAAGTTGATAATCACGATATTCCCACCAAGCGAGGGCGTAATCAAGTCGAATTCACTTTCCTTCTGAATTCGAGTTCGTCCAACGCTTGGTGTAAACAGCCCACCGAAAAATAATTTATGCTAATCCAAGGTCGCAATTGAATTCGCTGTCGAATTTGAACTCGAGTTCACTCTGTGTAAACGTGGTCTTAGATTAGCTTTAAGATTATTCCAAAAGACTTGTGCCTCCAATGGTGCCAGTGCTCTCACAATGGCTAGACTCTAGCTACGCCACTGTTAAAGGGAAAATTTAGGGTAACGATAGGATATTATTGTTTTAATTGCCATCTTCAAAAAGCGGATCTCTTTTCGACGAAAAGCACCTCCCCCCACCCCCGCAATGAATACAAAAATGAAATGGAGACACAAAACTGGGAAGGTTTATAAAAGAGGAGAGGAGAAGAGAAAAGAGACGAAAATAAGAGGACGAGATTAGAAAAATCGAATAAGTGTTTATGTGTGCGTGCGTGTGTGTGTGTGTGTGTGTGTGCGTGCGTGTGTGGAGGTGTCGTAGTCGAACGGTTTACAGCGCTTGACTGGAAACGCGAAGGTTGGGGTTTGATCCCTGTTACGGCACCTATGGCCTTTTTGTTGTAAAAAATATGATAGCAACTTTCCTTTTTTTTAATTTACGAGCGCGCGAAGCTAGCGACCAAAAATAATTGTGCCTTTCCGTTGTGAAAATCATAAAAATAAACATATTTCAGCATATAATGACTGGAATATGAGAATATTCGGGCACCTCACTCTCTGAATATGAGGTGTGAGTTGCCGGAATATCGGTACTTTCAAAATCCGGGGGAGGGGGGTTGGCTGCAGCAGCCCCCCTTCTCGTACGCCTATGCCTAGGCCTATGTTAAGTACACAGTTGCGATTGATTTTTAATAACTTGCGATTGTTTCAAATAAATCGCTTCAACTCCTTATAAGGCGGGGCACTGGTTGATAAAAGCCATTAATTTAGGTCAGAATGTTTTCTTCTCCATGTGTAATTCCTTATTTCTATTTTTTACGATGAGGATTGTTTTACTCTCAATGTCTTTTAGTGTTTTGTAATTCGTTATGCTTGTAAAAGTTATTTCAAACTTCAGGTTAGCGGTAGTAACTGTTAAAAACGCAGACTGTGCAGTAAAATGAAGCAATTCATTAGAATCTGTACAAATTTATTATGCTGTAAGCAGCTGTATAAAATGAAAGATTTTCATCCATGTTTAGAAATGATGGTATTTTGGCAAAGTTAAAGAACATGTTCAATGATTTTAATCTATTTATGCGGCATAGATAGTTAGGATTATTCCCTGTATGATAATTATTTAGCCCGACTGAAAGAAAACTTAACATTTTGATCCACTATTCTTCAAATTTGGTTGTATGTTGCTTTTAATCATTATCATTATATATTCAATTAGCGATTGCACCTGACCTATATACTTACACATAATATGCCAGTATAAAGAGTTATTTTTATTCTTCAGATGCGGTGTGCTACATAGCAGTGGCTTTAACATTTTTGTTGTTGTTCACTTGTTATCTTTCTTTTCTTGAATTTGGTTTTCTTAAGTAGCTGCTGCACGGCTTTTGTAAAGTTCTGTTGGAATTGTAAAGTGTTTGAAAACTATCTGCGTCATATAGATCATTTCAGATATGCGGCAAACAAAATGCTGTATAGTTGTGTAAGCAAGGTCATTATTATACAGCATACTATGCTGCATTTCATTCATTTACCTCTACAATTTAAGATTTTAATCTGTTTTAAGAAATGTTAATACTTTTGCAAGGTTATAAAACATGCTCAATGATTTCAGTCTGCCCTGCTGCATAAATTGTTTAAGATATTTTGCATTATAGTTTAGTTTTACTTTTGTTTCCTTTTATGATAATCATATCAGCCTGATGATAAGACTCCTTCTTTAACTTGTTACGATCCATCTTTCTTCGGCTTTGGTTGTTTATGGTATCTATTCATTTATTTATTATTATTACTAGTATTATTTGTGTTATTATCATTGTTATTATTATAATTATCATTATTATCATTATTAGTAGTAGTAGTATTATCTGTTTTATTATCATTTTATTATTATTATTACTAATATTATCAGTATTATAATTTTCATTATTGATAATATTATTGTTGTTGTTATTATTGTTATTATTATTACAATTGTTATTATGAAGTGGACTACCCAGAATTACGACGACGATGTCATTTTGGATGGAGTTATGCGACCAGACTTGGATATTGCACCGACTACTCTACTATTGCTTCTTTTATTTCCCTTGTCATGATCGTATAATTGGCCTATAGCATATACGTATCAATAATATGCTTGTTATAATATGTTGTGCTACTTGCCAGGCTATTTATTAAACATAGCAGTGACTCCTTTATGAACTCTCTGTAATATTATGTTGTTGTTTTTATTGCTGTTGTTGTTTTGGGGACCGGAGGGGAGGGCTTGTAGAGTCATCTACAGAGCCATATTACAGACTTCGGCCAACTCGGTTTATTTCGGCACAACATGGCGTATATTCCTTTGTTTAGTGCTTGCCTAACAAAGCAACAAGCGCCATATTGCTACCTACATGGAGCCGAGTTGGCCAAACTCTGTAATAGATGGCTCTGAGGGCTAGGGATGCAGGACGCCCCCACCTTATTTTTAGTATACACTTTTCATAGTATACTTTTTTAATCACAATTTATGTTGAATGTTGACGAAGTAATTACATCTTAAAGAGTGTCAATGTTTGGCTCGCTGGAATCCAGCAGCGTGGTGCCCGAACATCCTTTTATTTTGGGAAGCGAGATGGTCGGCTATCCTTATCTGTGGGCGGGAAGGTACTCAAAATGTTATCGTTGTTTGGATTATCTGGTAACAAAATCATTATTCTATAGACAATATCTGCTTTTTTTTACTTGCTCACTAGCGCGCAAGATTTAGAAACGGAATAGTTTAGGACAGGGAACGCCCTTCATTACGACGAGTGAAGTGCCCAAATATTCCATATTCGGCAGCAGGGTTAAGTAATATTATTCATGGCTCATTATTACATGTTCTATATTTTTCTTTTGATGGCGAAATTGCATTTCCATTACAAAAAGGATTTTATGTTTTTTTCTAACTCGCTTCGCTCGCTTGCATCAGCTCCCCCTTTCAAAAACATTACGTGGCCATTTTCTGCTTGTAAAGATCTACTTGGAACTTTGGTGTGTCTCATTTTCTGAAGCGGTATATACATTATATAAATAACTTCAAGCCAATTTCGTTGTAGCAAATTTAATCCGGAATCCGATCATTCACTTTCTTCAATACATCAGTATGTATTTTAATCACCGAAGTAATATCATTTTATGAGAAATGAAACATGTATTCCTGAGGCGCTCGCTCTCTACGCTCGCTCACAAATATTGGTTATTATAATAGGAACAATGATAATAATGATAATAATATTAATAATAATAATAATAATAATAATCATAATAATAATGATAATATTGATAGGAATTACGATAATATAATGGCTATTTCTCTGGATTTTATTATAATTGTTATCATCATTGTTATGATATTGAGTACGAAATGAATATCTTTACACTTGGCCGTCTTTCCCCTCCTCCCTATCCGAAATACGGATTGACGCAGTATTCTCTGAATTTACAACCTTTTTTCATTTTCGGAAATACGAACCCTTTTTCATTTTCGGAAATACGAACCCTTTTTCATTTTCGGAAATACGAACCCTATTTCATTTTCGGAAATACGAACCCTTTTTCATTTTCGGAAATACGAACCCTTTTTCATTTTCGGAAATACGAACCCTATTTCATTTTCGGAAATACGAACCCTTTTTCATTTTCGGAAATACGAACCCTTTTTCATTTTCGGAAATACGAACCTTCGGAATTATGAACCCTATTTCATTATCGGAAAAAAGAACCTTCGGAAAAACGAACCTTCGGAAAAACGAACCTTCGGAAACACGAACCTTCGGAGTAACGAACCTTCGGAATAACGAACCTTCGGAATTATGAACCTTCGGAAAAACGAACCTTCGGAAATACGAACCTTCGGAAAAACGACATGTAACCGTATTTTTGGCGTTTCAGTCAAATTTGACTATTTACGCCTAGTCTCGTTGTTGAGGTAGAATAGTCTAGTCAGTCATTTATTAATATTCCTGGCTTGGAAACTTATAGGATGCCAAATCTTGTCTTTAAAAGACGTCAGAAAGACGTATTAAAATGGCGTTTATTTGGTCATACAAAACGGCTAAAAATGGTCTTAGAAAAACTTCATAGAGACGTCGTACTGTCGTTAATTTTGATCACAAAAGTGTCAAAGTATTGTCTTAGAAAGACGTCGTAAAATCGTGATAATTACGTCGTCTATACTGTAGAAATATGACGTCTTCATAAGACGTTATAAAGACGTCGTAATGACGTTGCATACACGACGTATGACGAGTTGTTTACGACGTCTTGAAGACGTCCGTCTGCTATCGGGGAAAATGCCCCACCCCCCTTCCCCCAGATACGCAGCTGTGAACAAATAAAGCCTGGCGCACTACGATAACAGTGCTAATTTCGAAGAAATCGCCATTGCGTTAGATATGGAAAGTTATGCTGATATAATAAACATGATAAAAACTACTTTCGAAAAATAAACTCAAAACCATTTCAATAGCCCTGTCTATCACCTTAAGAAATGTGCGAACACTACAGTGGTGTATTAAAATTACATAATCCTAACCTGATTTCGATGGGCAGTACAATAGGCCTTTCAAATTGCCCTTGAGTTTATTTTTTCGAAAGTCGTTCTTATCGTGTTAATAGTAATCTACGTGATTGAGGTTCTGAATAATGATAAGAACATCAAAATTGAATTTTGGTGTAGATTCGTAGACCCTATGCAGTACAGGCCCTATGCAGTGTAAACGCCAAATGGGCATTAATTCGTAGGGAATCGCGGAATAGGTCTAAAGCAGAGGCGGCGGAACGTCGGGCTCTGACAATGGAAGTTGAGGGGCACCTACAAAAGGTGCCCCTCCACTTCCATTGTCCGAGCCCAACGTTCCCCCGCCTCTGCTCTAACGTCACTACGATTCGCAACCGAATAGGCTCTTCCTCCCACAAAGTCCCATTTACGATTGTACAGTTTTGAATGTTCATATTTAATCCTGTTTCAAATTCTTGGAAAGTCGGATGGCAATAAGATCTTATATTGTACGTTGTGCTTCATATGAAACCATTTTTATCATGCATGCCTATATCTAGTCGGTTCGGTGTAAAAATACCAGAGGAAAAAATGCCAGAGGTAAAAATGCCAGTGGTAAAAATGCCAGAGGTAAAAATGCTAGAGGTAAAAATGCCAGAGGTAAAAATGCCTGGGGTAAAAATGCCAGAGGAAGAAATGCCAGAGATAAAAATGCCAGTGGTAAAAATGCCAGAGGTAAAGATGCCAGAGGTAAAAATGCCAGAGGAAAAATGCCAGAGGTAAATGCCAGAGGTAAAAATGCCAGAGGTAAAAATGCCAGAGGTAAAAATGCCAGAGGAAAAAACGCCATAGGTAAAAATGCAAGTACCCCCCCCCCCCCCCCCCCCCCCCCCCCCCCCCCCCGGCCCGGATATAGCATGCATGTATTGTTTGCTACTCGCTTTCAGTTGACGACCCTTTTTTGTTAAACACTTCAATATTATATTCCTTTTTTCACTTTTAATTCAGTTTGAATACGTGTATATCTGCATCTTGTTTATAACTTAATGTGCATGACCCCCCCCCCCCCCCCCCCGCCCCACCCCCGTATTAATGTTGACGAGGCTGTAACGCTCGATGTTTGTGTGGCGGGCTGTACATTTGCTGAAGAAGGGAGAACTGAAAAAGAAAAAAAAGTGCAGGTACTAGTACAGATAACGAAAAAGCAAACTAGTCAAGATCATTTGGTATAAGTTATTTTGCTACAGGTACAGGTATTGTGTCCTTAAGTTATACAATTAGTATCATGATGCTGGGGCATCTCGTTTTTCCGAAGGTTCGTATTTCATAAACACTAATTTCCCATGCCTGGGGGTTCAAAATTCCGAAAAGGACTGTCCCACATTAGGGTGATGTCATCTTTGCCTACATGTACCTCCTTTCCCTTCTCTAAACCTAAAATTCAGTTGCAGACTTCCTTCTCGTTCCAAATTCCATTCGGGATAATGAAATTGTACGTCGATTAAAAAAAAGCCGGGTCTACGATCTGGAGTCCAGAGTCCAACAGTTCGACAAGAAAAACGTGGTAAAACCAAATACATGTAGTCTAAAAAGTAAAATACAAGCATATGTCAGGTCTGCTTCTTTATATTTCACCTCTTGATTTTTCACCTCTTTACTTTTTGTTCCTGACATCACCCATCGCGTGTTTATCTCTGCCATTTGACCTCTGGCATTTTTTCCTCTGGCATTTTTACCTCTGGCATTTTTTCCCCTGGCATTTTTACCTCTGGCATTTTTACCTCTGACATTTTTTCCTCTGGCATTTTTACCTCTGGCATTTTTTCCTCTGGCATTTTTACCTCTGGCATTTTTGCCCCTGGCAATTTTACCTCTGGCATTTTTACCTCTGGCATTTTTTCCTCTGGCATTTTTACCTCTGGCATTTTTACCTGGCACCATCTAGTCATGCACTATAAGAAACTGGTTTCACGAACTCAATGGCGGGTGTCCCATTATGTTTAAAACAATGAAACCTACAAACAGTGGCGTATCTAGGGGGCAGGGGTGCACTTGCCCCGGGCAGCATTTGGAGGGGGCGCAAAAAGCGAAAAAGAGGGAAAGGAAAAATGGGTTAAAAGAAGAAGAGTAATAATACTTACGGATTATGAGCCCCCCATCCGAACGGTTAATGCATTAGAAATACAGTTTTTGAGGGTTGGAATTGCGGAAATTTCAAAAGCGCGGTCGCTTTGCTCCCTCGCATAATTATTTGTTTTAAGGATCTTGTAATGTTGCGGCCCCGTATATAGGTCTTAAATAGCTTAAAGGGTTCAAAATTGGAAAAATAAAGATGTAATTGTAGATGTACTTGTTTTGCTCGCTATCATGTATTAATTTTGATCTGAATCTAGAAATATTGCGCCCGCAATATGTCATAGAGTATTTAAAGCAGCATTTTGAAAGGTTCAACATTTGAATGAAATCCCAACTTTCGGTCGCCTTGCTGAATTTTGCGACTGCTTCTCAAGGGTTTTCGTTAATTTTGCTCCCAAATTTAGAAGTGGGTGAATAGAAAACTGTTTATCAAAATTTGAACTTGCCGATCGCTCAATAGCAGTAGTGAATTGCAAAGTTTCATGGGTAAAATGCACAGGGAAATACGTTTTTTAGGATTCAAAATGGAAAAATTGCCGCTCGATCGCCTTGCCCCTCACTTGTACAATAACTTAAATAATTTTGGGGACTGGGGGCCAAACGGGCGCCATAATCCCTAGATACGGCACTGCCTACAAAGAAAAATTCCCCTGCAGAAGAGTTTTAAAAAATAATTGAAGGAAAATAATTGAAATTGTACAATTATAAATCTTTGTTACTCGTGTAAGACTGTTCAAAGAGTACCCAGTTTGTGATAAGTCGATTCGTGTGAAAGCAGACAAATAAGAGAAACGGAATGCAAACACATTAATTTGAGCCGATATTAAATAGCCACATCCCTTTATGGGGAAGATAATGTTACAAAGTTCTGAGTATTGTTGATATTGCAACATATGATTCCTAATTAGAAAAACTGATCTCATGTCTTGTGACTTTAAATGAATAAATTACAGATGAGATAAACCAAAGACAAAATTAAATTTCTTGTTACATAAAGAATAGTTTATCTAGGTCAGAAGTTATTTTTTGCCCGAATATCAACTTCCAAGTTCCAAATTTTGACACTTTGTAGTGAAATTGTACAGAAATGACGTATTATATTCGGGCACCTTCCCGCTGGAATATGAGGTAGTCAGGTTAGTGGTTGCCCGAATATCCCCACTTTCAAAATAGTCGTGAGGGGACGAGGCCCTCAGGGTGTGAGCGTACTCTTTAAGCAAGACCGTGATATTTGAAAGGCCGTTTTGTTCACGACATGATTTTTTCATTGCTTACGACTCAAGTTTTATACAGCATCAAAGAGCCATTCTACAAAATGTCCTACGGAAGTACATTACATTCTTTGCAACTCCTGGGGTGACCCGGTGACGCGCATTCTTTATTGTTAATCGTGAATTCACTTTCTTTGTTAATGAACGTGCCTTTGTATTTGGTGTTAAAATATGTGAGATATATGTATGTCTGGTATGTTAGAGTACAGGTGCATCTTATTAACTGAATGTTAACAATACGATGTTTATGTAAGCAGAATGTTGTTAACTCTTATCAACCTCTCCCGAGTGATAATAATAGATTACTCTAACAGATGAACATATCCTAAATTGTGCATAGATTTTCTATGTGTCATTGATACTTAAGATTAGAATATTTCGGATAAGATTTGAATATATACAAAACGTAAAAAAGATAAAAGTGAAGGGGTCGTTCTTATGTGAATTGCCGATACATGAAGCTTTGTAATATTCCTTTTGGAAAAAATAAATGTACAGAATGTACAGGAAAAAAAGAAGCTGAAATGGTTTGCAATACCCGCAAAAATAATTGAGTCGTTGATACCAATTCATGCCCTTCTCAAAGTGTTTGCAAAGATTGTAACATGTTTTCTACTACGCAAACAGTAGCCTGTTTCTCCAAAATGTACTTGCTGTGTTACTGTAAAATATTACATCAAGAAAATAAAGATGTGCTGAAATCAACCTTTCACAGTTTACTTTGAATCATCTTTGAGCTCATTGCATTTGAGAATTGGACAAAGAAGAAAAAAGAAGTTCAGAATACCTTATTAGCATTGGCGGATCCAGGGGGGCACTTCCGGCAGGTGCCCCCCCCCCTTTTGGAAGAGAAGTATGCATTTTGACCATGGACGATCCGCCATTTTCTCGATTGTGCCCCCCCCCCCCCCCTTTAGAATTTGTTGGGTTTTTTTGCTTGTCAGGGAATTATGGAGGGAAACTGGACCCCCATAACCCCCTACTGAGGGATTTTTGAAGGTTTGGCGAATTTTTTTTTTGACACCAGACAGACAGACAAAAGAGGGGATAAATAATGAAATGAAAGGAGAAAGAGAATTCGCATCATTTGGGGTCTTTTTCTGCCCTTGATTTAAAGTTTGGGCTCTAGGACCCACTCCCCGTCTCCTGCATCCCTTGAAAGTTCGGGTGCAAATGGGAAATAAATCATACATATGCACGTTTTCAGCAGATTGCAGAAAGCAGAGAATACATACATATATGAGTTACTATTTTGGTGTCTGCAGGTCATTAGCATACTGAAACAATAAACCATGGCAACTGAAGTGGGAATAAAACTTACCAACAGTGGACTGGGAGGTGTTATTCTTGACAGGTCGAATATTGTCTCCAAGTATCTCCAAAACTTTTAAACGCCGACTCCCCAAAGCTGTTAATAAGATAATAACGGGCGATCAAGGACCAATTATATAGAAAAGGAAGAATAAATGAAGGATTTGACATTAGATCAGCCATTTTAGAATGAATCGCGAGATGGGTTTGGTTAGTGGTTTGGGGTTCACATTTTAGATAGAATCAAAATATGTGTACACTGTAAAAAAAGAAATTGCCGTTTTTTTCACGGGAAATTCCTGGCAGTGAGGATGGCGGGAATTTCCGGTTTTTCCACAGTACATAGACAGCGGTTTGAATGTGAGAAAATGTTTTCTAAAAGTGTCTTATGTCGGGCGATTGTAAATATATTAATATGTAGATTTCCGGTAAATTAACAAATAACCGTAATAGCTTGTATTTCAAGGGGCCAAAAACCTGTAGTTTTGCAGTTGTCTTTTTACAGTGTACTGATTGACATAGAATGTACCAACAAAATAGTTTTAAACTCATTGACAATCATTGTTTGGGGATGAATTGCTCCCCCTCCCCGACTATGCTAATGACTAATGAGACAAACCTGGTAAATCGGCAGAGGGCTAATAATAGTAATCTGCACGTTAAGATATGTCCATATTCAATTTTGAAATTTGTGGTTGGGGCTGAGCGGGATAATGCTCCGAGAACGCCATAAGACTGACTCAATGAACTAAAAGAAGTGAAGATCACCGCCGGCTTTCAGAAATGCAGGCAAAGAATCTGTTTCTTTTGGAAATTCTTATTTACTGTTATTGAGGTAGAAAATCTCAATGTACGAATGTCTCCTCGAATTAGCTCAAGCTTTGGTCACAAATCAGGGCTTCGATTTTGTACCTAAATCGCTCGAGGCGATCGCTCGATTAGGTCGGTGCCCAGGCAGCGACCGCCCGGACACAGAGCGTATTTTGGGCGACGAGTGAAAAGTGGCCAGGCGCCACCGAAATTTTAACTCCGCGCTAAAAGTAAAGAACCGAGCGATGCCCTAAAAAGAATCAGCACAGCGGTGCCCGGACGAAATTGGCTAAAAACTCGCCGCCCGGCCGTCGAGCAGGCTGATTTTCTGGGATGTGACCATAGCATATGTCAACTTACCTTAAAAGTGAATTAACATGTTTACTACTAGCTGGTTGAATTAGGATGGTCATGGCAAGAAAGAATAATACACTTGGGTCTGTGGGTTCTGTTTGAACATTTGCCCATTCCATGGCATATTTGCCTGGATTTGTTATCGCCATGGCTTTCGAGCACCAGGTGTGTTGGTCTAACGCATTGTGGTCTACCACACAGGTGAGATGCTTGAAGCTTAGATGAAAGTTCCCATGATCCATGTATGGTTGTAATATAGGCAAGCCTATGAGCCGATCTAACAGTCTTGCCCTTCCCCGGTATGATCACATCTACCATGCCATGACCAGATTTAGATTTTCGACCAGTAAAAAGCCAGCATCCATTTGGCTCGCTAGTTTTATCAGTTTTGTTTTGTAATAAACTCCGATAATGGAAGCACCATTTCTCGACTGAGAAGTGGAATCGTGTCATGGTTTAAGACCAGTCCACACTTCAGATCAACGCAGCCACAGCCTTTTCACTGGTTGCCTGTATAATGCTGAATGCGATATAGGTACACACATACATACAACATCTTATAACGAGTAACAAGGCCTAGGGTCATTAACGTATTGGTCTACTAATGCCTATGTTCTGAAAAACTGAAAACTAATAACTGTAAATGTACCACAGTTCTACCTTATAGATGGAGGTATCTATTCTTTAAATGGAAATAAATATGAATATTACTCATCATGAAAAGACTGATGTAGCGGTCTTAGTCTGTATACACTCTCTCCACTTTAAATTCCAAATGCAATGAGAATGAGATTGTAAAAAACTTTCATATAACAAGACATACACGCTGAGTTCTAACTAACCTCCGTTGAAAGTGGATTACACATCCGAGTGCTAGTGGAAGTCATCCAGACGATATGTTCGGCGAAGAAGCGTATTTTGAACCTCAAAGTAGGTAACGCTAACCAAAACACGGGTCCTGAAACTTGAAAGGGCTCAGACATGGATGTGGCACTAGTAAGGGTAGCGCTATTCGCTGGGGTCAGTGCCCACTCCCCCCCCCCCCCAAAAAAAAAGGAATATGTAAAGGTTTATTTTTAGAAAGATATGAGTTCAATATGTAAACGACAGAATAGAGAAATAGGTCAACTCTCTTTCAAAATGTTTACGAAATTGCTGTCTTGTAAGCGTGTAAAAGTCGCTGAATTTCGGCAGCAGGTGTTTACAAGTATGTGATTTCCCCCGGCAAGTCATTGAAATGACGCGAGATGGCGCTACAAGTACACGTAGAAGTAAACTGTGTTACCATTGAGCTCAATGAATAACTCTGGATTGCACTCACTGATTTCACCATTGAACTGCACACGTTATAGGTATAGGGGAAATGAGGCTTGCATTTGCAGCTTGCCCACTCGTAATGCATGCTGGACAGGCGTATGAAAGTTGATGTCACTTTCTATTTTTAGAAAGGGTACATGTATGCAGAAGTAAGGGTACATGTACGCAGAAGTAAGGGTACATGTACGCAGAAGTAATGTTTTAAATGGAAGTTTATATTGGTAATCGGTACGTCGGTTATTAATTCCACTTGTCTTCTTCAATTCAATCAAATGTTGTATGTAAGTCAAAATTTACAATCCTGAGCTTTCTTAATGAACAGAGGATGGTTGGAGTTGCAAACAAACAATATAAAACAGCAAAATAATAACATTTTAATATTTGAATTTCTGATTCAGTTTCAGTTTCAGTTTTTATTTTTTTTCATTTCCAACGAAAAAGAAATATAAAATTCACATACATCATTAAATCAACAAAGTAGGATACACGCAATACAACACATAAATATAACAGTATTGTAGATTAGATAAGATGTACCAAACTATTGCAGTATGAAAAATAATTTTATGAATGTTTGGTTGGAAATGGAGAGGTCCACTGTGAAGCTAAGCTTGTAAATTGTGGACCCCTCAGATGAAAGTATTCAATAATAGTAATTTATATAACAAAAAAAAAACGAGAATAATGGCCAACAGAGAGGGGAAAGCATAAACATATCATACAAAATGTGTGAAAGTAACAAGGGAAAAGTAAAAGGAAAGACAGAAAGAGGAGAGAAATTGATTGCATGTGGGACTGAGGAATGACAAATGAAAGATGAATAGATGTAACTGATCAAAACAAAGGTAGCGCGCAACATCGATTCGTGTGAGAAGGGAAATAGTTATGAGGATGTTCCTGGTTGACGAGTGGTGACGAGTTCTTTGTATAATAATAATAATAAATAATAATAATCATTTAATAATAATAATAATAATGATGCATATATACATAGACACACATACACATTTAAATGCTGCATATATAGAGGTAATCTAAATGCTACTAACAACTGATAAAGCGAGTTAGGTTTTGTAAGGAGCCAATAAAAATTTCTTTAGATTTCTCTTAAAGATTGAGAGTGAAGAGGATTTTTCCAAATCATGGTGCAAAGTATTCCAAAGTTTAGGACCTTCAAAATAAATGTTTTTTGTGCAGAAAATGTTCTCAAAAATGGTAAATGAAATTCATCCGACTGTCTGGTGGGATATTTGTGAATTGTACGATTTTTTAGAAACATATCGTGAAACGCAGATGGTAGAGTACCACAATTGTATTTATACATAAATTCACCAAGATGAAATAAGTACAGATCTTTAATTTTTAGGATGTTATGTTCAAGGAAAAGAGAATCCGTATGGGCACGTATAGGAGCATTACAAATTATACGAATGACTTTCTTTTGTAGTAGTAAAACTCTTTCCAGCAGTGTTTGATGACTGTTTCCCCAAACCAAAAGACCATAGTTTAAATATGGTAAAATAAGAGATGAGTAAAGCATAAGTAAAGATGCTTGAGGAAGGTGTGATTTAAGTCTGTTAATGATACCGATATTGCGAGAGATAATTTTACAAATATTTTCGATGTGGATTTTCCAGGAAAGTTTACTGTCAATCAAAACACCTAAAAATTTGGTTTGAGAGACTTGCTCAAGAGGGATATTGTCAAAAACAATATCAGTAGGTAATGATGCTAAGGAGTTACTAAACAATATATAATTCGTCTTCAGTAGATTCAATGATAATTTATTAGCCCTTATCCATTCTAATATGTTACGCAGCTCTCTATTGATTACATCGACAAGAACATTTGGATCACTGTGAGAAAAAAATAAATTGGTGTCATCTGCAAATAAGATGAATGACAAGGAATCGGATGATTTATGAAAATCATTTATATAAAGTATAAACAATAATGGGCCTAACAGGCTTCCTTGAGGGACGCCACAAGAAATATCTTTAAAATCTGATGCTTGCTCGTTTAAGGAAACAAATTGTTTTCTGTTAGAAAGGTAGCTCCTGAACCACTCCAAGGCCTTTCCACGGACACCAATATGAGCAAGTTTATAAAGTAAAATATCATGATTTATCGTATCAAAGGCCTTGGAGAAGTCCAGGAATATACCTACTGTGTGAGAAGACGAGTCAATTGAATGGGCAACTTTCTCAACAAAAGACATCAAAGCATGAACAGTACTATGTTTCTCCCTAAAACCAAACTGGAAATTAGAGAGGATATCATTTTTTTTAAGGAAAGAACTCATTCGAGTAAACACTATCTTTTCCAAAATTTTGGAAAAAGAAGATAGTAACGAGATTGGCCGATAATTACCTACTTCAAGTTTGTCACCTTTTTTGAATAAGGGAATAATTTTTGCTAGTTTCATGGAATTGGGAAATTTACCATGCGTCAATGATAAATTAAAAATATGGACCAAAGGATCTACAATAACAGGAATAATGGCTTTCAACATTACGTTATTAATTCCATCAAAACCGGAACTTTTTTTATTCTGTAAATTGGATACAATATTAATGACTTCTTGCCTATTCGTAGGAAAAAGAAAAATAGAATTTGGATTAGCAGGGCCTAAAAAATCACTATAATTTTTGTTTGATGGGGGAATATTTTTAGAAAGATTGCTGCCGATTGACGAAAAGTAAGTATTAAAGATATTCGCTATATCTTTGGAATCTTCGATAATTTCATGGTTATACATGATTTTGTTTATTTCAGATCTTTTATCTGTCAAATTCATCGCTTGTTTAATAATTTTCCAGGTATTTTGCATATCGTGTTTGAACATTTCCAAACGATTTACGAAGTATTTTCTTTTTTCAAGGCGAATGGTTTGAGTCAATGTGTTTCTGTAGGATGTATACTTTTCCTTTGATTTTTCAGTACCTTTTATTTTATATTTATAAAAGAGATTATTCTTCCGATTAATTAAGCGTAGTATGGATTTAGAAATCCATGGGAGCTTAGGTGTTTTCTTATAGTTGGTTTTGATTTTTTGTTTCGGCATATTAATATCCAATTGATCGGTCAATATTAAGGAAAAAGTTTCATATGAACTGTTAATGTCTTCATTAGTATATATACACGACCAATCAAAGTTTTCAAGATTAATGGCAAGACGTGCTAGGCTTTCGGCATTAACTTTACGTCTATATATTGAAGAATTATTTCTGTTAATAGATTGACCTAGTGGATAAAACATTGCAATAGGATAATGATCAGTTATGTCAGATAAAATAATATAAGAATCAGGATGTGGAATAACGTTCGAAAAAATATTATCAATTAAAGTAGCAGATGCATTAGCAACACGCGTTGGCTTAGAAACGAGCGGCAAGCAAGAAGCAGATAAAATTAATTCAAGAAAGTCTTGAGAAATATTGTTATGTTCATGGTTCAATAAATCTATATTAAAATCTCCCATCAAGAAGAAGTCTTTATTGTCAAAATTGACGTCTCTTAACAAATTGGAAAAATATTGTAAGAATTCTTGAGCATTTGAGTTGGGAGATCTATAAATAACTCCGGCAATGATATTCTTATTACCAGGAATCACAATTTCAATAAAAAGGGATTCAACAATTGTATTAGAAACTGAGATTTCATCCAAGATAGTGTATTTAAATGATTTGAGGATGTAGAGAGCAACTCCCCCACCAACTCGATTTTGTCTATTTTTGTTGATGAAGTCATAATCTTTTATAAGGAATGGGTGGTTTGAATCGTAATTAAGCCAAGTTTCTGTGAGGCCAATCAGCGTAAAGGGCTTGGCATAGGTTTATCTACGAGTGAAAGAAGGTCATCAAAATGCTTGTTCAAACTTCTGATATTTAAATGAAGGATGGAAAATGTATCATTCTGAAAATCTTTTGAAACCTTTGAAAATTGATTGATGGTTGTATAGTTAGTAGTTCCACGTTTGACAGGGTCATCTAAATCAAAATCGAACTCCAGATTTGCAGCTGAAGCGTTAATGTTATCTATGATAAGATTATCATAAGAATTAGCAGAAGTATCAGACACATCATCAGACTGAATAGGTCTATGTAAATCAAAGAAATCGTCATCACTAAGCCTATGAAATGGCAGCGATTGCCTATCGTCAGAGTTAAAGGACAAGTAACCCCACGTGATATTCTAGATGCACCTATTGTCTGCTACGTCTTTCCATGGAGGCTGCCATTTTGTGCATGACACGGATCATTAGGTACCATATGCATTGATAATAGCCTACCTTTACAACAGATACGTCGCTTTGTTCTGATTGTATTACGATTGTTATTGGCCATGGGCCTAGATAATTGACGACCCATGAGTTCTAATAGCCATCCTGTAAAGCAGATTCCTCGCTTTGTTTTGGTATTGTTACGATTGTCTCCGTCCTTGACGTCAATTCTCCGTCCTTGACGTATATTTTTTATGAAGTATATTTTTTATGAACAAATTAAGACCTTTTAAAAAATATATAAAACTAAACTTACATTTCAGAATATGTGACTTTATCTAATATATATTTGTCCTCTAAAAATCAATTACAAGTTAACGATGAAGGAAATTTTACTTGGGATGAAAAATATGTTCGTGTACACATAAAGTAATGGCAGCCCCTTATTATTGCTAGCAGACGATAACTTGGCTGGAAAATAGTGATTTATATCTATATCCTGTGTTTTTACATGAAATTGCATGTATCAAATAAGAGGCATATACTACACCATTCAAAATAAGCTAATTCATACGCTGAGGTTAATTTCCTTTAAACATCATCGTGAGATAAAAAAATACTCCCTCATCATTGACATTTGGCGATAAGGAGAAATACTGTATAAAAGAGGTAATGGCGCTTTATTCGAGAAGAGTAAGGAAAGGAAGTGTCGATCACATGCAGTAAGAAGAAAAATAAATCGATGGAAATCAAATAGGAGTGGAGGGGAAATGATGACCAACAACAAAAACGAGTAGAGAAAACAAACATATGATGGGGATGAAAATGAAGAGAAAACATAGTGAATCTCTGTTGGCATAACATACTTAAGGCAATCTAAACGCTGGAACGTCATGTGGCAGAAAACAATCAGCAGTGGAGCTAAGAATAACGTATACACATTTGAGGAATTTAGATAAAGAGAAAAAAGAACGAAATTGCTAAATCATTGACCATACATAAATACTAAATTTAGTATAATGAGGAATGTATTAACCTACCAACATTACAATACCGGTAATTGATTATAGAAACAACAAAGATAATACAGTGTGTATTAACATTACAGTGGCATTTCACTTCTACAAGAAAAGGAAAATCGAATGAGCATATGTAATATATGTAATGTATGTAACACAGGTTTATCAACGGTATAAATAAAACATCAAGAGGTAGATAACCAACTCAGTTGAGGAAGATTCAGTGGACCTCCTTCGCGATGTATACAAATGAATACCACTTTGCTCAGTGACAAACCAGTACAGTCACCTAAGGATAACCCCAAAGCTTTTCAAATCCCATAATGGGAATGCAAATAATGGGAATGCAAGTATTAAGCCCGCTTTTACATTAAGATATTTTTTCAAGGTGTTCCGCTCCTTGGGGTAAAACCATTGCGTTATGTGAATATTGTTTCCTTCTAATTTGTTGCTCCTCCTGTTTGCCCTGGACGATTTCTCTAAATTAGCAAAAAACATCAGGGTACGTAGAGTGTGTCCGTATGCAAATGAGCAGCGGCCTCAGGAGCGATCCGATCCTTTCATTGGTGGCAGCCGCGTCGCCGAGTTGGTGCCTGTGCTGTCACCTGCCGAGAGATGGCGATATGCCGATATTTTAGTGCTCAAAGAACGACACAAAATAAATAAACACATCAATGAAATAAATACCTGATTTTTACTTTTGTTTACTGTAAATGACAATCTCTCCGATTTCCATAAGAGTCAGCATAATAGCCGAATATGACATAGTTTCATAATTCCGTTCTGATTCAGATCACATATACCAAGGGAGATAATCAGTTGGAGTAAGAAAGCAATATGAGATCTATCGGAGAGTCTAGCTAGGATATAGATACTTTGAATAATCAGCGTGGGGTAGTATATGGAAAGTAAGACCATTTGCGGATATATAAAATAAAGTTAGTTAAAGCCGTTTAAAAAAGAAAGAAAAAGAACGAGAGTTCAATTCAATTCAATGCAATCAAATTTCAGTTCGTTTGTAAAAAGTACATGAAGCACAGTCCCAAAACTACAATTGTCATATTTACAGTAAAATACAACAACTTATATCCAAAACAAATGAAAAAGGACTTAATACAGATCATAATTACAAGGATGAAGGATCAACCAAATTTTACAACCGAATTGGGTTCCTGAAAAAGTAACAAAGGGAATTGCGGTGATTTAGAAAGCCAGTAATGAAACCAATTCAGGACTGTCAAAATGTCAAAAATGTGGAATACCCAAATACCCAAATTCAAAATGATCATGGTGACAAAATAAGTAAATAAACCGGAAAGGAGAATTGCAAGCAGAGCTGCAAAACATCAACACATTAAAATAAAGAAAGAAAGAAAGAAAGAAAGAAAGAAAGAAAGAAAAACCCCCACTTATTCTGACTAATTAGTTTCCTTTCCATTTGAACCCTAACCCTCCCTCCGTCGGCCTAGGATATGGGATATAGGATATATGCCGGCTCATCCCCGCCAGCCTCTCCATCGACATGGTTCATGATGTGCCCTTATATCATATTATATGTATATAGCGCTTAATTTTGCAGCTCACAGGGAAAGCCTGCTTATATACACTATACTCTTTTATTTACGACTCCGGCTATTTCATACAGCTTAGTGCTTATATGCTTATGACACATTCTTTCGTGGATATTTGGTGGCTCTGAAAAGAGCCGTTATACATAGAGCCAGATGAGGTCTGCTACACTTAGCCGCCGAAGCCGTACAGTGTGCGACCCTGCCTCTTCAGTGCATACACCACGTCCATGGCGGTGACAGTCTTGCGCTTGGCGTGCTCACAGTAAGTGACTGCATCACGGATGACATTCTCCAAGAAGACCTTCAGAACACCGCGTGTCTCTTCGTAGATTAGACCAGAGATCCTCTTGACGCCACCCCTTCTAGCTAGTCGACGGATGGCAGGCTTGGTGATGCCTTGGATGTTGTCTCGTAGAACCTTGCGATGACGTTTGGCACCACCCTTTCCGAGACCCTTTCCTCCTTTTCCACGGCCTGACATGATGATATTGATTGAGAGCGAGTTCTGTGTGTGAAGACTGGATGCTACGCTGTGCGAATGACCAATTTTTTCGGATTTTCGGACTATTGTTACCCCAATGCGGACTTGGGTGACGAAATTTGGCGTCAGCGTCAGCTCCCCCATGCAAAGTGCGCCCCCTTGTGACGGATATTCGTTCGGCATGGCCGGCTGAACGTTTTGGCGTGGTCTGCCTTTCCCTTCAATTACCCCTTCCCCTTGTTTATATTTTTGAACATGACACACAATCACGAATTTTCTCCCTTCCTTGCTTATATTTCACAAGTCAAATAATACTTTCAGACATGAGTCTACCCCACAGAACTCCAAAAGACGTAGAAGGCTTGTGCGGGTGCGAAACTATCGCCGTCGCTCGTACGTGGTCACGTGATATCCGCCATCTTGGTTAGTCCTTCAGATAGCGGATCGTCAAGCGCAATAATTCATTTAACATGTAGATTCTATTCATGAACTTTTGAGTAATTTTCATCGCCATGCCGTTTTGCACGGCATATAACTGTACTAACCGTCAGAAGAAAGGATGCGGGAAAACTTTCCACAGGTTAGTTGATCTGATTAATTCAGTAATAAGTTATAATTTATGATGTTTTGACAATGTCGACTCCCTTCGTGATACTTGGCTTTTTTGTAGTACGTAGTCCCATCTGTTCATTTTACCGTTTTATTTTAATTACTCGCTGCAGTTTTCATGATGTGGTCTTATGAAAATCGCTCATTGAGTAAAGATAAATAACTTGTTTAATTAAATTAATGAATATTAGCATTTCATACCTTTCTGACATTCCTACAGAATAGTTAAAGAGATCTAAGCAGCTAATTTAACCATTTTAAGAACAGTAAAAATTGTGACACTGACATGACTGACACTCAGTCATCAGGTCATGACAGTGAAACTTTGTGACAGTTATTTATTGACAGTAAAGTTAGACTTAGACTTTAGAGAGAAATTCTAACTCAGTCATGACATGTAACTCTAAGGCCTAGCTAATAGGTAAATCTAAGTTAGTAATTAATACTCACAGTGAAGACAGAGTGAGCTGTGTCTGTGATTGTGAAGACTTCGCTTCAGAAGTTCAGTCTACGTCTTCACTCTTCTTCACTTCCATGGCATGACTTCCCCGAACTGACATGACTGAAGATGCGATGGTCATGAGATGAGTGACACTGTCATGGCTGTCGTTAGCGCGTTAATTGTCGATTTTCTTAGAAGTATGAGTAATATGTGGTGTAATTGTGTTAGTGAGGTTGACCTGAATTCTGATGTTAAAGGGAAATCCAACCTTAATTAATAGCAAGTTGCTTTAAAAGAAAGAGGAAAAATCAGAGAAGCAGATTGGTGAAAGTTTGAACGAAATCGGACAAGCAATAATGAATAACAAAATGTATTAGGGCCTACTCAGTAGGATCTTTTTCTTTTATGAGGACCTACATTAACAATATGCTATCGCCAATATATTACTGCCCCGAGGGTAAAAGCGCCTCAATAAAACTGCAAATTAATGATATTTTTGTGTACGACAAACGGGAGAGTTGTCCACAAAAAAAAATTTGAGATTTGCATAGATGTAATGATCTCATTTTTCAAACATCCATAACTTTCTTAGTCCTTGTCCGATTTCTTTCAAACTTTCACCATCCTATTTTTCTTATTTTTCTGCGTTCACACAAATCATCTTATTACCAAGGTTGGATTGCCCTTTAACTTAAAAAGTAATGTATTGATTAAATTAAATTATTAAACAATTCTTTTATTTCTTTATCAAACATTTCTGATTTTTCTTACAATGTAGTTTGTATTTCCAAAGAGATTCTTTTCAATTAGGATTAATTCCTAGAAATTAATTGTGATCTTATGTTTTTATTTTTCCACTTTCAGATTTCCAAGAGGTGATAGTTCTCTCCTAAAGAGATGGATCGTGAACATGAGAAGAGACAACTATATATATATATATATATATATATATATATATAAAGAAACAGTTGAAAACTTTTCATGCATTTTCCATCATCAGACTCTGTTACTTGATATTTATTTTTTTATTGTAACTGTCTACTTTTGATTAACTTTTCCACTCCCTTCTCATTTCAGAATGTCAAACAGCGCAAGCCCCCAATACCACGAGATACTACTCAACCACACTCTGCCCTTAAACAGGGTGATGACTCCAATCTTCACATTGTCGAGTGTTCAAATGAGGATCCAGCACGTGATACCTACAGACAAGAACTCAGTACCCCGATCAAACCCAAGTCCCTTGCAGACAACACTGAATCAATGTATTTACATCCATATGCCAAAGTTACTCGTGCAATTTTATTTTCATTAATTAAACCAAAGATACTTGATGGAGATACAGTTACATGCATCTGTGATAATCATAAAACAAACAACATAGTGATGGGTACAATGACTTCGTTTTCTCTCCTTATTATGGGTTACTTTCCAGACATTGTCAAATATTATTCAGTGGAGTGAAAGGATCATTTGTAATTGAAATGAGCAAGTCCATCATCATATTCATCTGTTTCTTAAATGATATCGATTAGACTCATAAAATTTGCTTACTAATCAAGAATCTCATATTGGACCAGCATAAAAAAAAAAGGAACACAGAGAAAGGAGCATTTGAGTCTGGTGGGAAAAATATTGTTTATGATAAAACTGTCTTATACATGTAATAGAGTTCTTAAATTTATAATGAGAGTTTACTGTCTGTAGCATTTTGCCGGGCTATGGGGGCTTATGTAGCAATGTGACCACTGGCAATATGCACTTACATATAGTAACTATCACATTCATTGCTACTGGTACTAATACATGTATTTTGTGTGAAAAATTTGTAACTTGCCAATGCTTTGTCAGTTTCCGCAATAAAACATTATAGTTTTATTGTTCAAAGATTTTGTGAACTTTTGAATTATTTTTGGAAAATAAACGTTGAACTTAACTATTAATTTTTTTTTTTTTCGATTCCATAAAATTTAATATAAGATTTGCCTGTAACAGTTGATAAATCTCCTACTCCTCTCCTCTTTCTTTTCTCTTTTTTTCCCAGTTGTGATGTATGTGTGCAATGTAAATTTATTTACAAATGTAGTAAGCTTCTCTTTGAGTTTGTGTAATGCTATGAAGAGTGACATGTGCATTGTGTGGGGGGGGGGGGGGTGTGTACTGTGACAAGCTTGTGCTTCATTGTTGAGCTACTAGCCTACATGTACATGAGGAAAAATGTCGGTGTGTATTAAGAAAGAGAAGATAAGGTTAATAATATTGATTCGAGGGCCGTTAAGCATTTGTTAAACTGGGGGGGGGGGGGGGGGTGCTAAGCATGTGAACTAGCATATTATTGCAAAGCTGCAGTATTGTGAAATGTATCCACTAAAACAAGTTTATATAAGAATTATCATCAAAGACAGAGCAGGACATAAACATAACACAGTAGTAGCATGTTGAACAAAACTAAAACTTTGCAAAAAAGCAAATTAAATCAAAAGGAAAATTGTCCAATGTTTAAAGGCAAATAATATACAGTACTTGAAAAAATACCTTTATATAAATTTATATCGATAACACATTGGACAAAAAATGACAGGTTGTACAACCATATAAGTAATATCTTTATTTTTAAATGTTCGTTTTTGTTTTTGTTTTTGTTTTGTATGTGATTTGTTTTTGTTTTTTCCAAGGGGGGGGGGGGGGGGTGTGTCAAGAAGGATGATTGCGAACAAATGAACTCGGGCTCCGATGTACCTTGAAGGAGAACTACAAAACTTAGTATCTGGAAACGAAGTGAAATTAACTCTTGTCTCCTGAAAGAGAACTAAAATTAAACTGTTACATGTGTTACACATTCAGTTGATGTCATTTATGTAGGAAAATCAGACTTAAAAATGTTCAAATGATAGACAGATGGCCCTTTTGAGAAGATCGAATATAATAGGCATTGTGACGTGCACGATCGGTAAGCTCACTGAAAAGAACGAGGACTAAGCAATATGGCGGCGTGTGCACTCGAGCGAATTTCCAGCGGGTATTTCGAGGATACCGCGATCTGTGCGTTGTGAATGGGTATGAGCCTTCTACGTCTTTTGGAGTTCTGTGAGTCTACCCTTGTTGAATCTACGATTTGAAATACCAGTGGGTGACGAAAATCCTTAACCTTATAATATGGATGACGAACTAAATAACCTTACACGACGACTTTTACCAGACATCATCCTTCTTTCATGAAGTTTATGTAATAATTTTTCTTTCATATTTAATAAGAATCGATGCACACATGCTTCATTACATCCCCCCCCCCCGGTTCTATTATTTTTTTTCATTTTTAATTATAATGAAATTATATTTCCCTTAACATTTTAAGAGACTTTTATTTCATATTCCAGCTCTTGCATATTATATACTTCTTCATTACAAATATATCATCTCTACTCTTACAAGTAAATTTTGACAGGTGTTCTTTCTTGGATATGTGGTGGCTCTGAAAAGAGCCGTTGTGTGGGAGTTGGGGAAAAGTGGGCGTGCAAATCACTTGGATTTTGCAGCCTTCTTTGCCGCAGGTTTCTTGGGCTTGGATGCCTTCGGTTTCTTTGGTGCAGGCTTCTTGGTTGCCTTCTTTGGTGTCGATTTCTTGGCTGCTGCTTTCTTCTTGGGCGTCTTTTTCTTCTCCTTCTTCTCGGTTGTTTTCTTCACGGGCTTCTTCACCTTTTTCGGGGCTGCCTTTGCCTTCTTTGCCGCTGCTGCTTTCTGCTGTTTCTCCTTCTTGACTGCAGCCTTTGCCTTAGCCTTCTCACGCTGTGCTTGTAGTTTCGCCTTCTCCTTCTCCTTTTTGGCCTTCTCCGCCGCCTGTGCTTTGGCCGCCTGCATATTCAGCTTGAAAGACCCCGAGGCTCCCTTCCCCTTCGTCTGCAGCAGCTTGCCCTTCTCCACGCCAGACTTCAGGGCCCGCTTGATGAATATTAGCTGTCGGTCCATCTGTACATCGAAATTGGTCTCGATGTACTTCTTAATCGCCTGCAGAGAGGAGCCGTTGCGGTCCTTCAACTCGGTGATTGCAGTAGTTATCATTTCGGAAGCAGGTGGGTGTGTTGCCGGCTTCTTCTTGGGGATCTTCTTGGTGCTATCCTTCTCAGCCATCTTGGTAAACGTTGCGTCGCGAAGTGAACAAAACGAATAACCATTCTCTCGGCAACATCACCCATATACGGCATGGTTGCGTACGTGGGAGGAAACGGCCCCGTGTCGCCCGCTCTACGAGTGCATTCCAGTTCTGTGTTTGTTTCCTGAAACCTTTCTAACATTATACTGAGCTGTTATGATATATGTATTATCTGTGTTATTATGCCATTTGTATATGCTTATATGTAAACCGATCGTTGGAAAAAAAGGTCAAATCAAATCATATCAAATCAAATTATCATTAATTGGCAGGAAGCTTCTATTTCGCCTTCCTCTTGTTCCTTGCTTATCATCTTTTCCCCTTCTACTACTCCTCTTTCTCTTTCTTTTTCTCTTTTTCGCTCTCTCTCTCTCTCTCCCTCTTTCTTCTTTTACTTTACGGACGACAACACAATGATAAATGTGTTTTAGAGAAACTAAATGTATTTCAAGCTGCCATGCCTAAAACATAGATAGATACATAGTGTGCGTAATGCTATCAACCCTTTTTTCTTATAAATTGTGCGTTTAAAATATGTAGCGTTCCCCTTTAAGACATTAACCCACCGTTTTGCCTTTATGACCACATCTCATTATTCATTTCCACATTTCTCTGCTTTTGTCTTCTAATTCATATCACCTACATTAACATGATATACCTCTCTAACTATTACTATTACGAACCATTAAGGCGACAGAGAGAGAGAGAGAAAGAAAGAGAGAGAGAGAAGGGGGGGGGGCTGTGAATGGGGTCCATGAGCAATTTCTTTCGTGAATATTTGGTGGCCCTGATAAGGGCCGTTGAAGTTTCAAGATTTGCCGGGAGCAAAACTCTTTTAGCCTGATTTAGCGGTCTTCTTGGGAAGAAGCACGGCTTGGATGTTGGGCAGAACACCACCTTGAGCAATCGTCACCCCACCCAGAAGCTTGTTGAGTTCTTCGTCATTGCGCACGGCGAGTTGAAGGTGGCGAGGGATGATCCTGGATTTCTTGTTGTCACGGGCAGCATTGCCAGCGAGCTCCAAGATTTCGGCAGTCAAGTACTCGAGGACAGCAGCCATGTAAACAGGGGCTCCACCGCCGACCCTCTGTGCATAATTGCCCTTGCGGAGAAACCGATGAACACGTCCCACTGGAAACTGGAGACCGGCACGGGACGAGCGAGACTTTGCCTTGGTGCGGGCCTTTCCACTTTTTCCTCTGCCAGACATGATGTTTTGCTGAGTTGGGAGCGAAGCGAGACAGTCAGAACGATCTAATGTGCGTTGGCTTGAATGGATGCCTTCGCTTCGTTTGGTTGGCTATTTATACGCAGCGTTGGGATCGCAGTGACCGTCGGGGTATTGTGACAATTGTCCAATCAGCGAGTCGCTGACCGCACACCGGTAACTTGGGCTCGCTGGGATAGTGAATGTCGCCATCTGGCGGTGACTTCCTCTATATAACGAGATTTTGTAAATTTTGTTTGTACATTCAACTCGTTAGGACGACGACGCCCATTGACAGCGTACACTTACTATTTATACATGCATACCAACACAATATTCTCCTATCAGAGACTAACGCATCCAACTAACCCAGCTAACACTTAATATTTATTTATACATGCATACCAACATGTACGCATTTTCCTATCAGAGACCAATACATCTAACCTTTTCAGTCCAAATCATGCACTCTTTTTATAGTTATTATAATATTATAATTATAATATATTACTTTATAATATAATATAATATTTTACAGTCTTTTTCATTTACTGCCTCTTGCACTCTTTTCCCATTGTCATAACTTTATATTCATATTTTATAGATTGCCTTTATACTACTTTATACTACTGCACGCACTGGACCGAAAATGCTTATAGTGCTTATTAATATTGTTTTTAATGTCGCTTATACCACTGTGTGCTTCTTTCTTGGGGATGTGGTGGCTCTGAAAAGAGCCGTTTGTGTATGCGGTACATGGGCTGCATGCCGTACCGATCGCTCTAGGCGCGTTCTCCGCGGATTCGACGGGCTAGCTGAATGTCCTTGGGCATGATGGTAACCCTCTTGGCGTGGATGGCACACAGGTTGGTGTCCTCGAAGAGGCCAACCAGGTATGCCTCGCTGGCTTCTTGAAGTGCCATCACGGCGGAGCTCTGGAAGCGTAGCTCTGTCTTGAAGTCCTGTGCAATCTCACGAACTAGACGCTGGAATGGCAGCTTTCGGATTAGAAGTTCGGTGCTCTTCTGGTAGCGGCGAATCTCTCTCAGTGCGACTGTACCGGGCCTGTATCGATGAGGTTTCTTGACTCCCCCAGTAGCGGGGGCACTCTTTCTGGCAGCCTTGGTTGCCAGCTGCTTGCGGGGAGCCTTCCCTCCTGTAGATTTGCGAGCCGTCTGCTTGGTACGTGCCATGGTTGTTTGCGAGACAGTGGGGTCAGTGCATCAAACAAGGGTGACGAGATGAATGAGAACCGGTGGCGATTTTCGGCTATTTATATGAGCTGCGGAGGATCCTGGCGTCGACGCACTACGTCTGTAAAGCTCTTTTGATTGGTCAGCGGGGTTGTTCTTTTGTTTGAGAGTGCGGCGATACGAGGACTGGACGGAGGCGTCGGTGTTAACAGAATGTGTCGGGAGGTGGCGCTGTCACTTTAATGCTGAGTATAAACATTTCGGCTTCAGCAAGTGGTGCCAGTGTAAGAAATCATCATTGATGAGAGTTTGCGAATTATTGGCAATAAGCTTGACTACCAGTCTGCTTGATTGATAACTCAGGGATAGAGAGAGGGAGAAATAGAGAAATAAAATGATGAAATCGACTTTGACATCTCGTCGACCTGCAAAAAGAAGACGCAGGCACGCTCATATTTATTTTACATATGCTTACTTACATACATTTTTTTCTTTCTTCTGCCTGGCCTTAAGCTGTGCAATGTAATTATAATGTAAAACTTCATGCCCCAGATATATTGGTTGTGTACAAATGCAAACTACAAATACACTTATACATACGTATATGAGCCGTCCTATTTATCCGACTTATCCTAATCTCATTCTAATGTGCTTCCCCCCCCCCCCCCCCCCTCCCAAATACCAACAAATTAGTAAGGAATTATGACACAGTCTTTCTTGGATATTTGTGTGGCCCTGAAAAGGGCCGTTGTGTGGCCCATTGGACCAGGATGTGACATTTGTCTACTTGGAGGTGGTGTATTTCGTCACCGCTTTGGTGCCCTCGCTCACGGCGTGTTTTGCCAGCTCTCCTGGGAGAAGAAGGCGGACGGCGGTCTGAATCTCGCGACTGCTGACGGTTGACTTCTTGTTGTATTGGGCGAGGCGGGAAGCTTCGCCGGCAATACGCTCGAAGATGTCGTTGACGAAGCTATTCATGATGGTCATAGCCCGGCTTGAGATGCCGGTGTCAGGGTGAACCTGCTTGAGGACTTTGTAGATGTAGATTCCGTAGCTCTCCTTCCTTTTCCTGTGCCTCTTCTTGCCACCGCTGGGGCGAGGGGCCTTGACTGCTTTCTTGGAGCCTTTCTTAGCGACTTGACCTGTTGGAGCCATGATGGGATGAAGTTTTCTGGTGTGGAGAGTAGAGCGAAACGAGTACGTCGAGCAATGCTTTTGATACTGTGAAAGGCCGGCGGACAACCGTTCCGTTTTATACAGCGGGGTGGGATCCGCCGCGGTCCGTATGCAAATGAGCAGCGGCCTCAGGAGCGATCCGATCCTTTCATTGGTGGCAGCCGCGTCGCCGAGTTGGTGCCTGTGCTGTCACCTGCCGAGAGATGGCGATATGCCGATATTTTAGTGCTCAAAGAACGACACAAAATAAATAAACACATCAATGAAATAAATACCTGATTTTTACTTTTGTTTACTGTAAATGACAATCTCTCCGATTTCCATAAGAGTCAGCATAATAGCCGAATATGACATAGTTTCATAATTCCGTTCTGATTCAGATCACATATACCAAGGGAGATAATCAGTTGGAGTAAGAAAGCAATATGAGATCTATCGGAGAGTCTAGCTAGGATATAGATACTTTGAATAATCAGCGTGGGGTAGTATATGGAAAGTAAGACCATTTGCGGATATATAAAATAAAGTTAGTTAAAGCCGTTTAAAAAAGAAAGAAAAAGAACGAGAGTTCAATTCAATTCAATGCAATCAAATTTCAGTTCGTTTGTAAAAAGTACATGAAGCACAGTCCCAAAACTACAATTGTCATATTTACAGTAAAATACAACAACTTATATCCAAAACAAATGAAAAAGGACTTAATACAGATCATAATTACAAGGATGAAGGATCAACCAAATTTTACAACCGAATTGGGTTCCTGAAAAAGTAACAAAGGGAATTGCGGTGATTTAGAAAGCCAGTAATGAAACCAATTCAGGACTGTCAAAATGTCAAAAATGTGGAATACCCAAATACCCAAATTCAAAATGATCATGGTGACAAAATAAGTAAATAAACCGGAAAGGAGAATTGCAAGCAGAGCTGCAAAACATCAACACATTAAAATAAAGAAAGAAAGAAAGAAAGAAAGAAAGAAAGAAAAACCCCCACTTATTCTGACTAATTAGTTTCCTTTCCATTTGAACCCTAACCCTCCCTCCGTCGGCCTAGGATATGGGATATAGGATATATGCCGGCTCATCCCCGCCAGCCTCTCCATCGACATGGTTCATGATGTGCCCTTATATCATATTATATGTATATAGCGCTTAATTTTGCAGCTCACAGGGAAAGCCTGCTTATATACACTATACTCTTTTATTTACGACTCCGGCTATTTCATACAGCTTAGTGCTTATATGCTTATGACACATTCTTTCGTGGATATTTGGTGGCTCTGAAAAGAGCCGTTATACATAGAGCCAGATGAGGTCTGCTACACTTAGCCGCCGAAGCCGTACAGTGTGCGACCCTGCCTCTTCAGTGCATACACCACGTCCATGGCGGTGACAGTCTTGCGCTTGGCGTGCTCACAGTAAGTGACTGCATCACGGATGACATTCTCCAAGAAGACCTTCAGAACACCGCGTGTCTCTTCGTAGATTAGACCAGAGATCCTCTTGACGCCACCCCTTCTAGCTAGTCGACGGATGGCAGGCTTGGTGATGCCTTGGATGTTGTCTCGTAGAACCTTGCGATGACGTTTGGCACCACCCTTTCCGAGACCCTTTCCTCCTTTTCCACGGCCTGACATGATGATATTGATTGAGAGCGAGTTCTGTGTGTGAAGACTGGATGCTACGCTGTGCGAATGACCAATTTTGTTGTTTGTTTAATTGGGTTTTAAGGCATTTTATGTCAAAAAAACAGACTATTCCTGCCTCTCGCGCTGTATGAAGGTTTGCTTTGTTCCTTTTATTTATGTATATGCTATTGACGTTTTTACCATGATTTTCAAAATCTAACCAGTTATTTATTCATTATTATTGACGTTTTCTATTTCTACGCTTTATATCCTCTAAGTCATTTTATGATCTTCATTATTTTTTACCAATTAGGTTGTTTTGTTCTTACTTTATTATTATCTCGTATAGTTGCTTATATATTACTTAATGTAAATAATGTTCTTAGGGACTAATCTTTATCTACATTGTACTTTTATTTTATTTCTTTATTTATTTATTTATCTTTTTTTTTTGTGCCTGTGTATATTTAGATATAATTATTTAGATTTGCCACTGTATTGCGTAAATTGGCACATGTCGGCCATATCCGTCACATCACTGCAGCCCTTTGGGGGGCTTCCATTTTGTTTATGTGTACAAGAAGACTTTCTTAATCCAAATGCCCAATTGCCCCTTTCAAAATCAAAAACCCATCTGAGATCAAAAATATAGAACAGATATGTCAATTTATCTCCAAACTGAAGATCTCCTTATATATTTCCGTTGAAAATCGATATTCGCCCAATAGAAATCTATCCTCTGGATACTGGACATATGGTACGGAGCAAATTAACTCAAATTCCATGGATGCTTCCTCCCTGAGCATCCACAGCGGCAAACCCTGCATTCACCTGTCTTCGGATAATGGACTTGAAAAGTCAGAATGCATGCTGCATATATTATGTTCTGCTCTGTTTGGCAAACCCAAGAAAATAGATTTTTTTTTTTAGCAAAACCAGACAATTTAAAAGTATCATTATAAAGATTTAATTTTTATAATACATGTAAACACCCACTCTACATTTTCCGTCACACATGGGACCCCAGGTAATGAAGAAAATCAATTTAGGTCCTGGACCAAAGATATCCTCCTGACTGGAACATTTCTCAATGGTTCATGTACAACTCCAATTCAGCAAGAAAATGGCAGCCCCCATGTAAATGAGTAGGAGACGATACCGGGTGTTGAAATATCTTTATTTATACCCTTTTCTGATATCTTATTAGAAAATGATTTAGGCCAACAAGTAGGAACATATTACACCTTCCAATATAAGTAAATTTGTCACCAGGGCTTAATTCTCCTTTAACTGAGGTGTTGAGCCGCGCCTCGCGGACCTGAGTTATATTACCATTGAAAATTATTATATGTTTATTCATGATACGTCTAATTTTTATTCATGAAATGCACATTATCTAAACATGTGTTTTACATTGTTGGTCAGCTACATACTTGTGTTGCCTAACCATACACCTGTTTGTACATACTATATTTTCCATGACAGTAGCTTATCACTATGCTCTTTTGTGTTTTGTCATGTGAACGTCACTAGCCAATTTTGTCCTTAATTTGCCTTTACAGTACTTTTCCACTACAGGTCTTTATAAGGTGAAATTCTGCTGAGCTCCTTTTCACTCTTACATCCGTCACTCAGCACACCCGCCACTCCGATGCCTACTTCCAACCGGGTACGATTTCCGTAGGACTTTCTTCAGCCACCTGCTGACACCTGTCTTAGCTGTTTTAGCCAGCTTTTGGGGTGCGACTTAGTTCTACAAATATTCTTTCTCTGTTGCTGCCGCGGGTTTACCCAAACCTTCTTATCTTAGCTTCATCCTCACTAAGGTACGCATTACCATGCAACCCGCCATTGGTGGTGTATTGTTTCTTACTTCTTATTGAGCAATTTATCCTTTATTTGTTGCACTAACGTGCAGAATTATTTTAGTGGTCATTTTTACACGTATATATTTTTGATTTGAATATTTATTAAATACACTAGATACCTTATATAATCTAATCTCACAAATAGTGTTTTTATAGGATCTGTGAGAGCGATCTGTGTATTGCTTCATATCGGTCTTACAGTAATTTGTCGTGGTTTTGTATTAGTGCTGCAGTGACGTAACGGATTTTTGCGGCTCTTACTCGTAGATATTGCAATGTTATCTATGATTTTATCGTCCCAATTTTGTCAGTGGTGCCCTCTAATTACTTTTGAAGGAGAGCTAAGCCCCCTAGCACTATTAGAATTATTATTATAAGCAATATATATATATATATATATTTTTTCTGTTTCTTAGTACATTGTACACCCGTGGCCCCGCCCATACTCCTTTGTAGGGGCATTTATGTCGGTTGGATACTTTGATTTATATTAATTTCTAAGTTCTTTATATATCTATATATAATTAAATACTTCTTTTATGTGTACTTGACTAGAGAGCTTTGCTACTTACCTCGACGGACCGGGTCACTCCCCCATCAGGTACCGGTGACCACGCAAGGCACACCAGTCCCCTGGGAAGCCGCGAAGAGGAGCCGCTGTGGCTTATGTAGGTCTCATCTCACACTCGGCCCACTGCGGTGAATCCTCAACCGTTGACCGGGGAGGCTGCACCTGCCACCCTCCTCCGGCCCCAGCCACCGAGCTGTCGTGCATGTCATCTAGCAAGTTCTTTCTTGTACAAGAGAGGGTAGTACATAAGAGACTGTATATGGTATTCTGTGTGTACAAACTTGTTCTTTATACTTTCTGTATGTAATTTTGTGTACTTATAGTGGGAGTGATAGTCAACTTCATTCCGTTTTATAAACATCTGCCAGTCATATATGTATATATATATATTTATATATGTATAATATTTTTATTTTGTTTTTATAATTGGTTACTCATATATATACATGTATACTAGACTTGCCCAAAGGCACGGGTACGACCACAGGTGTACTCTGTCTTCCTCCCCATTTATATTGTTTTTGCTCTTATCTTACTACATTAATTTACTTATTTTAGTTATACTTTTTATCAAACTACCTTTTCTTGTTACCAATTTTATTTAATTTATTATGTTTCCTAGGGTATATTATTGTGTTTGTACTACTATCCACCGGTATTTGAAGGGGAGAAATACAAAATTGGCATATAAAGAGGGTTGAGAACTGCACCTAACTTTTATTCCACTATAGGCCAACAACACAAGTAAAAATTTTTCTTTTTTTCTTTTTCCTTATCACCAGTATAAGTTTACTCTACCTACTAGATGAGAATTTACTATAGTGTAGGTTTTAGGTTCTTCACCTACTTATAATGCCTATTTGATACTGATTTAATTGATATATTCAATTAAATTCTATTATATTTTAGCCACTATAATTTTAAATATTTTTATTTTATGTTTAAATTTGTTCAGTCAAAGATCTCTCTACTAGTGCCGTTGTTTATAAAATGTATATATAGTACCCTCTTTTTCCCTAGTAATCTCTGTAATATCACCTGGGATTTATGGTTCCTAACCTCCCTATTACCCATTTTAATATTTTGTTAACACTTTTCAGTCAGGTGACTCATCACTACCCAAAAGCCCGCCTACTGCACCATCTTACCGTGACCCCTCCAGTACGTCGTCAGAGTCTTCAGGCGAGGGGGGACACTCGCCCTACAGGTACCTCCGGTGCGAGACCAGTGGGGCCCGAGCCCCCAAACTTACTATTGTGTATGACCTTAAATCAGGTGGTAAAAAGAATACCAAAAATTAAAAAGAACCTACCACAGGTCTTTATATAACAGACATTATTTTATTTTATTTTAATTTGGGTACTTTATACTTAAACGCATTAGATGTATGAGAATCTGTTTGACTTTTGAACAAATGTTAGAAACAATCTAATTGTAGTGGCATTTGTCCACAACTCTTTGACATTGTATGGTTGTTTTAGTTTTTGTAGAGTAAGCCTTCTTAAATTTTCGTATTTTTTGCATAAAAACAGAAAATGTTCTATTGTTTCATCAACATTGCACTCTGGGCACAGCCCACTTTCGTGTCGTTTAATTAAATACGTATAATAATTTAAGTTGCATTTACCCGTCCTAAATTGATGTATTATTTTTTCTTCTTTACGGGTAAATGTTTTAGTTGGAAAGTATCCCTGACATTCTTCTGTATAGCATATAGTTGTCTTCCTTTGGGTGTATTATTCCAAAGGTGTTGCCATTGTATAATGCTTTTTTTCTTAATTTCATTTTCGAGTTCTTTTCTATTAGAAGGTATATATAGATCAATGATCTGTTTTTTGGTAGCTTTATTTGCTAACAAGTCCACGACTTCATTTCCGTGGATACCAACATGTGATGGGATCCATTCAAATTCAATTTGTATATTTTTTAATAATAACCTGTGTAAATTGTGTAATATTTCTTGTACTAAACAATTTTCGTTATCATGGCTGACGATAGATTGTAGGGCCGACAAGGAGTCTGACAATATAACTATATTGGTGTTTACGATTTGTCCTAGCCATTCCAGTGCTAGCATAATAGCTGTCAATTCCGCTCTTGCTATTGAAATTGGGGATAATCTATAATATTTTCGTATATTAAATTCAGGGATATAAAAGGCCGCCCCTGTACACTCGTTAACCTGTTTTGACCCATCTGTAAAGATTTTTAAATGATCAGGGTATCTTGTATGTATTGTTTCTAATGTAAACGCTTTCAAATCTAATTGACTATCATATTTCTTCGATAATTTTTCATGTATATTCCAAGAGACCTTCGGTTTTGGATAATGCCAAAAAGGGTATTTAGGGCAACAGTTTTCGAATGTTTCTACATTTTCATAAGTTATTGCTTCAACTCTATTTGAAAATGGCCCTTCACCTATATCCCATTTATCTATTTCAGCATCCTTATTTAATATCTCTTTTGAAGGATGGTTTTCTTTACATATGTTAAGATATATATAATATTTTTGTACAAAATACTTTCTTCTAAGCTGTAGAGGTAATTCTCCACATTCAACTTGTAAAGCTTCTAATGACGGTTGTATGTATACTCCAGTAATAATTTTTAGTGCTTTATACTGTATTGTATCAAGTTCTTTTTTTAATGCTACTGCGGCTGAGTCATACATCTGACAACCATAATCCATTATGGGGCGAATTAGCCCTTTGTATGCTGCAAGTAAACAAATACTATTATTGCCCCAGGCAGTACCTGACATGCAACGGAGCAAATTTAATCTTTTGTTACATTGTGTACTTATACTACTTATATGTTTTTTCCAATTTAATTTAGTATCCAACCACATACCAAGGAATTTGACTTCCTTAGATTGTTTTATTGGGGTGTCTTTTATTCGTAATTCTATGTCATGGTTGCCTTTCTTGGTGAATCTAATACATGTGGATTTCGAAGTGGAGATTTTCATGCCCCACTGCAAACACCATTTTACAAAGTTATCTATCGCTCTCTGCAATCTAATTTGCATATATTTAATGTTCTTGTGGCTATACCAGAACGCAATATCGTCTGCAAAAATGGATAACTTAATGTTATCATCGTGGAGATTTAAATCATTTACCATTATCGAAAAGAGAATTGGGCTTATGCAGCTCCCTTGTGGAATTCCGTTCTTTTGAACATATCGAAATGAGTATTGGTTTTCTATCTTTACAGAACAGAATCGTTTTTTTAGAAATGATATCGTCCACTTCAAAAATTTTCCTGTAATTCCTAATTTGTATAATTTATATAGTAAACCTTTCTTCCAGAGAAGATCATATGCCTTTTCTAAATCCATAAATATAGCCCCTGTACCTTGCTTCTTTTTAATACTATTATGTATATCCGTTTCTAATCTTAATAAGTTGTCTATTGTACTGCGGTTTTTGCGAAAACCAGACTGATGTGGGTTTATTATATTGTTCTTGTCTAAATAGAAGGTTATTCTCTTTTTTATCATTCTTTCCATTATTTTCAATAGTACCGGGGTAAGTGATATAGGTCGATAAGAAGCAGGTTGTGTGGGTTCTTTGTTCGGTTTTAATATAGGGATTTGGATGGTATCGTACCATTGTATTGGAAAAACGGCAGAATCCCAAATTGAATTATAAATTTCTAAAAGTAATCTTTTCGCCGGGTTTGGTAGTTGTGTAATCATTCCCGGTTTGATTGAGTCTTTCCCAGGGGCAGTTTCTTTCATTTCATTTATTGCATTGTTCAACTCTAATTCAGTAAAATTGTCATCCATTGCTTTTAACATCCTATTCTGGGGTTCATAGTCCTTATATATAACTTTATCTATAACTACTTGTTCAAATAGTTTTCTTCTCTTTGCCTCTTGAGTAGTGACCTGTTGGTCAACCGCTTGAAAATAATCTGCTATGTAATCAGCTTTCTCTTTCGAGTTAGTTAGACATGTTTTATTTACTGGATCTATCAAGTTTGAGAAACAATGTCTATCTTGTTGACTTACTTTTTTAATCTGTTTCCATACCTCTCCGAGGTTAGAACTCTTATTTAGTGAATTACAGTATTTTATCCAATATTCTCTTTTAGCATTTCTAATTATTTTTTGTGCTATTGCTTTTTTCTTTTTATATTCTATTAGATTATGGTTGTCTAATGTTTTTCTCAATCTATTATAACTTTTATTCCTTTCTTTTATTGCTAATTTACAATCCTCGGTCCACCAGGGAATGGGATTTTGATGATTTTTCTTATTGGGTTTTAATAGTAACTTGTCTGCAGTGCTAGTAATACATCCTATCAGGAAATCATACATTTCTTGTATATTATGACTTATACTACTATTTTTATTTACTTTCCTTTTCTCCAGTTCCACTATTATATTTGTCTTATATAATTCCCAATTTATATTTTTTATTGACCATCCCATTTCCCTGGTGCCTTGCACATTTGTATTATTAGGTCTATTTATGTTTAAATGTAATTGAAAGTGAATTATATAATGGTCACTACCACATAATTGAGGGATCACTTCCCAGTCTATCCTTGGCGCTAGTTGATTCGAGGTCAATGTTAAATCTAAGTGAGATTGTAATCCTGTTCTTGGGTCTAGTCTTGTTCCCGACCCATTATTGAGTATAACTAAATTATTATTGTCTATGAATGTTCGTATTACTTTACCGTTTTTATCATCTTTTGGACTTCCCCATAACTGGCTATGACTATTGAAATCACCTACTATAATAACTTCCTCCTGACAATTTTCTACTAGTTTATTTACCTCATTTATGTTTAGGTTTTTACAGGGTTATAATAATTAATTAATGTGATTGTGTGGTTATGAAAGAAGACTTCTATTTTCTGATACTCTTCTTCTTTCGGAGTATCTAGTACTTTAAAGGTGATTTTTTTATGTAAATATATTGCTAACCCTCCTCTACCTTTATTTTCTCTGTTTTTTATGATTGTGTTGTAATTTGGTATCTTAAACATATTATATTCCTGAAACCATGTTTCTTGAATCAATATAATGTCTGGTTTAATACTATTATTCTTTTGGAATAAATAGTTATAGAAATCTGGCCCATGCGCCATCATTGATTGAGCGTTCCATTGTATGAAACTAATGGGTTGTTTATTGTGTGTTTTCTGCCCCAGGTTCACTGGACTATAGTAATTGCTCGTGGAGCGTTTCAGGGTTTATATCTTTTATGTTTAAACATCTTTTTGTAGCTTCAACTACTAATCTAATTCTATTTGAGTGTGTGGTTTCTTTATCCAGGTTATTTATTATAAATATAATGAAGGTTAGGAATTCAGTTAAATTAAATGGGAGGTTATTTGTGTTTTCTTTTCTTTGATTAGGTTGATGGTCTCTTTTAGTTTTCAGTATTGGGATTTTAGATGATGATTGTAAAGGCGTTTGTTTGAAAGTCGGTTGAGGGAACCTATTTTGTTGTTTAGTTGGTATCTTTTCAGCTGTTTGGGGACCTTCAGCTGTTTGGGGGCCTTTGTTTACTACTGGGTCCTGAATTCTTACTTTTGTTTGTGTTTGTGAAGTTTGTTTGTACTGTTTGGTGGCTTGTGCGTATGTCAGCTTTTCTGTTATTTTAATTGTTTGTATATTTTTGGCTTCTTTGTATACAGCACAACCTTTATATGCAGCTGAATGTTTTTGGTTGCACCTAAAACATGTAGGTGTTTCTTGTTTGGTACAGTTCTCATACTCGTGATTGCCCCCACATCTTACACATCTTATGTTGTTTTTACAATACTTTTTTGTGTGTCCAAATTGCTGACATTTGAAGCATCGAATGACCGGTGGATTGTATACATCTACATTGTACAATTCGTATAGAAACATTAAATTATCTGGGGGGTTTTCCTGATTAAAAGTTACTAGTACTGAGGGCGTAGGTGTTAGGTTTCCATTTATTCTCTTTTGGAATCTCTTTATTGCTATTACGTTTTGATTCTTTAGTATGTTTAACAAATCTTCTTCAGGTATTGTTATATCTACTTTATGTATTACTCCTTTGCTTGTTTTGGATTCTCCTGAATACATTGTACAATTAACTGTTAGATTACCTAGTTCTTTAATGTTTAGAGCTTTATCTACTTGTTCCTTATTTTTACATGTTAATAAAAGACTACCTCTAGTTTTCTTAACCTTACTTACTTCTCCTATGAGTTCGTTTATTTCCTTAACTAATCTTATTGGGTTTACACTACATATGTTATTGCTACCTACTCCTTTTATAGAAACTATGTTACTATTATTTGTTCTTTGGCTTGTAGTTGGGGGCCTAGCTCTCTCTTCGTCACTAGTACTACTTCTGACTCTTGGTCTTTTTCTTTTTTGCCTCTTACCTTTGATTTCCCATTCCCCCCCATTTACACCATTATCTCCCTTTATCTGATCCAATATCTCTACTGGGGTAGAGAAATCTACTTCTGTCTCTAGCTCTCCCGCTGCCTGGGCATAAGCCTCTTCCCCGGAGGAATATGCATCCTCCATGGGAAGGGCTATTATTTAATTTTATTACAGTAAGGCTTATGTATGTTATGTTTGTTAAATGTTTATTCTAAGTGATAGGTAAATCAATCCTACCTTAGTTTCCCGATGTCCAATAAATGCTAAGATGAATACAGCCGAGTCCGACTCTAGTGTAAATGTGGTGTTTAAGATGTCAATTCCAGCGCGAGAGGCAGAAAATTGAAATGTAAATAACAAAATCCAAAATCCAAGATGTCAGCGGCTAGCGATTAGCGTTTAGCGTTTAGCGTCCAGCGGATTTTCCTTTTCCTAAACGCTAAACGCTAAACGCTAAACGCTAATCGCTAGCCGCTGACATCTTGGATTTTGGATTTTGTTATTTACATTTCAATTTTCTGCCTCTCGCGCTGGAATTGACATCTTAAACACCACATTTACACTAGAGTCGGACTCGGCTGTATTCATCTTAGCATTTATTGGACATCGGGAAACTAAGGTAGGATTGATTTACCTATCACTTAGAATAAACATTTAACAAACATAACATACATAAGCCTTACTGTAATAAAATTAAATAATAGCCCTTCCCATGGAGGATGCATATTCCTCCGGGAAGAGGCTTATGCCCAGGCAGCGGGAGAGCTAGAGACAGAAGTAGATTTCTCTACCCCAGTAGAGATATTGGATCAGATAAAGGGAGATAATGGTGTAAATGGGGGGGAATGGGAAATCAAAGGTAAGAGGCAAAAAAGAAAAAGACCAAGAGTCAGAAGTAGTACTAGTGACGAAGAGAGAGCTAGGCCCCCAACTACAAGCCAAAGAACAAATAATAGTAACATAGTTTCTATAAAAGGAGTAGGTAGCAATAACATATGTAGTGTAAACCCAATAAGATTAGTTAAGGAAATAAACGAACTCATAGGAGAAGTAAGTAAGGTTAAGAAAACTAGAGGTAGTCTTTTATTAACATGTAAAAATAAGGAACAAGTAGATAAAGCTCTAAACATTAAAGAACTAGGTAATCTAACAGTTAATTGTACAATGTATTCAGGAGAATCCAAAACAAGCAAAGGAGTAATACATAAAGTAGATATAACAATACCTGAAGAAGATTTGTTAAACATACTAAAGAATCAAAACGTAATAGCAATAAAGAGATTCCAAAAGAGAATAAATGGAAACCTAACACCTACGCCCTCAGTACTAGTAACTTTTAATCAGGAAAACCCCCCAGATAATTTAATGTTTCTATACGAATTGTACAATGTAGATGTATACAATCCACCGGTCATTCGATGCTTCAAATGTCAGCAATTTGGACACACAAAAAAGTATTGTAAAAACAACATAAGATGTGTAAGATGTGGGGGCAATCACGAGTATGAGAACTGTACCAAACAAGAAACACCTACATGTTTTAGGTGCAACCAAAAACATTCAGCTGCATATAAAGGTTGTGCTGTATACAAAGAAGCCAAAAATATACAAACAATTAAAATAACAGAAAAGCTGACATACGCACAAGCCACCAAACAGTACAAACAAACTTCACAAACACAAACAAAAGTAAGAATTCAGGACCCAGTAGTAAACAAAGGCCCCCAAACAGCTGAAGGTCCCCAAACAGCTGAAAAGATACCAACTAAACAACAAAATAGGTTCCCTCAACCGACTTTCAAACAAACGCCTTTACAATCATCATCTAAAATCCCAATACTGAAAACTAAAAGAGACCATCAACCTAATCAAAGAAAAGAAAACACAAATAACCTCCCATTTAATTTAACTGAATTCCTAACCTTCATTATATTTATAATAAATAACCTGGATAAAGAAACCACACACTCAAATAGAATTAGATTAGTAGTTGAAGCTACAAAAAGATGTTTAAACATAAAAGATATAAACCCTGAAACGCTCCACGAGCAATTACTATAGTCCAGTGAACCTGGGGCAGAAAACACACAATAAACAACCCATTAGTTTCATACAATGGAACGCTCAATCAATGATGGCGCATGGGCCAGATTTCTATAACTATTTATTCCAAAAGAATAATAGTATTAAACCAGACATTATATTGATTCAAGAAACATGGTTTCAGGAATATAATATGTTTAAGATACCAAATTACAACACAATCATAAAAAACAGAGAAAATAAAGGTAGAGGAGGGTTAGCAATATATTTACATAAAAAAATCACCTTTAAAGTACTAGATACTCCGAAAGAAGAAGAGTATCAGAAAATAGAAGTCTTCTTTCATAACCACACAATCACATTAATTAATTATTATAACCCCTGTAAAAACCTAAACATAAATGAGGTAAATAAACTAGTAGAAAATTGTCAGGAGGAAGTTATTATAGTAGGTGATTTCAATAGTCATAGCCAGTTATGGGGAAGTCCAAAAGATGATAAAAACGGTAAAGTAATACGAACATTCATAGACAATAATAATTTAGTTATACTCAATAATGGGTCGGGAACAAGACTAGACCCAAGAACAGGATTACAATCTCACTTAGATTTAACATTGACCTCGAATCAACTAGCGCCAAGGATAGACTGGGAAGTGATCCCTCAATTATGTGGTAGTGACCATTATATAATTCACTTTCAATTACATTTAAACATAAATAGACCTAATAATACAAATGTGCAAGGCACCAGGGAAATGGGATGGTCAATAAAAAATATAAATTGGGAATTATATAAGACAAATATAATAGTGGAACTGGAGAAAAGGAAAGTAAATAAAAATAGTAGTATAAGTCATAATATACAAGAAATGTATGATTTCCTGATAGGATGTATTACTAGCACTGCAGACAAGTTACTATTAAAACCCAATAAGAAAAATCATCAAAATCCCATTCCCTGGTGGACCGAGGATTGTAAATTAGCAATAAAAGAAAGGAATAAAAGTTATAATAGATTGAGAAAAACATTAGACAACCATAATCTAATAGAATATAAAAAGAAAAAAGCAATAGCACAAAAAATAATTAGAAATGCTAAAAGAGAATATTGGATAAAATACTGTAATTCACTAAATAAGAGTTCTAACCTCGGAGAGGTATGGAAACAGATTAAAAAAGTAAGTCAACAAGATAGACATTGTTTCTCAAACTTGATAGATCCAGTAAATAAAACATGTCTAACTAACTCGAAAGAGAAAGCTGATTACATAGCAGATTATTTTCAAGCGGTTGACCAACAGGTCACTACTCAAGAGGCAAAGAGAAGAAAACTATTTGAACAAGTAGTTATAGATAAAGTTATATATAAGGACTATGAACCCCAGAATAGGATGTTAAAAGCAATGGATGACAATTTTACTGAATTAGAGTTGAACAATGCAATAAATGAAATGAAAGAAACTGCCCCTGGGAAAGACTCAATCAAACCGGGAATGATTACACAACTACCAAACCCGGCGAAAAGATTACTTTTAGAAATTTATAATTCAATTTGGGATTCTGCCGTTTTTCCAATACAATGGTACGATACCATCCAAATCCCTATATTAAAACCGAACAAAGAACCCACACAACCTGCTTCTTATCGACCTATATCACTTACCCCGGTACTATTGAAAATAATGGAAAGAATGATAAAAAAGAGAATAACCTTCTATTTAGACAAGAACAATATAATAAACCCACATCAGTCTGGTTTTCGCAAAAACCGCAGTACAATAGACAACTTATTAAGATTAGAAACGGATATACATAATAGTATTAAAAAGAAGCAAGGTACAGGGGCTATATTTATGGATTTAGAAAAGGCATATGATCTTCTCTGGAAGAAAGGTTTACTATATAAATTATACAAATTAGGAATTACAGGAAAATTTTTGAAGTGGACGATATCATTTCTAAAAAAACGATTCTGTTCTGTAAAGATAGAAAACCAATACTCATTTCGATATGTTCAAAAGAACGGAATTCCACAAGGGAGCTGCATAAGCCCAATTCTCTTTTCGATAATGGTAAATGATTTAAATCTCCACGATGATAACATTAAGTTATCCATTTTTGCAGACGATATTGCGTTCTGGTATAGCCACAAGAACATTAAATATATGCAAATTAGATTGCAGAGAGCGATAGATAACTTTGTAAAATGGTGTTTGCAGTGGGGCATGAAAATCTCCACTTCGAAATCCACATGTATTAGATTCACCAAGAAAGGCAACCATGACATAGAATTACGAATAAAAGACACCCCAATAAAACAATCTAAGGAAGTCAAATTCCTTGGTATGTGGTTGGATACTAAATTAAATTGGAAAAAACATATAAGTAGTATAAGTACACAATGTAACAAAAGATTAAATTTGCTCCGTTGCATGTCAGGTACTGCCTGGGGCAATAATAGTATTTGTTTACTTGCAGCATACAAAGGGCTAATTCGCCCCATAATGGATTATGGTTGTCAGATGTATGACTCAGCCGCAGTAGCATTAAAAAAAGAACTTGATACAATACAGTATAAAGCACTAAAAATTATTACTGGAGTATACATACAACCGTCATTAGAAGCTTTACAAGTTGAATGTGGAGAATTACCTCTACAGCTTAGAAGAAAGTATTTTGTACAAAAATATTATATATATCTTAACATATGTAAAGAAAACCATCCTTCAAAAGAGATATTAAATAAGGATGCTGAAATAGATAAATGGGATATAGGTGAAGGGCCATTTTCAAATAGAGTTGAAGCAATAACTTATGAAAATGTAGAAACATTCGAAAACTGTTGCCCTAAATACCCTTTTTGGCATTATCCAAAACCGAAGGTCTCTTGGAATATACATGAAAAATTATCGAAGAAATATGATAGTCAATTAGATTTGAAAGCGTTTACATTAGAAACAATACATACAAGATACCCTGATCATTTAAAAATCTTTACAGATGGGTCAAAACAGGTTAACGAGTGTACAGGGGCGGCCTTTTATATCCCTGAATTTAATATACGAAAATATTATAGATTATCCCCAATTTCAATAGCAAGAGCGGAATTGACAGCTATTATGCTAGCACTGGAATGGCTAGGACAAATCGTAAACACCAATATAGTTATATTGTCAGACTCCTTGTCGGCCCTACAATCTATCGTCAGCCATGATAACGAAAATTGTTTAGTACAAGAAATATTACACAATTTACACAGGTTATTATTAAAAAATATACAAATTGAATTTGAATGGATCCCATCACATGTTGGTATCCACGGAAATGAAGTCGTGGACTTGTTAGCAAATAAAGCTACCAAAAAACAGATCATTGATCTATATATACCTTCTAATAGAAAAGAACTCGAAAATGAAATTAAGAAAAAAAGCATTATACAATGGCAACACCTTTGGAATAATACACCCAAAGGAAGACAACTATATGCTATACAGAAGAATGTCAGGGATACTTTCCCAACTAAAACATTTACCCGTAAAGAAGAAAAAATAATACATCAATTTAGGACGGGTAAATGCAACTTAAATTATTATACGTATTTAATTAAACGACACGAAAGTGGGCTGTGCCCAGAGTGCAATGTTGATGAAACAATAGAACATTTTCTGTTTTTATGCAAAAAATACGAAAATTTAAGAAGGCTTACTCTACAAAAACTAAAACAACCATACAATGTCAAAGAGTTGTGGACAAATGCCACTACAATTAGATTGTTTCTAACATTTGTTCAAAAGTCAAACAGATTCTCATACATCTAATGCGTTTAAGTATAAAGTACCCAAATTAAAATAAAATAAAATAATGTCTGTTATATAAAGACCTGTGGTAGGTTCTTTTTAATTTTTGGTATTCTTTTTACCACCTGATTTAAGGTCATACACAATAGTAAGTTTGGGGGCTCGGGCCCCACTGGTCTCGCACCGGAGGTACCTGTAGGGCGAGTGTCCCCCCTCGCCTGAAGACTCTGACGACGTACTGGAGGGGTCACGGTAAGATGGTGCAGTAGGCGGGCTTTTGGGTAGTGATGAGTCACCTGACTGAAAAGTGTTAACAAAATATTAAAATGGGTAATAGGGAGGTTAGGAACCATAAATCCCAGGTGATATTACAGAGATTACTAGGGAAAAAGAGGGTACTATATATACATTTTATAAACAACGGCACTAGTAGAGAGATCTTTGACTGAACAAATTTAAACATAAAATAAAAATATTTAAAATTATAGTGGCTAAAATATAATAGAATTTAATTGAATATATCAATTAAATCAGTATCAAATAGGCATTATAAGTAGGTGAAGAACCTAAAACCTACACTATAGTAAATTCCCATCTAGTAGGTAGAGTAAACTTATACTGGTGATAAGGAAAAAGAAAAAAGAAAAATTTTTACTTGTGTTGTTGGCCTATAGTGGAATAAAAGTTAGGTGCAGTTCTCAACCCTCTTTATATGCCAATTTTGTATTTCTCCCCTTCAAATACCGGTGGATAGTAGTACAAACACAATAATATACCCTAGGAAACATAATAAATTAAATAAAATTGGTAACAAGAAAAGGTAGTTTGATAAAAAGTATAACTAAAATAAGTAAATTAATGTAGTAAGATAAGAGCAAAAACAATATAAATGGGGAGGAAGACAGAGTACACCTGTGGTCGTACCCGTGCCTTTGGGCAAGTCTAGTATACATGTATATATATGAGTAACCAATTATAAAAACAAAATAAAAATATTATACATATATAAATATATATATATACATATATGACTGGCAGATGTTTATAAAACGGAATGAAGTTGACTATCACTCCCACTATAAGTACACAAAATTACATACAGAAAGTATAAAGAACAAGTTTGTACACACAGAATACCATATACAGTCTCTTATGTACTACCCTCTCTTGTACAAGAAAGAACTTGCTAGATGACATGCACGACAGCTCGGTGGCTGGGGCCGGAGGAGGGTGGCAGGTGCAGCCTCCCCGGTCAACGGTTGAGGATTCACCGCAGTGGGCCGAGTGTGAGATGAGACCTACATAAGCCACAGCGGCTCCTCTTCGCGGCTTCCCAGGGGACTGGTGTGCCTTGCGTGGTCACCGGTACCTGATGGGGGAGTGACCCGGTCCGTCGAGGTAAGTAGCAAAGCTCTCTAGTCAAGTACACATAAAAGAAGTATTTAATTATATATAGATATATAAAGAACTTAGAAATTAATATAAATCAAAGTATCCAACCGACATAAATGCCCCTACAAAGGAGTATGGGCGGGGCCACGGGTGTACAATGTACTAAGAAACAGAAAAAATATATATATATATATATATTGCTTATAATAATAATTCTAATAGTGCTAGGGGGCTTAGCTCTCCTTCAAAAGTAATTAGAGGGCACCACTGACAAAATTGGGACGATAAAATCATAGATAACATTGCAATATCTACGAGTAAGAGCCGCAAAAATCCGTTACGTCACTGCAGCACTAATACAAAACCACGACAAATTACTGTAAGACCGATATGAAGCAATACACAGATCGCTCTCACAGATCCTATAAAAACACTATTTGTGAGATTAGATTATATAAGGTATCTAGTGTATTTAATAAATATTCAAATCAAAAATATATACGTGTAAAAATGACCACTAAAATAATTCTGCACGTTAGTGCAACAAATAAAGGATAAATTGCTCAATAAGAAGTAAGAAACAATACACCACCAATGGCGGGTTGCATGGTAATGCGTACCTTAGTGAGGATGAAGCTAAGATAAGAAGGTTTGGGTAAACCCGCGGCAGCAACAGAGAAAGAATATTTGTAGAACTAAGTCGCACCCCAAAAGCTGGCTAAAACAGCTAAGACAGGTGTCAGCAGGTGGCTGAAGAAAGTCCTACGGAAATCGTACCCGGTTGGAAGTAGGCATCGGAGTGGCGGGTGTGCTGAGTGACGGATGTAAGAGTGAAAAGGAGCTCAGCAGAATTTCACCTTATAAAGACCTGTAGTGGAAAAGTACTGTAAAGGCAAATTAAGGACAAAATTGGCTAGTGACGTTCACATGACAAAACACAAAAGAGCATAGTGATAAGCTACTGTCATGGAAAATATAGTATGTACAAACAGGTGTATGGTTAGGCAACACAAGTATGTAGCTGACCAACAATGTAAAACACATGTTTAGATAATGTGCATTTCATGAATAAAAATTAGACGTATCATGAATAAACATATAATAATTTTCAATGGTAATATAACTCAGGTCCGCGAGGCGCGGCTCAACACCTCAGTTAAAGGAGAATTAAGCCCTGGTGACAAATTTACTTATATTGGAAGGTGTAATATGTTCCTACTTGTTGGCCTAAATCATTTTCTAATAAGATATCAGAAAAGGGTATAAATAAAGATATTTCAACACCCGGTATCGTCTCCTACTCATTTACATGGGGGCTGCCATTTTCTTGCTGAATTGGAGTTGTACATGAACCATTGAGAAATGTTCCAGTCAGGAGGATATCTTTGGTCCAGGACCTAAATTGATTTTCTTCATTACCTGGGGTCCCATGTGTGACGGAAAATGTAGAGTGGGTGTTTACATGTATTATAAAAATTAAATCTTTATAATGATACTTTTAAATTGTCTGGTTTTGCTAAAAAAAAAAAATCTATTTTCTTGGGTTTGCCAAAACAGAGCAGAACATAATATATGCAGCATGCATTCTGACTTTTCAAGTCCATTATCCGAAGACAGGTGAATGCAGGGTTTGCCGCTGTGGATGCTCAGGGAGGAAGCATCCATGGAATTTGAGTTAATTTGCTCGTACC